>CM040121.1:73650211-74850211 GCA_022559845.1 Amorphophallus konjac
GTCCTCGAGGCCACAAAGACAATTGTGCCTGGTCCGGCTTTTCTCCCATAGGGCTGGCGAAGATAACACTGCAATTCATCAAAGCAGGCAAACATTGTTTATTAGGAGGCCATGAGGCCCCGAATCCCGGCGAAGAGATGAAGGGTGGTTCCAGTCCCACGGGCGTGCCAGACTTGTGGATGCACTTTTTATTAAGGTCGTTAGTTGTTCGTTTATTGGGTTTATTAAGTGCGTGGGCGTGCCAGTCACAAAGTGACGATTATTTCGGGCTTCATGGAAGCCCATGGTTCGCACAATCTGACTAATCAGACGATTGTGCTGTTCGTGTCGGGACCAAAACCGGCCGCGCCATAAAGGTCACGGCGTCATTTACATCCCCTCGAAGAGGGGAACACCCTTGATTAATCGCCGAAAATTGGGACCTCATGGCCAGAGAATTAATTGCTTGAAAGGTTTATTAGGAAGTATTGAAATCCCCGTACGCGGGTGAGAAGAAAACATTCGAGATCATGTCGGTCATGTGCTGACCATTTAATGTCCGGACGAATGTCCGGCTCGAGAAAAGTGCAATCGTCACGGGAAGACCGGAACATATGTATGCCGGGGTACGGCAAATTTATTATTCAGAGGAACGGAAAACGTTCAGTTAAATCCCGGTTAGAGCGGTCGGAAACGGATAAGTTTGTCGGCCTGTGCCAGATCAAGCTGCGACCATACTGCGGTGGGCCCCCCGCGGTCGCATCAAGAATGCGAGCATCATTAATATTTTCCGGTGCCAGGGGGCAACGGGAGAGTGTGCCTTAAATCAGCTGGAAAGCCCTATGTCTATGGAAGCAAACATTCGGAACGTCGGTCGTTCGGGGACTGTTCAATATTCAGACGGGTGTCCGGCTTGAGAATATCGCAATCGTCGCGAGCAGACCCGGAACATATGTATGCCCGGGGTACGGCAAATTTATTATTCGAGGAACTGAAAATATTCGGTTAAATCCCGGTTAGTGTAGTAGGAAACCGGTGAATTTATTGGCCCGGTGCGAGATCGAGTCAGGACCATTCCGGGGGGCGCCTCCCGTGGTCCAAACGAGGCTTGCGTGGGCATCGTTAATATGTCCGGTGCCGAAGGGCAACGGAAAAGAGTCCCGGGACTAGATTTAAAACGAAAACGTGTACAGAGACAGCTGGCTATAGGCCGAGGATGTGGGTCGGACAATGATCATGATTAGGGCGAACCCGCGGTCTCAGCGCGACCCACGAAGGTCGTATCGATGTTCCCATGCGTAGGGTTCGGGGAGGACGAGAGCCACCTCATTCCATTCGGATTTTGTCGGTCATACACGGACCATTTTATGTTCGGACAAAGGTCCGTATAGAAAACAAAACGGTGACGGAGCGAATCCGTGCAAATGTCTGCCGTGAGTACGGAAAGTTTAATGCAAGCGCGGGATTAGATCCCGGTATATATGTCAGCCACTAACGGACCATTCGTCGTTCGGACGAGAGTCCGCATTTGAAGCGTCGAAGACAACGACAAAACCACACGGATGCCTGCCGTAGGTACGACAAGTTTAATGTGAGTGCAGGATTAGATCCCGGCATATATGTCGGTCACTAACGGACCATTTCTTATTCAGACAGAAGTCCGTGTTTGTAACATGAAAGACGGTGACAAAATCGTACGAATGTCTGCCTCAGATACGGCAAGGTTAATGTGGATGCGGGATTGGATCCCGATGGAGGCGAGTCAAGCTGATGATCTATTGGCCCGAGGTGGTTGCGGACTATGGCCATATTGGAGTTTCCGAGGACCACGTCTGATGCCACGGGGTGGTCATTGCTTTTCTCTTTACGCACAGTCGGGGAAATGAGTCGTTAGGTGTGGAGCCCGAACTCGCCATCGTGCGCCCTCGCACGCGGATCGACCTGCGCGGTCAGGTCGCGGGGATCCTTTCTTTCAATTAAGGCGCGGGTGATGGAGTTCCTTTCATTCATTTTTTATTAATGGCATTGATCTTTTGCACTCCTTTCTTTGTTTGAACCTTTCTTTCTTTTTTATTTCCTCCCCTTTTATATTAAAAGAGAAACAAAGGGATGGCGCCACTTTAGGATGGGCGAAAGGGGGACTTAAACCGGCGCGGCAAAGGGGCGCGTCGGAATATGGGGTGAACTTGGAGAGATTTTTTGGGCGCGTCGGATGTGGCCACGCCGTTTTAAGGGGGAATACAAGGGGGCGCGTCGAGTGAGAGTGGCAAGGGGAGCGAGCCGTATTAAGCCCATGCAAGGGGAGAGGGGCAACGCCGTTTTAAACGGCGCCGGATTAGAATCGAAAGGGGTTTCGAGTGTGGGTTAAAACGGCGCGGGAGAATAGTAACCGCGCCGGGATAGGAGGAAAATGGAACTTCTGAGTGTGGATTTAAAACGGCGCGGCGGAACAGTAACCGCGCCGAGATAAACTCTTCCGAGGGTTGTTTTCATTGCCGTTGACTGTGTCTTCTTTCCTTTCTTTTACCCGAAGCCCGGTTTGGTGTTGGTTTGTTCACTCAGTTAATAAATAAGTTGGTGACGAGGAGGCTTAAGAGTTTCAAGTGGTTTATTAAGATAGATTGGCGTGGATATTAGGTGGTTTCGTTCGAGGGTTTAGTTCACAGGTTTTACTGTGTGTGGTTCTTGTTCTCAGAAGTGGTTCGTTCGTTTGTTCTTGAGCGTTCTTGGCCATGGCAAGAATCCAGCAGCACCTCCCCCGGACCGGACTTGCCAGAGATAAAGGAGAGTCACCAATCGGATTGCTCCGGGGTAAACTCTCAAAATGTGGAGCGGCCTCACGGCGGTCCGTTGGCCCGAGTGTGAGTGCGGAACGTTCGAGGGCTAGCCTTCAAGAACGACCACGGCTCGCGGGCGAGGAACTTCCAAACGGGACAGGTATTTGCCACAAGGGCCATAAATGTTCATCCGGCGGTGGGTACCTTTGAGGGTCATGCCATGGACAGGCAACCCTCAAGGGCCCGGGATGATCGGAGAATGAGCAGACGGAGCAGAGACTGGAACGGAGAACACAAGAGTTGTGAAAACGGCTTTTCTTCTTTTTATTCATCCACACAACGGGGAAGGAGTTTTGCATAGAAAGAGATTCATCCCAAGATACAAATGGACTACATCAGAAAGGGGGGGAGAAGATACTGTCGAGGAAGAAAGAAAAGAACACAGAACCACCCCCCGGCTCACCTCTCACACTCACCCATCTCTCTCTCCCTTTTCTTCTCCAGCACCAGAACAGAGCTTGCTCACCCTTCGGCCTTCTTTAATGGAAGCTCCCCAAAGGAGGAGAAAGAGAAACTCTCTCACCCCTGTTCGCCTCAGAGAGCCACACGAGAACCAGAGCCACCCCTTCTCCTTCTCTTCTTTTTTTTTGATCCTCTCCTTCTTTTTGCTCCTTTCTCCTCTCTCGATATATATATCCATCGAGCTGGGAAAGAAGCCTCTTGAAGTTCAAAAATCCCTTCGCTTCCATTCTTCTCCCTCTCTGTATCTGACGCTGTTGAGTGGCCTGCAGGTAAAGGGATTCATAGCGTAGGGGAGGTGCCTCCACCGGATTGGTCGACGGTCACCGATGAAGCAGCGACGTTCGGTGTGGGGCTCGAAGCTTGCCATTCCAGGGAGCTTGAGGAGCTCAGGTGGTTGCACGTTAGTCGGACGCAGGAGGCCTGGCAATTTCAGGTAAGTTCTCTTTGTTTGCGCCCGAAAACAGGGGATCGGACTGATGACGGGATGGGATGTCTCGGAGGTAAACGGCGCGGAGGGATGGTGATCGCGCCTGATTAAACCCAAGTGAAATTGGCGCGCCATTTTAATGCAACACAAATGGCGCCGTTTTAAGCATCAAAAGGGGGGAGGCCCCTTCGACAGGAGCGCGCCGGATAGCCAAAGAAACAAGGGCGCGCCGTTTTAAGCAAAAAAGGGGGGGCGCGCCGTTTTAAGGCGCGCCGTTTTAAGGCCCCTTCGTGCCGTTTTAAGCACCAAACAGATTCTTTTCGAAGTCGCGGCCGTTTATATGAATGTCGGCATTCCCAGAACATTCCGGTTGCAATGTATGGCCTCCGCAATATTCTGTTTGTAGCCTCTGGGACTCGGTCCCAGATTCTGCGTGACTTTCGGTGCATGCCGAGACTGTGCCGGAGTTCCCGACTTTTCTCTGATTCAGCTCTTGGCATGGCCGGTCGGAGAGTTGTAACCGTATCTTCCGCCTGGGGGGCTTCCTTAACGGGTAGCGGACCACCAAACGGGTTCTCGTCCTGATCGGGCGAGGCATGAGGTTTGTTCGGCATTTCCATCTTCGGCTTGCTCTCGAGTGTCGAGACATGCATGCCGTATGATCCTCATTGACATTTTTTGACGTCCACAGCTATCAGCAAAGCATTTAAATGCATGGCAAGCAACGTCAAAGATGTGGAAAGAAGAGGCGGTGGGGAACACATTAATTTATCACCCTCAAGGGTAGTTAATTAAGCTTCTCTCCGTGGTCATTTTTCAGAAACTTATACATTGAGCCCAGTTTGAATTCGAGATTAAAGATAAATCAGTTAAAATTAAGTGGATTTACTTTTTCTACTTTTATTCTTTTTTACTTTCACATAATACCGAGTTAACTTAACCCACTTGTGGAGGTGGAATAGATTAATCTAGATCAACTCGTGTTAACTCTCATTTAACCCGATTATCTAAATTCAGTCCTGTCAAATCAAAACGAATTAACTCTGGGCTAAAAAAAAAGGGTAACCCAATGTTTACTCTGAAACAAAGTGGGGATGAAGCAATAACTTCATTAAGAATCAAGTATCCGTCAAACTACGAAGAAATTAAGCCTGGACTGAAAAGATGTGTGGATTGAGGGGGGAACAACATAACATATATTATTCTCTCTCTCTCTCTCTCTCTCTCTCTCTCTCACGTGTGCATGCACGCACACACACGCACAGGTTCTCGAGACGATAAGCTCACTTTAAAAAATGATATCCTTACTTTTCCGTATACAATTATATAAATGGTTCAACAAGGTCTTGAGACAATAACCTCACTTTCAAAAATGATATCCTTAATTTTTCAACCATAAGTAATAGTTAATCTTAAGAGATGAGAGAAGTTTTTGCTTCTCACTGTACCGAGGAGAACTCGACCCGAATAAAAATAATTTAGATTTTTTTGCATGAAAATCATTGTTAGACGTAAATTTATAAAAAAATTATTCTTAAAAATATATTAGCACACGTATCACTCAATAAGGTCCCCATATGAAGTCTTATATGACGATTATCAATGGAGTGCTTTGGAAATTACAAAAAAATATATCCCGAACTTACAGTAAAGCTTAAGATCACTCTTCTCATATTTGGTCCACACCAAAGTTGAGGTCATTGGTGTGGACAAAAAATCGGTCACCAATAGTGAAAGAATAAAAGGGAAAAGAAAATAGGATCGTGATCGCCACTGAGACAACTGCAATAAATAACAATATGAAAACTAGAGTTAATTATCTCAAACCTAAAGAATCAGCCAGAAGGGGTCTGGCTCAGAACACGGTCACCAAGAGTTGCACATTCTGAACGTGGTCATCAGGAGTTGCATGTTTTGAACGTGGTCACTGAGAGTTACGTGTTCTGAACGTGATCTCTAGGAGTGCTGCATTTAAACAGAGGGGTGCGCGAGAGGGAGATTTAGCTCTTCCTCGCTCTTTAGCCGGTCAAAGAGATCAGAGGGCCGCACATCTATTGTCTGCCTGGACCTGCAAAACAAAGGAAATAAGAAGAAAAATCTGTGAGATCTATGATTTGTATAGTATCTATCCCTTAATTAAATAGAACATACAAGTGAAGGGAGAATACTTGAAGATTGGGTTTTTAACCCCTGTTAGGGAAAAAAAGTGGGTGTGTGTGTAGTGCAATGTAGAGAAACGGGAAATATAAAGAGAGTAGTGTGCTTACATGCACTGAAGAGAATTATGCAAAGAGTACAATAACAAGATGAAAGGGAGCAATAGAGAAAACCCTCGAAGAAAGAAATGATTTTGATACTTTCTTGATTGGTTGGAGATGAAGAGAAGAGTGTACAATCCAGCATGACTTCATCCCAACTCAGACTTCCTTCCTCCAAGCCTAGACCAAGGGCCTATTTATAGGAGAAAAATCTTAATTCGGATTTGGAGGATAAACACTAGGAATAAGAGTCCTAATGCAATAAATCTATGGAAGATGAGGTGGAAAAGATTCCTAGGGTGATTATAAATTTATCTGGGTCGAAACAAGCCCTAAAAACCTCCCAAACATGAACTCTAAAGCGATCACGATCGGAAGAGAAGAGTTCTGGTCGAACTGGGTGATTTTATGAGAATGTGGTCAACCAATCGACCGCATTGAGAACATGATCATCAAGATGACCGCGCTCATAATGCACGTTCAAGATGAAGCAACTAGAATGTGGAATTTGGACTTCTAAGGCCAAATGGGTTGAAAAAATAAGTTGAATGGACTCACAATGGGGTAAAGGAAGGCCCAAAAGTAATGGCCAAAGCGGGACACCACTAATAAGAACAAGAGAAATGGCTCAACTTATAGGTATAAAATGGGTGTCTACAATTGGCTAGCTCGATCAATGAGATGTGCCAAACCCCTCACCTAGTGTCAAACTGTGTCAAACCCCTCAACCAGTGTCAAATTGTGATGAACCCTTCAGCCAGTACTAAACTGTGACAAACCCCTCAGCCAATGCCAAAGTGTGCCAAACCCCTCAGATAGTGCCAAACTACGCCAAACCACATATAGTACTAAACTGTACCCAAACCCCACGAGTACTAACCCGGGGACCACATCCCCACCAGTGCCAAACTATGAGTGGTCCTCAAACCCTTAAGTGTGACCCCTTGTTTCTTGTGTTAGCCTACCCTTGACGTCGCGCCCAGTATCGAGGTCGATGACTCTTTCTTTTCGGATAGTTAAACAAGGGTGTTCAAATTACGTCTAATATAAATAAATTAACATAGACTGTGGTCGGTGGGAAAGTGTCCTGCACCCGAGTCTTAAATCATCTACTAAACCCTAAACCCGCGAAATTAGGAATGCACATGCTATTTAAATAGGCAGTAATACATTTTTTAAAAAAAAGGATAGCTCCACATGTCGTAAAATAGCAGCTCAACGGCACTAGAAAAAAAACCTCAATAATTGGTATTAGAGCCCATCGTTGACAGATTCAATGTTCAAGCACACTAGTGGTGGCCGCTAGTATATATAGGTGTCATCAACGACACCTCCCCTCCCCCGATACGCCCCGTCCCCTCCACCGAACCCCCTCTCTAGCACTAGCACCCCCTTCTACCCCAAGAACACACTCCCTCCCATGCAACCCCATCCCCGTTGCTAGTGACCCATGTCCTTTCCCAGTGCCCGCCTCCCCCCCACCCCACGTCCTCCCCTCACCCCGGTGTGCCCTCCTCTTCCTTGCAAACCCCCTCCCTATCGAGAGCGATCCCATCCATCCCCCTACCTCGGCAATCCACTTTCTCCCGAGAGAGAGAGAGAGAGAGAGAGAGAGAGAGAGAGAGAGAGAGAGAGAGAGGACTTCCCCCTTCGGTGTCAGCAACTCACTCAGTGGGGGGTTCCCCCTCCCACCTCTCCCTTTCCTTCACACCATCTTCTCTAGAGAGAGAGAGACACACACACACAGAGAGAGAGAGAGAGAGAGAGAGAGAGGACTTCCCCCTTCGGTGTCGGCAACTCACTCAGTGGGGGGTTCCCCCTCCCACCTTCCTCTAACCTATATATATATATATATATATATATATATATATAGAGAGAGAGAGAGAGAGAGAGAGGACTTCCGCCGACTTCCGCCTTCGGTGTCGGCAACTCACTCAGTGGGGGATTCCCCCTCCCACCTTCCTCTCCCTTTCCTTCACACCACCTTCTCTAACCTACACACACACACACACACACAGAGAGAGAGAGAGAGAGGTGGTTGCTCCTAGAGTGTGGTCACCCAAGGTGAGGTTCCCAACTACACTCAGCATCGCGCAAGCAGTCTAAAAATAATGTGTGTGACATGAAATAAATATATACAATTGAACACTTATCAAGCCTGTAGAGAGATGATGATGTTTGACGACGTGGAGAATGCCCGACGACATGGAGAGTGCTCGGCGACGTAGCTAAGGTAGAAGGAAGTAGGTGGAGAACACTCAATCTTCTCCTCTCTCATTATTGTTCACGCTCTGCATAGTAAATGTGTGTGTACGTCCCCATCTCTAGGTCCATCTGTTGACCTATTTATATTTGTTGTAGTGGCGTCGTCTCTTCCCCGACTTGACAGTGGTGCAATTAGTGGAGTGATGTCTCGTTTGATCGAGGGCATCGATCGTCTATTGTCAACTCGCCCGTTCTCTGAGGAAGGGCATCGTGATGGGCATCTCAATAGCGTGGGCGTAACTCAGTACTCGTCGGGGTAAGCTCCATAATGAAGGTATGAACGCTCACCCGTTGATGAGTCTTACGACGTCCGGGATGCACGTACGTGGAGATCTTACCTATGGGTTGGTTAGTCCTTGATGGGCCTCGGTTGGATTGCATTTCCGGATCGTTAGTCGACTGGCGACGACCATCACGGGTCTGACTACCCTAGACCATTAACGAGCCTGATGTTACTGGGCTGTACTGAAAGCCTGTCATATTTTTCCCTCCTCATCCTCTTTTGTCCCAGAAGATCTAACACACCCTCCCCCATTGATTCAACCATTTCTCTCGCTCTTTCTCTCTCTCTAGTCCTAAACAAGTTTGATGGATTGATCTGACATGATATGTACCGCACGTGATACATTGTGCCAGTCCAAATGCGGTACAGCGGCACAGTGTTATGCACACGGTCCGGCAAATCTTGTTGCTAACAGCGGCTACGGCTGCGGCCGAGGGGTAGGGCAGTCAGGGTCGGGCGGAGGTGCCGAAGAAAGGGGAGCGGCTACGTAGTAAGAGACGGTGATGGGAACAGGGTCGGCCAGTAGGGGTGGACCAGCACGTTGGAGGCCTTGACGTTGTCGTGGACGACCTTGACAGTGGCGTGAAGGTAGGCGAGGCTGCAGCCAGCTGCGAGCGCGATGTGCATCCGGTTGTCCCAGTCAGGGGAAGAAGAGATGGGTTAGATATTTTATAACATAACCCCTATAAAAACTAGTTTATTGTCATCCAAGGATCCAAAAGTAATTCTTCTCGATTCAATGTCGAACCACATTGTATCATATTATATCTTTTAAAAAATAGGTACAGTCGATCTAAGAAATCTTGGTCCCACGCACATTTTTCTCTCTTGCCCCTCATCCCATCGATCTCACTTAATTTGACGGTGACGATCATCTGGCGTAGGATGCTGCGGAGGGGATAAAACGGACGGTTGACATCGTTGTCCTTGTACCAAACCACGGTTGCAACGTCTAAATTAGACACGTGACCGAATTGAATAAGCCACATCAACAGCATGGCCTTTTTAACAGTACTCACGAATTAATTCTTATGTGTGATCTCCTCTCGCCGTGGATATCTAACTGGGGCGGCGCCATCGTCTTCCCCCTCCTCTTAGTATTAACACTGCAAAAGGCTGCTGAGAGATGATGGCAGTGTCCACAAAGCTCTGGCCATGGCTTCTCCAAGATGGTTCAACCTCTCTTCAATCCATATCCCTGCAGCTAGCCTTCCTCCTGATCCCACTTCTCCTACTGGTCATGATCATCCCTACTGGCCGGTGCCTCAGTACTGGAGACCCCAAGTTGTGGAAGAAGCAGCAGCAGCAGCAGCAGGCCCGCCTCCCACCGTCACCCCGCAAGCTCCCCATCATCGGCAACCTCCACCAGCTGGGCTCCCTCCCCCACCGACCCCTCCGCGATCTCTCCCAGAAGCACGGCCCGCTCATGCTCCTGCGCCTGGGCCAGGTGCCCACCCTCGTCGTCTCCTCCGCCGAGGCCGCCAGGGAGGTGATGAAGACGTGGGACCAGGTGTTCGCCAACCGGCCGCTGTCCATGCCGGTGAACGTGTTTAGCTACGGCTCCAGGAACATCACCTTCGCCCCCTACGGCGAGCACTGGAGACAGGCCAAGAAGGCCGCCATCGTCCACCTGCTCAGCACCAAGAAGGTGCGGTCCTTCCGGGGAGTGAGAGCGGAGGAAGTGGCAGCCATGGTCGAGAAGATCTCCCGCGCGGCGTCGTTGTCATCGTCTGTGGCGGTGGTGGACCTCAGCGAGGCCTTCCACTCGTTCGCGAACGCTCTGATCAGCCGAGTTGTCGTCGGGAGATGCTCGGGGGGAGACGACAGGAGCAAAACCTTCCGGGAACTGATCGAGGAGGCCAAATCCACCGTCACGGGGCTCAGATTCATGGAGGTGTTCCCCTCACTCGCCTGGTTGGGAACGCTCCTCGGCGTGGATGCCAAGCTCCGGAAGGTGTTCAAGAAGTGGGACGGCTTCCTCGACCAGGTGGTCGAGGAGCACGAGAGCCGACCATGGGAGGGAGATGAAGCGCCAGAGGGCGACTTCGTGGATGTTCTCCTATCGATTCACAGAGATCCTGCCATGGGGGCTTCTCCATCTCTAGAAGCGACATCAAGGGCATCTTTGTGGTAATTAGTAGCTCCTCCCAATTATCTGATGGATCATCGATGGGGTTAGTCGGAATGCAATATTACTCGCTAGGTCCATGGGTTAGAGGAGTTTACCCTAGCTCCCTGCAGTTTATCGATCTGTTCTTCAAATTCTCATCAGAATTTTCCACGTCTTCTATATATCCAGGACCTGGTGAGCGCCGGAACGTGTACGTCGTCCATGTCCCTAGAGTGGGCGATGTCGGAACTCGTCAGGAACCCCGGGGCCATGGAGAGAGCGCAGAGGGAGGTGAGGGAGATCACCGGAGGAAAGCCCATGGCTACAGAGGATGACGTCGCGCAGATGAGCTACCTGAGGGCGGTCATCAAGGAGGTCCTCCGTCTGCATCCCCCGGCTCCGCTTCTGCTTCCCAGGGAATCCATGGAGGACACCCAGTTGCAGGGCTACGACGTCCCCAGGAAGACGAGGGTCCTCATCAACGTCTGGGCGATCGCAAGGGATCCGGCGAGCTGGGAGTCGTCGGAGGAGTTCCGACCGGAGAGGTTCCTGGACTGCCAAATTGATTTCAGAGGAAACGATTTCCAGTTCATCCCGTTCGGTGCGGGGAGGAGGGTTTGCCCCGGAATCAGTTTTGCGATCTGTGGAATCGAGTTGGCGCTCGCCAACGTCCTGTATCACTTCGACTGGGCTTTGCCGGGTGGGGCGAGTGCGGAGGATTTTCGCATGGACGAGGTCCCGGGGACTACGGTTCGAAGGAAGTCGGGCCTTCGTTTGGTAGCGATTCCATACAATCCAAAGTTGCTGCGGCGCGCCAACTGATGTGAGATTGTGGGGATGTATATATAAGAGACTGGCCGTATGATTCGTATTCGAAGATACTTTCCCTATGTACCTCGTTTCCTTTTTCTCAACTAAATATAACAATGCAAGTGCTAATAACGAATATTCCTAAATTTGGATGAGTTCTTGACAACGACAAGGAGTAAGTGGAAGAGTTGTAGCAAACGCATGGGACAATAGCATCATAACAAAGACAAAAGGTCTCTGATCAGCAATTGTGGTATATGTTTGGACATTTACATGAATAATTTTCATGAGCTTCTATTTGTACAGAAATACTCTTGAAAATACCTTCTTTAAAGAGAAGTGTGTCATGCATTCCCCTTTTAAGTGCACTATCCTATACTCCTAATACACACACACACACAACGGGGAGCAAGAGACGGGGATGAGAACATACGGTGAGTAGGCGAACCAAAATCGTACTGAGATAGATGAGGTGACATTTGTATATTTGACTTAAAATCAATTGACAATGTGGAAAATCGTGTATTTTTTATTGTTGGGTGACCCATAATAAAATAACCGAGTTCAAAGTACAAGGACATATATCAAAACAGAAGCAATAACAAATCTTTCATCGCAAAGGTTTGAAGAGGGCTATCAGAGTCACCTTCATAATATCACAATTCAAATCCCAATTGCGAGGGTAACATACCTCCATGATCGTCACCGACGACAAGGATAAAAATCTCACATGTGACGCAGCTTCTCTCTCTCTCTCTCATAAAACTACAACACACTCACACAAGGGAGGGGAGAAAAGAGAGATAAATTACTTGCATCCACACTTTTAACCTCCCTTGCATGGGTATTTATAAAATAAAAAGGGAGGAGGCTTTGGTGCTTCGCAATTGGAAAGAGGCGGTGGTTCGAATGAGAGAAACAAAGAGAAGGAGGAAGAAATCACTGGAGAAAAAAAGAAGAGGCGAGGTGGCACCATGCATCATTAGTCACATTGGTGCATGCGGCCCAGCGGGCTTGGTGCATGCCCCCCATGCCTCTTGCTCATGTTGGCCCAGGGCGTGGAGGAGGTGGGCCTCCTTGGCGGGTCATAGTTGGGCGGGCCCAATGGACATCCACCGACCAACATCTTCAACTTGCCTATTACGGCAGACAATGCATATCCTTCCATTTTAAGGGCATATGATCTCAACGGTCATATAGAAAATAAAGTGTGCGACCTCCGCGAGATTTATCGAGTAATTGGCAAGTGTTCTGTTAAGTCATCACCTTACTAGCAAATCACTCGATTAATCTCGACATGTGTCTCAAGCATTTAATATCCACCTGATTCGACACTCCGGATCTCTCAAAACAGGCAATGTCGAACCCAAATACTAAACGCTCATGACTCTATCACCATTTAGGTAACTATGTCTCTCAAAAAATGAGCAACAAAATATGGGGAGATAGTAGGATGCCTTTCCTATGCTACTTATGTCAATCCAATTCATCTTGTCCGCTTTCCTAGACATATCCCATTGGATGGTATCAACCATCGCCCTAAGCAACATGCTAAGGTAGCGACATCAAGTTTTCTCTTCATGACACAGTGTTGTAGGTCACTAGGGGTACATAGGGAATCATAAAAACTGTGATTCATGAGCTCACACAATGATGAAGAGAGATCAATTCATCATTGTAATGACCCAAGATATGGATACCGGAAAGGACCCGATATCATTCGAATCCTGGTTTCCCGGATACCGGGAAGGACCCGATATCATTTGAATCCTGGCCCGCTGCCCACGAGCCGGAGGGCTCGGAAGGGCTAAAAGGAGTGTGAAAGTACAAAGAAATAGGAAATAAAGAAGGATAATTTAACAATTAACATAAATAAATAAACAACTACAACGGAGTCCAGTCCAACGAAAGTACAGTCTAAGGCAGAAGAACGTACCCAACACCGAGTGAACACTCAGCCCGACGAGCAGGCAACTAAAAACCTCCGCACAGCACCCTCGAACCTCGAGGAAGAACCGTCACACCTGAAAAGTAGGGGTGAGCCTCCTATCACTGGCTCAGTAGGGGTCTCGCGGAACCCCAACCGTAAACAACGGTGGCACGGAAAGCAGCAACAGCAAGAACAACAGTAACAGCAGAAACACTAAACATGGTGGCCGACAAAACCTCGGCTCTACAGCTACTCCTACTGTACCGAAAAATACGTCCCGATCTCACCATCGGGGGACCACCAGACAACGAACCACCCTAGTCATGCTACTAAGAAAACACCACGACACCTTTGTCGTGAAGGCCTGTGCACACACACGAAAGCCCACTCCGCAACCATGCGGTCCGGAAACACGGTCATGACCTCACCATCGTGAACACTACGCCGTCTAGGGGAAGACCCTCGGTGATGCTCACCGGAAACCCTAGACCTCGGCTTCGGGAAAGCACCTGAAAACCACACGCGAAGCCACGTCTCGCAGACGAGACACGAAACCTCGAGTCACGACAACTCACGTCAAGTGACAGGAGCACTACCCACCAGAAGTAAGGCCAGATGCGTCCACCGACGACCTAGTCCGTAGCCTCAAGTGTCTCTCTACGACGCCCTAGGCGGAGACCAAGACACTGTACAAGTAACCAGGAACACAGAATAAGGACTAGCTGGGGTCGCGCTCGTCAGCTCGTGTCCACAGCCCCCAACTACGTGTGCACACACAGACCATCCGCTCTAGGTCTGGTCCTCTAGTAGGTTTTCCCCCCAGCCGGACTCAGGCTGCAAAGGCGAGGGGCCCTATGGTAACCAACCTAAAAACCATCTCTCTCTAGGGTCACGCTCTCCACCACTCCCAAGTGGGTCCGCACACGCCTGCGCAGGAAAGCTACGTCTAGTGGCACACTCAACGCGAACATGGAAAGCCACACACACACCCATCGCGAGTAACATGGAGTAACATGTGGCTCGGAGCCACCCGACTATGGACAACCCACTAGACCTACTAAACCCAGCGGTCCTTGAGTCGCGAGACTCAGGTCAAGACCGTCATACGCGACAGTACAACGCCGTCAATCTAGCCTAATCCCTAGGTCTGAAACCACGGTGTCAGGAATCCCAAGGCAGCTCACGAGCCGCCGAGGTAATTCCCTATCCAAGGGAAGAGCGGGAAACCTCCAGCCCCAGGTTGGGTAATTGGACTCACAGTCCAAGGCCATCCACATGGCCCACACGGAAAACACTTTCAGAAGAAACCCACATCGTGTGGGGAAGGCCCACCGCACTCATGCCGACTCGCAGCGACTCAATCTAGCGAGAACACGAACGCTCAGAATACATGGGGTCACCAGGACCCACCAAACCTATGGACACGCTAATCGAGATAACACGATACCTCCAGACATCCCAAAATAGAGACACAGAACCCCCTGAGTGTCTGGGACATCCACGAGGCTGAAGGCCGACCACTGGGTCACAACTGGGTCACCCAGAGACCAATACAACGCAAAACGGACAAGGCGAGCATGAAGTACTACCTGGCGGTCCTCTCTGGACCGTCAGGGAGCCTAGCGGTCTCCTCCGGACCGCAAGGCCTGGCCTAGCGGTCCAGCCAGGACCGCAAGGCCCCCAAGACACTTAAAACCACAAATGGTCACCTCCGAACCGCCAAGCAGGGTGGCGGTCCTCCGCCCTCTGCCTAACTGCTAGATGTAGCCTAGCGGTCAGTCGCAAGGCCGCTACCCTACAGACCTCAAAATGATCAAAACATGGACAAATGGTCATGCCCTGACCGCTAAGCGATGCCTGGCGGTCTTCACCAGACCGCTAAGCCCTCCTGGCGGTCCATCGCGCTACCGCAAGGCTCGAACCGACATAAGGGGGACCCTAGCGGTTTTCACATGACCGCTTAATACCCTAGCGGTCCCGGGAAGGACCGCTAGGCCGTCTCGAGGGCAAAAATGGCGAGAAAGTCCATTCCACGCCCCGTTCACACCCATGTGAAGGGAAAAATAAGGGAAAATTAATCTCCAACCTCTCTAGCCCCGAGAGGACCCATTTAAACCCCAAAAACACGATCAACACCCTAGATCGAGCTCACACCCCAAAATCATGCATTTTTCCCAAAACGCTCAAATAAGCCCGCTCGACTCACCACGGCCTACCAAATCATGGGAATGAAAGTACAAGGGTTAAAAATCCGTCCTCCTACCTCCACCGACGATTTCACGCGCCGCGGACGCCGATCCATGAAGAAAACGCCGCGAAAACCCTCGCCGGCTCACGAACGCGCCACCGACCCTCATCGCGCCACCACGCCTCGATCCTCGACCCGTCCTCGTCCTCCTCGCCCTCACGCCGTCCCCACCTCGCCCGCCATTGCCTCCATCGGCCGCCTGGAGGAGAGGGGAAGAGAAAGAGAAGAGAGAGAGTGATAAAGAGAGAATGGGGAGAGAGAGGGGGTGAGCGGTTATTTATATAAGAAAATCTAAAAAAATTTAGAAAATACAAAAAATAGGGAAAAATCACCTCCATGATCCTCAAAAAATGCGCAACGCAATGATAACGTCCCGGAGTCGGAGAACGCAACGGTTCACCCTGCACGAGATTCCGAAGGTCCGACAAGCAAAAACACGCGTAAACTGTAAAAACTCAATCCGGGACCCACAAAAGCGATCTGAAACCTACAGATACTGATCCGAAAAATAGCTGAGAAAATCAGGGGCATTACTGTAAGGTTTCGCACAGCACCTACGGGCGACGCAGCGGATAACAAAAATTTCATTTGCCCGATCCCGGTGTTATGGAAAGCTTAATCTATGCTATAATCGGTGTTTCTAAGACCCTAATTACGGGTTACGTGTTTCACCTTGCGCGGAACGACGCTGTCCGCGAAGCCCGATGCAGAGAAACCGAGCCGCACAACTGTACGACCTCTAGAGCAGATCCACACGGACCCTTGCGCAGCGACGGTACCTCCCCGGCACGACTATCCCCGACTCTATCACCTTCTAGAGAGAGAGAGAGCAAGAGGGAGAAAGGGGGGAGACTAATCCTCTCCCTTAAGCTTAATGCTTGGTTAGCTTAAGGGAAGGAAAGAAGAAGCTCGAATGAGCTTCACGTAGGATCTATATATAGAGTTTAGGCTTTTTAGAAAAGGATTCCAAAAGACCGAAACTGTATATATGTCCTATCTATTATTATACATATGTATTAAGCTCCATTTACACTCCTTTCCAAAAGGAATTAAAAGGAATTAATACATACACTTGTATAACAATAATCCGTCACCCAAGAATCCATTGTGTGTGATCCTCTAGGCCCATAGTCACTCTAGTTTAAGGCCCATTAACTTCTAATTCCTAATTAGAAGTAAATTAAACATATTCTTCGCTTCTACAAGAGCCGAATAATAGTTTAATTTATTCCGAACCTTTCGATCACGTTGGGTCAAGCAAATCCGCGTGATCCTAGAGGACGCCGGGTTTAAACCAGCCTGTCTGGTACCTGTAAGTCCACAGTTACCGCATCGATATAATCCCTCGCTCATTCTATGAGTCTGGTACGATCGAGGGTACGGTTTCTGTCAAACCCCATGATCGTGCCATTTGACTATGACCTCCTTAAAGTGTATGACGTCCGTCCTAAACGAACTCATACGACCCTGGCCAGGGATTTAACGGAGCGTCAATGTCATGACCCATTAACTGTCTGATATATACCCGACAGTGAGCGATCCCTTCTTGACCATTGATGATCTTCACACGTATCCTGGAGTGGTTAATGACTCGGCAACTCATGACTTATGGTTAAAGTCACTTAGCTAAGTAATTAAACCATTCCAGTCCTCGTGTAAGATCCGATCAATGTCTCAGGTCAAAGGACCAACGATGCTACTGTGACCGTTGGATCTTCAGTTGACATTAGGTATAATCAACCATCTGAAGATCCAATAGCGGATCAGTTCAGTGCACATCCTCCAAGGACATACACCTACACATATGTGTTGGTGCCCCGCACCAATGACCATGAGACTGGTCACTGACACATCATGTGTACTGGTTTAATAGGTAATCAAAGTCCCCGAGTGATTACCCTCCAACCAGGAACAGTTTAAGGTATGTGTTCATGTAAAGTAAGTCTCATGTTCGAGATCTCATCTCGAGCTGACTTTACAACCACATATCCTAGGGACAACGTAAAGTAACACAATCGCATATTTACGCTCAAACACCACTTTATTAATGAACAAGATCGTACAACTATTGGGCCTACCCGACCCGAAATTGGCCTGTAGCACACCAACACTAACAATCTCCCACTTGAACTACAGCCAATTGCCCACAACTTTGAGGCCCATCTTATCCCGATGACGCTCAAATACAGTCTGTGTCAAAGGTTTAGTCAGTGGATCTGCTATGTTGTCTTCTGACGGTACACGCTCTACCGTCACATCTCCACGATCAACAATCTCCCGAATAAGGTGAAAGCGCCTGAGAATATGCTTTGACCTTTGGTGAGATCTCGGTTCCTTCGCCTGGGCGATGGCCCCATTATTATCACAAAATAATGGGATGGGAGCTGTTATCTCGGGAACTACGCCAAGTTCTATGATGAATTTCTTCATCCAGACAGCTTCTCCAACTGACTGCCCCTCCATTCAACATGAATACAAATTCAAACATGGATTTGCAATTATATGTATCTGACTGGAAACTAGAATCTGTGTAAGCTCTAAGCTGTAGGTCCTCTCCTCCATAAAGTAGAAAAAGATCCTTAGCCCTTCGCAGGTACTTAAGGATGCCCTTTACTGCCTTCCAGTGCTCTTCGCCTGGATTTGCCTGATATCTACTGACAATGCTTAAAGCATTGGCAACATCAGGCCGTGTACATAGCATTGCATACATGATTGACCCTATCGCCGAAGCATAGGGTACCTTATTCATGTGTGCCACCTCCTCAGAAGTTTTAGGACTCATCCCCTTGGATAGGTAAATTCCATGTCTCATGGGAATGAGACCTCTCTTGGAATTTTCATCCTAAACCTTTTGAGGATAGTGTCTATGTACATGGATTGGGATAATCCTAGCATCCTTTTAGATCTATCTCGATAGATCCTTATGCCCAGCACATAGGATGCTTCTCCCAAATCCTTCATGGAGAAGGTCTTGGACAACCAAGACTTAGTTGATGTCAACATCTCTACATCATTCCCAATGAGTAAGATGTCATCAACATAAAGGACCAAGAAGGTCACTGAGCTCCCACTGACCTTCTTGTAAACACAGGGTTCATCTTCATTCCGAATGAAGTTGAAAGATTTGACAGCCTCGTCAAATCTTAAGTTCCAGCTTCTAGATGCCTGCTTTAATCCATAAATGGACCTTTGAAGTTTGCATACCTTATTAGGATGTGGCTTGGAGGTGAATCCCTCAGGCTGTACCATGTACACCTCTTCTGACAGGTTTCCATTAAGAAAAGCTGTCTTCACATCCATTTGCCAGATCTCATAATCCAGGTATGCAGCAATGGCAAGGAGGATTCTGATTGACTTAACCATGGCTACCGGCGAAAACGTCTCGTCATAGTCAATGCCTTGCCTTTGACGATATCCTTTCGCCACTAGTCTAGCCTTGTATGTGTCAACCTGTCCATCTGCACCGATTTTCCTTTTGAAAATCTATTTGCAGCCGATAGGGACCTTCCCTTCGGGTACATCAACTAAGTTCCAAACTTTGTTGGTGTACATGGACTGGATCTCTGAATCCATTGCCTCTTGCCATTTCTCGGAGTCTACACTACGGATCGCCTCCTGGTACGACTGAGGATCATCATCCTCATCGATACATACCTTAGAGGACCCCTCTGAGACATGTCCAACATATCTCTCAGGTTCTCTCGGTAGTCTACCAGATCTCCGTAGTGTCAGTGTTTCACCTTGAATAGGATCAACCGATACAGTCTCATCTAATGAGTTTGTGTCTATGGGTTGTGGTTCTTGGACCTCGTCCAATTCTATCTGGCTCCCACTATTTTTCTGGAGTAGATATTCTCTTTCCAGAAATACAGCTCTCTTGGCCACTAAGACCCTTTGCTCAGAAGGGTGATAGAAATAATATCCAAACGTCTCCTTTGGATATCCCACAAACCTACACTTATCGGTTCTCGACTCAAGCTTATCACTCTCGTTCTTCTTTACATGAGCAGACACCCCCAAATTTTAATGTGATTAAAATTTAGTTTCCTGCCCTTCCATATCTCATATGGTATAGAAGGAACTGATTTACTTGAGATCCTATTCAATAAATAAGCCGCAGTCTCTAACGCATAGCCCCAGAGAGACAAGGGTAGTCCTGACATAGACATCATGGATCGGACCATGTCTAACAAGGTCCTGTTTCTCCTCTCGGATACACCATTATGCTGTGGTGTATACGGTGGAGTCCACTGAGAAACTATTCCATGGTCTTTAAGATAAGAAGTGAATTCATGGCTTAAGTATTCACCTCCTCGATCCGATCGAAGAGCCTTAATACTTTTGCCAGTCTGTTTCTCTACTTCATTCTTGTATTCCTTAAACTTCTCAAAGGCTTGTGACTTATGTCTCATTAAATACACATAGCCATATCTAGAGAAGTCATCAATAAAAGAAATGAAATAGAGATAACCTCCTTTTGCTTCTATGGACATGGGTCCACACACATCCGAGTGTATGAGCTCGAGAAGGTCAACAGCCCTCTCACCATGTCCACCAAAGGGAGCCTTGGTCATTTTCCCCATGAGACACGACTCACAGGTATCAAATGGCTTGTATTCGAACGAATTCAAATACCCATTTGAGTGTAAGTGAGAGACTCTTTTCTCACCTACATGACCAAGTCTGCAATGCCATAGATATGCAGAATTCACTTCATCAGCATTGAAATTTGCATAACATTAGAACGTGTATCTAATACATAAAGACCATTGACTAATGAACCATTGGCTATAATCAAACCATTATTCATTATAGAGCACCCAGTGCTATTAAAAGCCAATGTATATCCAATGTTATACAAGCCAGAGATTGAAATAATGTTCTTAATAATATTAGGAACATAATAACAGTCATTCAGCTCCAGAATGACTCCTGAAGGTAAACTGAGGCGTGCAGTCCCGACAGCTTTGGCAGAAACAAAGCTCCATTTCCCATCCTCAGTTCAATCTCCTTTTTGCCCAATCGCCTTCTATTTGCCAGCACCTGCACAGAATTGCAGATATGAGATGCACATCCAGTATCCAATACCCATGATGTGGATTCCATATATGACAAATTAAGGTCTATGACAAAAATACCTTCATTTAGAATTGCCTTGCAATTCCTTTTCCAATGCCCAGTTTCCCCGCATCGAAAACATTTGTCTTCCTTTTCATTCTTCTTGCCCTTCCCTTTGTCAACCTTGGCGAGCTGCTTACCCGTGGCCTTTTTCTTTCCCTTCCCTTTGTTACTTGTGGTGGATATTTGGGTTGCCTTCCTTTTCTTGTTGGCCCGGCCAACAATCATTACAGACGAAGATGGTTTATCTTTCTGCATGGTTCCTTCAGCACTCTTTAACATATTGAGCAGCTCTGGGAGAGTTGCTTCAATCCTGTTCATGTTAAAGTTCATGATGAAGGAAGAAAAGGAATCGGGCAATGACTGGAGTATAAGATCAATGCATAGTTCAAGATCCAACTTGAACCCCAATGCATTGAGTCTTTCAATCCACTCCATCATTTTCAGTACATGGGCCTGTACTGATGAACCCTCAGACATCCGTGTCCTGAAAAGCCTTTTGGAGATGTCATACCTCTCAATCCTACCCTGCTCCCCGAAGAGCTGGCGTAGATTGAGAAGTATACTTCTACAATCAGTCTTTTCAAATTGCCTCTGTAGCTCGGGAGCCATAGAGGCCAACATGTAACATTGGGCAAGGGAGGAGTCCTCAGACCACTTGGCATAAGCCAGTAACTCGCCCTCGTCGGCATCAGGAGCTGGCTCAGAATGAACCGTGTCCAACACGTACGCAATCTTTTCGGCGGTAAGGACTATGCGTAGATTACGCAGCCAATCCGAGTAGTTCGGTCCAGTTAAGCGATTTGCATCCAAGATGCCGCGGAGGGGGTTGGACGACGACATTGTAATCTGGATAAGAAATAAAAGACAACTTAGCATGTGTTCAAATTCTAACTTAGATGTGGTTTTCTATCTTAGTTAGTCCCACTATTTTTCGATCGAACTATATAACCCTCAGTATATAGAACGGGAGATCAACGAGATCAACCTAGTGGGTCGGAATCCCAACGAGACTGATGTACGACCTTGTGGAAAGCACAACAAGCCATACACCATCTCAAGGGCAGTCAACAGGCACTTGCATCTAATGCAATATCCGATATTCGGCCCCCGAGAAATCATCCCCTTGTGGAAAGCACAACAAAGGATATTCTCGGTTAGATCTAACCATCATTACAACATAGCAATGAGTTCATGACCCGACCCTTGTGGAAAGCACAACAAAGCCGAGTTCAATTCCTCACCCCATTGAGGCCGAGCCTTGGAGTTTAATCCCGCCCCCAAACTCATGGACCTTGTGGAAAGCACAACAAATCCATGAAATGAAGACGTTCATTCACTCCATAATGATGGAGGGCCACGATGACTCCTAGAGCCACGCTTACCAGATCTAAAATTTAATCGCGAGGGAATTTAATTTTATCTTGATCTCACCCTAGGTGGTAATATAAATATATCCAATATATTTACCGTACCTAGTAGTTTGCACAAAATAAATGCATCCAATGCAAAATTAAACGCAAGTGATCATGGACTTTAACCCTAATGTAACTAAGACATCCGGCCCGCTTCCGAAGCAGCTGGATCGTCCTCGTCGGGTGTGCTCCGCGCTTTCAATCTCCGACGCCGCATTAATTACAACTTTTACACGGCACGCAGGCCGGAAAAAATAAATTACATGTGACTCAAATTCCAGCAGCCCTTAGGGCGAGTACAACAATGGAGGAAGATAGAAGTACATTAGAATTTAACAGAGAGAGAAAGGAGGTTCGCAGACCCCAATTAATTACATTAATCCAAGTCCATGATCACTTGCCAACCCATTCAAATAAAATCAATCAAGGGTTATTTTTTGAAAATAATCCTTACTTTTGAATTTAAAAATGGGATGTGCAAACAAAAATAGGCTAGCTTTGTTTAATTTTAAAAATCAAAGCATGATTAACTAAAATTAAACACACAAGCAGGCCAATACAAGGTAAATAAAGTAAAGCACGTAAAGAATCATCATTTTCTACAGGGGCATCTAATTGAGATAATTAATTAAATTTAAATTTAAATTTAATTATCCAATAATCAAATTTAAATTCAAAATTTAAACATGCCAATAATTTAAATTTAAATTCAAACTAATTATCCAATAATTTTTGTTTGAAAATAAATTTAAAATAATGCAATTATTCTCAATTAGTAATTTTCTAAAATTTAAAATTTGAATTTAATAATTATCTAATAATTAAAATTTAAATAATTGAATTTTCCACATTTAACTTCAATAAAATTTAAAATTTAAATTTTCGAATTATCTAATAATTAAAAATTTAAAAATTTAAATTTTACTGAAGTAACTTCAATTATTAGCATTTTTTCTCAAGGTAAATAGTAATTATCTCACCTCGGTAAATTCAACACGGTTAAATAAAATTTAACATTTGACATTTACTTTTGAGATAATACAATTAACCTACAAGATAAAGTTCTATTTAATTTACTGTGTATTTTAATATATATATCTAATATATATATTACTATTTGAATACATAATAAATTAAAAAGAATATAATGTAATTTTTTTTTAAGATTAAAAAAAATTTGGGCGGGCGCTGACCCGCCCGCGCTGACCCGCCCGCGGCGGGCGCGCCCGCACGCGGGTCGGCGCCCGCCAGGCGGGCGCGCCCGCACTCGGGTCGGCGCCCGCCAGGCGGGCGCTGACCCCTAGTGCGGGCGGCGCCGGCCCCGCGGGGCCCCCGCGTGCGCCTAGCGGCGCACGCGGGCGGGCGCACTGCGCCCAGAGCGGCGCAGTGCGCCCACCGCAACCCCATTTTTTTTAAATTTTTTTTAATAAAAATTTACGTTCCTGATGCCCAGCATCCAGGAAGAACAGAGATGTCCAGCACCCCCTTCTTCAAAATAATAATTGAAGATTTAATGTGCCCCTAAAGCATGGTTCTAAACGGCGATAAAAACATCGACCAGAGCGCGAACCTGACTCTGATACCACTGTAAGGTTTCACACAGCACCTACGGGCGACGCAGCGGATAACAAAAATTTCATTTGCCCGATCCCGGTGTTATGGAAAGCTTAATCTATGCTCTAATCGGTGTTTCTAAGACCCTAATTACGGGTTGCGTTTTTCACCTTGCGCAGAACGAAGCTGTCCGCTAAGCCCGATGCAGAGAAACCAAGCCGCACAACTGTACGACCTCTAGAGCAGATCCACACGGACCCTTGCGCAGCTACGGTACCTCCCCGGCACGACTATCCCCGACTCTATCACATTCTAGAGAGAGAGAGAGCAAGAGGGAGAAAGGGGGGAGACTAATCCTCTCCCTTAAGCTTAATGCTTGGTTAGCTTAAGGGAAGGAAAGAAGAAGCTCGAATGAGCTTCACGTAGGATCTATATATAGAGTTTAGACTTTTTAGAAAAGGATTCTAAAAGACCGAAACTGTATATATGTCCTATCTATTATTATACATATGTATTAAGCTCCATTTACACTCCTTTCCAAAAGGAATTAAAAGGAATTAATACATACACTTGTATAACAATAATCCGTCACCCAAGAATCCATTGTGTGTGATCCTCTAGGCCCATAGTCACTCTAGTTTAAGGCCCATTAACTTCTAATTTCCAATTAGAAGTAAATTAAACATATTCTTCGCTTCTACAAGAGCCGAATAATAGTTTAATTTATTCCGAACCTTTCGATCACGTTGGGTCAAGCAAATCCGCGTGATCCTAGAGGACGCCGGGTTTAAACCAGCTTGTCTGGTACCTGTAAGTCCACAGTTACCGCATCGATATAATCCCTCGCTCATTCTATGAGTCTGGTACGATCGAGGGTACGGTTTCTGTCAAACCCCATGATCGTGCCATTTGACTATGACCTCCTTAAAGTGTATGACGTCCGTCCTAAACGAACTCATACGACCCTGGCCAGGGATTTAACGGAGCGTCAATGTCATGACCCATTAACTGTCTGATATATACCCGACAGTGAGCGATCCCTTCTTGACCATTGATGATCTTCACACGTATCCTGGAGTGGTTAATGACTCGGCAACTCATGACTTATGGTTAAAGTCACTTAGCTAAGTAATTAAACCATTCCAGTCCTCGTGTAAGATCCGATCAATGTCTCAGGTCAAAGGACCAACGATGCTACTGTGACCGTTGGATCTTCAGTTGACATTAGGTATAATCAACCATCTGAAGATCCAATAGCGGATCAGTTCAGTGTACATCCTCCAAGGACATACACCTACACATATGTGTTGGTGCCCCGCACCAATGACCATGAGACTGGTCACTGACACATCATGTGTACTGGTTTAATAGGTAATCAAAGTCCCCGAGTGATTACCCTCCAACCAGGAACAGTTTAAGGTATGTGTTCATGTAAAGTAAGTCTCATGTTCGAGATCTCATCTCGAGCTGACTTTACAACCACATATCCTAGGGACAACGTAAAGTAACACAATCGCATATTTACGCTCAAACACCACTTTATTAATGAACAAGATCGTACAACTATTGGGCCTACCCGACCCGAAATTGGCCTGTAGCACACCAACACTAACAATTACAACCCTCCCCCATTAAAGAAATTTCGTTCTCGAAATGCAGGACTAGCACCAAGTCACAGGGGAGCACACCTTAACCACCTGACAACGCTATAAGAGCCCCAACACAAAAACCTCGATTCTCACGAAAACACAGATCCTGAGGGACACGGCCAGACTTTAATCACGAACAACACCTCATTCACGACCCAACACACGTCGATCATCAGAGCAGGCATAAAGCAAAAACACAAGTTTGGTATCACCTCAGCTGCATGGAAACCAACTCTGCCAGAAGATAACTTCCGCAATTCCCAGATCCAATCCATAAAAAAGCACACCACGGAAACGGCCACCAAAGGCCTCGCTCGAACACAGCTCTGGCCATTCTCGAAGTGCAACCACCAGCATCTTCTGTCTATGAAAGACCAACCACGGTCACCAGACACTCGTCAACGGGAAACCTTCACCGGCCCAACATGCGCGATCCAAATCATGATAGGCCATCCGCTGACTCTCCACAGACCAACACCGCATCCAGACATATCCTCATGCCAACTCTACCCTCTCAGGGGAGCACGGCAAACCAAATGACAAGATCCAAAATCTTTGGTCTTCACCTCACTCGACTCAGACTTACAGGGGAATCCTCTCTTGCTGGTCACAGACCAAGGAACACCATTCTTCCGGCAACGTCTCTTCAGAGACCTCCATACACCAGAATTGTCCACCGTCTTGTCTCACCAAATCCTATCTCATGTCAAACACTCCAAGTGGACCCCTGCCAATCCCAATTACGCTCTCACCACAGAGCCACGGGACACAACCTGAGCAGTTTACGGCACACAACTCCAAAACAGGAAAGTGCCACCTGCCACCACAGCATCCTGGTCGACGACGCCGTGACTAATGCACACGGGTCCCCAGACGATAAACATCTTACCATGGTCGACCACTAGGTCAACCTGACCAGCCACTCACAGCCACCAACCGAGACCCATAATCTCTCAGAGATCACTTCTCCAAAAATAAAACCTCAACCGAGGACACAACTTCCAACACATGAATAGGGTACTTATGCGGCGCACTTGCCAACATATTTCCCCAACTCTCCATCCTGCCAGTGCTGTGAACCACAATATCTCAAGCAACGGCACAACAATAACACGTCTCACACCGCCGGAGACAATCTCATATCGAGAAACCAATCCTCCAATGCCCTACGCAACCTTAGCAATCCACCCACAGCAACCAACGCTACGATCCTTGCACTCTGATCCACACGCACAACCACCACAATGACAACTCGGGATCCTCCATCCCAACAATCCTCTGCAACTCCGCAGGCTCCGATCCTTGACACATCGGGAACCACAACACCAGCCGAAAATTCTCAAGAACAACGCCCAAATGGCACACATCCTTCTGGAATAGCACCAACACCCTTATGCACCAGGGAAATGGGCACGACTTCTCACAGGCAACCACCTTGCCAAAACACAGGACGTGTCTCGCACGGACTTCATGGCACACGAAGGGCCAACCAATCCGGACACACGATGCAAGATGACGAACCTTGGCAAAACACGATCTCTCCACCCAAAGGAGAAACCAACCATACCTCCGACAAATCGGGAGAAAATTTCATGCTTGACCTGACCTCGAACATCGCGCACGCTGGGAACAACACCTTCCAGCACAAGAAAAAACATCACTTCCGTCAGGCCAGCAACTCCGACAACACTCACCAAGTGTTCCGTCGGACCACGGTCGCAGCATCTCTCGGTGCACCACTGCTGCAATTCCTCGATCTGCGACACACCACGCCTCGAGCCGCAATATGAGCCATAATCGGCAACTGCCAACGCTCATCCTCGACTCCCAAACTCGCCGCGGAATCTTCACATCTCAAGCCAAATCCAGGGCGAACATAACTCATTCGCACACAAGAGCGCAGGAGCAAGAACTTACTAGGACGCCTCCGCCCAATCTTGCCTCGAAATCCACAGAAATAACCGGGACCGACACGTCATTTCTGACGCCACAGAGCACGATAAGAAAACCAGGCTCGATAATTAACAGCTAAACAGAAGATCCTCCGCTCATCCGAGCATAATTCTTGACCAGAACATCTGCTCCGACTCCTCAAACCATGACCTTAACACCTCAGGGGCTGGATAACCTCATACTGGAGTGGCCCAAACGCCAATAACTCTCTCAGAGCACGCTCACGACCACTTAATCATGAACAATCCTCGCCAGCCACCTGAACTCGCTGCAAATTCCTCGAACACAGCACCGCAGATCCGCACATGTCGGCAACCTCTGCCCAACGCAGCACAACCGGGGCCAGCATCGATGATCGAGGGAGAAAGCCCTCAACCTCGTCCTCGTGCTCCTCGCCCTCATGCCGTCCCCACCTCGCCTGCCATCACCTCCGTCGGTCGCCCGGAGGAGAGGGGAAGAGAAAGAGAAGAGAGAGAGAGTGAGAAAGAGAGAGAGGGGTGAGAGGTTATTTATACAAGAAAATCCAAAAAATTTCAAAAAATATGAAAAATAGGAAAAAATCACCTCCCTGATACTAGGAAAACACGCAACGCAGTGGTGACGTCCTGGAGTCAGAGAACGCAACGGTTCACCCTACACGGGATTCCGAAGGTCCGACAGGCAAAAACACACGTAAACTGTAAAAGCTCAATCCGGGACCCATAAAAGTGATTCGAAACCCACATATCCTGATCCAAAAAATATCCGAGAAAATTCGGGGCATTACAATCATTCTCATATGCGGTCGAATAGTACACGTGTGTTATGATACACATATTACCGTGTTCTTCCATTTTTATGGGCATGTCACAAATAAAAAATGTTATAAAACACCGCACGGATATAAGTCTATTTACGACCTATGCAGCTAACCAGAGTCTCACAAACCAGTCGCTCCTCTTCAGCATCTTTTTGCTACTCACGTATCCAGATTTTGTAGGCTCGATAGGATTTCAGCCAAATTCACATAGTCGATCTGAGTCAGATCTCATCTTAGTCTTGGCTAAGGCGGCATATAAGTATTAGTCAAGATATTGCTCTTGCTCCTTGACCTCCAGGGCACAATATCAAATGCCTCATCTTTGATGGTTGTCTATAAACACTAAAGTTGAATCACCCGTATGAGAGGGTTGATTCAAGTCTGGTGACACACTGATGATATGTAATGTAACTATTCATTCCAAATAGATATCATTGAATAATAAATAAACTTTAATGATATCAAATATTGCAACTATTACAAGTTATAATTTACAAAGACCCATAGACCCACAATAGGTAACAAACTTTCTTTAACTATCTACTTTGTTAGTGGATCAGCTAGCTATCATTCGACCAGAACTGATCTGTCGGAGCACCGTTAACCCCCTCCCTAGTAGATCCCTTATGTAGTGATAATGGATATCAATGTACTTTCTCCTGCAATGATATTTAGGATCTTTGGCGAAAGCCAATGCCAACGTGTTGTCTATAGATAACATCACACCCTCATCCCGATGAAGTGTAATCACCAATTGCTGCAAAAAAAATTATAGCCATACCGCCTCTTAACTTGCAGCATAACAAGTCACATATTCGGCCTCCATTGTAGATAGGGCAATGTAAGACTGTTTCTTGTTACACCACGAGATAGCTCCACCAACTAATAAAAATAGTCTGAAGTGGAGCTACGCTCATCTCGGTCACCAACCCAATCTGCATCACTATAGCAGACTAGTTTTAGGTTGCATCCCTTGTAACGTAATACATAACTTGATGTCCCTCGTAAATATCAGAAAATTCTCTTAACGGCTTTCCAATGCGCAGGAGTAGGGTTACTCTGATAACAGCTAACTAAACATACTGACCGAGTACATAACATGGCATACATTAGGCTTCCAATCGCAGTGGTATATGGCACTCTTGACATTTTTCTCTTTTCTTCTTCATTCTTGGGGTATTGACTAGCACTCAAGATATATCCTTTACCAAGTGAAGCATCAATGGGCTTTGAATTGTGCATTCGGAAACACTCCAAAATTTTATTAATATAGGTTTCTTGAGACAAACTCAGCGATCTTTCCAAGCAGTTCCACACATTTTTTACTCTAAGTGCATAGCTCGTCTCACCCATATCTTTCATCTCAAAGATGAAAGACAGTCATTCCTTGGTGGCATTGATTAACTTCATATTATTTTCAGCTATCAAAATGTCATCAACATATAACGAGAAAATGAGAAATCTTTCCCCCACTCGCTTGGCATACAAATAGTGGTCTTCTTCGATCATCTCAAAACTGTATGAGATAATTGCTTTATGAACTTTTAAGTATCACTGTCTAGACTATTGTTTCAAGCCATATATAGAGTGTTTGAGACGGCTGAGGAGGGTAAATCTGGTCTGGCCCACATGCGGCCCAGTGACGACAGGCCCATACCATAGTGCTATCGATAAGCGCACCCAAGAGAGGACCGACATATGTGGCCCACCAAGGAGCACCCAATTCGACTCGACATCGGATTCTACAGTGAGGGGAAGCGTGGTCTTCGCCGGAGAACTCTCCGACGATCGACCGTTGCCCCTATGATGTCGGCCTTGACCCCATAACGGGCGAGCACGCCTCATGAGCGCCGTAAGACTCGCCCGAGAACCGGCTGGCGCCGAGGCTATCGCCCCCAACGGGAAACTCCCGCCAATATAGCGGGGAAACGTTACTCCATTAGGCGGACCCTTCCCTCTCAAGGGATAGGCCCCCTCGCTCTAGGACAGCCCCTATAAAAGGAAGAACGATAGAGAAGAGGCATATTGTGGATACTTCTGCCAAAGAGCTTCCTACAGAGAATAGAGCAACCAGACCTACTGCGATGATAGAGAGGCCACTCCATACGTCTAGAGAGAAACCTCCTCCTGCATGGCCTTACCACCCAGCTAGCACTCTCCGAGTACCCACTGGGAGCGACGAGCACGCGTGCAAAGGACCTACACGCCTCTCAGATCTGCGACTACGGCCTCTACATCTCTCTCACCTTGCTCTTCTCTATTTCCTATTGATCCTGTGCTAACTTAAGTATCGGAGAGTTGTCCCCTGGGTAACACCCGGGACTCCTTCTGACGTCTCGTTGGTTTCTTGGTGTTTACAGGCTTCCACGGGCGCGAGACGACTTCCCCAACAAATAAATAGAGAAGGGGGTACGTGGCCTAGGAACCATTTTCCTGCTGCTACACTTCTTGACGCCATCTATGGGAATCACGAGCGAAAGGCTATGGCGCCCCGTAGAAGTCTTCACAATGCCAGCAACTGGGGGCACGGTTCCCACTAGGAACCTAACTCCCACCGGGGATCGCAGCAAGCTTCTCTCGCTCACCCTCGACAAGAGGTCACCCCAGGTGACCTAGACGACCTTCGACAAGAGGTTCGGGCCCTGGCAGAGTTCTACCGGAAACTCCGGGACCAGAGGATGAGGCCCCAGTGCGCCCCCGCTTGAACGACGGGAGGGCAAAAGAGGCTAGACCGATGAAAACCTCCGGCAAGTACGAGAGGCATCCCATGCCTCCGTCACAAGGATCCGACGGTCACGCAGTGTACCTGCGCCAAAGGTGCGCAGCCCCTCCACTCCATTCCAGAGATGGACCACCGGCTCCAACGGTTCGACGAGATAGAGGACAAGGTCTGATATCTGGACGACGTCCTCTTGGCCGCCAAGAATCGCGGCCTCATGGACGACGACCTGGACTTTTATGCTCCTTTCTCTAGGGAGATCATGGAAGCCCCCATCCCGCCAAAGCTCTAGCTGCCGTCATTTGCCTCCTACGACGGCACCACCGACCCGGTCGACCACCTCCACGGCTTCGAGTCCCACTTGGTGTTTCACCGAGCCTCGGACACTGTGAAGTGCTTGGCGTTCGTCACGACCCTCCGAGAGAACGCCCGGGCATGGTTCGAGTCGCTGTCGGCCGGGACCGTCTCCTCCTTCCAACAGCTCAAGAAGTTGTTCAAGGAGAATTTTGTTGGCTGCCGAAAGGTAGTCAAATCCGCTGTAACCCTGCTCGCCCTCAGGTAGGGAAAAGAAGAAGCACTATGGGACTTCGTCTCCCGCTTCCACACGGAGGCGCTCCACATCCCCCACCTAGACGTTGGCATCGCCACCATGCAACTTACCCAAGGGACGTGAGACCACATCCTTCGGCGCGCACTCAGAGTTGAAGCCCCAACGACCCTTCCAGATCTCCTCGCGCTAGCTCAGAAGCACGTGTGTTGTGAGGAGAACACTACGGCCCTACGCCACGCGGTCGGAACTGATCAGACCGACCGAAAGAGAGCCGCCGACCCACCGCGAGAGGGTCGAAATAAGCGAGAGCGACGTGACGGAGATGGCCGCGATCGCTCCGAGAAGAAAAGGGGTGGCTATCGCCACTATACGCCCCTGACGGCTCCGCCCGACCAGATCTTGATGGAGATCCGTGAGGAGCCCTTCCTCAAGTGGCCCCCGCGGATGAAGTCGGATCCAAATTCGAGGAACAAGAAGAAGTACTGCCACTACAATCGCGACCATGGCCACGACACCGCCGACTGCATCAACCTGAGAGACGCCATCGAGGACCTCGTTCGCAGAGGACTCCTTGACAAGTTCCTCGCCAAAGCCGCCAAGAGGCGACAGAAGATGCCTCCCCCAATCGATAATCGGCCCAACGAGAAGGAGATCATGATGATCTCTGGGGGGACGCAGCGGGGGGAGATAGCGCGAGCAGAAGGAGACGGTACGCAGCGGCCATCAACGTGGCAGACCAAGGCGACAGCACCCCACGGGAGGTCCCCCCCCCCCGGGTCGTCTAGGAGACCCCATTGTTTTCTCCGAAGATGACCTGGAATGCTGGACCATGCCCCATTCCGATGCTTTGGTGGTCTCGGCCACTATCAACCAGTGTACTGTGCGTCGTATTTTGGTAGATAATGGAAGCGGAGCCGATGTTATTGCGTACGACTATCTTGTACTTATGGGTGTGGATATGTCTTGACTTGCACCTTTACATACGTCGTTGTACGGATTCTACGACACTACGGTTCGCTCGGAAGGACGCATCTCACTTCCGATCACATTCGGAACTGCACCAAAAGAGGTAACCTTCCTCGCCGACTTTACTGTAATCCATGCAATGACAGGCTACAACGCTATTATCGGACGGGGGATCCTCGGCACGCTTCGGGGTGTCCCCTCCTCTTATCACCAAAAGCTCAAGTTCCCTGCCCCTCGGGGAGTGGGAGAGGTCCGAGGAGATCAGAGGGAATCCAGAAGATGCTACCTTAGCTCCACATGTGATCGACGTCCCGAAGAGGTGCCACCTAAAAAGAAGGCGAGGATTGAAGACCCAGGCCCGAGCACAAGCGCGCCAGCTGAGGACTTGTACCTCATCCAAGTCGGGGACGATCCAAGTAGAACACTGAAGATTGACGCTACCCTATCCGAGCACGACAAGCAAGCCTACACGAGTTTCCTCGCATCCAACTAGGACATCTTCACATGGTCCGAGGACGAGCTCCACGGAATACCTCCGGAGGTCATTACGCACCAACTTAGGTTGGACCCTACCTGTCGCCCGGTGCAGCAGCGCCAAAGGCATTGCAACCCCGAGCGACGAGCTATCATCAGGGAACATGTGGGTGAAAAGCTGCGATCGGGGCTACTCCGGCCTACCCAGTATCCAGACTGGGTGGCCAACGTGGTCCTGGTTCCCAAGAGCAACGGGAAGTGACGGATCGGCGTGGACTACACCAACCTCAACAAAGCCACGCCCAAGGATAGCTTCCCCAGGCCACGGATCGACCAACTGGTCGACGCTACGGCCGGGCACGAGATGTTGAGCTTCCTGGACGCTTACTCTGGGTACCATCAGATCAGCATGCACAAGCCCAACCAAGACAAAACCACGTTCGTCACCGACCACGGCCTATATTGCTACACCCGCATGCCGTTTGGACTGAAGAACGCTGGAGCCACATATCAACGCCTCGTCAACCATATGCTCGACTCGTAGATCGGCCGCAACATGGAGGTCTACATTGACGACATGCTCGTAAAGAGCCTCCGAGCCGCCGAGCACTTGCACGACCTAGCAGAGACCTTCGCCACGCTCAGAAGGTACAATATGAAACTCAACCCTGCTAAATGTGCATTTGGGGTACGGTCAGGAAAGTTCCTAGGCTTCCTAGTCACCCACCGGGGGATCGAAGCCAATCTCGACCAGATCCGAGCAGTGCTGGAGATGAAACGATCGGAACGGGTGAGGGACGTACAGTGCCTCACCGGGCGCATCGCCGCCCTGGCTCGGTTCCTATCCCGAGCTGTCGAACGGTGCCTCCCCTTCTTCCGGCTCATCAAGCAAGCCAATATGATGCCAAACAAGAAGGGATGGATCGATTGGGACCAGGAGTGCGAGCAGGCGTTCGAGGATTTGAAGCGCTACCTGGCGACCCCTCCTGTCCTCACCAAACCTCAAGGGGGAGAACAGCTGCTCATGTACCTGTCCGTGACGCCCAGCACTATGAGCGCCGTGCTCACACGAGAAGAAGTAGGAGTTATGAAGCATGTCTACTACGTTATCCGAGCACTACAAGGATCGGAGTTCCGGTATTCGCGAACTGAGAAGTTCGCCCTCGCGCTCGTGACGGCCGCTCGTAAGCTGCGACCGTACTTCTTGTGATGCGGGACGGACACACGACCTGGGACTCTAGCTCGCGATCGTCCCTAAGCGATGGAAGACGTGGGACCGGGCGTGGCTGAGAAACCGGCCGTGAGTCTCAGGTATCGACTTTTCCGCGTTAACTCGGGTCGAGTCACGGGACGGTACACTCACTCACTCTTGCAGCGGTGATAAAGTATGATCGGGCTAGAAACCTAACACTCACAGCGGCATTCAAAAAATATACGAGGTAAGCAAAATGCGATATAGAGAGGGGGCGAGTTTACCTCCACGCTCCGGGCGTGGGGAAGACGATCCCGGCCAAGACAGTAACTCCCGGTTAAATAATTATCACAATAATTACAGAAATGGTTTCTACTGCCCACTCTAGGGAGGTAACGGGCTACAAATGGGGCCCAGGAGGACCGAACTTGGGTTGACGGGCAGCATTTTGATGTAGCTTCAACGGCACATGTATTCACGAACATGGGGCCCACTTGCTCATAGGCGGGTCCGAGTGGGCCCGGAGTGGTACCGCTATGACGTTAGCTCGTGGAGAGGCGCTCCCTTGGACGGCAGCACGCTGGTTCACCTCGCGGAAGGTGAGTCGGCTCCGGTCTTCAATGGTTGACCAAGCTGCCCACGGATCTGAAGCTACTGTTTTACAGCGCGCGACCCGGCGAGATCTGCTGCTGCGATCACTCCCAACGTCGGATCGACGTACAAGAGATATCATTGGAAAGCTCTTTCAAAATATTTCGATCTAGGACTAGAGAAATAAATTTGAATTTCTCGGATCTGGCCTTAGTTGATTTTACAAGTTGCTGTTGGACAGGACCCAAAATCTCAGGACAGAAGTGATTTTTCCTGAGAACTGACGTTGACCATGAATCAAACTTCGGATCTGGAACTTGGACTCTTCACGAAAGTTGTAGAGGTTGAAACAAGGAAAACGGGGATAATTTTTGTGATAGATTTGGTGGAGGTTTGGGTGGGGAAAGGTATTTTATAATGCTGGGTGGTCGGATCTGGACAGAGACAGACAGACTGAGTTGGGATCTGAAAGTGATTTTTTTGAAAATATAAACGGGATCCTAAATTCACAAGAAATTTTTTGGAAGAGGTACTATGTGGACAGAATCCCCAATAAAATTGGTGACTCAAGAAGATAAGAAAAAGGGGGTCAAAACCTGGAATCACAGGGTGGCTGTGACAGGTTCTAAACAGAAGACAGAACTGGAAGACTCAAGAACATGAAAATGGAAAAATACTTAACGATGGGTAAATGACTGGATGTTTTTTGTGGAGGCTGGGGTGAACGTGGATGACTCACCCTCCAAGTTTGGTTGAGATCTGAGCTCCTGATGGAGAGCTAAAAATCACGGAGTAAGGCTCTATCCTGATGGAGACAGAACTTCGATGTTGAAGACGGCGGCGCGATGGCGGTGCGATGGCGGCGGCGACAGAACCAGAAACCAGAGGTAGAGGGGCTAAGATAGAAGGGGTCTAAACCCTGAAATGCTGGAGGAGGAGGAGAGAAACTAGAGGGAGAGAGGGAGAGGGGCGCACCCATCCTTGGAGCAAATGCCACAATTTTTCTCATTAATTCCACATAAAATGGAAATACATGGTATTTATAGAAAAGTAAAAAAGACCTTAACTACCCTTAGATCTAGGGTTAGGAGGGGGTACATAAGGGATAGAACTAATTAGTTCTAACATGTTTTTTTTCAAAAATCAAAATTAGACCAAAAATGGGGGGCGCCTCCTTGACTAGTGTAGGTTGAATCTTGGACTTTTTAGTCCAATTGTCCCCCAAGTGTCTAATTGACATTCAACCCTTCTAGAAGCCACCTAGGATGGTTGACCAGTCCCAGATGGCTTAGGTGGACCAATGGGGAAGGATTGGGGGGGCCCTTGCTGGGCCTACTACACTTTTGCACAAAAACTCAAAGAATCCAAGGGAATGACAAAGTGGCTTATAAAGCCTTACAATTGCGTACATACTTTCCCAAGGATATAAAAGTAAACTAAAAGGACACAAGTGCAAAAATAAAATTAGTGCTCGGCTTTGATTCACATCATCTTGGCTCACCCAATCGTTGTCCTCACCGACCAACCACTTCGACAAATTCTCCAGAACCCTGACGCTTCAGGGAGGCTGGTCAAGTGGGCTATCGAGTTGGGAGAGTTCGATATTAAGTTTCGACCGAGGACAGCAATCAAAGCCCAAGCCCTCGCCGACTTCGTCGCCGAATGCACCATACCCGCCGAGGATTTGCCCGAGCAATCTTCGAGGCCCACATGGGATGTTGGGTATGTGTTCTCACATTATTTTTTACCCTACTTTTGATGATAACAAATATTGTGAGTTTGTGGGAGCAAAACATTGTGTGTGATTTAACGAATTAAAAACATTGTGTGTTTGGAATAGCATGTGTTCTTAATGACATTTGATAAAAGCATATCACTCTCTTGAAGCATCATATTCCTAAAGTGAGTGTGCTTAGTTTTGAGAAACTTGGGTTTTAACTTGACTTCATATGGTTTCATGTGTGAATGATTTGCATGCATCTAGTTTTTATGAAGATACCATGACTTGAGCCTCATGAATGATCATCTATGCAATATTTGCTCACAAGGTGAAAATGAAGTGTTTGATGTCTACATTTGTTGATATCTTGCATGCTAAAGTGATTTAAGCTTTGACTAAAAATCTGGGTTGTTTTCATGAACATCTCCCATGAGATGTTATTTCTTTGAATGTGTTTCATGCATCCTTAAAATGAGGTTTTTGAGATTTTCACATGTGCTCAATTGATTCACATAAAACTTATTGAAATGTTATTTACATGGTCCTAATACTTTGATTAATGCATAGTTAATTAATCTTGATTTTTGGAAATTTTTCTAATGCATAAACGGGGCTAAAACTGCCTTTTCTTGACCCTCAGCAGGAGGGGTCGACCCCTGGGGTCGACCCCCCCTGGGCTGTGTGCTGTCTGCATAGTAGACAGCCCAGCCAACTGCATGGGTCAACCCCTGGGGTCGACCCACTGCCAAGGGTCGACCCCTGTGTGTTGCAATCTTTTTTTGACCCCGGCCGATCTCTGTCAGCCCGAGGGTCGACCCTTTCAGAACGGGATTTCCGGGAGCGTTCTAAACCCAATGAAAACCCTTTCAAACATTACCAAAATACCCCCCAATGGTTCCTAAACTTAAATGGAAGTTTCTAACACACTTTGGGAGGGGTATTTGGGTCTTTGGGTTAGTCCCCTATATATGCTAATGTGAGATCCGAATTTGTGCATTGTGAACCCTAATGTGCTTATTTTCTCTTGTCTTGTAGGTGAAGAAAGGGGAAAGGAAGGAGAGGCTCTTGCAAGCTTGATTTCATCTCCAATGAGTCATCTTTGGAGATCGTGGAAGAAGAGAGAAAGGAGCGGATCGACGAGAGGAACAAGAGGATGCTTGAATCACCGTCGTCCGACCACTCTCCGACTTGAGGCTTAGAGAAGACATTCTACAAACCCTTTCTACTCTTGGGGATTCACTTCTTCATCTTATTTTCATTCATTTGAGTCATTTTCCTTTGGTTCACAAGCATGTATTGAACATATCCTTCATTTTTCTGAACTCCGACTTTGTGTGTGTGTTGAACCGTTTGCGAACGGTGGTGGATCGTTGTGCTGCGGTGTTGCAGCTTGTGTTTGTGGTTAGATCCATTGTGGATCGTGTAGGAGACGTCGTCTCCGTGTCTCTTGGAGCGGAAGCTCCGTGCGCTTCATTTGAAGCGAGTGGATCCTCACTGTTTTGGTGAGGGGTGGATGTAGGGAGCCCGTCGTGGTCCCGAACCACCTAAAAATCTGTCTCGCATTGTGGTTGGTTGTGGTTTGCTTGTTTACATCATTTTTATTGAACGTGTGAGAACGGTAAGCTTGAGAGAATTAATTTCTTCATAGCTTGTATTTCATTCGTTCATCATTTGCGTTAGTAGTTATTTAATTTGCTGTGTTAACTTTAAAATTACCATCGTGTTTGGCGGGGATAATTCAACCCCCCTTCTTGTCCATACGAGAACCTTTGGGATAACAATCTGGTATCAAAGCATGTCTCTGATTTTAGGACAACCTCGCGGTTGTAGAGAAAAGATCCCCTAGTATGGCCAACAAGGGAATGCTCCCCGAGGGACATTCAGTTCATAGACCTCCTTTCTTTGATGGGACTAATTATCCCTATTGGAAAAATCAGATGATTGTGTTCATGCGAGCACAAGACTATGATAGTTGGAAGGTCATTAACAAAGGTCCCTATGTGTTACCTCCCAATGAGGATGGATGGCAGGAAGAGCATATTAAGAAATCATGTGCTAATTATAGAGCTATGAATATTATTCAGTGCGCAATACATCCTAATGAGTACTCACGAATCTCTATGTGTTCATCTGCGCAGGAAATGTGGAACAAGCTTACGGTCATCTATGAAGGCACTTCAGAAGTTCGGGAAACAAAAGCAAATATATTGGTGCGAGAATATGAGCTGTTTGCTATGAAGCCCGAGGAAAACATCTCGAAAATGTATGCAAGGCTGAGTGAGATAACAAATAATTTGAAGGCTTTGGGAAAGGAGTATTCTAATCAAGATTTGGTGAGAAAGGTGTTGCGGTCCCTCACACCTCCATGGCACACCAAGGCGACCGTCATCGAAGATTCGAAGGATCTCACCACACTCACGGTGGATCAACTCATCGGATCATTGATGACATATGAAATCAACATCATGAAGCCAGCTGAGGAGGAGAACAAGAAGAAGAAATCCATTGCATTGAAGGCATACCCAGAATCATCGCAAGACAGTGATGGAGGCTCATCTATGGACAGCGATGAGGAAGAATTGATGGCTCTTGTAACAAGGAATGTCCGAAAATATTTCAGAAGAGCTAGAAGAGATGGAAATCTTCCCAGAAAATTCATGAGGAGAAACTTCAACAAGAAAGGAGAATCGAGCAAAAAGGAAGAAATCATTTGTTATGAATGTAAGAAGGCTGGGCATATGAGAGGTCAATGCCCTGAGCTCCAAAAGAAGCTGACAAGGACAAGCAAAAGAAAGGCAAAGCAATGAAGGCAACATGGAGTGATGAGGGCTCGGATAGCTCAAGATCCAAAGGTGACAAGAAAGGATTGGGCGAGTAATTCCAAAATCTTTGCTTTATGGCGGATGAGGACAACTATGAGGTAAACTCCGATTCTGAAAACTTTACCCCTGAACAATGGCATTTAGCTTATGTGGATTTGTTTCAGAAGTACAAGAAATCAAAACATGATGTTAAGAAAATGAAGAAGAGATTTTGTGACTTGTTCAACTCTACTAATCCATGTGATAGGTGTAGCTTTTATGAAATGCAAATTGAAAAATTCAAGGAAGAAAAAGAAGAGTTTCAATCTAAGCTAACCTTGTATATGGATGAACTAGAGTGTTTGGAGGCAGAAAAACATCATGCATATGAAAATGTTGAAAAATCAAAAAATGAGAATGATCAATTGGCTAAGGAGTTGGATGATTTGAAATTGAGATTGAGTGGATGTGAGAAATCAAAAAGGGAGTTGGAAACCAACTTAGAAACCATGCATGTTGAATTGAAAAGTTTGAAAGATGTTGCTCAAAAACAATTGAAAGGAAAAGAGAAAATTGTTGAACATGGTGAGGCTAGCAATGAAAATGCCAGAAATGAGAGAATTGTTGTGGGACGCTCACCCACAAAGAAAAATTCGTTTGTGAATAACAAAGTTCAAAAATCATTTGATTCATATGGCTTTAATGATGTTGACTCATGCATGAACTCTTTTGTTGATAAATCTTACATGCATAGGAGTCGATTTAGAAAGCCAAATGTCACATGCTTCTATTGTGGAATGTTCGGCCACTCAATGTATGTTTGTGATTTGATGAGGGCCGATGATGAATATTTTGAAAGAAGAAATAGAATGCATTTCTCTCATAGTAGGACTAACACTTCGGGACCCAAGCTTGCTTGGGTACCTAAATCAACTTGAGAGTTGTTTTGATTGTGCAGGTCTGTCTAAGAGCCAAATGGAGCAAATGGTACCTAGACAGTGGATGCTCCAGACATATGACGGGAAATAAGGAACTCTTTCAGACCTGAAGGAAAAGGATGGTGGACTGGTTACTTTTGGCGGAAACGACAAAGGTAAAATTGTGGGAATTGGACGAATAGGTAAGGATTCAAATCAATCCATTGAGGATGTCTTGCTTGTGAATGGTTTGAATCACAGTTTGCTTAGCATCAGTCAACTTTGTGACAAGGGTCACAAAGTCATCTTTGAAAACACACACTGCTCCATTATAGATAAGGTGTCTCTTGAAATAAAGTTCATTGGTGTTAGAGATGGAAACATCTACTCTGTTGATCTTAAAAATTCTCAAAATAAAAATCTTTGTTTGGTTGCAAATAAATCGGATGATGCTTGGTTGTGGCATCGACGACTTGGTCATGCCAGTTTTAGTGTTCTCTCTAAACTGTTTAGAAAAGATTTGGTAAGAGGCTTACCAAAACTGAATTTTGATGCAAATAAAATTTGTGATGCATGTGCTATGGGAAAACAGACAAGAGTGTCTTTCAAATCCAAAAACATTGTCACCACCACTAGACCCCTTGAACTTCTTCACCTAGATTTATTTGGTCCCACTAGGACACACAGTCTTGGAGGGAAACTTTATGGGTTTGTTATTGTAGATGACTACTCAAGATTCACTTGGGTATTATTCTTAACCCATAAGAATGATGCTTTGCAGGAGTTCGAAGATCTTTGCAGGAACTTACAAACTGATAAGGGGTATCAAATTAAAGCAATTAGAAGTGATCATGGAAGAGAATTTGATAACCATGACTTTGATGATTTTTGCAGGAAATAGGGGTTTACACACAACTTTTCGGCACCTCGAACCCCACAACAAAACGGAGTCGTGGAAAGAAAGAATAGGACGCTCGTGGAGATGGCGAGGACAATGCTTTCTGAAAATGGGTTACCAAGGTATTTTTGGGCCGAGGCAGTGAGCACGGCTTGTTACATCATCAATCGTGCCATGGTAAGACCATACTCAAGAAAACTCCATATGAGTTGTATAAAGGTAAGAAACCTAACATTGCATATCTTAAACCTTTTGGTTCTCCATGTTTTATCTTGAATAACTCTAAAGAATATTTGGAGAAATTTGTCGCAAAGAGTGATAGAGGTATATTTCTTGGTTATTCCTTATCATCTAGAGCATATCGAGTATATAATCTATGTACTCTTGTGGTAGAGGAAAGCCCTCATGTTATCATTGATGAATATACATTAAGAATGTCTGACAAAGATAATCATTTTCTTGATGTAGGGCATGAAGATGGAGAAGAAAAGAAAGCCAGGGAAAATCAAGATGTGGATCAAGCAGAGTCGAGCAACAAAAATGATGAAGCTCCAGCCCAAAATGAAGAGCTTCCCAAGCAATGGACGTTTCCCAAGGACCATCCACAAGATAATATCATAGGAGACGTGGAACAAGGCGTAAGAACAAGGGCTTCAATTAGGGAAGTTGAAGAAATTGATAATCTTGCATTTCTTTCCGATATTGAGCCCAGATCTGTAAATGAAGCATTAACTGATAATTTCTGGATCTTGGCTATGCAAGAGGAGTTACACCAATTCCAAAGGAATGAGGTGTGATTTCTTGTGCCTAGACCTAAGAACCACTCGGTGATAGGAACTAAGTGGGTTTTTCGAAACAAACTTAGTGATCAAGGGGTGATAATTAGAAATAAAGCCCGGCTTGTAGCCCAAGGCTATAGTCAAGAATTAGGAATTGATTTTGATGAATCATTTGCACCCGTGGCAAGGCTTGAGGCTGTTAGAATACTACTTGCCTTTGCATGCTCTAAGAACATAAAACCTTTTCAAATGGACGTTAAAAGTGCCTTTTTGAATGGTGTAGTGAAGGAGGACGTCTATGTTGAGCAGCCACCGGGTTTTGAAGATGAGAAGCATCCAGACCATGTATTCAAACTTGACAAAGCACTTTATGGTCTGAAATAAGCCCCCCCGTGCATGGTATGAAAGGTTAAGTACTTTTCTTTTAGAAAATGGCTTCAAGAGAGGTAATATCGATCAAACTCTTTTCATTAAAAGTAACAATAAACACATGCTTATTGTTCAGGTATACGTTGATGACATTATTTTTGGAGCCACTTCTGATTCATTGAATGATGACTTTGTAAAATTGATGCAGGGAGAGTTTGAGATGAGTTTGATGAGAGAATTGACATATTTTTTGGATTTGCAGGTGAAGCAGGTAAAAGATGGCATCTTCATCAATCAAAAGAAATACACAAAGGAGCTCATCAAAAAGTTCCAATTCGACAATGCAAAGCCACACAAGACGCCTATGTCAACAACAGTAAAATTGAATAAAGATGAAGAAGATAAGTCTGTCGATCAGAAACTCTTTAGAGGAATGATTGGTTCCTTATTGTACTTGACTGCTAGTAGGCCAGATATCATGTTTAGTGTTTACATGTGTGCAAGATTTCAATCTGATCCTAGAAACTCACACATGTTAGCAGTCAAAAGGATTTTCAGATAATTACTAGGCACCACAGATCTTGGTCTTTGGTTTCCACGTAGCTGCACTTTTGATTTGGTAGCTTACACGGATTCCGATTATGCTGGGTGTTTAGTGGATCGTAAGAGCATGAGCGGGTACTATCAATTTTTTGGAGGTTGCATGGTCTCATGGGCCTCTAGGAAATAAAATATTGTGGTATTGTCAACTGCCGAAGCCGAGTACATGGCGGCAGGCAGTTGTGCAGCCCAAGTGCTTTGGATCCAACAACAACTTGTTGATTTTGGTATCTCTTTGAATGACACGCCCATTCTATGTGATAATACTTCTGTAATTAATATTTCCAAAAACCCTGTTTTGCACTCTCGCACAAAGCACATAGAGATTAGACATCACTTCTTGCGAGATCATGTGACCAAGGGTCATTTTCAGCTTGTGCATGTAAATACAGAAAATCAACTTGCAGACATTTTCAAAAAACCCTTAACTCCTAAAAAATTCACTCAAATAAGAAGAGAACTTGGAATTTGTTGTTTGAATGAGTGATTGTACTTGCATGCCATGATTGTACATACTGCACTATCCTTACTTGTTTGCATGTATATATATTTCTAGAAAACCATTTCTTGAAAATCTTCTAAGACTTCACCTCCTTGTTATATAAAATGCATTGATTGTTATCATTTGTGAATCATGACATATACAAAGGAGGAGGAACTATTTTCAATTGTGCATACATTTAGGGGGAGTCATAGCTATAGTATGACAAATTCATGTTCTACATACATAGCAATTACCCACACACCTTGCACAAGATGATGCATATGACTTTAATTACTAAGGATTTCAGAACTTCTTTTCAACACTTTAAGGGAAATAAAATTTCTACATGGAATTGAAGAGAATCGTGAGGAAAAAGCTGTCAACCCCATTCAATAAGTGGAAAGTGGAACTGAGTAGTCGGGAATCCCCACTGAAAGAAATGAGAAAACTCGCGTCGAAAAGTGAAGCTAAAATCCACAAGATTCAAAACTGTGATGAATTCTAGTAGTCGGGAAACCCCATTGAGACACATGAGGTGACTCGCGCCGAATGGTGAAATCCAATATAAAAAAATGAATAAGGGGATTGTGCGAAGCTACCAAAAGTCGAGGATCTAAATGGAATTGTAGAAAGGAAATAACCCTCTAGTGTTCTCTAGAAATTCTACCAATATCCATATATTTCTGAAGTTCATTGCTCATTTTCACATATTTCACTTGGGTATTATTGTGATGTTTGTATAGCTTGAATATGTTCTTATCATGGCTTATGCAGTGCTTCTAACATATGCTTGCACTACCATTTTTGATTATGCCTCATGCTCCACACTATGACTTGAATCAACTGCACTTTTCATATCCTTCTATCCCATTGAGGGGGAGATATACATATGTACATGCATGCTTGTCTATCATGCTTGCTTGCTTGCGTGCATGAGTATCCCGTTTCATTGATATGGTTGGTTTTCATGCAAAATGCTTCAGCTCTTGTGTTCCCCATTTTTGATCATGCCAAAGGGGGAGAAAAATGTTTAGATTATCACAATATTTTATCATCATCAAAAAGGGGGAGATTGTTGGGTATGTGTTCTCACATTATTTTTGACCCTAGTTTTGATGATAACAAATACTGTGAGTTTATGGGAGCAAAACATTGTGTGTGGTTTAACAAATTCAAAACATTGTGTGTTTGGAAGAGCATGTGTTCTTAATGACATTTGATAAAAGCATATCACTCTCTTGAAGCATCATATTCCTAAAGTGAGTGTGCTTAGTTTTGAGAAACTTGGGTTTTAACTTGACTTCATATGGTTTCATGTGTGAATGATTTGCATGCATCTAGTTTTGATGAAGATATCATGACTTGAGCCTCATGAATGATCATCTATGCAATATTTGCTCACATGGTGAAAATGAAGTGTTTGATATCTACATTTATTGATATCTTGCATGCTCAAGTGATTTAAGCTTTGACTAAAAATCTGGGTTGTTTTCATGAACATCTCCCATGAGATGTTATTGCTTTGAATGTGTTTCATGCATCCTTAAAATGAGATTTTTGAGATTTTCACATGTGCTCAATTGATTCACATAAAACTTATTGAAATGTGATTTACATGGTCCTAATACTTTGATTAATGCATAGTTAATTAATCTTGATTTTTGGAAATTTTTCTAATACATAAACGGGGCTAAAACTGCCTTTTCTTGACCCTCAGCAGGAGGGGTCGACCCCTGGGGTCGACCCCCCTGGGCTGTGTGCTGTCTGCATAGCAGACAGCCCAGCCAACTGCATGGGTCGACCCCTGGGGTCGACCCACTGCCAAGGGTCGACCCCTGTGGGTTGCAATCTTTTTTTGACCCCGGCCGACCTCTGTCAGCCCGAGGGTCGACCCCAAGGGTCGACCCTTTCAGAACGAGATTTTCGGGAGCGTTCTAAACCCAATGAAAACCCTTTCAAACATTACCAAAATACCCCCCAATGGTTCCTAAACTTAAATGGATGTTTCTAACACACTTTGGGAGGGGTATTTGGATCTTTGGGTTAGTCCCCTATATATGCTAATGTGAGATCCGAATTTGTGCATTGTGAACCCTAATGTGCTTATTTTCTCTTGTCTTGTAGGTGAAGAAAGGGGAAAGGAAGGAGAGGCTCTTGCAAGCTTGATTTCATCTCCAACGAATCATCTTTGGAGATCGTGAAAGAAGAGAGAAAGGAGCGGATCGACGAGAGGAACAAGAGGATGCTCGAATCGCCGTCGTCCGACCACTCTCCGACTTGAGGCTTAGAGAAGACATTCTACAAACCCTTTCTACTCTTGGGGATTCACTTCTTCATCTTATTTTCATTCATTTGAGTCATTTTCCTTTGGTTCACAAGCATGTATTGAACATATCCTTCATTTTTCTAAACTCCGACTTTGTGTGTGTGTTGAACCGTTTGCGAACGGTGGTGGATCATTGTGCTGCGGTGTTGCAGCTTGTGTTTGTGGTTAGATCCATTGTGGATCATGTAGGAGACGTCGTCTCCGTGTCTCTTGGAGCGGAAGCTCCGTGCGCTTCATTTGAAGCGAGTGGATCCTCGCTGTTTTGGTGAGGGGTGGATGTAGGGAGCCCGTCGTGGTCCCGAACCACCTAAAAATCTGTCTCGCATTGTGGTTGGGTGTGGTTTGCTTGTTTACATCATTTTTATTGAACGTGTGAGAACGGTAAGCTTGAGAGAATTAATTTCTTCATAGCTTGTATTTCATTCGTTCATCATTTGCGTTAGTAGTTATTTAATTTGTTGCGTTAACTTTAAAATTACCATCGTGTTTGGCGGGGACAATTCAACCCCCCTTCTTGTCCATACGAGAACCTTTGAGACAACATGGGAGTTATACGTCGACGGATCATCCTGCGATGTGGGTAGCGGAGCAAGATTGGTCTTACTCTCGCCAGAAGGGTTGGAGCTCCAGTACACCCTACGTTTCAATTTCCCGACCACAAACAATGTAGCAGAATACGTGGCACTCCTCTCCGGGTTGCGCATGGCAAAACACTTGGGGGCATCAGGCGTGTGGGCCTACAGCGATTCTATGCTCGTCGCCAACCAAGTCAAAGGAGAGTTCGAGGCTCATGATCCCTTTATGATGAAGTACCTGGAGTAGGCCAAGGCAGCGGCAGGCGAGTTCACCTGCTTCGAGATGGTCCACATCCCACGAGAGGAGAACGTCCGAGCAGACGCCCTGTCTCGATTGGCATCCGCCACCACAGTTTCCAACTCGAGGTCAATCCTTTTAGAGGAATTATCGGCACCGAGCATTGAAGAACCGATGTCCCAGGTAAATGCCATCGACTACGAACCTTCTTGGATGAATCCTCTCCTGGATTTCCTCGTACGACAACAACTCCCAAGCGGCCACGCAGAAGCCCAGTGCACGCGAGCAAGAGCAGCCCACTTCACCTTGATGGACGACCGGTTATATCGCCGGTCCCTCTCCGCTCCATTGTTAAAGTGCTTGTTTCGTACGGAAGCCGGCCAAGCCATCCGGGAAGTCCACGAGGGACTTTGCGGGAGTCACGTAGGAGGACGAGCACTCGCACGGACTCTGATTCGACAAGGATACTGGTGGCCCACCTTGCAGCAGGACTGCCTCAACTATGTATGAAAGTATAATGCCCCAGATTTTTCGGATATTTTTCAGATCATTTTAGTGGGTCTCAGAGTGTATTTTGTGTTTTACACGTGTTTTTCCCTAATGCACCTTCGGAACTCTGTGCAGGGCAAACCGTGGCGTTCTCTGACTCCGGGACTGTACCGGCGCGTTGTGCTCCTCCCAAGGATCGCGGAGGTAATTTTCTGAATTTTTGGAATTTTTGGGTTTTCTATATATATTAACATTTTCTCTCTCCCCTCTAATTTCTCTCTTCCCTCCCTCTCTCTTCTCTCACGTTCTCTCCTCTCCCCCTCTCACTCCAGGCGGCCGACGGAGGCGGCGAGGGCGGGGCGGCGTGGCTCGTGGGGCGTGGAGCGATGGGCTCGGGACGAGGATCGCGATGGTGGAGGCAGTTCGTGGGATCGCGAGCCGGCGAGGGTTTTCACGGCGTTTCTTCGCGGATCGGCGAGCTCGGGGCGTGAAACCTTCGGTGGAGGTAGGGAGACGGACCCCCAGCTCGTGCTTTCCCTTTCCGGCGAGTTTCGTAGGCCGTGGTGAGCCGAGCGGGCTAATCGGGGTGATTTGGGAAAAATCCATGTTTTTGGGGAGTGAGCCAGATCTCTCGTTTTACGGTGTTTCTGGCCGATCTAGGGGTTTAGATGCATGCCTAGGGGCTTGGGGATGGATTCCCCTTTGTTTCCCCATCACCCGGGGGTGATTGGGACGTGGATCGGATTTTTGGGGCGTTTTCTGCCGTTCTCGATTTTCCGAATTGATCGCGGTCTACCAGTAACCGCGTTTATGAGTCGCAGTCATAAGGGGACCGTTTTTAGCTAGTAGCGGTCTAGGCAGGACCGCGTTTATGCTAAGGGCATCGGTAGGAGTCGCGGTCTCGCGACAGACCGCAACAGTTAGTCACGGTCTTAAGGCGACCGTGTTCTCCATGGGGCCAGCGTGACTCGATTGTAGTCACGGTCTCAGGGAGACCGTGTTTGTTCAGTCGCGATCATGAGGTGACTGTGTTCATGTTTCGGGCAGTCACGGTCTCGTGACGACCGCGTTTGTTCAGTCACGGTCCACTGGAGACCGTGACTGTGTCCTCGCGGTCTAGAGGGAACCGCGTCTATGGATTTCAAGGCTAATGTGTTTCGATCACGTGGAATTGGTCTCCGGTCGACCCGGTTGTGACCCAGTGGTTGACCTTCGGCCTCGTGAGTGTTCCAGACACCCCGTGGGTTCCGTGTCCGTGTTTCTGGGGTGTCAGGAGGTACCGTGTTACCTCGATAAGCGTGTCTATAGGTGTGGTGGGTCCAGGCGACCCCATGTGTTCCGGGCTTTCGTGTTACGCTTGATCGAGTCACCGTGTGTCGGTGTGTGTGCGGTGGGGTTCCCCCGCATGTCGTGAGTTTTCCTGGAAGATGATTCCCGAGTGGGCCATGTGTTTGGCCTTGGACTGCGAGTCCAGTTATCGACATGGTGGCCTGTGATCTACCTTGGGAATCGTGCTTCTGTACTTTTCACGTGGGCCGTGTGTGTGGCCTTGGACTGTGAGTCCAGTTGCCCTGCCTAGGGGCTGGAAGGATTCTCAGTTCTTTTCCCGAGGGAATGGTCTCGGCAGCTCGTGAGCTACCTCGATATTCATGCTACTATGGTTTTAGACCTAGGGATTAGGCCAGATTGACGGCCTTGTGCTGTTGCGTACGACAGTCTTAACCCCAAGTCTCGTGACTCAAGGACCGTTGGATTTAGTGAGTCTAGAGGATTGTCCCGAGTCCAGTGGCTCGATGCCACTCGGTTCTCCTCGACTTTCGCGCAGGGTGCGTGCGTGTTTCTCAGAGTTTTTCCTTGGAGAGTGGTCACACCAGTGACTCCCCACTAGTCGTAGCCTTCCGACACGCGAGTGGTCCCACCAGGGAGTGGTGGCGAGGCTATCCCGAGCGACGGTTTTTAGGCTGGTTACCGCCGGGCCCCACGTTTGACGCCAGAGTCCGGTTGAGGGGAAAACCAGTCAGAGGGCCAGACCTAGGACGTATGATCTGTGTGTGCACACGTGGTTGGGGGTGGTTGGACCCACGTTGATGAGCGCGACCCCAACTAGTCACTTGCTTTGTGGTTACTTTTACGGTGTCCTTGCCTCCGCCGGGGGCTATCGTGCCAGGCAGACACCTAAGACGCGGTCTAAGATGTCAGTGGACGCATCCAGCCTTGCTTCTAGTGGGAGGTACTCCTGTCGAGTCGAGAGTGACAAACTGTCAGTCTTTGTGACTTTGACCTTCGGGCTTTGGTCGTGTTGACCGTTGAGTTCCGATTGTTTCGCCGTGGCGCGTGTGTCGGTTCTTGTGCCGTGAGACTGATGCTAGTAGCTTTATCGAGGTTGCATCTTGTTGGTGCGGTGTCCGCGACTGGGTGGTCAGGGTTGCACCTTGGACAGCGTGTCCAAGTTGGCTGTGTCCTGGGAGACAGGCCTCTACGACGGGGTTGCCGTAGGTTTTACCTCGGTGAGTGGTGTTAGTGTGCTCTAGTTCCCGACTGTGAGATCGGGACTTCTCTTTCTGCTTGACCGGTACAGTAGGAGTAGTTGTAGTGCCGAGTTTCGACCGGCCACCGGGTTTACTGTTCCTGCTGTTACTGTTTCTCTTGTAGTTACAACTTTCCGTGCCGCCGTTGTTCTTAGTTGGGGTTCCGCGGGATCCCTACTGGGCCAGTGACAGGAGGCTCACCCCTGCTTTTCAGGTGTGGCGGTTCTTCCTCGTGGTTTGAGGATGCTGTTCAGAGATTCTTAGTTGCTAGCTCGCCGGGTCGAGTGTTCACTTGGCATGTGGTACGTTTTTACTGCTTTAGACTGTACTTTTTGTTGGACTAGACTCTGCTGCTGTTGTAGTTGTTTATTTATTTCTGTTAATTATTGAATTATCCTATTTTATTCCCTATTTCTTTATGCCTCCACACTCCTTCTAGCCCTTCCGAGCCCTCTCGGCTCGTGGGCGGCGGGTCAGGATTCGAATAGTATCGGGCCTTCCCGGTATCCGAATCTTGGGTCATTACAGAAAGTGCCCTCAACGTCAGAAATTCTCTCACCTACACCACTAGCCGGCTACGCAACTCCATGCCCTGATGGAGCCTCGCCCATTTGCTCGGTGGGGGATCGACATATTAGGCCCCTTCCTCGAAGTCCAAGGGAGGAGGAAGTTCCTCATAGTCGCCATTGACTACTTCACCAAGTGGATCGAGGCCGAACCATTGGGGAAGATCACAAGCAAAGCAGCTTGGAAGTTCGTATTGTGAAGCATCATCTGCCACTTTGGGATCCCAAGGGTTCTTACAACTGACAATGGCAAATAGTTTGCGAGCACTGCCTTCCAAGAGAAGTGCTCGGAGTTGGGGATTTGGAACCACTACACTTCGGTGGGACACCCCCAAGCTAATGGGTTGGTGGAAAATGCCAACCGAACACTCCTCCACGGTATCAAGACCCGGCTGGACCAAGCAGGCGATTCATGGATAGACTCAATCCCGAGCATCCTATGGGCTCACCGAACCACCGCTAGAGCTGCTATCGGAGAGACACCTTTCTACCTCGCTTATGGCACTGAGGCGGTAGTACCGATAGAGATATCCAACCCATCGTTGCGAGTGGGACACTTCGACAAAGCCAGGAATAATCAAGTGATACGGGAAAACCTGGACCTGCTCGAGGAAGAAAGAGTAGGCGCACAGGTGAAGCTCGCAGCATGTCAGCAATGTTTGGCTCAATACTACAACGTCCGAGTCAAAGAACGCCACTTCTTCCCTGGAGACTTGGTCTTACGACGAGCAAGCGTGGCCGACCCAAGGGGCGCCGCAGGCAAGCTCGTACCTAACTGGGAAGGCCCGTACAGGGTGGCGGAAGTACTTGGCAAAGGAGCGTACAGGCTGGCAACGCTGGGGGGGGAGGTTCCCAGGACGTGGAAATCAGTAAACCTCATAAATTTCTTTCAGTAAATCATCACTAGCCATACTCTATTGAGACAAGTTACCAAGGTAGCCTAAGGGTTTCCTAGAGGCGAGCACCGCTCGCCTCGAAAACGAGAAGGTAGCCTAAGGGTTTCCTAGAGGCGAGCACCGCTCCCCCTCGAAAATGAGAAGATAGCCTAAGGGTTTTCTAAAGGCGAGCACCGCTCCCCTCGAAAACGAGAAGGTAGCCTAAGGGTTTCCTAGAGGCGAGCACCGCTCCCTTCAAAAATGAGAAGGTAGTCTAAGGATTTCCTAGAGGCGAGCACCGCTCCCCCTCAAAAATGAGAAGGTAGCCTAAAGGTTTCCTAGAGGCGAGCACCACTCCCCTTGAAAATGAGAAGATAGCCTAAGGATTTCCTAGAGGCGAGCACCGCTCCCCTTGAAAACGGCGGCAGTAAACAAATGGAAGGCACGAACATGGCAAGGATACACACACCGAAGGGCCACCAGAAACATGTCATGCAAGAAGCTCCCATTGAAAGGTACATATTGATACGAACACACCCCAAGAAAATTTTCATTTCTTAGTCAAAATACAAAGCTGCCAAAAGACAAGGGTTATTATCCCTTAGTCAAAATACAAAGCTGCCACCTTCAAGCGAAAAGTACTCCACTCGACCCAGGAGGACATGTCGTCCCACACCCACCAAGTGGAAGAAGGGAAAATAGCTTCTACGCCCGCATACGCCCCTTCCCACCAAAAGGAAGATGCTCCAGCAACAGAGAGCATCTCATTGCATGCCTACGATTCAAAGGGCAAAGGAGAAGCAGTCATGCAGCATGAAGACAAGAAGAGCAAGAAAGAAGCCGCATCTACTAGCGGAAAGAGCGAATACAAGGAGATCCCCCGTCCCCTCAGGGATGAAATTTTTCCGGCTCAAGGAGCAGGACCCCCCTGCTGGCATACAAGCGGTTAACCTTCTCCAAGGCCTCCCGCCAGCCATCCAGGTACTCGACCATGTACTCCTCAGAGGCGGGGCCACCCGCTCCTGGTTCTGGCCACGGCCGCCACGGAGCCGGCGGAGGCGCCCTACGAAGGATCAAGGGCCGGTGAGGAACCTGCGAACAACCATCGTCCGAGGAGGTACCGGACTCTCCCGATGACATCCTACAAGGAAGCTACCCTCGAAGCTCACCAATGCTAAGATGGTCGTCTGGGTTACCATGGAAGCCACTATTTACAGGGGGAACGAAGTCCCCATAAGTATGAGGACTCCTACCGCCCCAATCAAATCTGTGGAAATCAAAGCAACGGATCCCGAAAGTCGCGCCTTCTCGGGGTTACCTCGAGGCTGCCGTTTCGTATCCCCAAAAGATCTGATAATGGCCCAGAAAGGAGAAAGTACACGGGAGAGATTTCGAGATTTGTGAAATAAAGGAAGGTTTTCCATTCCAAAATAAAGGGAGTACAAAGGAAGACGATTGCCTAGATGAACAACAAAGAAACGGGAAAAAACTTGAAAAGACAAGGGGCGCCCTTTCAAGGGCCTGCCCCAGCTTCGTCATCACGTGCCCTGGGTTCCGCAGGCGCACATGCAGCAGCGACATCGGGGAAAGGTGGCTCATCGACCAGGTCTACCACAGAGACATTGGTGGGTGCTCGCTCACCCATGATCGGCATTGACTCCTCGGCGTTTGCCTCCCCGGTGTCGGGCTCCCCCTCTCCGTCGTCAGCTTCCGAGCCGTATGGAGTTGAAAGGGGGGGGAAGGACCAAAGCTGCAAGGCCAAGACTCTCTGCTATGGCCTTCACAGCAGCACTCCAACCCTCCCGGAAGCCACGATCACGGGCCGGCCCGTAGAACTCCAAGGCCACCGTCGTCAGCTCATCCCAGTACGTCGAAGAGGAGCGAAAGTTTTCCACCGCCTCCTTGCCAACCGAAGACACGGACGAGCGCAGCCCCTAGCGAGCTCTGCCTCGACCTCCTAAGCACGGGCCTCCATGGCTCGAACCTCCGCCCCCAACTTGGTCGCTCGCTCCTCGGCCGCGTCGGCCCGCTCCCAAAAGGAGTCCCGATCGCGCTCCATGCCAGCGAGGGCTAACCCTAGTTGAGCCAGCTGCTCTCAGAGTCTGGCGTTGGCAGCCTCAGACCCCTTCAGGCGCTCTTTGACCCCCGCCTGAAGGGACCGACTGGCCTCCAACCCACGAGCAAGGTCGATGAAGTGGTGCCTCCACAGGCCAAGGGCACTAATGACCAGACATGCGCTCCTCGCTGCGACGACCGTCAACTCTTCCATGGTCTCAGGACCGAACCCCCCGACGTGCTCGTGCCACCGAGCACTCTGCACCATAAGGTCGACAATAGTTGCGACCCCAGGCAACCCCGCTGTCAGATCCTCAGGTGGTGAGGATTGACCCCGTGAAGGAGCCATCGGCGAGGGGAGAGGTCCAACTTCGGCAGCGGCAAGAGCTTTGCCTCTATCGCGCCCCAGTCCCACGGAAGTGAGCACAGGAGGAGGAGCCACCAGCGTCCCAGATGATGGTGACGGAGGAACCATGGGGGGAAGCGCCTCATATGGAGGAGGGGGTGGGACACGATCTCTGGCTGGAGTAGAAGCTCTCCCTCTCTTCCTCACCCGGCGGCGACTGTCCATCTCCGCCAGCTCGTCGTCAGTCAGGGCTCGGCTACCACCAGCCATGGCTAACTCTTCACCAGCCGTGCTAGAAGTGGCTCCGGAAGAACTCCACCGAGGACTAAGATCTCTCCTGGCCACAGACGCTTCCGGCGAACATATTAAGGGGACGCCGGTCGGAATCGGATATTGAAGCCTTCTCGGGGCGAACGCGACCTCGGCCTAGGGGGCGACGATTGACACCTGGCCAGCCCCTAGAGCGACACAATCCACTGGACGGGGGGCCAACCGTGGCAGCCTGACGATCTCGTAACTCCACGATGGAACCTCATGCGCCCCTGAAGACAAAACAAAGCGGTCTAAGCATCACTCACCACCGACACGACTCGACGGAAGAATAAAGCCAGTACCCGGCGGTAATGGAGGACTCAACCCCAACTCCCAAAGCAGTGCCGGAGTCAGCACGAAGTCCGCTTCAACGAGAGGATACCGACTAATGGCCTTCAACTTCGGGTGATCCTCAGCCCTGAGGGGGGACTTCCTATCGTGCCAGGTGTTACGGATTCCCTGGCGCACCCAACCGTCGGAGGCATCACGGTCCTTCGACTTAATGATATATACGTATTGCTGTGACCAACCCTTTTGGTTAGCCGCAGTATTGGAGACCTGGATAAGGTTCTGGTGGGAATGAGCCTTGAAGTAGGCGAAGAGTGTGTCGGATGGGCAACTCTGGAGAAGATAAAATTGCCATAAAAGGTGGACGCTTGGCTCTACCGATGCCCTTTGGCACGCATATATGAATCCACAGAGAACGGTGTGAGAGTTGGGGGTTATCTCCCCTTGATGCCGCCCGTAGTGGTGAAGGACCGACGCGATGAAGAGATGGATTGGGAGGCGGAAGCCCGCCTGGAAGGAGGCCACCGGGACCATGATCCCGCCCGAAGGAAGGCTCATCAGGTCATCGTCAACGGTGGGGAAGATGATGTCGAACTCGGGGGGAACCTGGAAGGCTTCTCGTAGCCCATTGACCACCCTATATGACACTAATGGTGGGGAACTAGGTCGACTAGTACCAGCGCCCGAAGTGCTCAGCGCACCACCTCGGCCGTGAGGCGCTTCCTCAGAAGAGGAAGAGTCGACGCTAAGGTTTCTCCTACGCGGAGGCATGGCTATAGAAGAAGGAAGACGTAGGAGAAGAGAAGATCCTCACCGAGTGGGGGAAGAAGACGCCTATGACGAGCACAACAACCAGCGAGATGCAGATGGAGATTGCAGGGAAACCACGCAGCAGTTCTTATAACCACCCACGATGGGTCAGGTACCATCATCAAGAGGAGCAAGCGAAAGGACACCTATTGCTACGGCAGTACGGCTACCGAAGCCAGACGCCCGCTCGAAACCCACGCTCTCAGAACGAGACAAGACTTAGAGTCATGATTATCAGCGTGGCTTCTGCCACCATCAGGGGCACCTTGTGCGCCAAGCAGGCCCTCGAAGCCACCAACTCCCGTTGTACGAGGAAATCGACTTCGGATCTCACACTCCAGAAAACCCTCTCTTGGACTACTCTCAGCCCCCTGCAGAGTGCTCGGTAACTGAGAGTATGGGGGAAGTGAGGAGGGTAAATCTGGTCTGGCCCACATGCGGCCCAGTGACGACAGGCCCACACCAGAGCGCTATCGATAAGCGCATCCAAGAGATGAGCGACATATGCGGCCCGCCAAGGAGCGGCCCAATTCGACTCGACATAGGATTCTACAGTGGGGGCAAGCGCGGTCTTCGCCAGAGAACTCTCCGATGACTGACCGTTGCCCCTACGACATCGGTCGTGACCCCATAATGGGCGAGCACGCCCCATGAGAGCCGTAAGACTCGCCCGGGAACCGGCCGGCGCCGAGGCTATCGCCCCCAACAGGAAACTCCCGTCAATATAGCAGGAGAACGGTACTCCACTAGGCGGACCCTTCCCACTCAAGGGATAGGCCCCCTCACTCCAGGACAACCCCTATAAAAGGAAGAGTGATAGAAAAGAGGCATACGGTGGATACTTCTGCCAAAGAGCTTCCTACAGAGAATAGAGCAACCAGACCTACTGCGATGATAGAGAGGCCACTCCATACGCCTAGAGAGAAACCTCCTCCTGCAAGGCCTTACCACCCAGTGAGCACTCTCTGAGTACCCACTGGGAGCGGCGAGCACGCGTGCGAAGGACCTACACGGCTCTCAGATCTGCGACTACGGCCTCTACATCTCTCTCACCTCACTCTTCTCTATTTCCTATTGATCCTGTACTGACTTAAGCATCGGAGGGTTGTCCCCTGGGGTAACACCCGGGACTCCTGCTGACGCCTCGTTGGTTTCTTGGTGTTTGCAGGCTTCCACGGGCACGAGACGTCTTCCCCAACAAATAAATAGAGAAGGTGGTACGTGGCCTAGGAACCATTTTCCTGCCGCTACAATGGCAAACTTTTCACTCTTCTCCTTTGGCTTCAAAGTCTCATGGCTGAAACATATAAATCTCTTTGTCTAGTTCTCCATTGAGAAATATAATCTTTACACCTATTTGAAACAATTCTAAATAAAGATGCGTGATAATAGTCAAATTTAGGCAAACAGATGAGAATCTCACTACCTGTGAAAATGTCTAATCATAGTCTACACCCTCTTTTTTGGTATAACCCTTCACCACTAGACGTGCTTTGTATTTATCAATTGCCCCATCTACCTTGCGCTTAAGCTTGAAAACACACTTGTTTCTAATTTCTTTGCACTCAGGTAGGAGATCCACTAACTCCCAAACTTGATTTTGCGTCATCGAATTCATTTCTTCTTGCATGGGAGCTTCCCATTCTTTCCTAGATGATGACGCAAGAGCTTCCTGAACAGATCATGGCTCCTCATCATGGCTCCTCATCTTTCATGGGCCCACAAATAAGTTCATGGTCTTCAAAAAGCCGATGAGGGACATGCCCACGATTGCTATAGCGTAAAGAGTCTTGATTTTCTAGTGATTCTATTGGTGCACTCCCATTAGACGCAGTCTCACTAGGTGCACTCCCACTAGGCTGGTTATCCATACTATTTTTGGTAGGTACGTGTTTGAGAACATATGCCTTCCCTTCACTAAAAGATGGTAGGATATATATCAGACTGTTCTTGTGTCTCAAAGAGATCAAGACTCTCTCCACCGTCGTTAATACTAGAAAATTATTTTTCTAGGAAAAGAACATCTTAGACTTTTCACTCTATTATTTCTCAATCGAGATGTTGTCCATACATGACATAACCTTTTTTTTACTAAAGTCATACTTGTAGGGGGCAAGGGGAGATGCTCGACCCCGATCACCCTACAAGAAAATATTATATATATGAAGCAAAGAGGAGAGAAGAAGGGTGGGGGATACAAGGGACAACGAAGGTCCGGGGGAGAGGGGGGGCATCCTGCAAAGGAAGGGAGGAGCCCAAATACAACATAGGGGCAAAGTCCAATAAGCCCAAAAGAGGGAAAAACAACAACGAGGCCCAACACAGGGGCAAAGTAGCAGGAACGTGGCCGCCGTGACAATGGAGATGGCACAGCAAGGCAAGGACTCGCCGGAGACTCACGAGGTCGACGTGAAGAACGCAGAACGTCGAAGCTGGAGACGCCAAAGCTGATCGGAGGAGGTAGCCGCCTGGCCCACAGCAGTCACGCCGGAGCAAGGAGGGCCACCCACCCAGAAGACGAGAGAAGGCGAGCCCTCGAGCGGCGACAGGAGACGAGGGTGGTCAGGGGACCACGCCGGACCAGAGCCGAGCAGTCCACCAGCGGCGGCGAGTAGACGAGGAGGGGCAGTAGGGCGCGGAAGCTGCCGTAGGCACGGGCTCACGGTAACCGCCGCGACAGAGGACGAAGCAGCCATCCGCACAACTCAGGGACGCAAGACCACGAGCGGGTGAGGGGCACGAGGGTCGTAGGAAGCACCACGCTGGAGCAGCGACGAATGGCCCACCAGCGGCGGCAGGCGAAGGAGGGCAGCAGAACGCCATCGCAAACGGGCCGCAAGGGGGTGACGGCAGGAGAGAGAGCACGGGAGGCACGAGGGCCAAAAGGAGGCAGGAGGATTGACGACCACGAAAGGGAGGGGAGCAGGGAGGAAGCAGAACAGCTCAAGGGGGGCAACCGAGGGAGGAGCAACAGGAGGAGGGGGGGAAAGAGGGCAAGAGGAGGGACGAGGGGGAGAGAAGACGACAGGGAAGGAGGATGGAGCAAGAGGGGGAGTAGGAAGCCCAGCGGGAGGAGGGGCCGCAGGCAGGCACCTGGCAGCCCGCCGCCGACGAAGGCCCACGGGGCTCGCGGGGTTGCAGCCGCGGGCAGCCAACCAGCAAGGCACGCTCCACCGGCAGGGGCAGGGACTACATGACATAACCTATCGAGCTCTCAGGATATCTTATAAAGATAAGCTTTTGAGTTCTAGGGCCAAGTTTCCCAAACTTGCTTGACATGTCATGGACATATCCCGCCGATCTCCATGGTTGTAAATGATCTAAATTAGGTTTGTGGCCATGTCACAATTCATATCTGGTGGAAGAAACCGACTACAAAGGCACACGATTCAAGATGTAGGCGGCAGTTATAATAGAGCATCTCCCAAGAAGGATATTAGGAGATTCGCCTGCTCCATCATCGATCTAACCATATCCAACAACATCATATTTCTTCACTCAATAACACCATTTTGTTACAGCGTGATTGTGAGTTGCCATCATATCCCCTTTTCCTCACATAGTGTTTGGAACTGATCTGATAAGTATTCACATCCACGATCCATCCAAAGAGTTTTAATACTCTTCTATTTCTAATTCTCAACTTCAGCCAAGAAGTGTTTGAAATAATTCAGCACTTCATAGCAATGAGAGAATAGATATACGTATCCATATCATGAATAATCATCGATAAATGTGATAAAATAGAAGTAACCATACCGAGCTCTAACAGTCAGTAGTTCATAGATGTCGAAATGGATTAGCTCTAATGGTTCTGAGGCTCTTACAGTCTTTCCAAAAGGCTTGCAGCATGTTTTACCAATAAGACATGGCTTACATATCGGTAAGTTGACCTTAGTGAGTAACATCAAATGGCCTTCTCGAGCCAATCTGGCCATCCTGCCTTGCCCTATGTGACCTAAGCGAGTATGATATATTGCAGAATCCGAGTCTTTATTAGTCGACACATATCCTGAAGTAGAAGAAGAACAACAATGACAATCTACAACAAGATCCACTACAAAGAAACCATCATCCATTACACTGTGTCCATAAACAACATAGTCTAAGACAATATTTACAAAATTGTCAAAAAAAGTCAAACAAAAGCTCGGTGCGAATCAAGTGGAAACTGACAGGAGATTATATTGGAACCTAGGCGCATAGAGCACATTATGCAAAAGTAGCATTCGTCCATTTCCAAAATTGAGTTGGTATAAACTAACTCCCTGGGCTTCCTTACTAGTTCCATTACCCATGCAAACTCTTTGCTTGCCTGTTAGAATCTGATGATAATATACAAAACAGGCTCGATCCATCATTATATACTTTAATTATTACTTCTGAATCTATAATCCACATAGGATCAAGACAAGCAGTCAGAACTTATGTACAAATCCAAGCCCGATCTACGGGACTTCCCGAGTCGAGCTTTTAAGTCTGACTAAAGATTCGCATGTTGAAAAGGGCTAGTCCCACGGTCCGTCGAGTCGACCCAATTCATTGAGAGTACTAATATAGTGCATGTCCACTTTTTATCTAAAAATGAAAAATAAGTACCCTTGTCCTTTTAAACTTCGAACAAGGATGAATAAATAGGTAACGAAATGTCCTTTGACTCTAGATGAAAAGGCAAGTCTTTCGGTAGGTTTTTTGTAGTCTCTTAAACCTTATTGAACACATCATATTTATTTGTTTATGTTATATGAAAGAAATCATTTTCTTGCCGGAGATTGAAGAAAATTATCGGATCACACTTACCAGATCACTTGTAAATATATAACGTGACACAATTAATTATGTATATTCAAAAAAATGTGATTTAATTACACCTTTAAAATATCTTTAACATTTTAATAGATTCAAAAGGTCATGATTTGATTGCATTTTTTAAAACTATATATATATATATATATATATATATATACGGTATAACACAATTATGTGTTATTCATAAGATTGTGATTTAAAGAAGTTATATATAATGTGAAAATTTATATTTTAAAGTTAAATTATTATCTATTAAAAGCATGATTCTTACGACATTGTATAAAACTTTCGACTCTTTGCCAATTTACAATCTTTCTGGAATTGTAGATTTTTCTCCGATGTCCAACTTGATGACACTGCAAATATGTGAGAAATATGCGCACGCAAATATATGACTATGAGTAGTGTTAAGATGCGGCCATGACAATTGATAAGAATTAGGGTCTGGCCGTACCTTACACTCAATAATTCTAAAAATACACGTCAGATTTAACATAGATGTAAAACTATGGAATTACATCTTATCTTATATTTAATAGATGCTAACCGTGTATTTTAAAATGTATTTTTTTATTAGTTACAAGCTTAGCTGAGAGGAGAGTGAGTCTGGTGAGGTCACGTAGAAGCACTGGTTTCCGTGACCTGATCGCACGTGCGAATCTTAACCATCCTGGGTCTGCAACAACGGATGCGCGAAGATGGGGAGCGTTGCAATGACATGGATCCCTGGAATCGAACGGTCTAAAGAGGAGCTTCGCAGGGACGCAAGACGACGGACGTGAAAAATGAACGGAGAGCAGACTCACACGCGTCTCTCCTTAGTCCAGCGATCACGTAGGTAAATTTTTTTTTTTGAAAAAATTAATTTTAAACTTCTAAAATCTTTTGAAATTAAGGGAAAAGTCCTCCAAATTCACCTAGTTAGTTAAAAGCGCTCGCGTTCTTTTTCATTGCATAAAGAAACTCATATTATCTATAAGATAAGGATTGGTCAGGGAGCCAACTCCGCTTGCACTCCCCGTCGTTGGAGGCGCGCCGGAGGAGGGAGTGAGAGAGAGAGAGGGAGAGGGAGAGAGAGAGAATGGGAGGAGTGTGAGAGAGATTGCGAGACAGGGGGAAGGTGTCATAGGGGGTCTCTCCCTCCGATGCCAACAAATGCACAGAGAGAGAGAGAGAGAGGGGGGGGAGAGGGAGAGCGTGTGAGAGAGTGAGTTCGAGAGAAAGAGAGGGGGGAGGTCGCCTCTGTAGCAGAGAGAGGACGACGGGCCAGTAACCACCTACAGAGCTACTGGCATCCAATAACTCTGGAGTTTGCGGAGAGGACTTCCACTCCAACGATGCCCTCTGCCAGGCCGGCGACCTCCTCCACGCCCTACAGCACTCTGTTGCCGACCGCAACATCTTTGTCGTGGCCAAGTCCACCTGCGAGGAGATCATCGCCTCCCCCGCCTCTGCCGTCTGCAAGAAGCTCATCTTCGACCTCCTGCAATCCACCTGCCTCACCCCCAACCTCTGAGATATCACTTACTCCAGTGTCAGCATCGACCTCGACTTCCCTAACCCTGACATCGTAGTTGCCGTTGTCTCGACCGACTGCGTGTCCTAATTGAAGCAAGGAGATCACAGACTGTTTCAACTCCCCCAACGGCAACATGCGCTTCTCCATCACCGAGACCTTAGCATGGAGAGAGAGAGAAGGGTAATTTAAAAAATATTTTATAGTATATTCATTTTTTAGAACGGTTTTTAACTAGAGTATTTTTACCGAGAGTTGTGAGAATGTGGGAGCTCTTAACTAAAAAAGTGGATTAGGAGGAGTTTTTCTAATTATAAAAGATTTTAAGGGCTTAAAATTAAAATCCTTTTTTCTTTGAAACGATCACACAGGGATATTTCGGAAATAACAACTGACACGAGGAGATTTTTTTTTTCTCATCTCATCCACGGCGTCCTCTCCCACCCAATCCGCTATAGAGAGAGAGAGATAACGCCGGGAGGGAGAGCTGTCCGCCCACCATTAATGGCCGCCGCTTGCAACCTCCCGGTACTCCTATCCCCCGCTCCCCTCCCTCAAACCCCCTCCTCCCACCGAGGCCTCAACCGCCACGGGCTACGGCATCTCGCATGGGGCGCGCGGCGGCCCTCCCCGGGACAACGTCGCCGGAGGGGGGCCGCCCGGGTCCGCGCCATCCTCCCGCCGGAAGCCGTCGACGCCGTGACCTCGTCCCCGGGTCCTCTGTTCCCGCTGGCCGCGGCAGCGGAGGGAGGGTACTCCCTGGCGAGCTACTACACCTCGCTGGGGCTGTTCGTGATCTCCGTGCCGGGACTCTGGTCGCTCATCAAGAGATCCGTCAAGTCTAAGGTGTCCCCTAATCCCCAACGTCTCAAATTGTTTAATTCCCTGCTTTTCTCTGCTCAATTTTCCGTACCAGGTTGGCTTTCGTGGTGGTCTCTCTCTCAGTGTTGCCCATTTGAGAATTCTTCTTGTTGTGAGCGCAGATTGTGCAGAAGACATTCGAATTAGGGGGGGAGGAGAGGAAGAAGGCGGTGAACCAGGTCGCCGGGGAGATCCTCTCCTTCTTCACCCGCAACAATTTCTCTGTCTCCGACCGGGGAGAGACGATCACGTAAGCCCTCATCTCTCTCTCTCTCTCTCTCTCTCTCTCTCTCTCTCTCTCTCTCTCTCTATATATATATATATATATATATATATATATATATATATATATCTAACCTTGCATTGCTCCCCCCAGGTTTGAAGGGATGATGGTTCCCAGCAGAGGGCAAGCTGCGCTGCTGACCTTTTGCACCTGCATCAGCCTGGCCAGCGTCGCCTTGGTGCTCTCCATCGCCGTTCCCGAAGGGGGCAACAACTGGTTCTGGCTGACCGTCCTCAGCCCGCTAGCGTGAGTAGAAACTCTTCCGACTCCAACGCCTCCATGAAAGAGGGATTTGTGATTTTGCGGGTTGTGGTGGTGGTGGTGGATGCAGGGGCGCCTACTACTGGAAGCGAGCGTCGAGGAAGGAGGAGATCAAGGTGAAGATGATGGTGGGTGAGGACGGGAGCCTGTCGGAGATCATCGTCCGAGGGGATGACCAGCAAGTGGAGCAGATGAGGAAGGAGCTGCAGCTGAGTGAGAAGGGCATGATCTACGTCAAGGGTATCTTTGAAAGATAGCCGTTTCTTTTTCTTTTTAGACCAAGAACATTTTGTTCCGTTTAATATGAGATAGAGAGTGAGGGAGAGATCGTGTTTCTTCATTGGAGATCACTCACCAAATTTTGTTCCATGGCCCTGTAAAAAAGCTTTCTCAGAGGAATCAAGTTTACATCGAGTCCTCCTCCAATTCAGAGGTGATCTCTCTCTCTCTCTCTCTTTTCTTTCTTTCACTCTCTTTTTTCTTTGGTAGATATTTTTTTCTTTTTTACGTAGAGTTAAAAATCCGATATTGAATCCAAGACCTCTCCCTTAAACATTTCAATCTCAGAATCTCCTCTTACAAAGGAGGAAGGTGTCCACTCCACCACTAACATAGACCTCTCTCTCTCTCTCTCTCTCTCTCTCTCTCTCTCTCTCAAAAGATGGCACTATAATATTATTGTTCATTTAATTATGATAAGAATATTGGGATGGATTTTTCTTAGAAGGATGTTGCAATTTTTCTTCATCTCTTATTTACTCATTATCTGATTTGAAAAATTAGGCAACAAAATCAGGAGAACTTAAGTTCAGTGATTTCATGGGAACATCAATTTTAAGTTTGGTGATGACTTCATCTCTATCATCTGATCTTGAGATTGAGGGGTTGGCATAAGAGTAATTGAAGAGGTGGTATCATAGCATTCTTCTGTCTGAAATCCATCCGACCATAATATTAATAATAATGTAGAAATAAATACATGTCAAATCAACAATATTAGGTGATATAAAAATAGAGCGCGTTGGTTCCAAAGTTATTATCCGATAGTTATGTGGTAATATTTTTTATACATTCTACCTATTATTAATTTCTTTAAATTCTAATCCAAGAGTTGATGTAATAGGGGACAAGTCACTCTCCGAATTTTGCGGAATGAGTTAAAAGTGCACCTTTTTATTATCCGATAGGTATGTGGTAATATTTTTTATACATTTTATCTATTATTAATTTCTTTAAATTCTAATCCAAGAGTTGATGTAATAGGGGACAAGTCACGCTCCGAATTTTGCGGAATGAGTTAAAAGTGCACCTTTTTTTCTCTCTCCTTCTCAATTTTGACCCCTTCTCTCTTTTGCCACCATCGTGGGCAATGCTGCTATGCTCGGGGTATTCTGACTTGGAAATAAAGTAGAATTATTCAATGAGAGAGTTTCAGTTTACATACCTCGATGGGTTGTTCTTTAGTACCTTTTACAGGCCCTTGGGGGATTCTGGCTTGATGTTGATCAAGACGTTGATGTTGTGACACATGTCGGTTTGGCTGAGGCAAGATTGTAAGAAGGTTGGGATGGTCCTAGAGGCATGTAGCTCTTAGGGAGTTAATGAGAGAATATCTCATCTGGTACGGCACTCATTCGGATTCCACGCTCGTAACCAATCAACACTCGAGTTAGGGTTGGAACCGCCCATGTCAAAACGGTAGTGTCTTTGGGGAGTCATGTAGGACCCACCCAAGGATGTCTTGAGCCAAGAGGGTCATTAAATGAGGGTCATAATAGGGGGAAGAACGTGATGGCGGAGCCATGCCTTGCCCTACGCTTAGGGATCCGATGGGTTGTTGCTGAGAACTGGGCAACGTGCAAGTGGAGATGGCTCTGCAATGCTGCACGACATGCATTGAGAGATGCATTAAGGGAGGAGACGATAGGATCTAACAAAGAGATATCTACCCCTTCAGGACGAACTAATGCGGGGAGGCGAAGAGCTAGGTTGAATCTCATACTTCAACATCGAGCGAGACATAAGCCCTCGTCAAGAACTAAGTTTTTTAGTAAATTTAATTTTATTAATAAGAGAAACTAAACAGAGAGCAAAGAGCTATAGTAAACACCATAAGGGCACAGGTCAGATGAATGGTAGAACCCTCCTTATATTGCAAGGGCCAACCAAAAAAAAGAAAAGAATATCTAAATTAAAGGATTACAGTAAGTACAAAAAAACTAATTCAGGGAGAAACATCTTTGATAATTACAATGAAGAGAGACCCTTCCAAGATGAAGTACGACGAAAGAATAATCGATGCCCAAGACTCGGGCGTTATGAGCAATGTTATTGATCTGGATAGTCACCAACTCAAGTCTTATCTGCTACAATAATAGATGTCATTGATGCTTATACATACTTTAGAATAACTTAGTTCTGAACAACATGAGGAACAAATGATGCAATAGCTTCGTCAAGAGCACCAGTGGGGGAATGTGTAGTGGGAGAAGAACTATCAACTGGACCCCTTAATATTTGATCCCAAAAAATTTTCAAAAAATCATAAGAAATCGAATTCGCACCCGAGTAAGTAGCAATAGTAGCATATTTATAAGAAATTGTAGACCCTTGGGATTGAGCCCCAGGGACCGACAATCGAACTTTACAGACTCCCTTGCCACTGTATGTATCAAACATGATGTATCTGTTAGAAATCGGAGTACCTATAGAGATGGACAAACAACAGAGGAGAAAGAAGAAAAGGGGAAGAAGAGATCAAGCCACAAGAACACCGAGATTTACGTGGTTCGGAGGCGATATGCCTTCCTACATCCACGGCCGCAGCAGGGTTTCCACTATGATAAAATACACCCAAATACAATACAAAAAGAGAGTTCGCACCCTTTTATACAAGGAGATTAGGGCGCCACCGGTCAGGGTACCAAAGACAATAATGCCCCTATTATAAACATAAATTTTCTTTCGGGGTCGATCCGCGTGCGAGGGCGCACTGAGAGCGAGTTCGGGCTCCACACTCTAACAATCTCCCACTTGGAGTCAGAACTCCAAAAAAAATAGCAAACACCTCAATGTGTTGATCCTCTTCAATGTAGTAAAGGAAATACTTGCTGCGGCATCTCTCCATCAATCATCTATGGAGGTCAACTGAGGCTTTGCACAGCCTCAATTTCTCTGTAGTCACCATCTTGGTCAACATGTCTGTTAGATTCTCTGTCCCACGTATGTTTTCAAGTGACAAAGTCCCATCATCTAGTAACTCTCTAATGAAATGATATTTCACATGTATATGCTTTGTCCTTGCATGAAACACTGGATTCTTTGCAAGATGGATTGCACTCTGACTATCACAGAAAAGAACATTACTACCTTATTTTCTGCCCAACTCTTCAAGAAAATTCTTTAGCCAAACCATTTCCTTGCTAGCTTCTGTAACTGCAATGTATTCAGCCTCAGTTATAGAGAGAGCCACAATCTTCTGTAACTGAGAAACCCAACTCACTGCGGTTCCACCAAAGGTGTAAATGTATCCTACTGTGCTCCTTCTGCTATCCACATCTCCAGCCAAATCTGCATCCACAAAGTCCTATAAATTGAGACCACTCAGAGTGAAACACAAATCCATACCTGTGGTACCTCTCAAATACCGTAGGATCCATTTGACAGCCTCCCAATATTTCTTACCTGGATTTGTCATGTACCGACTCACTGCTCCCACTACATGTGTAATATCTGGTCTAGTACAAACCATAGCATACATTAGGCTACCTACAGCTGAAGCATAGGGAACTTTACTCATGTATTCATGTTCCTCATTTGCCTTGGGTGATTGCTCCTTTGAGAGCTTGAAGTGAATCGCCAAAAGTGTGCTTACTGCCTTTGCATCTTGCATATGAAATCTGTTCAGCACCCTCTCAATGTAACCTTCCTGAGTTAACTTCAAGGTTTTACCCTCTCTATCTCGAACAATCTCCATCCCGAGTATCCTTTTTGAGGGTCCCAAGTCCTTCATGTCAAACAAAATTGACAATTATTCTTTTAGCATGTTGATCTCTTGTATGTTTGATTCTGCAATGAGCATATCATACACATACAAGAGCAATATAATATAGCAGTTATCAAGTTTCTTGAGATAACAACAATAATCAACTTGACATCTACTAAAACCACTGTTGCACATAAAATCATCAAATTCCTTATACCACTGCCTGAGGACCTATTTCAAACCATATAGACTTTTCTTCAACTTGCACACAAGGTCGATCCGCATGCGAGGGCACATGAGGGCGAGTTTGGACTCCACACTCTAACAGTATCAAACTCTATACTTATCCCTTGATGTATCAAACATGGATGGAAATACAGATAAGAATAAACTATACTTGAATGATCAGAGAAAATTTATCCTCCGAATATACAGGACCTTAGTTACTAACCTAACCGAAGGTCACGGGGATAGCTTACAATGCCTGCGTTTCCTCCCATTTTCTTCACTTAAATCTCCAAGCCTCAACTTCTCCCTCTCCTCGAGTGCCAAGCTCGTTAACGTTCAGCATGCCTCACCTTAGGTGTGCTGTAATTTTTATGTTTTTTTAGTTTTTAAGAATTATATTTCGACCTCGGGACACATCCGAGGCACATATCTATATAAAGCAAACCATGATTGGAAGACAAAAGAATAGATACAAGGAAGTTTGAATCTCCTTAATGGGCCGAACGTGGCCAGTCCATTACCATTCTTTCTTTCTTTTTTTTTTAAACTGTCTGATTATGGTGTTTCTTGTACAGATATGTACCTTGCTTGCGTGCATCCTAAGGTCAAGACATAATGTAAAGAATAAAAAATCCACTACACATCCAAGGTGTGCAGTTAGCCTGGGTCTGCAGCACCTACTACTCAAAATTCATATGTAATTCAAGCTTGTGGACAGTTGAGGCAACAGTCGCGGACTCATGAAATAAATGTCATTTTTACCTTCTGGCAAATAAAGTTAAAACACTAATAAATCCTCTGCAAAAGAATAAGTTAGTGTGAAAAGAGCAAACTATTACAAATCTTTCGAAAAGGAGTTGGAAATTAGAATCCAACTCCTCTCAATATGTTGCAATTTCATCTTCTTTGGATGACTATTTCAGGTTCACAAGGGGTAGAATACTTTCCACAAGACTCACAAAGAATAAATCTCCTTTTCTGATGAGAGAGAATCCCAATGCTACTGAGACAGTGCACATAGAAGGCATCTGAATTGGACAGAAAACATCAGTACAGTTGATCAACTGATGATTATACATACAGTAAGTGTTCACGTTACAATATAGGACAAACATATGGCTCTCTATCAGAAACCATATATGGCACTTGTGCCTAGTCTCGAATTCAAATGCTTCAAGCAACAAGAGGGCCTCATTCACTTCACGGAAATGTGAAACTATATATGATATCTCCATACATAGTTTATTTCACTCAGTTGAAACTTTAAGCCTGAGAGCCATATTTGACCATCCAAGGTCATCTCATTCAGGTTGATAGATTCAATCCGAAACATTTAGTATGGTAAAATAGAAAGAAATGCTGATCAATAAATGGTATCTCCTCTTATCCAAAAGTGGTGAATGCTTTTTGCAAACCCATGGAACGATAAACCATGCAATCTACCATATCCTGCAATAGAAGTGAGATGTTGAGCTCAAGTAAAAATCTGCTCCCTATAACCTGGACTACATTATGTCAGAAACCACCCTGCCAAAGAGTCACCAACCTTACTAAGAAACTAAGGTGGTAGACACCCACCAAATTTCACCAAGTGTCAGTTAGGCATGATTTTGAGGAGCTCTATGTCAAATAAAAGAGTTTTGTCTATCAGCCCTTGGTTCTTCAGCACAAAATCTAGTGCCCTTTGACCCTGAGGGATGTGAATGAAAGCATTAGTATGTCTCAGTAACATAAGCCATAATTAAACTTTTAATTACCGAAAAGGTTGTTGGTCTGGGACCAAGTTTGTTAAAGTCATTATCAGGATATCCCAACTCTGGAGGTACAATGATCCTGCATTGCCATCAAGAAACAATGAGGTCTATTCCAACATTGTTAAACAAAAACATCTTGCATGCATTGCCACTCTGAAATGAAATGTGCCGTGTATGTTCTTAACCCTGGCTTCATGAAAGGATGATCACTTCACAAGACTATCATTTATGTCACAAACACCCAAGTAATGAGTCACTGGCATGAGCTGAAATTCTAACCAGCCCCTCCCACTTTCTGGCATCCAAAAGAACCAATAACCCCAGAGCAAGAGCAACAGTACATTTCCATTTTAGGTATTGCATCCAGATGCCATTTGTTTGGTTGGCAACAAGAAAGCACATCCATGTGATAGCTTCAATCAGCCATAGAAAAGGAATTTCGAGTGGAGGAGTTTTCTTTCCGGATTCCACAGGGTAAATTTAAATAGAATGAAATTGTCATTTGTCAAGGTAAAAAAACAATTCTTTGCTGATTGCACCATAGCTTTGACACAGTAAAATATTATCTCTAATATGCAATGTGAAAGGAGAAAACTGGAAGGGTAGATGCAGCACCTCCTGATACCACCTGGAGCCATATCCACAATAGCTTCTTCAAAAGCGGGTATAACCTGAACATTCAAATTTTGATGCAAGACTTTAATAGGTTAACCATAGTTCCATTAACATAAATAAGGAGGCATCTGGCCTGTGGCAAAGCCTGAGCAGTTCATATGCTAGAGGAAAAGAAGCCTAATCTGTATAAAATAGTAATGCAAAACAAATGAAAGAATTTTTTGGCAATTGTAGAGATAGGAAAAATCTATATATTCGCAAAAATACATTTTTAGAAAAGTTAAAACATGAAATAATTCATGGTGAACCCAGTTGAGTCTGTACGTACAGGTAGACAGATCCAAGACAAGTTGAGCAAATGAAGATGGATCCTCCAAGCAGGTGGAAACAGATTTGCCCAGAGAGTGAGGTTTTAGCTTTGAATATATATTTTGGGGTGGGGGGAGGGACTTTGGCTGTTAAAGTAGAGTATTTAGTGGAATTGGTGACTCACCTGTTGTGACCCAACCTTAAATTTAAAGAAGTCCTTGTCATCTCCCTGCACAATAAGGTAAAGAAAACATGGAGATCTCACACATCAGATTTATGAATAGGCTAAGGCAATGACACAAACATGGGAGTGGACTCCTGGCAAAAGATTTTGAACTTTTCTGTGACCATAAAAAACAAATAGTTCTACAAGCCAGTTCATTAAGAAAAAATATTGGGATCCCCAAGAAAGTAAATTATATAATCAGATAGCTAGGAATGACTGTTTCACGATTTTGCATCTACAAAGGACAATGAACAAGTGGCATCCAATTTCCAAACCATTAATATCCACATGCAGCATAACTGCACATATGTATGCATCTTACAGGGAACACAAAGTTTTAATTTGAAAAGTCAGAGGCCATGTTTTCCCCAGGAACGAAACACAAATCAGACAGCAATCAGTTTAGCAATTAGCATCGAAGGCTTTCCACAATTAGTAAATTAACAAGACCTACTCATTAATACCAAAGACAAACTCAAACAAATCTAGATACATAAACAAGACAGATCCACTCAACCAGAAGTCAGAAGAAGCACTAAAAATGTCAAACAGTGGGATTGTACCATATGGGCAATGCATCACCAATGGCAGAAACAACTAAATGGCAGCGCACTGCCATCAAACACCATTCTATGATAGGCATAGCCACCATGATCTAATAGCTTCTGACAGGAAGAAAGATTATCATCTTCTGACCTCTCAAATGTGGGCTGCTGTCCAAAGCATACCAGAAATCTATGTCAGCAAACACGTAATCCTAATCAACATGAGAAGATCCGTCATGCAAATCTCCTAATTAAGGTATTATCCGCTTCTGTGAAAGTACAGTGATGATTTGGAGTAGTTTGAGACTTGATCAATACTGGTATTTGGCTTTGAACCTGGAAACTAATGTGAATGAGTCACGGTAAACATGTATATGGCAAAATCCCTAATGAAGTTTGTAATAATGACACTTTTTGAGAAATGGATGGTACCACATGTGTATTAATTGTAACAAGAAAATGGGATATCCAAGTCTAGTCAGTCAGTCCCCACAAATCCCTATACAAAAACACCACACCAAGTCGATGCACCCCTCGCTATCCCCCCAACACAAGGAAAAGAGAGGAGTTGTGAGACTCCACTTTTCAAGGTGTTTTGCCTATTCACTCACACTCTCACAAACAAAAGAGACAAGCCTATCCTCAATTCTTGCTTCTCCTCTAAAGATTCTATTGTTTCTTTCTCCCCACAGTGCCCAAAGTGTAGCATAAAGAATGAGCCACCAAGTGATCCTAGCAACCTTCAGGTTCCACCCCCTTGTGCCATTTGAGGAGGTGCTGCACACTCTCAAACAAGCCAAAGGTATGGTGGATCCTGTCGCCGATCTTGGCCCAAACCTCCCTCGAGAAAGAGCATCTTGTGAAGAGGTGGTTAAGACCTTCCTCCACCTCCCCACATAAGCAACAAAGGGTAGATATGTCCTGAAGGAATGGGACAATTATGTCACAAATGGACAGCCACCCATGTGATATCCTCCATATAAATAGCTTCACCTTCAGCGAGTTCTTGAGGAACCAAATTTGTGGAGCAAAATGGTGGCGCAATCCCCCATGTGATATGAGTGAGTATGCAGATCTAATTGAGAAGGCTCCCTCCTTCTCCCATCACCACCACCACCTGTCGGCCCTGCTCTCCACCAGATTATAGTCTAGGACGAATAACAGAAGACCCTCCAATTGATCTATCTCCTCGTGTGTCAGATTCCTCCTAAAAGTGGGTGCCTATGTACCCCCAAACAACTATGTATCAAATGTATGAGCCACAGATGCCGTAGGTGCAGCCGAAATAAGAAAGAGCTTGAGGAAGGATTCTTTTAGTGTGAAGTCTCCGCACGACCTGTCCTTCTAGGACAACCACCTCTGTCCATTGCCCAAATGGACCGAAACACTCGATTTGATGTTATACTAGTACTGAAGGATGCCTCTCCAAATCGGGAAGACATTGTGCAAAGATGTCAGTGTCAAGTCCCAATCTCTAGCTCCGCTCTAGTATCTCTGCTTGACAAGTTGTAACCATAGCCCGTTGTCTTCCGCTCCAAACCTTCACATCTATTTACAAAGAAGTGCCAAGTTGAAATCTCTAAAATTCTTGATGCCCACGTCTCCTGCTTCCTTGCTCTTGCATACTCTATCCCATTAGATGTCATGCCAGCCCCTGCACCTGTCACCACTATCATGCCAGAAGAATCTAACTTGAATGGACTCCAACTTCTTGGTCACCATATTAGGGATCTTGAAAATGAGGAGGTAATATATAGGAAGGCTGTCAAGCACCAATTTGCATAACATCATTCTCCCCCCATATGATAGGAGCGTCGCCTTCCACCTTGCTAATCTAGACTAAAACCTCTGCACCACCACCTACCAATCATCACAATGTAGGGGCCATGGGGACAATGGTAGGCACAGGTAGGAGAAAGAAAAATTCTCCTATCTGACACCCCAATATAAATGTTGCTCTCTTGAGTGCCCTCTCCTCCATGTTGATCCCAGCTATGCGGCTTTTACTGAGATTCACATTCAGTCCACTAATTTCCTGTAGCAGCTCCAACATCAACCTGGCAATATACAGTTGGCTCTCCTCATCTGCTAGGAAGAGAATAGTGTCATCAGCATATTATAGATGGCTGATGCCAACACCGTGGTGCTCTACCTGGAAGCCTCTGATCAAACCTGCCATTTCAGCCCTCATCAACATCTAACTCAAAATTTATACAACTAGGACAAACAAGAGTACATAGGGTCTCCCTAGTAGAGCCCTCTGTCACTGTGCAAGGATAAGTAGGCTGGCCATTAACCAAGACCGAAAAGGATGCTGAGAAAATACATGCTCGGATCCACACAATCCATCTCTGATCAAAACCCATATTAGCTGAGGCCTACAGTAGGCAATGCTAATTAACACTGCCATATATCTTCACAAAATCCAACTTCATCACCACCCCCCTCTTCCTCTCGGTCTTCATAGCATACAAATACTCATGAGCAACTAGGAAATTTTCCTGTATGTCTTCCCTTGATGAAAGCCCCTTGGTGACTACTAACCACTCTGTCAATCACCCTGTCTATATTCAAAGTCAGCAATTTAGTGATAATCTTGTATGTATTGTTCAGTATACTGATAGGTCTAAAGTCCAGGAAGCCTTGTGCACCTTGTTTCTTAGGGATGAGAACCAAGAGGATTTTATTTATACCCCTCAAGTGAGCCCTACTCTCCTGAAACTCTCCTAATGCAAAAATCAAATCCTTTTTGATAATATCCCAACAGTTCTGGAAGAAAACCATAGGAAAACCATCATGGCCCAATGGCCCGGTGCTTTATCACCTGCAAGAGAAAAGACTGTCTGTCTGATTTTCTCCTCCGTAAAGGGGCTGGACAGAACCTTGCATTCTTCTGTAGAGAGTTGAGATAGAAGATCATCTATAATGCCAGGTCTACACATTTGATCTTTAATAAAGAGTCTAGAATAGATATCCTTGGCACACCCCCTAATCTCCTCCCTGGTGAAAGTCTGCTCGCCAACCTTGATAGAGGCTATATGGTCGATTCTCCTTCTCCCTGAGGCAATCCTCTGAAAATAAGCAGAGCTCCTGTCACCTTCCTTAAGCCATTTCTCCATTGATCTCTGCTTCCAATAGATTTATTCCCGTGTGAGAATCTCTTCAAACTCTACCCTAACTGTCCCTACGCAACCTGTCAGAGTCATCCAACATCCCAGCCTCCTCCACACAATCTAGACTCTCTAGTTGTTGTAGAATCCTCTCCTTAGCCAATCTGCCAGGTAGGGTTTTGCCAGCCCCCCACCCTTTAAGCACCTGGGCCAAGTGCTTCAATTTCCCAACCAAATTAGCCATAGAAGAATGATCCTACCTCTATACACTCCAAGCCCTCTTGACTGTCTTCATAAAATTTGCCTCCCTGAGCCAAAACCTTTCAAATATGAAACCTTGCCTCCTCTCTTGACGGCGGCTAGTCTTCAAGAGGATAGATTTGTGATCCGATATCGGCCTGGCCAAATAGGATGCTTGGAGATGGGGGAAATGATCCTCCCAATCCACTGATACCAAGAAGCTATCCAATCTGGAACAAACAGGTGTCAACTTCATATTAGACTAGGTGAACTGAGCATTCACCATTTCAGTGTCAATTAAAGCAACCTCCTCTATGAAGTCACAAAAATCCTCCATCTCCCCCGTGTTGGGGTTGGCCCCCATCCTCTCTGAAGCTACTGTAACTGCGTTGAAGTCACCACCCACACAATAGGGCCAACCCAAGCTTTGGTGGTAACGAAGGAACTCCTTCCAAAATGATCTCTCTCCCTCCCTGGTTTGGGACCATAGAGCCCCAAGAAATCCTAGGAGAAGCCCTCCCTCACGCTACAGAAGTGAAGGGAGATAGCCCCCCGGCCAACCTCTCTATCCACCTTCACCTCCTCAACCTCGAACAGGTTCCACAATATCATGGTACTTCCAGCATTTCCCTCTGTCGGGGAGGCCACCGCCTTCGAGAGTCTCACTCCCCCATTCTCCCTCATAAATGCCTTCCCATCCCCTTCACACTTGGTCTCTTGTAGGCACAAGATGTCGACTTTGCATCTTCTTACCAGCTCCTTCACCACCCTCCTCTTCTTGCCCCCACAAATCCTCCTCACATTTCCATGAGACGATCCTCATAAGGAACATGTTGTAATCCTCCCTCCCTTCACTGGCTCATTTCCCCTCTCCTCTCCTTCCTCACTCCCCCTTGTTGATCTCTTCTGTGATTTTCCCCCCTTCGCCTCCCTAGCCATGCTGAGCAGCCATCTCTTCTAGACGATCACAAAAACCCCTCTCAGGTCTGTCTCCACCCCCTCAAAAGGACCCCCAGCTTGTCCAACAACTCCCTCATTTGTGCCTCCGTCATTCTTTCCACTACCCCCATCAGCTCCCTCACCTCCTCCCTTCCAAGCCTACCCCTCTCTTCAACCAAGGATGGCAGTACCGGTTTCGGCCAGGACCGAAACCGAAACGTACCGGTTTTAGTTTCGGCCGAAACCGGTTGAAACCATTCAAAAAAGACAAAATTAACACTGAGGCACATCCGATTTCGGCTGAAACCGTCCGGTTTCGAACCGAAAGGGGTGGGTTTCGGGCGAAACCGTATCGGTTTTGCCCGAAACCATTAAAAATTTCTTTTTTTTTAGTTCCGGACCTGCTACAGTGAGCATGTTCGAAACCGTTTCGGTCCCGGCCGAAACCGATACATTTCGGCCGAAACGTATCGGTTTCGACCGATACTGTCAACCTTGTCTTCAACTCCCTCCCCTTCAAAGTTTCCCTCCTCCGATCCCATTGCCCACCCAAGTGTGTCCGGGTGATCTCTACATCTTCAAGAGATAGCGCCTCCCCCTTTCCAGTCATTCCCACTCTAGTGTCAGGCCCCTGCCTGGGCTGGGTGAGGCTACTATCTTGTGCCCAACCCGTCATGCTGAGCGGTGCCGCCACGGCCGTCTGTCCATTGCCCTCCAAATCTTTGCCGTCACACCCGCCCACCTCCAATAGGAGCATCTGGGGTAGAAGGCCCGACAACGACACGACCTGCAAGGGGTTGGCCCCTTGGTGGGCCTACATCGTCTAGAGAAGATGGTCTGCACCGGAGATCACCTGGGCCAACCCCAATAAATCCCTTGCAAAGCACACGATCGGCCCTTCCTCACTCTGCTGCCGCAAGGTATTGGGCACCGGTTGGGCCGCACGTATCGGGCTTGACGGAGGCACTCCGGAGGTCTCTGGGTAGAGTTGCGTGACGGCCACCTCTGTGGCCGGCTGCCTTTTCCCTGCATCAGTTGCTATAGAAGAAGACACCATCTACATAGTCGGATTGGGAGTCGCTCTTGCCGCCCGACGGTCAGAGCTGAAGCCATCTTCTTCCATGGTTCGCAGTACCGCCCAGTACGTACCAGTACCGGGCGGTATGTACTGGTACCGGACTCGGCCGGTCCGATTCCGGCTCTTCGGTACCGGTACTGGCTGGTGCCAATTCAAAAATTAAAAAATGAAATATATGATTCTAAACTTTCAAATATATGTGTTACATTCTCAGATGTGTCCAATTATGTATGATTTTGAATTCTATCAACTTTTCCTATTTTCTAAATTTTTTTTACATTTTTTCAATTTTTAACCCATATATTTAATAATATATATACACACTAATAGAGGGGGTCAACCGCCGGGTGGTACCATGCGGTATGTACCGGTATCGGTACCAATACCACCCCTGACCGATATTGCTTCTGATACCGATACCGCAGACCTTGCCTTCTTCCCCCAACCTACGCTGCGGCTCAGCGGCATGTGAGGCAAGCCCTATTGGGCAGTAGAGAAGGCCACTATCAGTTTGCGATGCACTAATACGATCCTCGGGTCCGCATTTGGGTAAGTTAATATACTCACGAACATGGCCCAACCCTACACCCGCAAAAATGGGCAATGGGGCCTGTGACCCTTTCGGGCCATCTGCCACACCCACCTGCTGGACCGAAGCCGGCCCACAAGGATCCGAAAGTCCGTTTCCAATCCCTGCCCAACCCATCCCTTTGAAATTTGAATGGGGGCTATGGCATCGCCACGTACGCCCATCCCCCCTCCCTCCTACCTCTTGATCAAGAATAGGTTGCCGTAATCCTTAAGTCTGACAGCTGCCCATGCACGCCGTCGGCGCCAACTGCTGCCACTGCTCCGGCTTGGAAATGAGATGTACCGGAAAGACGTCACTGGCGAGGCCGATGGTGACGACGGCTGGGATCCCCTGCGGTCCGCTCACCTGGACGATGCCCTCCATTGCTATGAGCTCTACCCCGGTCGTCAAGCTCACCGAGCCCGGCTCCAGCTTCCCAAACCAACAGACGAGCGTAGAAACACCCATCTCGTCGCAGAGGACGAGGGGCACACCCATGAACCGAATCTTGGTTCAGCTCACCCTAGGGTCGGGGAAGGTCCCCAAGTGACTAGTCCACCATCTCAGGTAGAGCAGGGCTCCCTTTGCCACTGCGTAGCCCACCTTCGCCCACACTTCAGCCTCCATCTCCCTCTGGGCCACCGCCAGAAATCGCCTAAGTCCCATCTAAACCACCTCCCACTCATCTCCCATGTTTGGCCCATCATCCAGCATCACTTTCACCAATGCCGGATCTCCTCCCCCCACAACCAAATCCACCCTCAAGCACCTTCTTAGCCGCTGAAGCCTGCCCTACACCACCTCCGATGGCAAAGAGTCTGCCTCCACACATGACCCTCCTCCCTTCATTGGCATCCTGCTCAGGTTGCTCCTTACGGCGTCTGCAAACGAGTGACTCGCCGCCAGAGCTCTGCAGGATCGAAGTAGATGATCTCGACCTCCACACCTATAGCAGCACCTTCCCCCGAGTGAGAACCCATTCCTTTTGGGCCTCCCAGTCACGCTACAATGGTTCGTGCTAAAGGCACGCTTCGAGAGTCCTCCCCACGACATGCCCTTCCTTAGAGTTTCTCACTCTAGGGACGGGCTAGAGAGAGAACCCTAGTGATTTCAAAACTGAAGAATAAATAGTTTGTAATAATGACACATTTTTTGGTCAACAATAATGACACATGATGAATGTTTTGATTATAGGATGATTTGGTAAGAAACAAACTAGTGTTTTTTTGAAAGTAAGAAACAAACTAGCGTAAATCATGAATCATAACAAAAGATTATTATAGTACTTCTGCATAAATTTTAATGTGAAAATAAAAATAGAGGATTTTTTCTTGTACGAAAGAATGTCAAGAACCATTGATATAACTTTTTATTGATATTTTAATTGTTTGTATTTTTACTTAACATAAAAATATCATGTACTTTCTTCTACTCTGGTGAATGATGATACTGATGACGATAAAAATGTTCCATATTTGCTCTCTTCCTCCTAATAAAAAGTCCTGCATCCACCACTTTTGGCTTCCACCCTAAATTAGCCTATCAAAGTCAAACTAGTTGATTTAAACCCGGTTGAGCTATTTGGCCTTTTCCTCTTCAATTCCCCATGCCTGTCAATCTAAATCCAAATTGACCTATTTTGATCAGAAAAATATTACCAGTCAATCTAACATGGAGGTCCAACATTTCTGTTGAAAAGTTTCTAAAAGGTTGACATGTCCAAAATTTGACTTTGCTTTCAAACCCAAAACAAAAAAATCTCTTCAAGGATTTTAAGCATTTGGTTTCACAAGAACTTCCTAGGGTCAAAAAGTAGGAGCCTCTATTCATATCTTTAATGGCCCAAAGCTTTGGAAATGTGTACTTTTACTAACCTCTGTTTGTGTGTGTAGAAGGAGCCAAGCGATTCCAACCTAGCATGGACTTCAGTTTGTGGCATGTACATGTGCACAGTGGAGCTCTATGCATGCGGCTGGAGCCGACCTTTTAGTTTTTTCTAGTTCACTGTGTTGCTTCCTTTTTTCATATCAAAGTTTTAATGAATCTTTAGAATAGACCTTTAACATGGACCATCTGTTAACTAGATCCTCATCATCCATCTCACTTCAGTGGCAGGGGAGAGGAGGGGGGAGGATGAGGCTGGGGTGCACAGCACTCTGGTTCCTCATCTTCTTACTCATACTTGCTACCTTTTCTCATTTTCCTATTAATTTAGGTCTTTCTTGTCATAGGACAATCTTTGGAAGAAGAAAAGTGAAAGCAGAAGTCAGTCCTACTCTGGTGGTTTGTACCTTAAGCAGGAAGAGGTGTTGTTGAACTTTGTAATTTTGATGTCATAAAGTTATTGCACCTATGGTGGTGGAACAAGGGAATGCCCTTGTCATCTTTTTCACTTTACATGTAATTACCAATCTCTTTCCTTATTGTTGTGACTTTTTTGCTGCCTAAAAGTAATTACTTTCCAACCATGTTAGTCCTGAATTATGAGCAAGGGCTCTATGATTTATCTTATGAAACAGGTTCAAACTCCTGCCAGTTGAGAGCATCAATAATTTAATCCAACTAGGTAAGCAAAATAAATTTTCTGCTAAAGATGGGGTGCAGATTATCAATGGATTTGTTAATATGTCAACCTGCATCAGTCGACGAACAAATCCATGGGACAATGCATTCATGCCTGTAATTTAACCGTTTGCACCACTTTGTCGTCCTTCCCACTCATTCCAAATTTTAGCAGATGCAGTAAGAGAGGCATATAAGCTTGTATGTGGCTATGTGCCCATAAAATGTTCAAACATTCGCAATTTGAATGGCATGAAGAACTATTGAATAACATTTCATTTTGTTGACGGTTCAAAAGTATGCACATCATGGACATTCCGAATCCCAAAATCTATATCATTTATGAACAACAAAGGGAAAAGCTTTTGAAGCAAACAGTACCTCAAATGAGCCTCCTTTTGTTTTATTTCGGGCTTCAAAGATACGACCATAGTATCCAATTGTGAAACCATCCCAATCAACCTTAAAGGCATTAATAATTTAGAATCTGCATCAGAGGTTTTGCTCTACTCAACCACAATTCAATGGATCATCAAATTTCAGTTATGGACAACAAATGGGCAGTTGGAATTGCAATGTTCTTTGCTCACCACCACCGTTTCCCCTGATTTGGGAGTGGAACCTTCTCCTACACGCAAGTCCTGCAGTCCTTTCAGAGTTTCAACAACAATCAAATTATAAAGTGCCCACAAGATAAATGTGAGAAAGGCAAGGTTATATGTACATGATGTGGCATCAAAAGACCTTGTATTGAAGACCTGATGGTGTCTCTGTGTAATCTGGATACCTCATTTTTGTTTTCCCATAATCCTTTCCCCGGAGAGCAGGCACTGTATTACAGATTTCGGGATAACAATCAATTAGTCCTTGCCATAATAAATAAGTGAACACTTGCACCCATGGAGTATGAATGTAAATAGTGCATGTGGAAAAATTATGGAATTAAACACGAACTAACTCATCCATTGGAAATTTTGAAGATGACACATGATAAAACAAGAAACAGTGCATTTGAAGGTAAACAATGCATCAGTTTATGATGACAATGCTTTAGCATGTAAAGCCTACTTGTCATAACAGGAAAATATATTAACCGTGCTGTTAAGCCAGATGTTTTCGTAATGGCATAAGGTCTAACTCGTACTATATGTATGAACTTACTATCAGCAAATTCAGATGCTTCTGCCAATTCTTCCTGCAAAACATGAGGAATCACTCCAGCAATAACTCCCACAGATGATTGCAGCAATAGCTTCCTCCTTGCAAAGTTGTTTCCAGTTGCCACACAGCCACTGGGCTCTGCAAATATGACAAAGTAAGGAAGGTGAACAGGTACAAATTATTTCTCTACATACCAATGTAGAGTCACTGAATTTAACACAAATACAAGATCTCCCAGACAATTTTTTTTGAAGTAACTGATAATTGACTGTTCTTATGACTAGCATTGGAGTGAAAATACTACGCCTTCCAGAAGTAAGTCGCGTTTCAGACACCACTCTAATACGCATGGGTACTCTTAAACCTACATTGGGTACCCCTATGCAATCTGCAGCTCTTATCCGGTACTACATCTGTCCAGTTGACCCACAGTTAGACTTATCTCCGGCATTGCAACTTCCCCAAACAATTCGATGTGGCACTACAGTCCATAATGTTCAGTTTCTACTGGACCTGACAGCGCAACAAAATCTTTATAGTTTCTAAAGTAAACGCCATAAGATTCCCTTGCTACGAGATAAGGAAACCATTGCATCAACATGAACCAAACTTGAGAAGGCAATATATGGGGGTGGGGGGAGAAAATAGACAATATAGGGGGGCGGGGGGGGGGGAAGTGTTCTTTTGCGTGAAAAAAGATGTCGATACTCACCAGATGAGCCAGAAGCTCCATCTTGAATGGAAAAAAGTTCTCCACGGATTCCAAGTTTTCCCCTTTGAGATACCAAACCCTACAAAACATGCTCCCTCGGCTAAAATGATTGACGGGTAAGGGAACCCAAGAGCGGTTAGAAACAAAGCATCAAGCCCGCAAGAGAGAGTGAAGGAGGAAGCCACCACCTGCAAGGATGCAGAAGCCCTCGAGAAGAGATGAGAGATGCCTCGGAGGCCTCCCAATGCGGAAACCGTGGACGCCATCACCTGTCCGCCTGCCTTCCTCTCGCCCTTGTGCTGCCTGCGAGAGCGGACAACAGACTCGGAAGAGCAGGGGGTGGGGGATAATTGGTGGGGAATTTTTACATGAATATCTAAACTTTATTTCAATAAAAATATTATTAAATTATCCTATTGTGAATAATATTTTTAGGAGGAGAAAAGTGTTTTTTATTTCAAGGAAAATTGGCAAAAACAACCCTGTTATACAAGCAATTCTATATGTTTTGGTTCATATACACAATTGTAGAATGACCCTCATATTATTAAGGGTTAGTTTCATGATACCCTTCTTAGCTATTATATATAAAATATCAAAATTATCAAATATTGTATATACCATCATAAGTAACAAAAAATTTTTAAAATATTACTGAATGATAAAAATGGTCCGAACATTCATATCAATTTCAAATCTCTCCACACAAATATTGGAAGTATTTTTGTCATTAAGTGATATTTTTGAAAATTTTATTTAATCCTAATAGTGTCTATGATATTTGACAAGTAAGGATGACAATTTTGATATTTTTCATGTCACGAAGGTATATATGAAATCAACTCTATTATTAATAATTTTGATGTTTAAATTTTAAAATTAAGTTACCAGAGAAGACTCTGAGTGGGTCTAAGAGTAAAGGATCATGTTTTATGTTAAAGAGATCCGAGTTCCACTCTCAGGGAGATTTACTTGACTCATATTTAATCTTCGAGGGATACGAGTCTAAGATTTACTAGTCTGGTTAGGTTCCTCGTCATCCAAAAAAAGTGATTGTAATATTAAAAACTTGCATAATATATGTGGAGTATTCCTTCGCTGGTTAACCCCCTCCCCAAAATAATAATAATAATAATAATAATAATCATACAACGTTCCCAAACACAACCTGTGTTATCTATGCCCAATATTTGATTAAACTCATTTGCATGTATCTGAAATGTAAATATTTAGTAATCGGTCCTGCCTCTTTACTCAAAGTAGTTATTCTGATTTATTCCAAAATAACTCATTCTATGTGCAATAATTTATCCACATTTCCAGGATCAGTTAAGAAAAATAACTCAGACAACTTGATTTAATGAGTAAAGAAGATGAAAATGACTGCGACAATATGAACTGCAGTTGGTTCACCATCCTCCCCTATTTGGAGGATGTCCCAAGTTAAAACTTGGTCATTCCCCGCCTTTTTAAAAATAAAAAATACCTTCAGAAAAAAAAAAGAATGAGAGAATGCCACTTTCACCAATGAGCTGGTGAAGTTCAGAGTTCTGGTGATGGCCAATGGGGAAATGGGGATTGGTGGCACTTGTTTTGGCCCAATAGAGCTGTGGAACACCATATGGTTAATATCTCTCTCGGCCCACTTAAATGTGATTGACGGTTGGGCTGGTATCTGCCTGCTGAGATAAATCCGCCAAAACCAACAACAGTGAGAATTTTAGGTACAACCATGGAAATGGGGGACTGGGACAAAATTTATGAGCAAGTGCATTTCTAGAAACTGGAATATGTAAGATTTCATATAGATCAGGAATGTATGCAAAGAACTCTTCTTGATTTTGAGTATGATCATGAGAATACAGAGGGTCACTCTGCAATGAAATTTTTGGGCCATTTCACTGTTTTTTTAGTTTTGGTAATTTAAACCGACACGTGCCTCGGTGTTTCATTCACCATCTCCTCTCACGATGAGGAGGCCGCGGGTTTAATTCTGCTCCCCAACATGCGGAGCAGAATCACCCACCTCGGGATTATTCGTGGATGTCAGACTGCTAGTTAGTGAGATCATCTGCCCACGATTTATGAAAAATTATGGAGCGCCAGTTTTGAACCCCGGTTCCCCGTTCCCCTGGCTGTATCACCTATATTCAAGCTTTGTTATACTCGCCCACTTTAAAATTCTATATTCCATTGTTTTCTAGTTTCGCTCGCAAATTTTTTTTTCTGAATTCCAATGACATCATACTTGAAGATTAATTTATTAAGATGGGCATAGAACTGGTGTTTTAAGTGCCAACATATGCAGTATATTATTTGTCTGTAGATCATGTAGAAAAATGAATTGCACTCACTTCAAATGAGGGTGGAATACAGGTGTGTGTGTGTGTGTGTGTGTGGAGATCAAGCAGTGTGGTGCAACAATTAGTTCTACCTAAGTTGGAAATCCATCACGTTATTTCCTTTCAGGAGGCCACCTAGATGGGAAAAGGAAATTTCTACAGGATTTTTACCATCCTTAAGGTCAAGAAAAACAAAGGAAATCATTTCCTTCTGATGCCATGAGATGTTTGTCTCAAGAAACTATTTTTATTTCACTGAATTGAAAGAAAAATGATTTCTTTTGAAACCTACGAGGCTACAACATCTCTCCAGCCATATTATAGGGAAGAGAAATGATCAGTGTAACACGTGCACTAATTACATTCACGGATGTAATTATTGTAATATTTAATTTTTTTATTTTTTTGAGTGACTCCTACGCTAAGTCGTCTTGACGCAGATGTCACGTTATTAGGTGACGTGACATAAAGGTCAAATAAAAAATAAAAAAATTTGATGCACATCCAAATTATGCAATTATCTTGAGTGTGCACCAAGATTAATTATTTTTTCCCAAAAGGGATTCTAAAATTGACAGCCAGGGGAAGATTAGGGTAGGCTTCTTCTCAATTCCCATTCTGTATTGTATCCGGTATTCCTTTTTTGTACTTGAAACTATTGTAATAAGTTTATGAGCTTAAAAAGTCAGTTGAAATATTTTGAAAAAGCAGGGTAGAGAGAGAAAAGGATGGATTAGGAGAATTTTGGGGGCTTTTTTTAAAATGAACTTCTTTATTCTTATATATTTCTATACCAAAAAGTCACTTTTCAAAAAAAATATGATGTGACAATAAAAAATTGGACCGAAGTACGCATAAGACGTTCAAATGGTATAAATTGCTGGCTGGGGAGTGACTTTGGCCATCAATCAAGTGGTGAAGATGGATGCAACGCCAAACATGATCATCAGCATCCTGTGCAAAATAAACCAAATCTCTTGTTTTTAATAGATACTCTTTTCTTTTTTCTTTTCTTTTTTTTGGGGGGGGGGAGGAGAGGAAGAGAGGGATTAGCGGAGAAACTCGCGTCTCCGTCAACCCGCCTCTCATGACGGAGGCGCGGCCCGTGCCTTTCCCCAAGGGAGGGAAGAGGTGAACCACCGTGTTACGGCGCAGGGTTCAAATAGATCAAATCTTTGAGTCGGAAGGAAAGACACGTAGCTGGTTAAACCCCAAAAATTAAATTGGGTTGGACAATGACGAGTAGAATAAGCAATAGTATTAACTTAGGTGGGGAGAAGGTGTCCCCATATTTGTCCGTTATCCCTTCACTAGAGGAGGGCTGCTTTCATTGTCTGTGCTGGAGGCCAATAGAGATGGTCCCTATTTATTTATGTTGGGTCATCGTCGTATGTCCTAGATAGGTGGGATTTATGTCATCATCTTGAGACGAGGAATTCTCATTAGAATCTTTTGGTGGTGCATCTGATGCTCTATTATCAGAGAAACACCTGTTGCACTATCTCCCCCCCCCCCCAATCACATATATATGTTTTTAAGGAATGGAACTTCCGGAGGGATATGATTCCCACTAAAAGTGAGATTGAAGAAGAGTTTTGAAGTATTGAATTCACACTCTGACAAAATAAAAGAATTCAATTTTCTTTTCTCGGCTGGACATCCTCCTTATGATAAGCTTATAGTCCACAATAGATATAAATTGAATTCATAGACAAGACTCCCCACTTTTTATCTTTGTACATGTAATTTTGTCTCTGTTGGCACATTAAACTCATTTTCTTTTTAGCATCAATGCATTTCCCTTGAAAAAGGACCTGAGCAGTTGGTCTGCAATTAAGTTCATCAGCTTCTGACCTACCTTTCTTATGTGTGTGAGTGGAAAGTGCCCACATGCCATCGTTGCCAGTGGCCTACCATGTGTTGCCAGCTACTTTCATGGTGAAGTGGCAAGGCTTCTATGTCTCTATGGATAGAAGCTTTCAAGATCACAGTTGCATCATGGTCCTGTTTCCATCCCCATTCAATGCGGGATACCGTGGAATCATGAAAGGAAAAATTAACCGCAGATCCCCGAAATCTTCTAAAATGATCATATACCTCTACTCTTTTATTTTATTTATCTCAATATCTCTCAAAGAGTGCCGTGTTATGCCCCTGTCGTCGATGATCTCTCGTGATCATTAATTGTAAAGTCCGACTAAAACTTGACCTGACTCAATAATTTAAATAATAATAATAATAATTAATATATTTAATAATATAAAATGTATAATCTCATTAAATTAATTAAAGTTTTAATATTAATTACATAATTTATATGAAAATAGAGTTTTAAAATTTTAAATTAAGTAAAATAATTTAATTTTAACTAAGTAATTTTTAAAATTTGAAGGAAGGAAAAAAAAAAGAGAATTGGCTGGACTGACTTGCGGGCCGAACTTAAAGTTCGAGTCCGATCCGTGGGTCTAATCGGGCCGGACTTTTAATCTCGACTAAGAGTCCACGAATCGGAAAAGATCTTGCGACTCGACCCAAAATTAGATCAGACCCACGGACCTGTCGAGTCGACCCGACCCATCGACAATCCTACTCTCCGTCAATTATCTAGTCAATTTTTTCTCAAAGATTTAGGCCAAGTTTCACTACTTCTTGGGCATTGAGCTAGTAGTACGGGACGACAAAGGCATGCTTTTTTCTCGATCAACCGACATCACGACAAAGGGTCTTTTTCCTCTCCCAGATTTGTTTTTTATCTCTTAATAGAGCACTATTTCGTGTTGGTCAATTATAGTTTCAAATGTTAACCAACAAATATATGTGAAAAAGAAGAATGACAGTCAGGAACTGCATGCCAGTTGGATATTAATCTAAAAGCTAACAATGAATGAAAATCTGATCATGTTATTTAATCTCCATCAGTTTTGGAATATAATTTTTGATACCAGTATTTTCAATACTAATTGACATCGGAGAGAGACACAGATATACAAACTCAGCCAAAAGAAAAGAAGAGATTTAGGAGGGGGAAATTAAGAGAAGGAAGACCGCAGACTTATGAAATATGGAACTGTGATATTTTGAGTACAAATTTAAGTAATTAAATTTATTACAATAGTACATAGTTAAAACATATGTTGTAAAATCGATGAAGTATAAACTATCCAAACGCCCAATGTTAGTAGCAATGTCAAATTTGCTAATAATGCAAGTATTTCGTATCACAGTCAAGTATCCTATATATAAGCCCTTATGAAATCTCCCTTCTTCTTTTTTTTTTTGGGTAGTAATATGAACCCTTATGAAATCACATGGTCAAATTTTGTAAGCATTAATTAATTAGTGTCTTTATCGGTTAGTAAGTAACCCTGTCTTGTTGACCCAAAACAAAAAAACAAAAACCTGTCCAAGAAGGGATCATGTATCCTGTTTAGTTTGTTGCTCCCCAAAATCTACATCAGGACATGGATGGTGATGAGACACTTTTTCATGTCTAGCACCGTCAAGAAAATTAGGCATCTATGCTCTCTATTTTATTTTATAACTTCAAAATAAATATTTTAATAATTTGAAAATTACTTAGTGTAGTTTTAACATTCAGTAATATGACCTTAAAATATTTTATTTTGAGTTCTATTTTTATCTTTTACGTTTCCAACAAACTTCACTAATCATACTCTACACGTGTCTAAGTATATGATGTGTATGTATCTTGTTCATACATACAGATTGTCTAAGTTAAGAGAAACTTGACTCTAATTTGATGAAACCCATTCGAACTGACGTCATTAATATTTCATCAAAATCACAGTTTGACGAACGCTTTCGAACTTATAAATCTGAACTTTACTAGTTCAATATATATATGAAATTCGATTCCTTACAACTTGGACCCCGCGACAGAATTGACCGTGGCGTAAGTCAAATGCGTGCGCAGCGGTGGAGCAGAGAGAGTGTGGAAGACGCGACCCCAGGTGAGGTGACAGATGAAAAGCTACTTGTAGTTCTCCCCTTTTTTTAAATCTGCCACGTGATGGATCCGGCCCACGTGAGTATCTGACCCACTTTCACCGAACGCCGCCAGACCCTGTTAAATAGGGAGGTTGATTTTATGAGATTTAAGGGTATGAACGTAATTTGAGCAAATAAAGGGTACTTTGGTTGTAGCTATAAAAGAACAAATTCCCCGTATAATATTAATACCCCGAGCTAAAAGCCTAAAACAATGTTCTCCTTATACAGCTATATAAAAGGCCAGATTAGCATATGAGCTGGTGGATTATCTGAGGTGGTGTGGATGTCTCTTATTCCTATTCGATCTCTGCCAAGTCATTTTACCTCTTTCACGAGAATAAGAAAATTTATCGCAATCTCTATTCGATCTCATTTAAATTAAAATAAATCAAACTAAAATAACTCACTCGATCTGGGACAAGTCATCTTAATCAAGTTTATTCTCTTATCACAAAGAATCTCTCTCGTTTAGGAATAAGATAACGGTGAGATAACTAATTAACGGACGAGAGATTCACACCTTTCTTCTCACACACATAAATGTTTAACTGGGGTGAGGTGATTTATTTATTTTCTTGAGTGTGAATAAATCATCTCATCCCTTTATCAAAGATCCCTAATATAAATGTGAAGACCCATAGAATGGGGAGACTTTAGGGCCTCTTTGACATATTTGAGGGGTTAAACACGAATACATCACTCGACCCTGGTTAATTTCAAATATGTGTGAGGATAAAAGTTGAGACTCACATCTTTTCTCTCTCGTCAATTGATTATCCGGGTCTTATATTCACACGTCAAAATGACTCTTAGGCCCTCTTTGTTATTCGAACATGGACGCCGTGTTCGACCCCAAAAGGTCGAACACGTCGTCCGCGCTCGGATAAGGCCGATTGTGTGAGAGAGAGTGGACGTCCCCCCTCGTTTCTCTCTCGTCGAATGCGACATTCACCCGACAATTCTAATAACAAGTCGGGCCTTAAAAAATTGCTCATATTTTCTCTGGATTTTTATATGCTAATCTCCTTCCCTTCCTTGTTGCCTCCCTCTTCGCGAGAGCTCAAAAATTTTAGGAGGAGTGCCCAGAAAAGCAACAGGCGCAGCCGCAGTGGGTGATCCGAGTCGGGGATACGAGGGTCCTGTACGGTACGTATTGTAATATCCCCATGACGTACGGTATGTATCATATATCCCAAGGAGCTTGCCAGCAAACTGGCAGATATATGTATATATAGAAAGAGAGAAGGGGGAGGGCCATTAAAAGTCATTTAAGCTAATGAGTCCTTGCTGTGTGTCTTTCTCTCTCTCTCTCTCATCTCTCTCCACTCTTTCTTGCCGGAGGGGGAGGGGGAGGGGGGAGTGAGGAGTCGAGTGAGTTGGTGTGGTATTAAAAGCCGTGGGTCTCCTCCCACCTGCCCTGACAACGTACATGCCACTGCTCTCCCCCGTCACGCCAACGCTACCCCCCGCTGCGAGCCTGTTGCACCGGCGCAAGCTGCAGCAATCTCCCCGCCCCTCTCCCTCCTTTTGGCTTCTTCGCCTTTCCTGGGTTCAGACGGAGAGAGGGAGGGAGCAGCCTCGGCCATGGGTGACGCCCACGGCGCAGACCATGCTCCCGATGGCGATTCCGGGTGCAGCAGCGATGTCGAGAGGAAGAAGGTGGCGCTGATGAGGGCGTACGTGGAGGAGGAAGACCCCGAGGCCAAGGTGAAGTTTTTTTCTTTCTTTTTCCTTCCTTTCTTTCATTTCTTAGGACCTCCAATTCGGCAGTACAATTGCGTGTCCATTGCTTCTAATTCACAGTGTCTTGAAGCACGGATACCGGATACACCATGTCTGGGTATCTTCTGTACGTAGTTGTATACATAGAGGTGTCTGCTAACTGCTTGCTGGGTTCTGTTGGTTGTTTTTTTTCCCTTCTTCTAATGCCCTGAAGTGTAACCCGTTGCTTTTGGAGGGCATGGTTCTCTTGATCTTGTCGAGGGAATTTGGAGATGGCAATGGAGAGGAGTGGGCGTCTTGTTCATGTTCCCCACTAGCTAGTAGTTTAGCCTCCCATGATCTGTTGGTCAATCAGTTATCTAGCCAGCAGTTCTGTCATCAATCAGTACAGGTGATCATCCCTTGTCCCTTCCCCATGCATCGTTTGTGCCTTCCTTCTGGTTCCGAGTAATCAGATCACATTCTGGTTCTTTCTCACAGCTTCAAACAAAAAACAATTTGCCAGGCAACTCCCTTCTGTGTGTTTACCGTAAGTGCTAGAGTTTTTAATTTTTTCCCGCACGTGATAGCTCCTCCTCCTCCTCCTCGTCGTCGTCGTCGTCGTCTTCTTCTAGTGGGGGATTTCCCCTAGCGTGGTGTTTTTCCCCCCCTGCGCAAAGTCCTCAACTTTTGTTGTGGATCAGAGAAATCATATGCGTATTCCGGCTGCAATGGCAGAAATATTTTGCTTCGAGTCCAAATTAGATGAATCGCTGCAGCCAGCTGCCTAGGAATTTGCAGGAACGAGAACATCTCTCTCTCTCTCTGAGGTTAGATGTCGTGCAAAATCAATGGCCATCAGATCTAGGGCAATCGCATGTTGTAGGGAGTTATGCAAGAGGAGAGAAGCGATCAAGGGGCTTAGAATTATTATCTCGAGGAAAACCCTCTGATAATTAAGTTAACAAGAGTTAGAGTGAGGTGTGAAAGGAGGGAAGGAGGGGTGCATGACTCGAGACTGCTCTTCTTGAATTGAATAGAATTGACTTACTTTTTTGGTGGGGATCCTTGAGTTTATATAGCTATAGACTCCCCTTTCTGAGTAGGGGAAAGTGTGAGAGTCTAGGAGACATTACGTTCGTGGTAAGAATTATTACCGTTCATGGACTCTTATCCTCCCCTTATTCTCTTGGGCTTGTCATTCTCATATGGTGGCATAACATTCACTCATACTTATTAGGGATAAGTGTACAACCGCGAGGAATTCGCTCTGACCCGTTAAGGAGTCCCAATGACGGACTATCCGCGAGAGATAAGGGACATTCTCTGCCTATGTGGAGTGTCTCGGGCCTGGGTATCCCAGAGAGAGTATTTTATCCACCTTTGGATGGCTCGATCTAATCGTCGCCTGAGCTCTTCTCGAGCGTTGGGAGGTCTTCGTTTGGACAATCGAGCTAAGACTCGGTGAGACTGGTTAGACCTTTTATCTTGGGTCTTGTAGCAAGTGGATTCTGATGAGGTCGTCAATTATCGAGTCACGCAGGCATTCATGGACCTTTAAACTGTGAAAAATTATACCGCAAATCTTCCCCTCTCCATTATATATCTATATATATAGATTGTGTATATATAGAGACACATGTCATCTTATCAAGTCCCCTGTTAAAACCCCCCCCCCCCTCCCCAACTCTTTGGCGAGTAATGCAAGTCAATCGAACTGGTACCGACGTTCCAAAGACTTTATAAAGTCCACTGTTATCACCCCCCCTCCCCCCTGTGGCGAGTAATGCAGGTCAATCGAACTGGTACCGACGTTCCAAAGAGTTTAAAATGGCCACTTGTTTCTGACTTTGTACGGTGAAAGGCTCTGACTACAGTCCTTGTTTTTTTCCTAATGAACGCATTCATACATGAGTTGGGCATAGATATAATCTTATTTTATGATATTTATTATATATATATATATCAAGATATGTATATAATTACATATGACAAAGGCATTAATTATCAGTTAACTTATAACATTTTGAAGATAAAAAAAGTTAATGATAGATGTTGTGTATTTATTGATAGAAGGATGGGGGCTTGTAAATTTTTTTTTTCATATCCTGGCGCGGGAACAAACATTACACCCTCTCAGAGTAGGGTTTGTCGATCCGGTGCGGGTCGTCTCGACCCGCACGACCCGACTCGACCTAGGTTGTGGGCGGGACATCCGGGTCGTGGGTCGTCACCGGGTTATCTTATTAATTTTATATTATATTATATTATATATAAAGTGTCTTTTTTTATTTTATTCTATTATTTTATATATTATATATATATATATATAATTTTTATTATTTTAACATGAAACGAGATGGATCGAGACGGATCGAGTCAGAATCAACCCGACCCTTCTCAGCCCGTGACCGGGACGGGCAGGTCGATTGAGACAGCAAACTCTGTCTCATAGAGAAGTGCACGATGAAACCCAAACCCACTTCTCTTTGTAGTGCGAAGAAGATTTGAACTAAGATTTTCAACAGATTAGGAAAAAATGGTTTAACAAGGTGGGTAAGATATCCCGACACGAATACGAGTTTTTATAAAATAAGTCACTCTAATAAAAAGTTAGAATATGTTATAATTTTTCAAAATAAAACAAAAATGTAAAAAAATACAGATATCTTACTTGAGTTTAAATTAACTCAAGTTTTCCTATTCGATTTTTAAAGAGTGACTTGGAGTTTCAGGAGTTCAAAGTATCGCCCTTTCACACAATTTGTCGAGAGTTATTATGTAAAAATTAGAAATTAAGATTTATCGACTCGATCGTATCGATTATATCAATATTTTATTGTCGAGTGTTAAGAATAAAAGAATATTTAATATATATATATATTATAATAAAATATAATAAGAAAATGTTATTATGTGTGTTATTTATACTTGAGATTTGAATCTCAAATCTCACAATCTTCATGAATTTTTGACTTCTTTTTCTTAAAAAATAGTAAAAAATTAAGAAAAGTAATGTTGCTCACATGATTCGAACAGAGGTTGAAGAGTCAAAAAGAACAGTCAGACCAATTTACTCATCGAGAGATAATAATCATAAAATAAAATTAATAATATTTAAAAAGGTATATGTATCCTATTGATTGCGTATCACTCACTGATTCTGTCTACGACTCGGAAGTCGGAACTAAGAAGTAGTTTGCTGGATTAACCCACTTAAGTTTAAATTAGTTTAGATATCCTATCAAGAATTTGATCCCACATGCTTTCCAAGGATCTACTTTGTTACACCTCTCGACGATTTTGTTGAGCAATGCTATGAAATGCCATGAAGTAACTCCTCCTTTTTTTAAAGCTTTTTAGTATTCTTCTTCTGTGTGGAGTCTCACATCTTACCGAGTTTTGAAGCCTTCTTAATTGGTGATTCATATGACACCTCTTTCTTATCCGACATTAATTAATTAATTTTCAGCTTAAAATTTCCAAGAATCAAAAAACAAAAGATTCCAAGATTGACTCATGGTTCTAAACTCTACTGGCCTTAACGTTGTGATGGTGAAGCTGACATGTTAAGGTGTTGTGTATCAAATTAAACAACCTTTTAACATCGAGGATTTGCTTAATTAAAAGAATCGGACTAGCTTCCAACAAAAAAAGGGACAAAAGATCAAAAGTGGATTATCTTTACATTATTACATATTATAAGGATTTTTTTGCATATGTATTCTTATTTTAAAACCGAAAATTATATCTCATATTTCTATTTGCACGTACATCTATGTATATGAATTTAATGTCATGCATGCCTTCTTTGTCACATCGGTTGACAAATTATTAGGATCAATTTGAGAACCGGATGAGATGATTTATTTACATCTCATCACTCGAGTAAGTCATCCGACCCGGAGTAAGAAAAAGCTGAGTGTGAGAAGAGCGGGTGAGGTCCACCGTTCTCACTCATAAGTTGGAATATCCTAACCGTTCTCAAACTGACACTTAGATTTTTTTTACGGAGCGATGAAAGAGAGGATGGAATATTCTCCGGATATCGTGACGAACATTTATCGTATTAAATGCATATATAGCGGGTATACATACAAATATGAATGTAAGATAAATTGTTACGCGATTTATTTTTAATAAGAGTATATTTCTAAAATAAGAACCTCTATATTGATAAGCCAAGACAGGTCTTCCTTCTTATTGATAAGTGGGCCGGTGGGGTGGTTGGCAGTTGGTACTACGAATTTATTTGCAGCAAACTCCCACCTCCTCACGACCTCCAGACAGTCGGAACGTACGGAATATCAGGTATTGGCGTCTTCTGATTGGTTCCTGACTCTGCGGGATTTATTGGCCGTCGTCGGAGACGATCGACGACCACCCCGAGAAGGAAGAGACGGCGTCGTGAGATACAAACCCCATGAGAGCGGCAGGACGTACGATACAACAGGTGCGGTGGGGGGGGGGGGTGGGGGAGGGTGAGGAGAGAGAGAGAGAGAGAGGTGTGGGGAGTTAGGGTAGACGCAGCAACTTCGACCTGTGCCCATCTGCACAAGAAGGACTCGTAGGTAGCTTTCAATGCTACCCTTCACAACAGCTTTCCACCTGTGGTCTCCCTCCCTCTCTGCCCCTTTCCTTCGTTTGTCCGAGGGTGGTTTGTTTTCTGTGGCGTTGAGAGCTGTATCTGCCTGTGGCGCGCTCTCTCTCTCTACCCCTTCCTCCTGACGTGGAGTGTGGAGGTCCATTCCTGTGGCGGCATTGAAGAGCTGTGGGTCTGTCTCTCCCCCTCTCTCTACCCTTTCCTCCTCCCACCTACGTACCCACTCGGAGTCTCGGACTCTCCGAGACCTGCCTGCCAGCTGCCACCGCCTCCCCTTTTCCCTCATCCATCCGCCCGGTGCAACTCGGAAGCCGGCGGCGCCTGCAACGCGCGTCACCCCGTCTCTGCTTGAAGGAGAGGCCTCTGGCCATGGACGACGCTAGCGGGCACCCGCCCGGGGAAGGCGAGGCCGGGTGGAACGGCGACGCCGAGAGGAAGAAGGTGGCGCTGATGAGGGCGTGCGTGGAGAAGGAAGACCCCGCTGCCGAGGTTTAAGTCTCTCCGCTTCTCCTTGGACTCCTGCCGGCCGGGCGCGCAGCTGCATGTTTCGCGTGCTCATTTCTCTGTCTCCCGGCCTCATTTTGATACAATCGAGCGATTCTGCTGTCCCTTCTTCACAATTTCTTTGTCCATCTACTCTGTTGTTGCTACTGTTCTTTAAACCTGTTTTTTTTCTTTTTTTGCTCCGCCCCCCTCCTTCCTTCCTTCTCGTTTTGCTGCTTCTCCTCTCTATTTTTCATGGCCTGGGTTCTTCAAGAAACTCTCTTTACTGCTCCCCTTGTTGCAGACATACCCACTCTGGCTGTCTTCTGTGATATAGAAAGATGTTTGATTGCTGCAATGTATACGGCTAACCCTTTCCAGTGTTTCACCTCGGAGCCTTTGAGCAGCATAGTTTGCCATGGAGATGGTAATGGAGGAGGAGTGAGGGAGTGGTCATGTTTCCATTCCCCCCAGCTGTGGGTTGCCCTCCATCCACTGCTGAACCAGCTATCGACTAGTTCTTTTTTGTCACCAGTGTTCATTTCTCTGGTGAAATATTGCTTGTACCCTTTTGGACAGGTGGTCATTCCCTTGTTATTGTCTGCCTTTTAACCCTTTTCCTCTTGTACCTTTTTAGTGGGTAATACCAGAATTTCATTAAAATTAAAAAGAGAAGGGGATGTGCAAGTATATGGTCACTGTGCCCTCAGAATTCCCACTGTAAAAAAGAAAAGGAAGACCACATGAAAATTGTGACAGCCTCACTAATTAATGTCCCAACCCACCTAAAATGAATGTTGACTGTCCCCCTAATAAAGAGTCCTGGTCCACTTCCTCATTCTATCAGAAATGAAGGCAAACATCCTGTCTGTCTGCTTCTTGCGTCTGGAACTCATATGATCATATCAGACACTTCTGGCCCTGGATAGTCAGATGGCATTCTGGCGTCCACACAGCTTAAACCAAATGCGAGAAACTCTGATGAATATTTCACAAAGAACCGACAAGGGTTGCGATGACCGGCCGTTCCGATTCTTTAGAACAACTCGATGAATTTAGTAGATCGTTTTAGCAGCTCCTCAATAGCTATTGATTGTACCTATTCAATTTTTGCAGTGCGATGGTCGGCTGTTCATGGATCTGCTGTACCTACCATTTCTTTTTATCAGGAATGTAGTTAAGCTAACGATAAACCTAATCTGAATAATAGAGCTGTTACACAATCAAATCAAAATGAACAAAATGTTGAATTGAATAGCAACAGGCCCAGTCTATACTGGGCATTGCTACTCATCCTTGTACTTGCTGTTTTAGTTGTCAATTATTTCTTCCCTTGAGGGAAAGAACTAAAATACTAGTGTTACAGGAATCCCTTTTTCTTCTCCACTTTTCTTCTGGATCAGGGAAATCATACCGGATGGAAGGGGAGCTATGGTATAAGAAAACCTAAATTTGTACTATGCAAGCTCCACTTTTCTTTTGGGTGTGCACTATGTAATTTAGTAGTCCATACACGAGAACTATCTGCATTTCTTTGTTAGGTTCAGTTGGGGTCTCATGAAACCTGTGGTGGTTTTTGGAGGGGAAGAAGTGTTCTATGTAGGTGACGTGTTCTATGTATATATGTGTGTTTATACATATTAAACAAGCTGGATCCTTCTTTTAGAATCAGAGGCACTTCTCTCCCTGGTATGCATAAAGTAGAAAAAGGGGCTATATTAACTAAACAAATATGAAAGAAATGGCAAGTCTTGTGCTCTACAGCATCAAACTCCTTGCTTTCAATGCCGTATGCTTGTTCTTCTTATGTTCTTTTCGCGACTTCAATTTTTTGCCTTTGTGCATAATTTTCAGGATGTGGATGACCAAACGCTCAGAAGATTCTTGCGTGCGCGTGACTTGGACATTAACAAGGCTTCCTCACTCTTCCTGAAATACCTGAAATGGAGACGAACCCAGGTCCCCAAGGGCTTCATATCAGAAGCAGAAGTCCAGAATGAGCTTTCCCAGGATAAGCTATTCACTCAAGGGTTTGACAAGAAAGGGCGCCCCATAGGAATCATCTTGGGTGGTAGACATGTTTACTCCAAGAGAAATATTGATGAGTTTCGACGTACTTAATATTCTCCACTCTGATATATGTGACATATACATATGTTGGTGTGTTATCTTATGACTGCAAGGAACTTCTAACTAAAAGGAGTCACCTCTGGTCCTGTCTTTTACAGGTGTGGTCGTCTATGGCCTTGACAAGATATGTTCAAGGTAAAACGTTTACTCCGTGCTATTTATATTGCATATGACATCCAGCGCTTCAGCAGAGTTAATGAGGAGTGGAGAATTTCTGTGGAAGTACAAATAATTGATTGGTTCTGTTGTCAACATGCATGAATAAACAAATTAAACTTGAATACCTGTAACTGTGCTCAATTTTCTGGGGAAAGGCCATGGGGAAATTTTAAAGTAGGCTTGTGTGATGGAGGAGCAAACGTGCACTAATGTAATGTCCACTTCTATACACGAGAAGCTTTTCTGCAGATGGTTGCATTATTCGATGTTTGTATTGCAGACTGCCAGCAGGACAGGAGAAGTTTGTGTTCATCAGCGATCTTCAGGGTTGGAGCTACTCGAACTGTGACATCCGTGCATACCTTGCTGCTCTGGATATCATGCAGGTCTGTTTCACAATTGCTTAGATACCATCAAGAAAACATCTCTGCACTTAGTAGTATCATTTTCTCAACCAGCATGTCATAGATTGCTCTCTGAACACATTGGGCAAAGCTTGCACTTGGGAGGACGGGAGCAAGGATGGGAATGGTCAGCTAGGAAACGGCATATGAGCTTTATTAAGATAGCGCAATAAACATATATGTCAATTTCCTGCAGGACATACAAGGCATATATGTCAACACATGCATTATTCATTCCCAACAAGCTCAACCCATCATTTCCATCTTGCAAATTCCTTCCTCCGCCTTAGTCCAATAGGCAAACCGATCAAGCTATCTCCACTTTTAGTGCGCCCAAATGTTATAATTCAGAAAAGGGCCTAAAGGTTAATTCTGCCAGAAGCAGGTTGGACCAAGCTTTCTTGCAGAGAAGGACTAGCCAGGTGATTGATTCTTGAGAACCAGAGATAAGATCTTTTCTGATAGTTATTTAATGACAATGGCCTGCTTACAATCAAGTATAATCTATGAAAGGTCCTCAAGCTTTGCTTTGGCCGGAAGTGAATATTATAACATTAGGAGAGTCCCACAAATATGTTAGCATAGACAGCACAGGGAACATGAAATGTGAAGCGTGCTAAAATCAGTGATAGTCATGGACTGAAGTTTCACACTCAATCAATGCACTTGGTTATATTAAAAGGCCTGGGACATTTCTATTCATTTCTTTGCAAATCTAATATCACATTATGGAGTAATTCATTTCAGTCTGTGATTCCGACAAAAGACAACGGAGGTATTGCAGCCTTTTCAATTACCTATTGCACCTACTTTGGTTGTCTGCTTCATTTCAACTTTCTGTTAGATAAAAGAAATTGCTCAGTTATCATTCTTGGCAACATATTGAAGACTAATTACACGGCACTTCTTCCTGAAGTTGTATTCATGTATATACATCAATTTGGTGATAGCACAGCTCTTATTCATCCTTGGCAGAATCGCTACCCAGAGAGGCTCGGGAAGGTGTTGCTGATTCATGTCCCTTCCATCTTTATGAAGGTGTGGAAGATCATTTACCCATTCATAGATAAGAACACCAAGCAAAAGGTACGTCTACAAGCTGCCCCATCTCTTCCTCTTTAAACCCGTTTAATACCTCTTCAGAAAACTACGAGCTGGAGACAAGGCAACTAGTTTGCACTTCCAAGCTACAAGCCCTACTCCATTCCTTCAAAATGGCATTCTGATGAGAGTAATACTGCTGAACACCATTGTGTACGCTTTGTGCTTGGTCATCTTGTAAACCCATTTAGGATTGATCCACATGTGAACCAATCATGGGTAGGTTTTATTGGGGCCTTCTTGTCTCCCAAGTCCCATCATCCCTTGTGGACTACTTATGGGCAAGTTTCAAAGATGTCTAGGCACAAATTTTACACTATGGTGTGCCGCAAGTATTACTCTTTCTGATGAAGTTCACCCTCGCAAACAAGAACAAAAACTAATATATATATGCAACCCCCCCCCCCGTTGATATTTATAATTCCATTTGCTAAACCTGAGTTTCTTTTCCCCATCTTGTGAATGTGCTTGAGACAGTTTGTTTTCGTGGAGGACAAGAACCTGAAAGAAACACTGCTTGAAGACATCGATGAGAGCCAGCTACCAGACATATATGGAGGTAAACTTCCACTTGTTCGTGTTCAGGACTCTGGAAAATAGTGGATTAGAGGAGATCCCCCCTTTTCCCAGTTCTCTCATGGGCCTTCCTCATTGTAAGAAGCAGAGACATGCTGCAACTGCACTGTAATCTGGAAGGCTACACTCTAATGTTTAATTGGCACATGCATGGAATATGGCCTGCTAGAGTTTATGATGATGAAGAAGTGAAAATAATTCTTTTCATGGGCATAATGATTTCGAGCCAACAAGGGAAAAATAATTTACAAATGTAAAGCAGCAGTTTGATATATAAGGGCCCCAAGGAACAAAGGCATAGACCTTACACCACATCTACCACTAAAACCTTTTATTATGGTGTCTCGAAGTGGAGTAATGCATGGTATCCAGGAGTATATTCCATTACTTGGAAATAAGCGAGTATATTCAATTAAATAAAGATTATCACACTAATCAATATCTCTCTCGCCTCATTTTTCTTCTAATTTTTTTTTCTGAAACGGAACTTAGGATGTTCAAAGGCTTGTTTAGCTTGCACATTTCCTAATAACTTTACTTTTGCCCACATCTACGAAGCTACAATGTGAAATTCTTAGTTCGAAAGTCAAGAACAGACCCAAAATACATAAGTAGCTTCCAAGATCTGCCAACACCTCAAAATAGCTGGGCAAATGGTTCATGAAGGTTGAAAAATGGTATTGAAACTGCCGCAAACAAGGCACATATATGTTAGGAATTCGGATATTTAGCAAAAAAATGTTGACATACACGGCTTCCTTGATAATTAATATCATCCCCTACACCAAAAAAAGAAAGATCAAGCTGGAACTCATAAGATTTCAAAAGCAATTGCACTTGAAAATTGTCACTAAAAGAAGTGGGTGTGAGTGAAGGCAACTACTTGCAAAGGACCTGCAGCCTGTTCTTGCAACCTCAATTGCGGATATAATTTAAATTTTTCAGTTATAAGTAAAGAAAAAAAATCACACAATTATGATCTTACAATAGTTTCATTGAAAAAAATTGGACTTCCGGCCTTGTTTGGTGCAAATTCCTTTCGAAAGTAATTTCAGATTCCACAGGTTCCATCACCATGATTGAAAGGGAAGATACCAGTTTTGCAAGCTGTTTGCCTTTTTTGGGTCGTGCTTAGCATGTCTTTGCAGAAGAAAGCTTCTACCAATTATTATTGAGGGAAGAACGTCGGGTCAGAAGCAATACATACGGTTCTTTAATTATTTTTGGTTTTCTATTAAAAGTTATAAACTGTAGCTTCTTTGGGCATGTTTGGCCAAACTTATAGTTGAAAATCACCTTTAGCTTCTATTTTCAACATAAACTATGTAAATTACAAGTAGTTATATAGTTTATGATGATTATAAGAGTCAAATCTACCTTACCAATCTCATTCTGTTGATTAGCTTGGAGGGTACAATTTGGAGCTTTTCTTTGAAAGTCAATAACACAGTCCTAAAGTTGTATAAATGACTTCTCATTGACAATTTTGCTAAACACAACCTTCATATGTCGTTGCCGTCCAATTAAAAATTTCAAACTACAGCTTTCCAAATTCAGATATTACTAATAATATTATAAGAAATAATTCGTAAAACCTAAAATTAACTGTCGCTCTTACTGTTCTTGATATCAGTACTAGAAATCCACCAAAGCCAGACTTCCAACATCTGCCAAACGTTTAATTTAAAGTTCTGTCAAAACGCCCACCCGCGTGGACGCAATTCTCCTAAAATGATCTATAGAACCATGAATTCGAATCTAAAAGGTGCACTTGGCGTTCTGCCTGATCAGTAAGATGCTTCCTTTTTCCAATTTAACATATCTTAGTCTTGTTAAAACAAAATCCGCGTACCAGTCACTGTATCACAACTGAATGTATAAAAACCCCATCCGCTGGAGAAATGGTCAATTTCCTAATTAATTAGAAAATTTAGAATATGCTACTCCATTGAATGAAAAGGCACTCAGCACCGACTAACATTAAATTGGTTACATGTACCAAAAGACTAATTTGGTCACCGCCCAAAGGCCAGCTGAATTATTCACAGTGCAGAGCCATAGAATACTGGCTGACAAAATATCAAATTAAGGAGCATGCTCAAACAGCACAGAATTCATGCAAAAATCACGCAATTTGTAAAGTTTAGTATTGGGTTCTCTTTAATTACCAAAAGGGAAGACTTAACCAATCAGCAGCTTGTTCTCATCCAAGAAGGAATAGGTGGGGACTTCCAAGTTGTACGGGGCTGGGCCCTTTCGGATCCTGCCGGAAATGTCATAGTGCGAACCGTGGCATGGGCAAAACCAGCCGCCAAAGTCTCCAGCATTCGGCAGAGGAATGCAACCCAGATGCGTGCAGACTCCAACAACCACAAGCCACTCTGGATTCTTAACCCTAGCTGAATCGTCCTGGGGATCACGCAGAGATGTCACATCCACACTGTTTGCCAGGTTGATATCATCCTCAGTGCGACGCCGTATGAACACCGGCTTGCCACGCCATTTGACTGTCACTGTGGTACCTGGTTCGATGCTGGAGAGGTCAACCTCCAGCGAGGCTAGAGCAAGAACATCCTTACTGGCAGACATGCTCAGCACAAACTTGAGGATCAGAAGCCTCAGCAAGGAGGCATAGACAAATCTCCCACCGGTCAAGACAAAGTATGCAAATGCCCGCTTGCTGGGATCCCCGGGCGGGAAACGCTCATGATTGTGCTCATCATAGACAATCTTTGAGGTTGGGTTCTTCAGAGCTGCTGCAGTTGCGGGAAGATCAGGTAGCCCCAGGTCATCATGCCTCGGAACCAGAGTCTCAGAAGCGAAGCCTGCATAATTCGTGCATCAAAATGTGAGTGCTAACGAGTCCACCACATACAAAAATTATTCACTATGAAAGAGGGGGCTTATGTTGGAAGATGACTACAGTCCCATTCCAAGGTTAGTACACGCGCCTGCAAATCTTGAATGTGAATACGAACACCAGTGAAACAACCACTCATCCACCCTAGCAAGGAAAGATGAGACCCTGCGCTCAGAATTTGGAGCCCAATGTGGTCGAAAAAGTAAACGCATATAATGTTGAAAGTTGAAACATTAGAGGATCATTACATATATACCTGTAGACTCCTTTGGAATTTTCTATATATGCTTCCATCTTGGAATATCATGTATGTCGTCATAATTAAAGAATAACTTATATATATATATCCTCTGGATTAATTGCTGTTAAGTGGAGAGAAGGTTTTGTTTACATTCTGTTAAAGAAACTGATGTACCTAAAGTGCCCCTCATTATGTTCCATATCTAGCTCGGGTAGTTCGTGAAGGTTTAAATACGGACAGGTTAGTCAGTTTGAGCTGCAAACACAACTGGGGTAACCTGAAGAGAGCAGATGAAGATGGTAGAGGTATAGGTGAAGAATTACCTTTTAATGTGAGCTGGGTTCTGTGAGATCTTAGCCCAGGTTTCTGCATGATCTCTTCCCCAACATTTCTTCCAAACAGATGTCATCTTCTGCCCCCAGAGATCCTAATATGTGGGTTATTTGCCCCCCCCCCCCCCACCCCTTGGGTGGTGGATTTGTGGAGTTCGTTCACCAAGTGAGCGTACCTTCCTGAGGTTGATATGTGCCTGATGATGGTCTGGGTGCCCTGCACCCAGGGTAAAAGGCAAGAAAAGGCAATTAGCCATACCCTTAAAAATCGTATACACTTTCCCTTTCTGCAAGGTCTTACAATAAACCAGTCTGCAGGCATCTAGCTCATCCAGCAGATCAGAAAAATCCTCTGCAACAACTTTAGTCATATTTCAAGGATTGTAGTACAAGAACCAGTTACAGAACTGGTGAGGGTTCAGGCCAGGGGCCGGTTCTTGTTTTGCAGGATGAGTTTCAACTGGCTCCTTAAATATCCATAGACCGTAAATTTGATAGGAAACGAAAGAAAACGACGTTAAAAGTAGTTTTAAAAAAATCTGAGAAAATTTGAAACCAGTTGTCCCAATGGGTAACCTGGGAAGGAGCCATCTAGTTTGGCCTCATGCTACCAGGTTCCACCCTCATTTTTTAATTTTATTTTTTATGGGACCAACCAGTTCTGACCTTGAAACCAGCCAACCCAGATCAGGGGCCACTAATTCCTATGTGGTTTTGACCATTCCATTTCTAACTGGCCCGTCTTACATACCATCACATATTTACCTAGCTTTAAGACGAAAAGACAGTTTCTTTCATTGCATTATTGCATAAGCACAAAGCCATTAGCCAATAAACCATTTTTATCAGCAAAAAAAAACATTTCTGACACCAAGGTCAGAAAATTGTCTGCAGCAGCTCTACCTGAATCCTAGACCCTATAAAGTCTTGCAGACTCCAAGAGAGTTTCTTAGGATTGCTCCCTGTTGCATGAGTTGTGCAAAAGGTTGCTTGGCTAGGAATTTGGCAACAATACCTTGCGGCGTTAATGTGAATAGACAGATAGAAGAGATCAATATCACTTCATTCGCTCTAGCAGAACAAAATGGATGGAGCTAAGGTACTACGATGATCTCTGAGATCCCTCAGACACATGTTTGATCATTGTATACATAAAAATCTAACTCAATATTGCTTCATGGTATGTCATGCGGATGATAGTGTCTATTGAAAGAGAAGCTAAACCTTTTCCAGTGCTCAAGGTTGAAGCAAGAATAAGGGGGGTGCTGCCCCTCCGTCAACAAATACAGACCACTAGGGAAGACTAGTCCTGCCACAATACGCTTGGGGCAGAAAGCAACCATGAAGAGGATGAAATCCTCTTATTCAAGGGGTCACTGGTGTGTTAGAATTAGAGGGTGTCTGCAACTGTTATAGATACCATGAGGAATTGACCCCATGGCCAAGAACATCAGTTTTAGTAATAGTACATCCTTTCTGTGACTGGCAAATCAATTAACTAGACCTTCCTTTCAGATCAGGCAACTGTAAGCAATGTTACCATTGTGCAGGGTACAGCCACCTAGTGAAGACTTGCCCAGGACCTAATCGAGGGATGCAGATGTATGAGGCTGGGGCATCGAAAAATTGTGTAGGGGATATCAGTCAAGAGCTCAACTTACCCAGAAAAAGGAGGAACTCAACTGTACGGCCACAAGGAAGATGGAAAGTAAAAGGGTCTCAAGAAAGGCTTGCAGTGGAGGGTAACAAATGGCCATATCTCTCAGTGGTTTCGGCTATGCTGCTGTTAAAGTAGAAGGGAAGCAAGATCCCCATAGGTTCAACTACATCTCAAAAAGTGATATAAAGGGTGATCAGTGAACTGCTGGTGCCAAAGGTGTTTGAAAACACCTACCCCCCAGTAAAGGAACAACTCCTCATTGATTAAGTTGTAATAAAGATGCCTAAGTGAATACCATACTACTACCTATGGTATTTCCATCTCTCAAAGACTCTAACCATGGATTGTGTCTCTTAAACCTTACCCATTGAAAGGAAAACCCACCTGTGCAACTTTGTGGCGGCACATGGAAAATAGAAGAGCGAGGAAGACTTACAGTGGAAATATAGAACAACAGGTTTGGCATGGCAAAGATGCTTGACTTGCAATCAAAGGGCTGGTGCTTATCTTGCAGCACAACATTTTCGAAAATATGTGGATTATACCACTAATTTTATTCAACATAAATAAATGTAGTACAATCCGTGTTAAGGAAAGGTTCCTCAACACTACAAGACATTGCACAACCTTCAAAGAACATCAGAAACAACTACCACCAGAAGGTGGAAAAGACCAAAAATTATAAAGATGCTGTTTTCCTTCTACTTGAAAAATAGCTCACCATTTGTCTTGTCACAACACCCATGTTCTGGCCATCCTTCAACAAGGATTATAGCTCTTGCCCTCCCCTACTTGGTTTGTGAAGAGGAACAGAGCCATCAGTAGGGGCAGTCCAAAGTTTACGAAATTTCCCCAGTTTGCCTTCAATATTAATCCCTAAACTCTTTACTCTTCGTATTAATTCCTCATCTCAATGATGAGAGAAAATCCGAGTCAAACATGACATATTTTTGGTTAAATCCCCTTCCACTTACATTCCTGATTTCTTTAAGCCTCTCTGATCTCTTACCAACCTCTGGCCATCCAATGGCATCAACATAGGACTGCACATTGTCCAAGGTGGACAGCAAAGGTATGGTGAAGCAATGATGAAAAGTGACACTGAAAGCAATAAAAAAAGGTTCAGTTGTAGAATTTTTGTGAGCATTCTCCTCTTATAATGGTTGAAAACCTCACCAGGTATCTGAAGATAGAAATAGAAGTGATCCATCATCCACGGTCTTGGCATAATCAAGCCCACACACATTCTTGTTTGCAGACAAGAGGGAATAGAAAAGCCATTTAACTCTCATTTCTCCACCAAAAATTCCTTCCAAAATAGCACCCTCTTCCACATCTAACCTCCACGTTTGTCAAATGTAATCAGCGACAAGCAAGACCCTCTCCACCAGAAGCACATATTTGACACTCTGAATGATTTCACCTCTTTTATGATAAATATTTATGGTTACCTGGTTCCAAATCCTTCATCTTGAATCACCCATTTAAGGGCACTTTCCAACAAAAGCATGGTTGAAATGCAAATGGTCCTAACTCACAGCTCACTCCATTTCCTTTTCAAGTGGATAGCACCACAGCATCCAATACAAGTGTGATGATGAACTTTTATGCCCTTGTTATAGAACTCAAAAACCTCAATTACATTGAGAAAGCTACGACTTCCCCCATCTTATATACAGGTCTTCCTATTCCCAGAAAACAACTCACACCATTTGTTTCCTAGAACCTTCATCTTCCTTTTTCAGTCTGAATCACTTCCCAAAAAAGAAATTGTTGGGAAAATACATTTCCCACAAATTATTTATTTTAGATTTATGATAAAATAAATGCTATGACAAAATAAACATATCTTAGATTTTCATGAAAATATGACTAAGTGTATTTATAGATTTAACTTATCTCAGATCTCTCATACACTTAGCCAAAATAAATAAATAACGTAGCAAGATCGCGAGAGATATCACCTAAAATCAAGGATGCCAGTGTCGGTTCCGGACTCGGTTTCGGCCGGGTCCGAAACCGTTACGACTCGGTATCGGTTTCGGTTTCGGTTTCGGCCGAAACCGGTTCAAAACAGTTAGAAAAGGGGGCAATCTATGAAAATGATAGGTTTCGGTCGGTTTCGGTCCGAAACCGGACGGTTTCGGTCCGAAATCATTAAAAAATATTTTATTTTTGGTATCGGCCCTGCTACAGTGCAAATGCCCGTTTCGGTGTCGGTATAGGCCGAAACCGATACGTTTCGGCCGAAACGTATCGGTTTCGGCCGATACTGCCAACAATGCCTAAAATGGCCAAACAGACTTAGTGTTAGACGATACATCGTCTACTCTGGTGAGATAGACGATGCAACGTCTAAAGACTAAAAGAACTTCGTCTAAATTGCAAACAGTCATAAAGGACTTAGACGATATTCCGTCTAAGTCTCCAAGTTAGACGAAAAGTTAGACGATACATCATCTAATGTAAAGAGGATAGACGGAAAGTTAGACGATACATCATCTAAGAGAAAGCAGATAGACAATACTCTGTTTAAAAAGGAAAACCAACAATATAGACGATGCTTCGTCTAAGTCTCTGGTTAGACAGAACATTAGACAACACAACATCTAAGACAGAAAAGATAAACGATGCGAGAGCCGATAAATGATACTTCGTCTATCTAAAAACATGACAAAACTAAAAAATAGACAATGTTTCGCCTAATGTAAAAGTCAAACATAGATTATTTAGACACATAGATGGACAATATTTCGTCTACTCTCGCTAAGAGAAAAAACCACATCGCCTTACTTTAATCTTCCATTTAAATAGGCGATATATCTTATTCTTCTGACCCGGTCAAATATATATATATATATATATATATATATATATATATATATTTGTTGACTACTATGTAGTCTGAGGCGTGAGGCGAGCGAGGCGACCAGGGGGGCGCCTCACGCCTCAAAGGCCTAGGCGATGGCCGAGGCGTTTGAGGCGTTTGAGGCGAGAAATTAATAAAAAAATAAAACTAAAATTATATGTCACAATATCACAAAAATATATATTTTGAAAAAAATACTGACTATAGTATATCTTGCCAAATGTCGATTACCCTGCAGTCCTGAACGCACGAATGAGTGTCCACTGCGGCACTGCCAATTGCCGATTCCCCTACACAATAACAACATATATAAGCCTATTATGCCCACTGCCACCCATGGCCATGAGATTGAGAGATGGGAGAGACAGAGTAAGAGAGATCAGAGAGACAGTGGAGAGAGTGAGAGTGAGAGATCGGAGAGAGTGAGATCAGAGAGACAGTGAGAGATCGTAGAGAGTGAGAGACAGTGGAGAGAGTGAGAGACAGTGAGAGAGTGAGAGTGAGAGATCAGAGAGACAGTGAGAGATCGGAGAGAGAGAGAGTGAGAGACAGTGGAGAGAGTGAGAGAGTGGAGAGAGTGAGAATGAGAGATCGGAGAGAGACTGAGAGAGAGAGAGAGATCGGAGAGAGTGGAGAGAGTGAGAATGAGAGATCGGAGAGAGACTGAGAGAGAGAGAGAGATCGGAGAGAGTGGAGAGAGTGAGAGAGTGGAGAGAGTGAGAGCGAGAGATCGGACAGAGTGAGAGAGAGAGATCGGAGAGAGTGGAGAGAGTGAGAGATCGGAGAGTGAGAGAGAGAGATCGGAGAGAGTGGAGAGGCAGTGGGAGATCGGAGAGAGTGGACATACCGAGAGTGAGAGTGGCCGGAGGAAGCCGGAGGCCCGGAGGAAGCCGGAGGAACCCGGACTGCCGGAGGCCCGGAGGAAGCCGGACTGCCGCACGCCGCTGCCGCGGAGGAAGTTGGAGCAGCTGCCGCTCGCCGCTGCCGCTCGCTGGACGCCGGAGGGAGGAGACTCGCAGTCGCCGCTGCCGCGGAGGTGGAAGCACCGAAGGCAAAAAAATAAACACACAGGCGAAACCCTCGGGGGCGGGGGGGAGTTAACCGACGGACGCGTATATCGGGTCGTTGAGACCCGATACGCGGATCCGGCAAGCGGGCGAGCGGGCGAGGCGCGCGGAGGCGGCAGACGCGCGCGAGGCGCTCGCGAGGCGCTCGCCTCGGCGAGCCGGGACGGCGCGAGGCGGGCGACGGGCGCCTCGCCCCGCCTCACCGGTCGCCTCCGCGCGTTTTTGACTACACAGGTTGACTATGTTAAACGACAAACTATACAATGAAACGTCTACACAACACTTAAACTCTATAGTGCCATGCATATGAACGCAATCTATACACCTATTTTTAAAAATCTTACTAACACCTTTTTTCCGGTAAAATTACAGACATTGATGGTGTATGAAATACGACGTTGAATAATCAACTTAACAAATACGTCTGCATTAAATACGAAATATCTGTTGGGATTTTTTCACTCTCAAGACATAAAATACATTACAAAATCTTCTTATGCACTACCCAATACTGTGAGATATAATTTTATGTGTAAAATCAACATTGCTTTTGCATATTTTACTCACAGTAGCACTTGTGTTTTGAATATGTTTATCTTGTCTCACGTCCCTATATGAGAGAAATATTTTTAACATTATTTCAGACATACAGAAGGCGGCAACCAGGGGCAAGTTGCACAAAAGAAGGAAAAGGAAACACAAATATATGTCAAGCAACAGAAGATCTGATTCACCTACTACCTTGAGAACGACGTGCACACACTCACAAAGTAGGTGAAAGTTTAACAGCCAATCAGATTTGCCGAATGTTGTGACTAAGATTTGACCTGAAGCAAATGTATCAAATGGATATAATGAAGCCTGGAGTTATTAAAAACCTAGAATTCAAGAAGAACTCAACTAATTTTGTTGAGTAGAACGATCAATCATCTTCAGAAGTCTTCCTACAAGTAAAGAGATCCCTAAGCACAAACCTCCTACGCATTTAAGTCAATGGGAGACTTCATCGCACTGAAAGCACCATCCCAAAATTCTATCATCTCGGGAAACATTGAAGAGGAGAAATCTGCGCTCTATGACATTCCTACTATCTTCCTCCTCTACTGTCTGTCTGTCAGTTAATTTGTTTTTCTTTGCACATTGTAATTTCCACCATTTGCTCATCAAGGGGCACAACTGTGAAAAATTAAAACTGTCTAACTGACAGTGTATAGAGCATTAGTTGCTTTGAGATAACCCACACTGGATGTGCTAGGTTGGTCTGCTGATACCATAGAATTCAACTGGGTGACTAACTCTTGAAAAACTAGTAGATGCGAAACCACAGGAAAAACTAAGTCACTTGAGTGACTGCTGGTTCGTTGTGACAATAAGAACAGCTGGGGTTGCTAGTCCTGGAAACTAGCTGTAAGGCTCATTGTGACGTGATAAGATCAATCGGAGAGTTAGGCCCTAGAAAAATAGCAAGTGTAACTTTTGTTAAAAAGATTAGTAAAATCCTTTGCGGGTTACAAAAGGACTGGACGTAGGTATGTCAAGGAGGACAAACCGAACCAATATAAAAATTTGTGCCTCTTGGTTGCTTGCGTTCCCAAGTTTTTATTTCCACTGCATTCGAACATTTAGATTTTTATACGCTATAGTTTCTATTTGGCACACCTATTCACCCTCCTCTTGAGTGTGCTCCGCTACTAACAAGTTGTATCACAGTACAGATCTCCTTGTTTACATGTTTAACCGCCTAGGAGCAAGATCCAGACAGTAGTCGGATGAAGAACAGCAGCAACCTTAGTCTGCAAGAAAGATAGTCCACTAGTCGGCCTCCACTCTTCAACGAATTCAACTACCCCTACTAAAAGATCAGAATGAAGAACTACAACAAGTGAATAGATTACGATCTATGACTGGTCGTAGAGGAAGGTGACAAAATAATCACGAGACCTAAGGTAGAATGGGATAGAGAAGAGAATGAGCTTACCTCACTGATTGCACGAGCCCTGAGTCTCATATTCTGTGCACTGAGTCCAGAAGAGTTCGACAGAGTCTGCACATGCTCCAGCACTAAAGAAATCTGGGAGAAGCCTGAAATTGCGCATGAAGGGACATCCTAGATCAAGGAAACCAAGATCAATCTCTTGGTTACAAAGTATGAAATGTTCATAATGGAAAAGGGCGAGGCTGTGAAGGACATGGAAATGAGGTTCACTTCATTAGAGTATGAAGGCCTTTGGTAAGAAGTTTGATGATAGTGAGCTAACGAGGAGAATACTTTGGTCATTGTTGCCTAAGTAGAATCCAAAGATAACTGCCATTGAAGAAGCTCAGGACCTCAACACCTACTCTCTAGCCCAGCTATTCGGAAATCTAGCCATACATGAACTCAAACTACAGGGCCACAAGGAAAACTTCAGGAAGAAGCCCCTTAGTCTCAAGGTCAAGGTGGAAAGCTCATAAAAAGAGTTCCAGTCAGTCTCAAGTGACTGGAACAAGAAACTGACAATGCTATCCAAAAGGATTCAGAGAATCCTTACGGACAAAATAAGAGATTCCACGTCCAGAAGAAATGATCTCAAGAAGCTGAGGTACTACAACTGCGGCAAGCCGGGCTATGTCAGAGGTGAGTGTTAGGCAAATACCAAAGAAAGGCCACAAGGACAAAACAACTGGAAGGAAACCAGCTAAGCCCTTCAACATCACAAAGAAGACGACAAAAGTAAGGGCGATGACAATAGCTTGGAGCGACAACAACAAATTAAAAGAGTCAAAGAGCTTCAGCACTGAAGAAGGGGAGCGTAAAGAGATCGGTCTCATGGCTGACCATGACGACCAGGAGGTAAACTCTAACTGCTCCTCCCAATCATCGCACAGAGTATTTTAGTGATGTCATAACTTGTCCTACGATGAGCTGCTGACTGCCTTCCATGAGCTATACGACAACTTTAAGTTTAAATGCAAGCTACTAAAGTCCCTGCAGGAGGATCACAAAAAAATATTTTCTGAAAAAAATTAAAAATAAATTTTAAAACTAAAATTTGAAAATGATCTCCTTGCAATGAACTTTGGGAAACTTGTTGCTTCTCAGAAAAGCTTAGACCTACTATTATCGGTATCAAGGAAGTCTGCCAACAAGCAGGGTCTAGGATACGATCATAAGATGATTCATAAAATAAGGCATAAGCATGCAACAGTTACATTTGTTACATCGGCATCTCATCCACTGACATACACAATGTGGCAAGTCTGGCCATACATCACATGCATGTAGACATAGTAAGCCTCCTGCATCTGCATTCAGACCTGCGCACAAGAAGACACCGTGCCAAGCGAACTACAGTCAAGTGAGCCCCTCTACAGGTATGTATACCCAAATGAATGATAGAGCCCTAAGATCAAACCCTAACCTCAATCTTAGAAGAAGATTCTGTTCATTCCATCTGCATGCCGACTTCATGAAGAAACCCAAACGGATTAAAACCATTTGAATTCCTAAATCTCTTCTTTGATTTTCTTGCATGTGGATCCGAACAATGGTTTTCATGAAAAAATCCCAAAAAAAAAATCTATATATTATGGATCAAGAAGCACAGAGAAAGAATCTGTGTCTGGTGACTAAGCGCAATCCAGAGATCAACCTATGACACAGAAGACTTGGGCATGCCAGTGTCCCAGTAATAATGAAACTCACAAAGCTAAACCTGATCGAAGGGCTCCTAACATTGGATTATCACCAAGGCGGAATGTGCAAAGCATACGCCAAAGGTAAACAGACCATAGCATCATTTCAGGTAAAAGATATTGTAAGTACAACCTCAGCCTTGGAATTATTACATATGGATTTATTTGAACAAGTTAAAACTCCGAACTTGAGTGGAAAGGTATATGGATATGTCATCGTCGATTACTATTTTAGATTCACTTGGACGTTCTTCTTGATCCACAAAAGTAAAGTTTTTAATGAATTTGTTAAATTTAGCAGACAAGTTCAGAAGGATGTCAGGTACAAGATCATGAACCTAAGGAGTGGTCATGACACCGAGTTTGAAAATGAAAGATTCGAGGAGTTCTATGAAGAGAACAAGATAAGTCACAACTTCTCAAGTGTCAGGACTCCACAGCAGAATGATGTAGCTAAAAGGAAAAATCAGACCTTGGTAGAGATGGCAAGAATGATGCTAAACGAAATAAATCTCCCCAAGTACTTTTGGACAAAAACAGTCAACACCGCCCGTTATATCATCAATCGTGCCATGATCAGACCCATCCTAAAGAAGACACCCTACAAACTGTACAAAAGAAAATAACCCAAGGTCAACCACTTCAAGCCGTTTAGATGCCCCAGCATGAATCACAATAACGATAAGGAGGACCTTGGTAAATTGATGCTAAGTCTGATGAAGATATATTCCTAAGATATGCATGAGATCAGATGACATATTGAGTGTTCAATAAAAACAATCTAGTGGTAGAAGTTTCTGCACATGTTACCTTTCTAGAGACAGATGCTACTGACGATGAGCCATGAGGCTCTTCGCTTGTTGACCATGCAGGTGACAAGTCAAGGAATGCAAATGATGGAGAAGGTGAAAAGAAGGACGAGATGGATCCAAAGACAGATCTAGATTCTAGAATCAACTTTAGTTTCTGTATTGAATGTTTTGAGTTGGATATAAAACAGAACTTTGGTTATGGAACTCGTAGACACCCTAAATCTGTCAGCTAGAAAATGAATACAGACAGGATTGTTTCCTTAATTGGGCATATCTGTGGGTCCCAGTTTTTTTGCAGACATACAGGCTTCGATGCATATTTGGGAGTTCCTTTCTTTTTCTTTTGTGGGGGCAGGAAGGGATTGTTTTTACGATCCCATAATTCTCATATTCTCTTTCCTTTTTCATCCGTATAACTCCTGGACTACTCACCTTTCACAATGATGATAGTGAAAACAACAACATGTTCCGAAACAAAAGCATGCGAATGCAGAAATGATGCTCGATGCACTGGGATCAAAAGGACGAAGCACTAAAATGTAAAAGCAGGAAACAATCCTCCTCGGATGCATAGCAGCAAGCACACCATGGATCCGACATATAAGGAGGTCATCGACAAAAATCTAAGTCAAAATACACAGAAATCTAACGGAGAAACCTCATACCCAATAGAAAGTAACAGGCTTTTCATAATAGGGGCGGCCTATATACGAGTGGAAACATTTCATCCACATACGAGTCCAGAAAACCATAAGAATCACGATCGACGGCCACCGAACGGACATAAAAACCACCACGAGCAACAAAGCAGGCATCAGCATCCAGAGAATGGACAATCGGACGGGAGAAGCAGGAGAAAAGGCCCAAATCTGACCTCTCGCCGACGCCGGGAAAAGGAAATCCCGCACGGATGTAGAGGGAGATGCGAAGGAAGTATCGGAGCCGGCGTCCCGCGGGATGGGGTTCCTGGCGAAGGAGGCGGCGGGGCCCGGCCGCTGCAGCAGGCAGGAGAACCTTCTTCCCGCGACCCTCAGCATCTTCCTCCGCCCCCTAGTCGATTCGTGCTGTGAAGCTAGGTTTCCTTCTTGCTGGTGTTCCCCGGATCTCCCCGCGAGGCCTGGAGGAATGGAGGAAAGGCGAGGTGCGAAGTTGAAATAGGAGGTGAACGGAGACCAGAGAAAGAGGGGGAGATGGGAGAGGTGGCGCCCAGGAACGAGGGCATATTTTTTATACGCTCAACGAGGGCCGTCAGATAGGGCTGCTGATCAGGTCCGTCTGATGCGTGTGGTCCAAAGAGCTCCATCAATACTGACGTGATCGGGCGGCCGGGGACGGCTCGCAATTTCACAGTCTCCGGGACCCCAATTTTTTGTTTTCGTAAAGAAATGTTCGCTATTAAGATTAAGGCAGGTTTACATCAGGCTAGCTATAATTAGGAAACAGAGGGGAGGATCAAGATCTACTAGTATTGGTACTGAAGCCCTCTTTTGTAAGTTGATGGGCCAAAATATTAACAGATCGGGGGATGAATCTCACTTGCACTGAGGAAGATAGCGAAAAGGTTCTGCAGTCTTAGATGATGAGGAGGATCCTCCAAGGGGGATCGGAGGCACCGTTGATGTAGTTGATGATGTTGAGGGCATCAGCTTCCACCGTCACCTGATGGCACTGGGCAGAAGCAACCTTGATAGCTTGTAGCAGCGCTTAGGCTTCGGCCATTTCTGAGGAATAGGCTTCAAAGTAAAGGTGCTGGCAGAAGATGATAGAGCCTGTGAAGTCTCTCATAATGATTCCTGCTACACCTTGGCCATTCTGGAAGGCTGCATCAACATTAATTTTCAGACTGTCTTCGATGGGGGGACGCCACAATGCTTGCTGGTGAGGGGTAGTCTTGCTGAGAACAGGCCGACTGACAGCCCAACTTTGATGGTGGTTCAAGGCTTTGGAGATTATAGATCTGGGATGATCTTCCCTGCCTTCAAAAACCAGTTTGCATCTTGCCACCCAAATTTATCACAGGATGGCGTAGCTTAAGGTGAGTACCTGAATATCATTCTTCTCAGAGGAGAGTGGGGGGCTAGTCCACTCTAGAATTCTGTCTTCTAGAGGTCTGGGATCAACATCTGAGTGGTAGTTGAGGGGGGATAGCTTCCAAGTAGCCCTGGCTGTGTTACAGGAGAAGAGGAGGTGTTGGAGGGTTTCTTCTTCACCTTGACAAACCGGGCAGTGTGGATCTATTTGCCAGCTGTATTTGGCAATTCTGGAATTTAGAGGGAGAGCCCAAGCAATGCATTTCCAAATGAATATGGAGATTTTCATAGGGATGTGGTTGTATTTGGTAGGGTCCCAGATTATCTTGCGCCATTGATTTCATGTATTTTGATTCGCTTTGGAGCATGCCCATTATTTTTTCCTACAGTTTTCTTTATGTTTTTTTAGAACTTTTACGTTGCAATCCCTGTAAACTTCTAATTTCAGATATATCTCTGCAATATCAGTACTTCAAAATAAATCTCTACAAGTTAGATCCTTGTCGTTAACCTTTTTAAAGTGTACCATAATGTTAACTTAACTCTGGTTAATGTAAAACACATTTATGTTGTTTTGACCTCACATTTTATTATCTAGAAAAAAAATTGACCAAGGGGAGAAGAGAGAGTGGCAAAGGTGGGTCTAGGAGGGGGAGAGACATAGTAGGAATAGCGGTGTCAGAGGGGCATTTCCCCTCCTATGACGATTGGCAATGGTGGAGGGGGGGAGAGAGAGAGCGAGCGCGCCACCACTATAGTTGTGCCACATAGGTGGGATGGCAATAGCGTTGCAAGGGTCGCTTCTCTCCTTTGCACAAGAGAGATTGTGGGTTCAAATCTTATCGGCGTCAGTGGAAGCTGTAGATTTTCTCATTTTTGATCTTAACTTACTTATCAAGAAAGAAAGAAAGTATCGAGTGACATCAGAGAGACATAGGAGATAGTGCAGATGTGAAAAGTGGGGCATGAGACAATGGTGGATGTTGTGCAGAGAGGGGGGACGGCACCGACCATCCCCAGTGAGATCCACTAGATGGGGGAGGGGAGGCTCCAGTGAAATAGAATCTAGTAGTCAATCTAATTTTGGATTCAACTATCTAAAAATTCCATGGAGTTTGTCGACTGCAATTATGTCTTGAACTATCATCATTTTAATTCAAATTTAATTAAAATATTTTTAAATAAATTACATAATCTTCACATACTAAAATTATTAAAATAAAATCAAAATGACACAAACAACAACAAAGATAGTCTCAATTTATCACCTATCTACTTTTTATATGAGATCTCCAAATAAACTCTATAAATCTCATGAGTTTCTATAGTGATTTTTTATTATCTTTCTTACATTTTTCAAGTGTTGGGGGTGATCTCCCTACTCCTAAACATAGTAGGCATATTCATCTCTAATTAAATCTTCTCTAAATAATAAAATTTTTATAAATAAAATAAAAGTAATAAAAAACCTTACATTTCTTCTACTCTCTCTAGTTGGATTCAAGAGGAGATAGAAAAGAAATGAGCAATAGGTTGCTTTAAAAGGCTATCCTTGTTAACCGTCAAAGAAAGTTCACCTTCACGCGCACATGTCATCATATAGTGATAGGGATAAATTTGTATTTTTATGAATTTTTTAATTCAAGTTAATTTTATTATTCGATATTTTTAACCTATTGTATGACATAATACGAAAAAGTATCTAACATAAAGTTAACTTATAGATAATTTAAGTACCTTTCAAATAGATAAAATTTCGTCTCATTTAAATCTTACTCCGCAAAGTATCACTATTTATAAGTGAGTTATTTATGTAATTAAATTAAAATATAATAGACTCAAATTAACTAGGTGGATTGACCTACTAGACTCTTTTAACGAAAATCTAATGTACATATGGACTACTAAAATTAGGATGTTACAATTACGGGGAGTAGACCTCTCAGGAAAGAGAGAGAAGTCCAATTCATCTATGCACATCTAGGACATGTTTAGAAAATGATTCCAACCAATAGATTCCCTCTGTAGAGAAAGAACTCATGACATCTCATGTTCCAACTAAGCCCCAACTTTACACACGATCGTTGATAAGACATGATTAATCAATTTAAATAAAATTAATTTGAGTTGGCATTCATTTTAGTTATGTTAGAATATGGGCCTGAAGCCTATTAGGTGGGTGCCCATTATGGCAACCCACTAGGCCACGTAGGCCGGGTCCATGCAGGGATCCCACTTGCGCGGGGATCCCGCTACATGGGGAGGTGCAAGGGGGTTCCCTCCTGAGGGAGTTCCAAATCCCAACAGGGACTTGCTCTCCACTTACTTGCCTTCCTCTCTTGGTCTCCCAGTCTCTTTAGGACTTCCATGCTTGGATTGCAAGGAGATCTTCTCCAAACAGGAGTTGGAGAGCTGCCCTCCATATCTCTATAAATAGAGGGCAAGGGGAGAGAGGAGGCATCCAAGATTGCTGCCATCCTGTGAGAAAGAGAGGAGAGTGCAGAGGCCTCTACGAGGCCATCCAAGGAGCACCGTTGTTTCGTCATGCACACCTACTCGCTACTGATGCCACCTTGGTCGCCGATGACCTCTGCCCGCAACACCGATGCTATTGGCTACAGCCCCTACTCACCACCACACAGCTTCTTCCTACTCCTACCTACGCATGTGTGGGCCTACTCATCTGCGTGTCTACGTGTGAGGGAGGGAGGGTAGGCCTTTCTACTCTACCTTGCCTATGTGTGTGAGAGAGAGAGGGAGAGAGAGAGGGAGACAGCATTACAACTTGCAGTGCACTCTTGAACTCGCCCTCTCTCTTACTTCCTTATCTATCTTCTTCCTTCTACTTGCTACTGTAAAGAGGAACAAGGACAAGACCGCAACACCTTGAGTAGATGAAGCCGCTGCACAACATCTCCATGGGAGGGCCACCATCCCGCGGTCATCTCGACTTCAACTTCTAGAAAGATATCATCGTTCGTCCTTGGATCTTGGAGCGTGGATCTTAAAGAGTAGACTTTAATAACCTACTCTCTACCTCTACTACACTACGTGGGTCGATTGTTTTTGTTGTGCACAGATATGTCTCGGATTCGACACATACTAATTATGTGGATTACTCGGGATTTATCAACAAGTTCCAATTTGGATCGACTTTTCTCGGAATCAACTTACCGATTGTTTATTTTACTAGAGAACGTAGTAAGTTACTAATTTTAGAATGATTAGCCTTAAAATTAATATTTTTTTGTTTTAAATTAGGAGCACCTCTTCTAAATGGTTGTTGTAAAAGTTGAAGTCTACTCAAGGAATGATCATCATCCGATTCCTTGTACATGCTTAATGATAATTAAACTGTGTTCTTGTCAGCTAGAGAGTTGAGGGTTTTTCTGGGCATTTCAGTTTACACTCTTTATTTGTTTAATCAACTTTCTCATCCTTCCAATTTATTGCCTTTGGTGCATTGAAAGTTGATTGTGGATGCAACGATGAATCAGATTCTGCAGGTAACCACTGGCCGGTCACACGAGGAAGTGGATGAGGTGAACCTGAGGTCGTATGCTTTACATGAGGATGCTGAGTTAAGTGAACATGAGCCGTCCCTCGGTGGTTCATCATCTCCTCTCAGGCCTCCCCAACGCTTACTTGAGTCGGATCGTAGGTGAACTATGAAATGGCGAAGGAGTGCACCCACCTACAAAGACTTCGTATTGGGGCAATTCACAAATAAACAATACAAATTGATCAAAATATATAATGAATATGACATGCACATCAGGAAGTGCTCGTGCTTAAATCAAAACTGAGAAAAAATATGTATTATGCAGTCCATTAGGATGCTCAAATCCGACAATTTGCAATAAACGTAAGATTAATTTCAATAGCCCTTCGATTTCATTAGAGATTGACTTGTAAGATTAATTCTAGGGTAATACTTCGTGCAACGAATCCGTTGCACAAAATTGCGTCAACTTGTAATATTTATTCTCGTTGACTTAAAAAAATTAAAAGATAATTTCTACGTAAGAAAATCTCGCGTCATACTCGTACAACGTATATTTTTACATATTAAATACGGAACGCACTCGACGAGAAAATATATGAACGAAATATTCTGTAGAAGAATGAATTTAACTTATTATAGGAATGAAACATTTGGTATAGAATTGAAACATTTTGTTAAGTTTCGTTATTGTAACAAAATATTTCATTTCTGTAATATTTTATCTTTATAACAAATATTTCATTCGTTTATTTTTTCAGTCAAATAAAATATTTTATTCTTGTAATAAAATGTTTCAATCATATCTAAAATATTTCAATCATATGTTTTTTCGTCGAGTGCATTTCATTTTTAATGCGTGAAAAAATGAGCCCTACGATTCTGACACGGGATATCTTTTTCTGCGCAAAAATGATTCTTTCATTTTTTTGGATCAATAAGAACAAATGTTATATTTTACCGTGACTTTATGTACCGGATTTATTTGATACTTAAAATATTACTCTTAACATTATTTATAAAATGACAAAATATTCATGTCAACTCCATAGTTGGTCAATAAATTTGAATTTAATTTGAAGGTCAACCCGATCTTACTTCGTTCCAACTACTCTGGACTCCCTTTGCAAGCTCTATACTTCAAACTTGGCGAGCAACTTGGCTGACGCCGAGGATGGTTTGAATAATGTCTCTTATTCCATCCGTCACATTGAGGTATATATTTTTTTTAAATTTCTTTTCTATTTTCCAGATGTGTCTGGATTCATGGATGGAATGAGTGGTATCACTCATCCGGTCGTTCAAGTTGGTCTGTAAACCTTAAAAAAGCCGATGATATGTGATAATCTGATAAACAAAAATTTTAATATTTTGAGTGCAGTAGCGAAAATAACTTCTCGATGGTGGAATAAGCAATTAACATAATCTGATAACAAATAATTTAATTAATATTTTGAGTGTAGTAGCGAAAATAACTCCTTGATGGTGGAATAAACAATTAACATATTTGACTTGATGCTTACATTGCATATGGCATCATGCACATGTCTAAGGGGCAGGTGGCAATGGATCATTCTACCACCAAATCTACACCTTTCAATTGGTTAAATCCAATGGCTCATGTAAGCTCTCTTGCTAGCGTAAAAAACGCTCACGTGCCTTCCCGTGCGATCTCCCAAATCCCAACCTCCTCTCTCTCTCTAAGTCGCTACTGTCTTCCCTACGGAGAAACATGGCCTCCGCGTCCCTACCGAGACGACGAGCCGCGCCCCGCTCCTCCGCCTCCCACGCCGCTGCCCGCCTCGCCTCCTAGCCTCCGCATCAATCCGTCGCAGGGGCTCCGATAGGCCACCCCCTCACCGCTGGCCGTCACCCACAGCTTCGACAGGCACAACCCATTGAGGTCCACCATCCACCCCGTGGCGCAACAAGTGGTGTTAGCACCGGCACCGGAGCACTCCACGGTCCCCGAGCTGCAGTCGTTGGTGGCATAGGCGAGCTTGATAGTGGCGACGTTCGACCAGATGCCTGGGCACCGGCACGGACCTGGACTCGCCCTTGTTGAGGGTGAAGCCCGTCGTGGAGAGCAAGGGGAGCCGACGCCAGAGGGGAGCTAGCCCCGGCCACACGGTGTACTCGCATTTGTTGGAGACGGTGAACGTCGTAGAGAGAGGCCCCCTGCAAGAACCAGAAGCACCCAGATAGATTTAGAAGAAGAAGAAGAAGATTGAAGAACCCATCTGGAGAACAAGGAAAGTTTAATTCTTGTTTTGCGCTGACCTCTTCAAGCGGAACAACAACAAGAAGAAGATGTTTCTCTAAGGCCTTCAAGGAGATGGTGGCCGCCTGCCTGTCGTAGGACCCCGCCAAGCGCCACTCCGCCGACAAGTTGCTGTGCCACTCCTTCTTCAAGGGCTGCAAGCCCCCCTACCACCTCGTCAAGAATGTCCTCCAGGCAATGCCCTCCTTGGAGGAGCGGTTCGGTTAGGGCAAAAGGGTGGTGCTCGAGGAGGAGGCCGCGGCCGTCGCCGATGAGGACGACATCGTCGACGACTACTCACCCTGTTCAGGCAAGAGCCGCCACATCAATGGGTGGAACTTCAACGAGGACATCTTCCAGCTTGACCTGGTCTACCCCGGCGACGGCCCCGACGAGCAGATCGGCGTCCGTCAGGTGCGTGCGCTTCACCGTAGATGATGAGATCATGGGCGAGAGGAGCGATGAAAGACGGGAGGTTGGGATGTGAGGCGTTGTCGGGATTCCAGAAAACTCACGTGAACGCTTTTTGTGTTGGAAATAATTTTTGGACAAAAAAAACAGAGAGCACACACACACTTCTATTAACAACCAGCGACACAGAGTCAACACTTACTCATACATAGATAACCTCTTAAAAAATGATACATATCTGATTAGATAACAAAACAACCTGTAAAGCATAAAACATGGATAGTGGGATATCGGATCCACCATGGGCACATCTTACCCCATACAACCTGGAAGATTCCCAACGGGAACATGTCTAACAGACCCATCCCAATTTGCATCATATTTCATCGCACCCCCTTATGCAAAGCTAGACACACCAAGCAAAGATCTGAACTTGACAAATTTGGAGTAGTTTAGAGCTTTGGTGAATCCATCAGCAATTTGATCACGTGTATTATAATATTTCATCACAATCACACCTTCAGCCATAGTTTCACGAATGAAGTGGTACTGCAGCTCAATATGCTTGCTTCTCCCGTGAAACACTGGATTTTTTGTCATAGCTAGTGTAGCTTTATTGTCGCAAAAGATTTCTATTCCTTGAGCTTGATTTTGGTGTAGATCTTCTAAAATTCTCCGCATCCAAAGAGCTTGACATGCTGCTGTGGATATAGCAATATACTCAGCTTCAGAGGATGATAAAGCAATACTTGCTTGTTTCTTTGGCATCCATGATATAGCTCCCGAACCAAAACATAAAACATAGCCTGAAGTGCTCTTCCGGTCAACCAAAGAACATGTCCAATCGCTGTCAGTAAAACCAACCAATTTAAAATTAGGAGTGGATTTATAGCATATTCCATAGTTGCTTGTGGCACGGACATAGCGGAGGATCCGTTTTACTACTCCAAGATGATGTATTGAAGGAGACTGCATAAACCTTGAGATCAAACTGACTGAGAACATGATATCTGGCCGTGTGTGAGTTAGATACATTAGTCTCCCAACTATGTTTCTATACAACTTGGCATCCGCCTTTACAGTACCATCATTCTCTGTCAACTTTTCATTCGTATTCATGGGAGTAGAAAAGGTCTTACACTTCAGCATATTAAACTTTTCAAGCAGATCTAATGCATATTTTTCTGGACAAATAAAAATACCATTGTTTGTTTGTTGAATTTGAAGACCAAGGAAATAATGCAGCAATCCCAAATCAGTCATATCAAATTCTTGCATCATACTTTTCTTAAATTCTTTGATGAGAAAATCAGAGGATCCAGTGTATATAATGTCATCAACATATACACAAACAACAAGCATATCTGTACCTTTCATTTTTACATAGAGAGTGTGTAACGACCCGAGAATCCGATTACCGGGAAGGCCCGATAACCCGAGACTCCCACCGCCTCCCACGAGTCGGGAGGACTCGAAAGGGCTAAAAGGAGTGTGGAGGCACAAATAAATAGGAAATAAAGCAGGACAACTAACAACAACAAGCTGAAAGAAAGAACAACTACAGCTACAACAGAGTCCAGTCCAACAGAAAATACAGTCTAAAGCAGTAAAGCGTACCACATGCCAAGTGAACACTCGGCCCGGCAAGCTGGCAACTGAGAACCTCCGCTCCGCACCCTCGAACCTCAAGGAAGAACCGCCACACCTGAAAAGCAGGGAATGAGTCTCCAAAACAGAGACTCAGCAGGGATCCCGCGGAACCCCAACCGGAAACAACCGCTGTCGCGGAAAGGAAGGCTACAAGAGCAACCGCAACAGTAGGAATAGCAAACCCGGTGGCCGGTCGAAACTCGGCACTACAACTACTCCTACTGTACCAAAAACACACCCCGAACTCACAGTCGAGGCTACCGGACTACACTAGTACCGTTTACCGAAGTAAAAACACACGGCAACCATACCGTAGAGGCCTGTCCCCCGGACACAGCCTACCTGGACACGCTGTCCAAGGTGCAACCCCGACCATCCGATCGCGGGTACCGCACAACAAGACGCAACCTCGGTAGAGCCACTAGCAATAGTCCCACGGCGCAAAAACCAACACACGCGTCGCGGCGAAACAACCGAAAACACAGCGGTCGACACGACCGAAAACCCGAAGGTCGAAGTCACGGAAACTGACAGTCTGTCACTCCCAACTCGACAGGAGTACCTCCCACTAGAAGCATAGCCGGTAGCGTCCCCTGACGTCTTACACCGCACCGCAGGTGAACTGCCTGACGTGGTAGCGCCTACCAAAGGCACGAACACCGAACAAGTAACCACAAACAAGTGACTAGCTGGGGTCACACCCGTCGACGTGGGTCCAACCGCCCCCAACCACGTGTGCACACACAGACCGCGCGTCCCTGGTCTGGCCCTCTGACCGGCTTCCCCCTCAGCCGGACTCTAGCTGCAAGACGTGGGGCCCAACGGTAACCGGTCCACAAACCGTCTCTAAGGGTAAGCCCGTACACCACTCCCTGGTGCGACCGGTACCGCGTACTGGTAGGCTACGACTAGTGGAGGGTCACTGAAGGAGTAGACTCTCAAGTCAACGGAAAACAACGTCCGCATCCGACGACGTACGGGGACCACCCCACGTACCGGCCCCGTCGCACGGTGACCACAGTCGGAGAAGAGACAGGACTCACAATCCACGGCCACGAACGCACCCTGCGCGAGAGTCGAGAAAACTCAAGTGGTGCTAAGCCACTAGACTCTGGACAGTCCTCTAGACGCACTACACCCAACGGTCCTTGAGTCACAAGACTCGGGGTCAAGACCGTTGTACGCATCAGCACAAGGCTGTCAATCCAATCTAATCTCTAGGTCTAAAACCACGGTAGCACGAGTACCGAGACAACTCACGAGCCGCCCAGACCATTCTCTCAGAAAGGGAACTCAAGGGGCTAAGGCCACACACACGGCCCGCTCGGAAATCGCTTTCCAGAGAAACCCACGGCGTGCGGGGAACCCTCGCCGCACTCACACCGACGCACGATGTCACAAGCCGAGAACACAGCAACGACCACACCGTACCGTGACGCCTGGCCCCGACGAACTGCACAGCATCCGTCAGGCCACGGGTCGGCACGTGGATCGAGACCTACACGCCGGGGACTCAAACCGGTCAAAACGGAAACGCCAGCTAGACGAGCCCCTTGGGCGGTCCACTCTGGGCCGCTCAGGGACGTACGGCCAGGAAGGGGCCGCACCAGGGGATATACGGCCAACAGCAGGCCGTTCTTCTCCTGGGTCAACGAGGCACAAGCGGCTGGTCCCCAGCCGCACCAAGGTCGAACGGCTGACCCTCAGCCGCAACTGGGGGATGAACGGTCCAACGGGGAACACATGTGCGGCTAGCCCCTAGCCGCGCGAGGGAACGGGCGGCTAGGACCTCACCGCGCAAGGCTTGTGCGGTCAACCTCTGGCCGCACAACAGCCCACGGCACCAGGGGATGTACGGCCAGCTCATAGCCGTACAAAGGGTTATGCGGCCAGACCCTAGCCGCACAGCCCAGCAACGGTCAAAACCGAAGGGAAAGGACGGCTCGACCCTGGCCGCACCTGGGTTATGCGGCCGCACGATAGACCGCATAACCCTCACTGCGCGCCAAGCCGAACACTGCGCGCCGAGCAGATGAACGGTCAAGACGGGGCCGCCCATGGGGATGGACGGCCCTAGTTCGACCGCCTAACCATCACGGCGAGCAAACCGGGGGGTTGGCCCAATTGTGACCTTTCCACACCCCGTTCGTGCCGAAACGAAGGGGATACAATCACAACCACCCTGGCAATCACATGGACTCCGACCGGAGTCAAAACGTCGCACGAATCGCGAGAAACGAGCGATTCTACCGAAGTTACCCAAAAAGGGTTGCCGAGCTTCCCGGAGCTCTACCGGTCCAACAGGAGCACCAATCGAGACGAAATCGGGGGGAAAAGAACGCTCTCGCCCCAAGGAATCCGTTGACAGTAACCGATCTGGAAACCGTCGCCGTTTCCCGACTGACCCTACGAAACCCACAAAGCCACAGTTTCGCTAGAACGGACCCAAACACAGCCGTTTCCGCGCCGAACGACGTGCAATGGCAGGGAAAATGAGCAGAACGCAGCAGTGTTCCGTCACCCTACCTCCACCGAAGAAACAGTGCGCCGAAGTGACTAATCCATGCCGAAAACCGCCCGGAACGCGAACGACGCCATCTCGGAATCCACCGAGGAATCGCGCCCGCCTCCGCCTCGATCCTCGCCCATCCTCGCCCGCATCCTCGCCCGCGCTGCCTCCACCTCACCCCCACCTCGCTCCGTCGGCCGCCGGAGAAGAGAGGGGAGAAAGAGGGCGTGAGAGAAGAGAGAGAGTGAGAATGAGAGAATGAGAGGGGGAGAGAGGAAAGGGTTAATATATATAGAAAAATCCAAAAATTTAGAAAATTACGAAAAATTACCTCCGCGATCCTCGGGAAGAGCGCAACGCAGTGGTAACGTCCCGGAGTCGGAGAACGTCACGGTTTGCCCTGCAAAGAGTTCCGAAGGCACATCAGGGAAAAACACGTGTAAAGCACAAAATACACTCCGAGACCCACTAAAATGATCCGAAAAATATCCGAAAAATCCAGGGCATTATAGAGTGGGTTCACTTTCACTTCTACGGAAGTCATTCTTGTGAAGGTGAAGATCAAGTCTACCATACCACGCTCTCGGCGCTTGTTTAAGCCCGTAAAGAGCCTTTTTCAGCTTGTACACTTTTTCCTCCTTTCTATCAACAATGAATCCATGTGGCTGCTGAACATAAACATCTTCTTCCAAGAAACCATTCAAAAAGACAGATTTCACATCAAATTGGAAAACTTGCCATTTCATTTGAGCTGCTAAAGCCTAAATAAGTCTAACAGTTTCAAATCGAGCTACAGGAGAAAATGTTTCAGAAAAATCCACACCATATTGTTGTGCATACCCCTTAGCGACAAGTCTTGCTTTGTACTTTTGGATACTTCCATCGACATGATACTTTACCTTATATATCCATTTTACACCAATGACATCTTTTCCCTGTGGTAGGTCTACAAGCTCCCATGTATCATTCTTTTCAATAGCAGCTATCTCCTCTTCCATGGAGTTCTCCCATTCTTCTTTTCCACATGCCTCCTCATAGCACATAGGCTCTGCCACTAGGAAGGCAAATGTACATGAATTATAAATGTCTGCTAAAGACCGTATCTTTCTTGGAGGAGTTTCTATTTCAGATGTAGAATCAACATCATTGCTGGTTGGGCTTCTCATATGCACAGGTGATTGTATTGGAGAGGGGCTATGTGGTGAAGAGGCTTGAGATGTATCATTGTCTGTGTTGTCTTATAGTGGTGGTGTATTAATGTGCTGATTTTCTATCTTTGTCCATTCCCAAGTACTGTACTCATCAAAGATTACATCTCTACGGATGATTAACTTTTTAGTTGTAGGATTATATAGCCTATAACCCTTTGTCTCACCACTATAACCAACAAATATACATTTCTCACTCTTCTTGTCCATCTTACTATGGTCATTTGAGTCAATTAAGGCATATGCAATACAACCAAAGACTCTTAAATTACTCACATTGGCCTTTTTCTTCCACCAAGCTTCATATGGAGCCATGTTGCATACCGCCTTTGTTGGAGAAATATTGAGAAGATGTATAGCTGTAGCCACTGCTTCAACCCAGAATTCTTTAGGAAGTTGTTTCTCACTAAGCATACTTCAATTCGTGTCATCTCCACCACTGTTCGATTTTTCCTTTCGACGACACCATTTTACTCAGGTGTTTTTCTTACTGTCAACTGCCTGTGAATGCCATGCTGCTTGCAAAAATGATTAAATTCATTAAATAAAAACTCACCCCCTCTATTAGTGCGAAGAATTTTGATAACATGACCACACTCTTTCTCAGCAAAAGTCTTGAACTCCTTGAACTTTTCAAATGCTTCTGATTTCTGAGCAAGAAAGAAGACCCAACTCATACAAAAAAAATCATCAGTGAACAATAAAAAGTATCTACTATTGTTTAAGGATTGAGTTCTCATTGGGTCACAAAGCATGAACCAAAGCTAAAGGTTCTTTGGCTCTCCAGGCCTTTCCAACCTGAAATGACAATCGATGTTGTTTTCCATACACACATTCTTCACACACATTGTCATCACAAACAATAGAGGGCAGGCCACATACCATATTCTTCTGACTCAATAGCTTCAATCCATTGAAATGCAAATGCCCATATTGTAAATGCCATAACCGTGACATTTTATTCAAATCAGCAACTAAAGCACACTCATCAAGACATGAAAGCTCAAGAGGAAACATTCTAATTTCAGCCATGTGAATTATCACATATGGTACTTCAGACCCTTCTCTTCTCATTTCACATACACTATCATGAAATGTAATCAAATAGCCTTTCTGAACTAACTGCCCAACACTAAGCAGATTATATGCTAGACCGGGTATATAATAAACATCATGAATTAGCCTTTCAATACCTGATTTAATTTTAACTGCAATTGTCCCTTTGCCTTCAATTTGTACTTGCTTGTTATTTCCAAGCCGAACTTGCTGTTTCACTGATTCATCAATATGACGAAAGAGATTTCTCTCCCATGTCATATAATTGCTGCACCCACTATCGAGAAACCGCACATGATTAGTGTTATGTTCTTTGAGATCTAAGTGAGTGAGGAATAAATTACCATCTTCTGACTTTTCTTCCACCACATTTGCTTGTTGTTTTTGCTTATCCTAGCAATAAGGTTCAGTATGCCCAGCCTTCTTGCAAAAATCACAAAACCTATTTTTGCGGTTCTGATTTTGATTACCTTTATCACCATTTGCAAACTTGAAGCGATGATCATCCGACTTTCCACGCCTATGACCACGTCCACGATGACCACCTCTGCCTCGTCCTCTAGTTGCATGCTTTTGATCCATCATCATTTCACCCTTTTTGTGTTTGTTGCTAACCTCCATCTTGACCTGAAAAGCCTGCTCAATGTTCTTTTCAACGGATCTATTCATCCTTTCCTCGTGAGCCAAGAGAGATCCCATCAGTTCATTAAGAGAATAAGTAGTTAAATCTTTTGACTCCTCAATAGTAGTCACAACATGATCAAACTTTGGTGGCAAACTTCTCAATATTTTTTCCACAATCTTTTGATCTGATATTTCTTCCCCAAAGATTCTCATATTATTTATAGTGACTGAAATTCGTGAGAAGAATTCTTGAATAGACTCATTTCCCTTCATGAATAAGGTCTCAAATTCTCTACGAAGAGTTTAAAGTTTCACAGTTCTTACCTTCTTGTCCCCATGAAATTCTTGCTTCAAAATAGTCCAAGCTTCATTTGATTTAGTAGCACTTGCAATCCGGGGAAAGATGGTGTCAGTCACAGCTTGTTGAAGGGCAAGTAGAGCCTTTGAATCCTTCTTCCGAAGTACCTTCAGATCTGATTTCTCTGCCTCCTTAGAACTCCCAACTTCTGCATAACCATTCTCAACTAGATCCCAAAGATCTTGAGACATAAAGAAAGTTCTCATTTTTATACTCCAAAACTCATAATTATCTTCATTAAAGATGGGTATCAATGTTTGAGAGAGGTTGAGAGTAGTCGTATCACTTGTCATGATGAAAACTCTCTAAAAAAACGTATATCAAACACCTTATGTGCAAGACAAGTTTACCTCTCCAAAAAGTTTCACACTTTCAAGTTGCTATCTCCACGAGATACTTTGTTGCAGCAAGCATTTCTTCTACAGGATGACGCCCATAATTGGTCGAACCTGGAGCTCTGATACCAAGAAATGTTAAAAATACAACACTTGAACAGAAGAAGTTTTTGGACAAAAAAAAACAGAGAGCACACACATACTTCTATTAACAACCAGAGATAGTCTTAACACTTACGCATACATACACAACCTCTTAAAAAGTCATACATATGTGACTAGACAACAAAACAACCTGTAAAGCATAAAACAGGGATAGTGAGATATGGGATCCACCATGGGCACATTTTGTCCCATACAACCTGGAAGATTTCTAACATGAACAGGTCTAACAGACCCAGCCTAATTTGCATCATATTTCATCATTTTGCGCTAGCAAGAGAGTTTACATAACCTGTTGGATTTAACCAATTTAAAGATGTAGATTAGGGGGCAGATCATTGATATCAATATGTAGGGTAATATATACTTGTTGCACATATCTTTGGGTGCAACAATTTTTTATCTCAAGCTATTATTAGTCTACATGGGATAGATGGGACTTGAGAAATGAGAAAATAGTTTAAAAAATAATAAAAAAATTATGGGGGTGAAAGTTTACTGCACCCAAGAGTGTGTAGCAAGTATTATTCATAATATGTATAACTGGAAAATGATAACTGGGTATGGAAATGGTACAAGTAAAAGTGAAATATTTAGCAATTGATGGGAATCGACATCGAGCATGTACTTTTTCTTTTGCATTTATGTCCTTTTAGTTTGTGTTTATATCATTGGGAAAGTATGTACGCAAATGTAAGGCTTTATAAGCCAAGGAGTCATTCTCATGGATTGTGTGGGTTTTTATGCAATTATGCAGTAGGACCAGCAAGGGGGCCCTCAGCCCTTTCCCATTGGTCCATGTCACCTTGTGGACCTGGTCAACCTTCCTAGGTGGACATCTAGAAGGGTGGGCTGGTCATATGGACACATGGGGTTAAAGGGGTCAACATTCTAATAGGTTGGCCACCTACCCCATTCAACCTTACACATGGTCAATAGGCCGCCCCCTTCCCCTTGATTTTTTTATTAGTTTTTGTGTGTTATTCACACGTCATCCCAGCCCTTCAATCCCCACCCCTAGATCCAAGGGTTGAGGTTGGATTTGGTTGGAATCATATATAAGCTTGTATTTTCATGTGAAAATTAATGAAAATTCAGAAATTTTGTTGAATGCCAAGAAGGCTCTTGCGCCCCCAGCCCTCTCCCCCTGGTTTCCTCTCCTCAAACCTCCAGTTCTAGAGTGTATCAATCTTCTATCTCCCCCTCTCAACCTCTGATCTTCATCTGTGCCGCCGCCGCCGCCGTTCGTGCCGCCTTCGAGCCGCCGCGAATCCGTCTTCGGTTTTCTGTCCTGTTGGATAGAGGTGTCTTCATGAAAATCATGCTACCAGCCACGGCCTCTTCGTGGTTTGTAATTTTTATGGTGTGTTTCTATCTTCCATCCCATCATCCACAAAACAATTCAGGTCGAAAAGCATTCGTTTGATATTTTTACAATTTCGGTCTTCAATCACTCCCAGATCTGTCCTGTCTCTGTCTACAGTGACAGCAGCTCTGAGTTTCCCATCCCCGACCTTCTTTTTGATTTTTGTTGAGGCTCCCAATTTTACTGGGAGTTCTGTCCATCATCCCTTACATCCACCATTTTTCTTAATTTTTGATCCGCCCTTTATCCATTTTTCAAAATTCGTGTTCTATCTCTGCTACAGTGCTTTCAGCCAAGTTCCAGATCCGACCACCTTCCAGTTCAAAAATCATAACAAATCACAGCCACCTCCAAACCTTTCATAAAAATGATGTCCGTTTTCTTAGCTTGATTTTCGACAACTTTTCTGAAGACCACCACTTCAGATTCGGACGTTCACATATCGGTCAAAGGCAGTTCTCAGATAAGTTCTCTGCAGATCTGAGAGTCCGGTCACTATACAACAGCAATTCAAAAATTCATTAAAGCCAAGATCCGTGCAGATCCAGGTCTGATCTGCAAGCTGAGGTTGAAGTATTTGAAGAGAGCTTTCCAACGGTGCCAGTTTCGTGTCGATCCGACATTGGGGCTGATCGCAGCGTCTATTCTCGCCGGAGCGCGCGCTGAAAACCAGAAGCTGCAGATCCGTGGCCGGTTATGCCGACCGGCGCCGAACGGAGCCGCCCGGCCTCCGGCCGGCGAACCAGCGTGCCGCCAGCTTGGGGAGCGCTTCCCTAAGTGTCCCCACTACAGCGGTGCCACCGGGTCCCACACGGCCCTTCCGGACAGCACGTGGGCCCCACCGTCACTAGTTCGGGTGTTGCCGAATCAACGCGAGAAGCCGCCCGTCAACCCGAATTCGGTCCTCTCGGGCCCCATTGTGTAGCCCTTTACCTCCCTGCGTGGAGTGGGCAGCGAGTTGTATTGCTGTAATACTGTGTATTATTGTTCCGGGAGTACGAGTTTCGGTCGGGCCCGTCTTCCCCACGCCGAGCGCGTGGAGCTATCGTTCTCGCTCCCTACACTCGGCATTTACTTATTTTCATATATATTTGTTTATGCCGCTGCTAGAGAGCATGTTTTAGGATCTAGCTCGCTATATTTTTCATATCACCACTGCTGCGAGAGAGAGCGTGACCGTCCCGTGACCCGATCCGGGCACAATTGAGAGCTGACCACCCTAGTTCACTGTCGGTTTCTCAACCGCACACGTCCGACGCTTCCCTCGTTAAGAGACAGTCACGAACTTGTCGTGTCCGTGGTCTCGTCCCGCATCAGTAATGCTGAAAGGAAGGATACAAATGTGAACATTAAGATGAAGATATACATGAGATTATTAACATTAATTATCCTCTGATGTCCACGTAATTGTCACTTGCCATATACATGGGAAGAATGCTAAGATGCCACATTTTTTGTCAAATTTTAGTCATTTTCAAGTTAATATATAGTCCCATATCTTAAAAGTAAATGATAAATTTAAATAACATGATTATATATGATTTTTAACTCTAAACATACAGGATTTAAATTTATATTTTATGATTCAATAAAAAATATCATAAAGTAATATTTGGTGATCATATTTATAGAGAGAGTTATATAATTGCACACATACCCATATCCATGGTTTGTGGCGGCCATGGTTGGCCAACGCCGTTGCCCAGAGCGATGGTAGGGAATTGGGGATCACTAGGCCGGTTCAGTGACCCGTCGTATCCTTCCTTTTATTCATAAGGGTCAAGGTTTGCCGGCTCGGCCGACTTGATCGACCCGGTCTCAGCCTGGGTCGGATAGGGTCGGGTCGATCCCGTCTCGGTCCGACCCTGTCCCTCCCGTTCTAAAAAGCTGCTTTATATATATAATATATATAAAAAATATAATAAAATAGAAACATACACATTATATATAACATATAATATAATATAATATTAAAATAATGTGCCGACCCGGTGGCGACTCACGGCCCGGCCGACCCGGTCCCGACCTGAGTCGGGTCGGGTCGTGCGGGTCGGGGCGACCCGCACCGGATCGGCAAACCATGGTAAGGGTATATATAATAAACAAAAGGTTTTCTTTGCATGTATATCTGTTGAAAATGAATTTATATAAAAATGCATCTTATTTATATTGTATGCCCTCGATATGCGAATTTCGTATCACGTATGTACTTCTGTGGTAAACTTTTGTTATAATATTTATACAATATTTCATCCCCTTCTTCGTCACACTTTTAGATATATTTTTTTCGATCTGTTAATAGAATAACCGTGATGATGAAAACACATGTAATATTTAATTTATTTAAAGAGAATATATGTACAAATGCAAATATAAGTGCAGGATAAATTTTCAGATACATTTCCTTTTAACAACGACGTATGCGAAAAATCCAAAAGCATATATTAATATTATAACGTCGCAACTGACATGCACATGCAGTCTCTGGCAAGCCGTAACGCGGCGCGGCGAGGCGACGGCATTCCCTCGCCATCTCGTGTCCTCATCCTCCTCCTCCACCATTACCAGACCCCCCACATCACACCCTCTCTCTCTCTCTCTCTCTCTCTCTCTCTCTCTCTCTCTCTCTCTCTCTCTCTCTCTCTCTCTCTCTCTCTCTCTCTCTCTCTCTCTCTCTCTCTCTGAGGTGACGCGGACATGGCGAGAGGGAGCACATGGAGAGCGGCAGCTCCCTCGATCGTCCCACCCCTCCTTCTCTGTCTCCTCGTTGTTGAAAATTATAGTACCTGTAAAGATGGACAAACAACAGAGGAGAAAGAATAAAGGAGAAACAAAGATCAAGTCATAAGAACACTAAAATTTACGTGATTCGGAGGCGATGTGACTTCCTACGTCCACGGCCGTAGCAGGGTTTTCACTAGAATAACCACACCCAGATACAATGTAAAGAGAGAGTTGACACCCCTTTCATACAAGGAGATTAGGGGGCCCAACAGTCAGGGTGCAAAAGATAACAATGTCTCTACTATAAACATAAATTTTGTTCTAGGAGCACCGCCCCCGAAAACTCCCGCAAGGAGCGCTGTCTCCTTTGACTCCTGCGACCTGACTATACAAGTTAATCCGCGTGCGAGGATGCACGATGATAAGTTTCAACTCCACACTCTAACACTCATCACCACGGCCATCTGCATGGCCTCCGCCTGCGCCGCGGGCCGCAGCGGCTTTAGGGATTGGAAGGTCGGGGGCAGGACAGTTGTAACGACCCGAGAATCTGATTATCGGGAAGGCCCGATAACCCGAGACTCGCACCGCCACCCACGAGCCCGAAGACTCGGAAGGGTTAAAAGGATGGTGTGGAGACTACACAAGTATCACAAATAATTACAGAAAAATAAACAGAAAATAAATTAACATTCTACATGGTCCACAATATAAAATAACAATAACAACAGTCCACGACTAGTACAGTGGCAAGAAAGGAAAGTACAGCTACACGGGGCATCCCCCGGTTCTGACCTCTGGCACTACCTCTGGGCACCCGCACCACGCTGCACTCCTGACGCGCTCCCCGAAGGTGGCGCCTCACCTGAAACACGGTGAAAACACGCAGGGAATGAGTCTCGGAACAAGACTCAGTAGGGATCACTCGAACCCTACCTCGTAAAATGAGAAACCACTACACTAGCGGTTGGAGAGTACCTCGGAAGGGAAAGCACTGTACTCTACAAGACAAGACCCTACGGCACGCAAACCGACACACGTGCCACGGAGGGAAGACCAAAGCTCAAAGGTCGAACCGACAAAACCCGAAGGTCGGAAACACTCGACTGACAGTCTGTCACTCCGTACTCGACAGGAGTACCACCCACTAGAAGCACAGCCGGTAGCGTCCCCTGACGTCTTACACCGCACCGCAGGTGAACCGCCTGACGTGGTAGGTCCTACCCGAGGCGCAGACACCGAACAAGTAACCACAACAAGTGACTAGCTGAGGTCACGCCCGTCGACGTGTGTCCACTGTCCCCAACCACGTGTGCACACACAGACCACGCGTCCTAGGTGTCACGCCCCGTACTCTATACCATCGAGGTATTGTCCGCTTTGGCCTACCGGCCTCACGGTTTTGTCCCTTACTAAGGGTGATCGGCTCCAGAATGGAGGACTTCCCAGGAGGTCACCCATCCCAGTACTGCTCCCCATTAAGCACGCTTAACTTCGGAGTTCTTTACAAGAATTGAGCCGATACTTCAAAAGGCGCCTCGGTGATATAGAGTACAACTTAGCTATATTTGAGGGTGTTACAATCTACCCCTCTTATATATGCGACGTCCTCGTCGCTGGGCACGTATAGCACGCAATCATGCAATCAAGCCCCCAGGCAGGTAGGACTCTAGAGGTGGCCCCTACAGGCTCAAGATGTGGCTCCCACTATGTAGCACTTTTCTCCATTACGGACTCAAGAGGTGGCTCCCATAGCGTAGCACTTTGCCCTACATGGCACTTAGTTCCCACACTTCCGGCTGGGGTATAGCTCTGATACCATTCTGTCACGCCCCGTACTCTATACCATCGAGGTATTATCCGCTTTGGCCTACCGCCTCACGGTTTTGTCCCTTACTAAGGGTGATCGGCTCCAGAATGGAGGACTTCCCGGGAGGTCACCCATCCCAGTACTGCTCCCCATTAAGCACGCTTAACTTCGGAGTTCTTTACAAGAACTGAGCCGATACTTCAAAAGGCGCCTCGGTGATATAGAGTACAACTTAGCTATATTTGAGGGTGTTACACTAGGTCTGGCCCTCTAACCGGTTTTCCCCTGGCACTGGACTCTGATTTGACGAGGGGCTCGACGGTAACCAGTCTAAAACCGTCCTCAGGGTAAACCCGTACACCACTCCCTGGTGCGATCAGCACACGCGTACTGATAGGCTACGACTAGTGGAGGGTCACTGAAGGAGTAGACTCTCAAGACAACGGAAAACAACGTCCGAACCTGACGAAGTACGGGGGTCGTCCCACGTACCATCACCATCGCACGGTGACCACGGTCGGAGAAGAAACGGACGCACCGCCCACAGCCAAACGCATGACCAAGGCAAACGGAACCTCCGAACACCCAAAGGCACGGTCCCGGAACTCCGCGGGGTGTCCAGGACACACACCCGGCCCAAAAAGAACACCCGACAACAGGACAGATCGCGCTAGGGATTCCTAGCGCGACAAGAAGAACGCGCTAGGACCCCCTAGCGCGACAAGGAATATCGCGCTAGGGCCTCCTAGCGCGACAAGACAGGTCGCGCTGGGGACCCCTAGCGCGACAAGGCAGATCGCGCTAGGACCCCATAGCGCGACCGGAACCCCTACTGTTCATCTTCTCCGATGAACGCGCCCTGTCGGGGCAGCGCGACCATCCAGAACGTGCTACTGGAGTATAGCGCGTTCTCAGTCTGCGCCCGAAAACGGCGGAAACGCCCAAAAACTCCAACCACGTCCCCATGCCTCCACCAGAGAGGGGGGAAACAAGGGGAACGACCCCTAAGGACCCCTAGCATGATTCTAGACCATCAAAACGTAAATCCATGCATCAAATCCATAGATCGGGCGGCTCTCCCCAAATCATGGAAAAACCCCATACGTGCTCGATCTAGCCCCTCTCGGCCTCCCCTCGGCCTACAAACCACGGAAATGAACGGCAAGAGGCTAAGAAACGTCACCCTACCTCAATGGAGCGAATGCTCCGCCGGATCGCCCACAAACCACGAAGAACGCTTTAAGCTTCACGAACTCCCCACGCTTCCCACGCTTCCCGCACGCCCACGAGCTCGCCTCGCCGCCACCCACGCGTCCGCGCCGTCGCCCTGCCGCCGTCAACAGCCGGGGAGGGGCTCACCGCGTCCGAATGGGAGAGAGGGAGAGAGAGGAGGGCGGCCAGGGTTGGGGAAGGAAGGAGGAAGAAGGAGAAGGAGAAAGAGGAAAAGAAAAAGAAAAGAAATAGGGTTATATAGAAAATCCGATTTTTCGAAAAAAATATCAAAAAATAGAAAAATACATTTTCGGAATCCTCGGAACGCACCGATCGCAACGGTACCACTCGTGCCTGGGGGAACCGCCCGGTTCGCCCACAGCGAGCTTCCGAAGAAAAGTCGAAACACACACCGGGAATCGGAAAACACACGCGGAAAAGCCGCGGAACGCCTCTGGGCCTCCGAAACAACTCTGGATCGCGCCGATCCGAACACGAAAGATGTCCGAAACGAAATTTCGGACACAACGGAGCCGGACACTCCGAAAACCAGATCCGAGACCCACGAAGAAAGGATCCGAAACGTCCGGGATATTACAGCCCTCCCCCCTTAAGGAATTTCATCCTCGAAATTGAGAACAACCCAAGGGGAAAGAAGAGGAAGACTCACTCAAACAGGTACGGGAACTGCTGACGCATCTCGTCCTCACGTTCCCACGAAGCCTCACCACCAGAGTGTCGCTGCCACACGACCTTTACCAAGGGAATGACCTTGTTCCACAGGCGCTGCTCTCGCCTATCCTCCACGCGGATCAGAAACTCTGGGAGAGAAAGATCTGGAGTCACCTCAGGCCAAACGGAAAACTCGAGCACATGAGAGTCATCGGGCATATACTTCCGCAACATCGAGACATGGAACACGTCATGCACCGACGCCAACTCAGGAGGTAACTGCAACCGGTAAGCAACCTCACCGATGAGCTCCACAATCGCGAAAGGACCAATATAGCGGGGACTCAGCTTCCCACGCCGTCCAAACCGCATCACCCCCTTCATCGGAGAAACTCTCAAGAACACATGATCGCCCACGGTGAACTCGAGGGGCTGCCTCCTACGGTCAACATAGCTCTTCTGCCGACTCTGGGCCGCCAACATGTTCTGACGAACCAGGTGCACAACGTCTACACATTGCTGCACCAATTTCGGTCCCGTCAAAACACGCTCACCCACCTCAAACCAATCAAGTGGAGAACGACAAGGATGCCCATACAATGCCTCATAAGGAGCCATGCCGATGCTCGAATGATAGCTGTTGTTATAGGCAAACTCCACCAATGGTAGGTGATGAATCCAACTCCCCTGCCACTCTAGACAGCAGGATCTCAGCATGTCCTCCAAAGTCTGAATGGTCCTCTCGGACTGACCATCTGACTGTGGATGATACGCCGAGCTAAATGCCAACTCCGTGCCAAGAGCTCGCTGGAAACTCCTCCAGAATCCAGAAGTGAAGCGCGGATACCGATCCGACACGATCGAAATGGGAACCCCATGCAACGGCACGATCCGCTCCACATAAAGACAAGCCAACTTAGACACGCTCCAGCTGACTTTGACCAGTAACAACCGCGTCACCTTCGTCAGCCGATCCACCAGCAACCAAATACTGTCCTGCCCACTCGGGGTCCTCGGTAACCCCACCACAAAATCCGTGGTCACATGGTTCCACTTCCAAGCAGGAACATCCAAGGGCTGGAGAGTACCTCCTGGTCGCTGATGCTCCACCTTCACCTGCTGACAGATCAGGCACCTGGCCACAAACTCTGCGACATCTCTCCTCATGCCAGGCCACCAAAACTGCCTCCGCAAGTTCCGATACATCTTCGTCGCACCCGGGTGCACAGTGTACCTGCTCCCATGAGCCTCGCGTAACACCGCACGACGAACCTGCTCCTCCGCTGGGACGTACAGCCTGCCACGAAACCTCGCAGCACCGTCCTCGCCAAGCTCCACGTCAGCCATCGCCAGAATCCGGGGCAACTCAGGGTCCGCATGCTGAGCCTCTGTCACCTGACGACGGATAGCAGGAGTGACAGTCAGACTCGCAAGCACTGCCAACCCTGGCTCTTGGGGAATCTTGAGCCTGAAAGATACCTCGGGCACTTGTTCCCAGAGCTTCCACTTCCTCAACATCAGGGCACTGACCGCAACCTTCCGACTCAAGGCATCAGCAACGACATTCATCCTGCCCGGCTGATAAGACAGGGTGAAGTCATAGTCCTTCATGAACTCCATCCAACGCCTTTGTCTGAGGTTCAGATCTCTCTGCGAGAACACATACCTCAAACTCTGATGGTCAGTAAACACCTCGAACTTCTCGCCGTACAGATAATGCCTCCAGATTTTCAGCGCGAAGATCACCGCCGCCAACTCAAGGTCATGGGTAGGGTAGTTCTCCTCATGGGGCTTTAGCTGCCGAGATGCATAAGCCACCACTCTACCATGCTGCATCAACACATCACCCAATCCAACGTCGGAAGCATCTGTACACACCACGAAACCTCCCGATCTAGAAGGCAAAACCAACACCGGAGTCGAGGTGAGCAATCTCTTCAGTTCCCTGAAGCCCTGCTCACACTCCTCAGACCAGACGAAAGGCACATCCTTCCACGTGAGTCTAGTCATCGGGGTCACAATGCGAGAAAAATCCTGGATAAACCGGTGATAATAACCTGCAAGCCCCAAGAAACTCCGGATCTCCGTCACCGACCTCGGCCTCGGCCACTGCATTACTGCCTCGACCTTGGCGGGCTCCACGGAAATACCATCATCAGAAATCACGTGTCCCAGAAAGTGCACCTCGCTGAGCCAAAATTCGCACTTGCTGAGCTTCGCATACAACTGGTGATCTCGCAACGTCTGCAGCACCACACCCAAATGGTACGCATGCTCCTCAGCAGACCGCGAATAAACAAGGATGTCATCCACGAAGATGACCACGAACTGGTCCAAATACGGATGAAACACCCTCTGCATCAAGTCCATGAAGGCTATAGGGGCATTGGTGAGCCCGAACGGCATCACCAAAAATTCATAATGCCCGTACCTCGTACTGAATGCAGTCTTCTCCACATCGGACTCGCGAATTCTCAGCTGATAGTAACCGGACCGCAAATCAATCCGCGAGAACACTCGCCCAGACTGCAGCTGGTCGAACAAATCATCAATCCGCGGTAACGGATACTTGTTCTTAATGGTCACTTCATTCAGCTGTCGATAGTCAATGCACAAGCGCAGACTACCGTCCTTCTTCTTCACAAACAACACGGGAACACCCCAAGGGGAAAAGCTAAGACGAACATACCCCTTGGCTAGCAGTTCCTGCAACTGCGCCCTCAACTCCCTCAACTCAGCGGGGGCCATACGGTAGGGAGCCTTCGCCAAAGGTCCCGTACCAGGCACAACCTCGATCACGAAATCGATCTCCCGCTGGGGAGGTAATCCAGGCAACTCCTCGGGAAAAACGTCGGGAAACTCACACACCACCGCAATGTCCTCGACATCTGGCTCCATCCGGTCGGACACAACCACGGACGCGAGAAAATCCTGACAACCTGAATCAAGCAATCGACGGGCTCGAATAGCAGAGATAAGGAATCGAGAAGAGGCGGAACGGATACCTTGGAAATAGAAGGTCCTCTTGATCGGATGCTGGAAGTAGACCCTCTTCATTCTACAATCCATCACCGCTCCATGGGTCTCGAGCCAATCCATGCCTAGAATCACATCGTAATCCCGAAGCTGCAACGCATACAACCTGCCTGGCATACTCCGCCCATCGATCCAAACCGGAACCTGATCGAAGCAATACGGAGTGATCATAAAATCACCCGAAGGCAACTCCACTGCCAAATCACAGGACAACTGGGTCACCGGCTCCTCGATGCTCAACGCGAAATCCTCCGAAATAAACGAATGAGACGCGCCAGAATCAAACAAAACCCGAGCCGCACAACCCAAAATCTGAACGGTACCTTCCACGAGCTGCGACGCCACTGCCTCTGCCCTGGTCATGTGCGTGATCTGGCCCCGAGCCCTCTGCCTGCCTCCCACGTTAGCTAACCTGGGTAGTGGCGGATACTGTCCATGCTGCTGCTGCTGCCTCTGCTGCTGGGGAACCTGCTGCTGCGGCGGCCTCTGAGGACAGTCGCGCGCCATATGCCCTGGCTGGTCACACCGAAAATAGATGATCGGCGCCGTGCACTGCCTGCCTGGGTGGGTCCCACCACACTGTGGACAAGGTCCTCGCGATCCACCCCCTGATCCCTGATGCTGTAAAGGAATCGGCTGCTGTACACTGCCCGATGAAGCCTGCCCCTGATCCTTGGACTTCTTCTTTCGGAAATTCTTCGAGAAGAACTTCTTGACCTTCGTACCGAAGGACGCAGATCATGTCGCCAAAGCTGCAGATGCCGGTACTCCTGAACCACCCGACGCATGCTGGAAGAAACCCTGCTGCTGGGTAGCCGGCTGCTGGCTGCGACCTGACAAGGACTGCCCCTGGCTGATCGGTCCTCGAGTCCTCTGCATATCCATCTCCAAGGAAACCGCAACACGAGATGTTGTCTCTAGATCAGTGGCCCCATTCGCGATCAGATGGTGCCTCAGCCCAGCCTCAAGCCCTGCACAAACTGTGTGGTCCTCACCCTCTCATGCTCCATGATGTGAGGTGCGTACCAACCCAGCCCGATAAATCGGGCCCTGTACTGCAGCACGGACATGTCACCCTGCACCAGCTCCAGAAACTCCCGCATCCGCTGCGTGGCAACAATATCTGGACAGTACGTACGCTCGAAAGCACTGACAAAGTCATCCCACTCGATCTGCTCAAGTGGACGAAGCTGAAAGGACGTCTTCCACTCGGAAGACCACCACCTCCGAGCCGTACCCTGCAACTGGTTGTAGGCCAACACCACTCTGTCCTCGGTAGCACTCTTCGCGGAACTGAACACCCGCTCCATCTCATCAAGCCAATCACGAGCCGCATCAGGGTCTGCCTGGCCGCTAAAGTAAGGCGGATGGAACTGCATGAAGTCCCTCACTGCTCGGCCTGGCCCACCCCTAGCAGACGAGCCCTCACCAGCCTCTCTGCCGAACTGCTGAGACATAAGCTGGTACATGCCACGGAAGAAATCCTCGGCCCCCGGAACTCTCGCAGCATCCGCGGCCTCGGTAGCCCCCAGAACTCTGCTATGCTCCTCCTGGTCCCTCTGGACCCCCTGCTGGATCTCCTGGCCTCCAGTCGACTGTCCCTGCTGAGAGCGAGAGCTGCTCCTCGGAGCCATACTCGCTCCTGAAGCAAAAGACAGAAAACACGAAAACGGCAAGGTCAAAATAAACACACGGTGCCCAATGCCAGCGTCACCTGTACATCATCGCAGTGGACTAGTGGACCACTACAATTACCTATGATTCTCATGTAATTCCACAACCGCGCTCTGATACCAGCTGTAACGACTCGAGAATCCGATTACCGGGAAGGCCCGATAACCCGAGACTCGCACCGCCACCCACGAGCCCGAAGACTCGGAAGGGTTAAAAGGATGGTGTGGAGACTACACAAGTATCACAAATAATTGCAGAAAAATAAACAGAAAATAAATTAACATTCTACATGGTCCACAATATAAAATAACAATAACAACAGTCCACGACTAGTACAGTGACAAGAAAGGAAAGTACAACTACACGGGACATCCCCGGTTCTGACCTCTGGCACTACCTCTGGGCACCCGCACCACGATGCACTCCTGACGCGCTCCCCGAAGGTGGCGCCTCACCTGAAACACGGTGAAAACACGCAGGGAATGAGTCTCGGAACAATACTCAGTAGGGATCACTCGAACCCTACCTCGTAAAATGAGAAACCACTACACTAGCGGTCGGAGAGTACCTCGGAAGGGAAAGCCCTGTACTCTACAAGACAAGACCCTACGGCACGCAAACCGACACACATGCCACGGAGGGAAGACCAAAGCTCAAAGGTCGAACCGACAAAACCCGGAGGTCGGAAACACTCGACTGACAGTCTGTCACTCCGTACTCGACAGGAGTACCACCCACTAGAAGCACAGCCGATAGCGTCCCCTGACGTCTTACACCGCACCGCAGGTGAACCGCCTGACGTGGTAGGTCCTACCCGAGGCGCAGACACCGAACAAGTAACCACAACAAGTGACTAGCTGGGGTCACGCCCGTCGACTTGCGTCCACTGTCCCCAACCACGTGTTCACACACAGACCACGCGTCCTAGGTCTGGCCCTCTGACCGGTTTTCCCCTGGCACTGGACTCTGATTTGACGAGGGGCCCGACGGTAACCAGTCTAAAACCGTCCTCAGGGTAAGCACGTACACCACTCCCTGGTGCGATCAGCACACGCGTACTGATAGGTTACGACTAGTGGAGGGTCACTGAAGGAGTAGACTCTCAAGACAACAGAAAATAACGTCCGAACCTGACGAAGTACGGGGGCCGTCCCACGTACCATCACCATCGCACGGTGACCACGGTCGGAGAAGAAACAGACGCACCGCCCACAGCCAAACGCATGACCAAGGCAAACGGAACCTCCGAACACCCAAAGGCACGGTCCCGGAACTCCGCGGGGTGTCCAGGACACACACCCGGCCCAAAAGGAACACCCGACAACAGGACAGATCGTGCTAGGGATTCCTAGCGCGACAAGAAGAACGCGCTAGGACCCCCTAGCGCGACAAGGAATATCGCGCTAGGGCCTCCTAGCGCGACAAGACAGGTCGCGCTGGGGACCCCTAGCGCGACAAGGACGATCGCGCTAGGAACCCCTAGCGCGACAAGGCAGATCGTGCTAGGACCCCATAGCGCGACCGGAACCGCCCTACTGTTCATCTTCTCCGATGAACGCGCCCTGTCGGGGCAGCGCGACCATCCAGAACGCGCTACTGGAGTATAGCGCGTTCTCAGTCCGCGCCCGAAAACGGCGGAAACGCCCAAAAATTCCAACCACGCCCCCATGCCTCCACCGGAGAGGGGGAAAACAAGGGGAACGACCCCTAAGGACCCCTAGCATGATTCTAGGCCATCAAAACGCGAATCCATGCATCAAATCCATAGATCGGGCGGCTCTCCCCAAATCATGGAAAAACCCCATACGTGCTCGATCTAGCCCCTCTCGGCCTCCCCTCGGCCTACAAACCACAGAAATGAACGGCAAGAGGCTAAGGAACGTCACCCTACCTCAATGGAGCGAATGCTCCGCCGGATCGCCCACAAACCACGAAGAACGCTTTAAGCTTCACGAACTCCCCACGCTTCCCACGCTTGCCGCACGCCCACGAGCTCGCCTCGCCGCCACCCACGCGTCCGCGCCGTCGCCCTGCCGTCGTCAACAGCCGGGGAGGGGCTCACCGCGTCCGAATGGGAGAGAGGGAGAGAGAGGAGGGCGGCCAGGGTTGGGGAAGGAAGGAGGAAGAAGGAGAAGGAGAAAGAGGAAAAGAAAAAGAAAAGAAATAGGGTTATATAGAAAATCCGATTTTTCGTAAAAATACCAAAAAATAGAAAAATATATTTTCGGAATCCTCGGAACGCACCGATCGCAACGGTATCACTCGTGCCTGGGGGAACCGCCCGGTTCGCGCACAGCGAGCTTCCGAAGAAAAGTCGAAACATACACCGGGAATCGGAAAACACACGCGGAAAAGTCATGGAACGCCTCTGGGCCTCCGAAACAAATCTGGATCGCGCCTATCCGAACACGAAAGATGTCCGAAACGAAATTTCGGACACAACGGAGCCGGACACTCTGAAAACCAGATCCGGGACCCACGAAGAAAGGATCCGAAACGTCCGGGATATTACAACAGTGATCAGGGATGTGAGGGAAAACAAGGAGGTCCAGGACCTGGGCCTCTTTGCCGTGTAGGAGCACAACCGCCGCCTCAGCGTTGGGGACACGCCTCGTACGTCTTCGGCGGGGTCGTCCGCGCCCAGCGCCAGGTGCTGTACGGCATCAAGTACTACTGTAAGAGTAACAAAAGGGAAAGAACAGGGAACTTGACTAGAATCGTCTATGCCGCATTAATGGCACACCTGGGTGTATATAAAGGTGTTTGTAATGTGTACATGTTACAGGGATAAGAACAGAGTTCCACAAGAGATGGAACGATTACAACAAATTTATAACAACCTAATCAAGATAGCCTTAGTTACATCGGATCAACACGGATCAACAATTGTTGACGCAGCTGTCGCTGCTTTATCCTTAATACGCCCCCTCCAGCTCATGTGTGCAACAACATTGAGCTTGCAGCAGAGGTCTGAAAACCGTTGCTTAGAAAGACCCTTGGTGAGGATGTCTGCGAGTTGATCCTTGGTGGAAATAAAAGAGACATGCAGGCGTTGAGCAGCAACTTGTTCACGAACAAAGTGATAATCAATTTCAATGTGCTTGGTGCGGGCATGAAAAATTGGGTTTGCGGCAAGATACGTCGCACCAATATTATCACACCAGAGGACAGGCGGGCGGGGAAGGTGGAACCCAAGTTCAGTGAGCAGAGAACGGAGCCATATGAGCTCAGCTGTAGCATTGGCCAAGGCTTTGAATTCTGCTTCAGTGCTGGATCTAGCCACAGTAGCTTGTTTCTTGGAGCTCCAGGAAATAGCATTACGTCCCAAGAAAATTACATAACCACCTGTAGAGCGACGATCAAGAGAGCAGCCAGCCCAGTCCGAATCGCTGAACGCATGGAGCTGCATGGAGGAGTCCCGACGAAGAAGAAGGCCATGCGTGGGCTTCCCTTTAAGTAACGAAGAAGTCGTTTGACAGCTGCCCAATGACATGGCTGCGGGTTATGCATGTTCTGACATGCACGATTAACCGCGAAAGCGATATCCGGTCGGGAGATAGTAAGATACTGCAGGGCGCCAACAATGCTGCGATAGAAAGAAGGGTCCACCGTGGAGCCGCATCCAGAAGCGGTGTCAATAGCAGGAGAGGAGATCCCCATAGGAGTAGAGATGGGTTTTGCTTGGTCCATTTTTGCTCGTTGGAGGAGATCAATAATATAAGTGGACTGGGATAAAATACAGCCCTCTTGGTGGGAGAGAAGGGAAACTCCAAGAAAATAGTGCGCTCGGCCAAGGTCGCGAATGGGAAACTCCCGTTGTAAGGCAGTAATGAGCATTTGGACGCCCCCTGGATCTGACCCCATGACTAAAATATCGTCAACATAAATAAGTATGAACAATTTTGTTTGTGCAGAGGGAGTATAAAACAGAGACGGATCAGTTTTGGAGCCCACAAAGCCAAGAGCAAGAAGGTGGGAACTGAGGCGTTGAAACCACGCTCGGGGTGCTTGGCGCAAACCATAAATGGACTTGTGCAACCTGCAGACATGGTTAGGATACTGTGGATGCAAGAACCCTGGAGGTTGCTCCATGTAGACCACCTCATCAAGGAGCCCATGAAGAAATGCATTGGAGACATCTAGTTGGCGGATGTGCCAACCATGAGAGATAGCAATGGCTAGCAGCAGACGAATGGTCGTAATTTTGACGACATGGCTAAAGGTGTCATGAAAATCAACGCCCGGAAGTTGTCGAAAGCCACCAACCGCGCCTTGTGACGCTCAATAGAACCATCAGCTTTATATTTGATCTTGAACACCCACTTGAAACTAATCACGTTCATGCTGGGGTGTCTGGGAACGAGGGACCATGTCCCATTGCGCAGCAGAGCATCAAACTCGCCGGCCATAGCCGCCCGCCATGCTGGATCACGAGATGCCTAGGTGAAGCATGTCGGCTCAGGAGGTGCCGCGCTGGCCGCGAGGCCATGAGGGAGGGGATGGGGAGTGGTGCCCTGAGCATGAGCCGGCACTGAAGAGGTGGCGGTGTAGATGTCTGAGAGCAGACGGATGCGGCGCGGAGGAGAAGCAGAGGCGGGCGAACCGAGTGCTGCGGCAGCAGCAGGGGTGGACGAGGCGGAAGAGGCGGGAGACTTGCTCGCGACGTCTTCTGTAGCTGAGGCGCTGGAGGGAATGAACGTCTGATCTGGTGCGGGAGCAGAGCAGCGCGTTGGGGAAGCCATCTGCGGTGGGCCAGCGACGGATGGCACGGCAGGAACAGCAGTTGGCGTGCGTGGTGAGGACGCCGGAAGTGGGCTGTGGGGTGGGCTCCACGCTGCAGTCCCGATAGGTGCACTCCCTGCTGCAAATGGTGGTGGTGCAGTGGACAGAGGCATGGGGGGAGCATACCAATGGGATGGCGGTCCTGCAGGGGTTGGTGACGATGCATCCAGCTTGAGACCTGCACATGGAAAAGTGGATTCATCGAAGACAACATGTCGGGAGATGAATAGGCGCCCAGAAGCCAAAGAAAGACATCGATACCCCAAGTGCATGCTGCTATAGCCGAGAAAGAGACAAGCCTCTGAACGGGAAGCGAGTTTGTGAGGGGAGTAAGGGCGGAGATTGGGATAGCAGAGGCACCCAAAGGTACGCAGCAGAGTGTAGTCCGGTTGCATGTGGAACAAACACTCAAAGGGAGAGAGATGCCGAAGAGTGGGAGTGGGAAGGCAGTTGATAAGATAACCAGCAGTAGCCACTGTGTCGTCCATGAATTTGGCTGGCATGGAGGCAGTAGAAAGAAGGGTGAGCGCAGTCTCAATGAGTTGACGATGCTTACGTTCGGTGGTGCCATTTTGTTCCGGCGTATGGGGACAGTGTTAGAGATGTATGCCCTTCAAGCCAATCACAAGTGTTGTGATGGTGACATTTCTTGTACAATTTCATTCAATATACTAATGGCATTTTCTTCATTATATTCTTAGCACGTTATAGTATGTTTGTTGTAATATGATGAAGTCCTTGAATATGAGCTATGATGACTGGATCATGATGAGATTGTGATAATGAGAACAGCCATCTAGATGTTTATATTCTAAATGTTCCTGGTCGTAGGATCTTCAAGAAGGGACATTGAAGATTCGGATAGACTGGTGCACGTGGTACTCACTCATGTGATGAGGGTGGTCGATCTCATAATCACCGGTGTGGTGACATCAAGGTACACGTGCAGGTGCTCGTTGGTGGAATGAGTTCACTGAACTGACCCGATCTAGAATTCATGAATGGTAATCATGCCGACTGTCAATCAGGAGATTCTAGTGCCACAGTAGCATAGTTGGATCTTTGACCTGAGTCACAAAAGATGTTTTGCATAGACTCCACTGAGCGTTTGATTGCTGACTCATGAACTTCAATCTTGTGGTTCTTAATAGTTAGCTATTCGGACTCAGTGGGATTCATGTGAAAACACTTTGGTGGACAACAAGGGATCATTCACTCTCTGCATGGATTAAGAGAGAGAATGCTCTATGGACATGTACTTAGAAATCCCTGGCCAGGGTATGGGGGTTCACTTAGAAAAGGAGTTTTCTAGTGAACTGTACTTAAGAGTACAAGGGTCCATAAGATCAGGATGCTTTAGGGTTTGACCGTTTGACCGTACCCTAATTCTGATTGGAGCATTGTATGAATGAGGACCTATAACTGTGTGGAATCTGATGACGGAAAGGTTCAATATGGGTTGCATCCCTCCCAAAGTCATTTAGGATCACGAGGTGTTGCTTGGTGCCGTTCGTGGTCGGAAAGCCTGTTAAATCCATGAAGAGTTATTGGATTATAACTAATTAAGTTAAGAAGAGTTCTTAGCTTAATGGGCCTAAAAACCAAACAGACTATTGGGCCTAGAGGGTCACACACAATAGAGTAGTGGATCAGACGGAGAAGGACAGTAATTATAGACCGTTTCTGGGCTTTTGTGAAAAATGCCAGAGTCTATAAATACACGCTGAGGAGAGAAACCCTGGCCAAGCACTAGGGTTTCTCCCCTGGCCGCCCCCCCTCTCTCTCTCTCTCCTCCCTGACCTGGGCGCACCCCTCTCTCTCTCCCTCCTCCTACGGCGGTGAATGGTGGTGCTGAGGAGTGGCCGACGTGTGGAGATCGAGAAGGAGACTCCATCCGTTCCCACTGCTCGTGTGGATACATCTAGAGGCCGGACACTTGGACGGCTAGCAGCCCGACGAGCCTCTACTCGATCGTCTTCGGGCATCTGGGAATTGATTAATCCCGCAAAGGTACAGAACTGTTCTTCCTTGGCGGGTTCTACGATGAATAGTTTTTTATTTTGATCGCCAGCAACAATACGACTCTTAGGGTTTCGTTGTTTCCGCTGCTCCTCTGATCGAAACCTAACAGTGGTATCAGAGCCAGGTTGCTGGTTTGATCAAAATTGAGATTATTATATTATTTTTCGTTCTTCACGTTCGTGCATAGGGCTCAATGTTAGGATGTTCAATTGAGTCTCTCACGGAGGGATCTCGGTCAATTGATCATGTGGAATTGTTCCTGGTAGTAAGAGGATCAAAACGCACATTTTGGTGCGTTGATTGACCCTACGGTGAGGGCGAATCGAACATGTCTTCGCAGCCAAGATCGTCATTCGCACAAGGAGACGGTGGCCATATTAGGCTGCTAATCTCCGATTGGGGATGTCCATGGGGCTAGCAAGAGTTGCTGGATGATTGCCCATGGCGTCCCACAGCGTCCTCTGGCGTGTGGTGGCCGGATTTGGGGCTCCGGTGAGGTTCACGGCGTACATGGCGGGCCGGCGCCGTTTTCTTCGCGGGCTTCTTTTTCGGTGATGGTGAAGGGGGCGGTGGCCGGCGGGCCTGCCGTCGGGGTCCCTGCGGCGGTCCTCTGTGGCCGGGGCCGGCGGACGAGCCCCCTACGGCGAGCTCCCCGCTAGGGTTTTACCCCAGCCCCCTCCCCATCGCGTTCGGGCGGGGGAGACGACCCCCCCCCCCCCCGGGTCTCCCGCGGGCGGATCCGGCCCGCGTCCGGATCCGCACCCGGACCGGCCCGCGCCGGATCCACGCCCGATTAACCCCCCCTTAATTTTTTTGATTTTTTATTCATTTTAAAATGTTTAAAATGCATACAATGTCAGAAAAATTCCGAGAAAATTCTGAAAAATATTTTAATGGATTATAAAATTGTTTTAGAAATCTGTTAACTTATTTTTCATTATTGGCCCTTGGTAAATTAGTTAATGGGAATTTTAAAATGGTTTTAAGTATTTCCTATTATCTAATTAATTAATGTTAATTACTATAAGGATGTGATTCTTATGAGGTTAATTAACAGTATATTATTGTTGAGCCCATGCAGTGAATGTGTATGACTTTTGTCTAAAGTTGTTTAGACTTGATTGTTTAAACTAAATTGTTTAGTTAATTAATGTTGCGTGATTTCAAAACTAATTACTATTATTTTGAAATCAATATCTCGCTGTAATTATATGATAATTACTTTATGATGCATGTGATGTGTCATGTATGTGGATGGATGGTCATGGACTTAGTTATCATGTGATGGTATGGTTTGTGGTGAATGGATCATGATGTGATTATTGGGGCCTGCGTGCCTCCTTCTCTCTCTCTCTTATTAATCCGGGTTGTACATTCTATCTCCCACCTGTGTTGTACTCCCCTTGACTGGTTCAAGGTTTCTAATTATTATCTGATGTATATTTTTGAGCCTGCGTGCCCAAATTTCAACTTTACTTGTAATAATGAGAAGCGGATGGAGACCAAGAAGGAGGCCGACTACGGTGGCTCGGGAGATTCTTCACATCCAGTGGGAGCATTGGATGCTCCAAGTCTTTGTGAATTTACCATGTTGTGTGTACATTACCAACTGGCTCTGGTAATGTTGCTAGGTTTAAAGTCCATGATCATCCATCGGTGTTATAGCATATATTTGATATATGTGGTTATGCTACTAATTGTATATATATTCATAATTTTAGAGTATATTCGATACTCCAAATTATTATTATATATATGGCACCTATATTGATGAGACCAAAATATTCAAATCCCCTTCAATCAAATATTAGGTCGATAAGCGTGAGACATTAAGAATGTTCCACGTAGCCTTCCGTTGTTATAGTCAAAGTGAGTCGTCCTTAGACTGTGGGAGTTTGTTGTGCTACCACAAGACTATCACAGCAAGGGGACGGAGACTTAGGCTAGGGCTTGGGCCGAACCTTGGGATGGGGGCTGGCATGGCTTTGTTGTGCTACCATAAGAGTTATGTCATAAACCCACTCTCATAACGTAACAACGGGTTGGACCTAACCAACGCTCGTGGTTTGTTGTGCTACCACAAGATCACGAAGCGTTTGGAGGCTAAATTACTGGGAGTTACAAGGAGTTGTAATTGGCAAGAGTTACCTACCCATTAAGTATGGGGTAGTTTGTTGTGCTACCACAAGACTACTTCCATAATATTAATGGGATCCTAGTACCCACTAGGACACAGTCGTTGTGTCCCGTCTTTGCATATTAGGGGTTATGCAAAATCGTCGAAAATTAGTGGGAGTATTAAGTTAGCATAAAAGTCCATGTCTTAATTTAATATCATGAATATCTGCAATGTTGTTCTAAATTCTGTTATTTCCTCTTATAGATCGCAATGACGAACCACCCATTGAGAGGCATATTGGATGCCAACAGGCTGACTGGTCCAAATTATGTCGATTGGCTCAGGAATCTGAGAATTGTTCTCACGGCTGAGAAAATAGCCTATGTCCTTGAGCAGCCTGTTCCCCCTGTTCCTGCTGATGATGCCGATGAGGCTGAGGTGATTCTTTATGAGAAGCATAAGGAAGATGCCACTCTGGCCCAATGTTATATGCTAGCCTCCATGACTAATGAGTTACAAAGGCAGCATGAAAAGATGGATGCTAGATCCATCCTATTCCATCTGGAGGAGCTCTTTGGAGCTCAGAGTAGAACAGAGAGATATGAGATATCTAAGAATCTGTTCGGGGTCAAAATGTCTGAGGGAACATCTGTGCAGACACATGTTCTCAAAATGATAGAGTGGAATGAGAGGCTAAAAGAATTAGGTTTTAATATGAACAAGGATTTGTGCATTGACCTAATCTTGCAGTCTCTCCCATGTTCATTCTCCCAGTTCATAGTGAATTTCAACATGAATAAGATAGAGTGCTCTCTAGCAGAGCTTCTTAATATGTTGAAGACAGCTGAGGGGACAATGAACAATGGGAAATCTTCTGTGCTACTTGTTGGTAAGACCAACAAGAAGAGAAAGAATCAATCTGTTTTTAAGAAAAACAAGAAGAAAAAGCAGGATAAGCAGGGAAAGACTGCCAAAAAGGATGAGGCTAAGAAGGACAAGGGCCAATGTTTCCACTGCCATAAGGATGGTCATTGGAAGAGGAACTGTAAGTTGTATCTTGCAGAAAAGGCAAAACAGAAGCTTGGAGAAGCTTCAGGTATGTTCATGATTGTTGACCTAAACTTATCTTATAGATCCACATCGTGGGTATTAGATACTGGATGTGCATCTCATATCTGCAATGACTTGCAGGTGCTGACAAGTAGTAGGCAATTGAACAAAGGCGAGGTTGACTTGCGACTGGGAAATAGAGCAAAGGTTGCTGCGCTCGCGGTTGGGAAGGTGAACCTCCAGATGCCTACAGGAGTTACACTAGAGCTTATAGACTGTTATTATGTTCCTTCTATAATAAAGAACATTATTTCCATTTCTTGCTTAAATAAATATGGATTTGTTGTAAGTTTTGGAAACAATGGTTGTTCTTTATTATTAAATGGTGAATTGTTTGCCAGTGGGAGCTTAATGAATGGTTTGTATATTTTAGATGTGGCATCTTCTGTGATGTGTGTGGACAAACCTCTTAAGAGAAAAAGAGGCAATGTGAATCAAGTTTATCTTTGGCATTGTAAGCTTGGTCATATCAATGAGGAAAGATTGAAAAAGTTGTGTAAGAATGGATACCTTGATCCATTTGATTATGAATCATTCACGACTTGTGAATCTTGCCTCATGGGAAAGATGACCAACTCTCTATTTTCTGGACATGGAGAAAGAGCAAATGGGTTATTAGAACTCATACACTCTGATGTGTGTGGACCTATGTCCATACATGCTAAAGGAGGTTATTCATACTTCATTACATTCACTGATGATTTCTCAAGATTTGGATACGTGTACTTAATGAAGTACAAATCTGAAGCTTTTGAGAAATTTGTCGAGTTTAAGAATGAAGTAGAGAAACAAACCGAGAAAAGTATTAAAACTCTTCGATCAGATCGAGGGGGTGAATACTTGAGTACGGAGTTCACACAGTTTTTAAGGGATAATGGAATATTGTCTCAATGGACTCCTCCTTATACACCTCAGCTGAATGGTGTGGCAGAAAGGAGGAATCGTACCCTATTAGATATGGTACGGTCCATGATGTGTTTTGCTGGTTTACCCTTGTCCCTCTGGGGTTATGCCTTGGAGACTGCTGCACACTTGTTGAACAAAGTCCCATCGAAGTCTGTCGACTCCACTCCATATGAGATATGGAAAGGAAAGAAGTCAAATCTTAAGTACTTTAAAGTTTGGGGTTGCCCTGCCCATGTAAAGAAACATGACTCTAATAAACTGGGATTTAAGACTGAGAAGTGCAGGTTTGTGGGATATCCTAAGGAAACTTATGGATATTATTTCTACCAGCCTAGCGATCAAAGAGTGTTTGTAGCTAAACGTGCTGTATTTCTTGAGGAAGAGTATATCCTTGAAGGAAACAGTGGGAGCTCCGTAGAACTAGAAGAAGTTCTAGAACCACAACCTGTTAGTGTACCTTCTCAAGATCCAGTACAAATTGACCCACAAACTGTGCGTAGGTCAGGCCGGATACCTGTTCAACCAGATAGATATGTAGGACATATTTCTGGTAAGGTATCACATAATGAGGATGATGATCCTAAGACCTACGAGGAGGCAATGAGTGTCATGGACTCCAGGAAATGGCAAGAGGCCATGATATCTGAAATGGATTCCATGTACTCCAACCAAGTTTGGAACTTGGTGGATCCACATGAGGGTATTATACCTATTGGATGCAAGTGGATCTTTAAAAGAAAGATTGGAGTAGATGGAAAGGTTGATACCTATAAGGCAAGGCTTGTAGCGAAGGGATATCGTCAAAGGCAAGGGGTTGACTATGACAAAACCTTCTCTCATGTAGCCATGCTAAAATCCATTAGAATTTTACTTGCCATTACTGCACACTATGATTATGAAATCTGGCAGATGGATGTGAAGACGACATTCCTCAATGGAAACCTTGAGGAAGAAGTGTACATGACACAGCCTGAGGGATTCACATCCAAAGAGTATCCAGATAGAGTGTGCAAGCTTCAGAGGTCCATATATGGACTAAAGCAAGCATCTCGCAGTTGGAACATCAGGTTTGATGAAGCAATCAAATCTTATGACTTCATTAAGAACGAAGATGAGCCATGTGTGTACAAAAAGGCAAATGGCAGTGCAATCACCTTTTTAGTACTATATGTGGATGACATACTACTCATTGGGAATGATGTAGGTATGTTATCGTCAGTCAAAGCCTGGCTGTCAAAGTATTTCTCCATGAAGGATTTGGGAGAAGCATCATATGTGTTGGGGATTAGGATCTATAGAGATAGATCAAAGAGGATGCTAGGCTTGTCCCAATCAATGTACATAGACACCATTGTCAAAAGGTTTGGCATGGAAGACTCCAAGAGAGGTCTAATACCAATTAGACATGGAGTCTACCTCTCTAAGGAAATGTCCCCTAAAACTCCTGAAGAGAGGGAGTACATGAGTAGGGTTCCCTATGCATCTGCCATAGGGTCCATCATGTACGCGATGTTATGTACTAGGCCTGATATAGCTTATGCTCTAAGTGTTACGAGCAGGTATCAAGCAGATCCAAGTGAACAACACTAGATAGCTGTGAAATGTATCCTTAAGTACTTAAGAAGGACTAAGGATCTATTTCTGGTATATGGAGGAGAGGACTTGAAACTGAGAGGATACACTAACTCTAGTTTCCAGTCTGACAAAGATGACAGTAAGTCAACCTCTGGGTTCATTTTTACTCTCAATGGTGGGGCAGTGAGTTGGAAGAGTTCCAAACAAGAAACCACTGCTGATTCAACAACCGAGGCCGAGTACATAGCTGCTGCCGAGGCGTCAAAGGAGGCGGTCTGGATGAAGAAATTCATCGATGGATTGGGAGTTGTCCCAAGCATCTCTGATCCTGTCCCCATGTTTTGTGACAACAATGGGGCAATTGCACAAGCAAAGGAGCCGAGGTCTCATCAGAAGTCCAAGCATTTTCTGCGGCGTTATCACTTGATCAGAGAGATTATAGCTAGAGGAGATGTGATAGTTGACAGAGTATCTTCTGCTGATAATATTGCAGATCCATTGACTAAGCCTTTATCTCAAAGTGTGTTTGAGCGTCACCTTGGGCTGATGGGGATCAAGCATGTGGGTGATTGGCTTTAGTGCAAGTGGGAGATTGTTAGAGATGTATGCCCTTCAAGCCAATCACAAGTGTTGTGATGGTGACATTTCTTGTACAATTTCATTCAATATACTAATGGCATTTTCTTCATTATATTCTTAGCACGTTATAGTATGTTTGTTGTAATATGATGAAGTCCTTGAATATGAGCTATGATGACTGGATCATGATGAGATTGTGATAATGAGAACAGCCATCTAGATGTTTATATTCTAAATGTTCCTGGTCGTAGGATCTTCAAGAAGGGACATTGAAGATCCGGATAGACCGGTGCACGTGGTACTCACTCATGTGATGAGGGTGGTCGATCTCATAATCACCGGTGTGGTGACATCAAGGTACACGTGCAGGTGCTCGTTGGTGGAATGAGTTCACTGAACTGACCCGATCTAGAATTCCTGAATGGTAATCATGCCGACTGTCAATCAGGAGATTCTAGTGCCACAGTAGCATAGTTGGATCTTTGACCTGAGTCACAAAAGAGGTTTTGCATGGACTCCACTGAGCGTTTGATTGCTGACTCATGAACTTCAATCTTGTGGTTCTTAATAGTTAGCTATTCGGACTCAGTGGGATTCATGTGAAAACACTTTGGTGGACAACAAGGGATCATTCACTCTCTGCATGGATTAAGAGAGAGAATGCTCTATGGACATGTACTTAGAAATCCCTGGCCAGGGTATGGGGGTTCACTTAGAAAAGGAGTTTTCTAGTGAACTATACTTAAGAGTACAAGGGTCCATAAGATCAGGATGCTTTAGGGTTTGACAGTTTGACCGTATCCTAATTCTGATTGGAGCATTGTATGAATGAGGATCTATAACTGTGTGGAATCTGATGACGGAAAGGTTCAATATGGGTTGCATCCCTCCCAAAGTCATTTGGGATCACGAGGTGTTGCTTGGTGCCGTTCGTGGTCGGAAAGCCTGTTAAATCCATGAAGAGTTATTGGATTATAACTAATTAACTTAAGAAGAGTTCTTAGCTTAATGGGTCTGAAAACCAAACAGACTATTGGGCCTAGAGGGTCACACACAATAGAGTAGTGGATCAGACGGAGAAGGACGGTAATTATAGACCGTTTCTGGGTTTTTGTGAAAAATGCCAGAGTCTATAAATACACGCTGAGGAGAGAAACCCTGGCCAAGCACTAGGGTTTCTCCCCTGGCCGCCCCCCCCCCTCTCTCTCTCTCCTCCCTGACCTGGGCGCACCCCTCTCTCTCTCCCTCCTCCTACGGCGGTGGATGGTGGTGCTGAGGAGTGGCCGACGTGTGGAGATCGAGAAGGAGACTCCGTCCGTTCCCGCTGCTCGTGTGGATACATCTAGAGGCCGGACACTTGGACGGCTAGCAGTCCGACGAGCCTCTACTCGATCGTCTTCGGGCATCTGGGAATTGATTAATCCCGCAAAGGTACAGAACTGTTCTTCCTTGGCGGGTTCTACGATGAATAGTTTTTGATTTTGATCGCCAGCAACGATACGACTCTTAGGGTTTCGTTGTTTCCGCTGCTCCTCTGATCGAAACCTAACAGACAGGACACACGATGTTGGATGCCACAAGATTGAAGGTGACGATGTAGGGATTGAAATTCGCCACCCCAATCAGATTGGAAAGCAACAATCGGGCTGCCAAACATGCGTTCCACACGTCGTTGAAAATGAATAAAGACGTCGAGAACATCAGATTTACGCTTAAGAGGAAAAAGCCATGTGTATTTACTGAAGTCATCAACAAAGATAACATAATATAAGAAGCCATTATGAGACAAAGAAGGCGCTGGACCCCATAAATCAGAATGTAACAATTGCAACTGTTTTATTGAAGAAGAAATGGATGTTTTAAATGGAAGTTTAAGGCTCTTATTTAAAGAGCAAGCTTTACATAAACGTTGTTGTGGCTGATGAGTCACGGGAAGTCCAAACTTGTGAAGAATCCGCTGAAGAATACGAAGCTGGGGGTCACCAAGCCGGTCATGCCAAACTGTAGGAGACGCACGCTCACCAATGAAAGTGGAAGGTTTGGAGTCCAGCGGAGGGAAGTAGTAGAGGCCATCCTTAAGCCGGCCTCGAAGAAGTACTCTCCCAGTGAGACGTTCCTTCACGAGACAATAAGATGGGTGAAATTCAACAAAAACATCATTGTCAGCCGTGAGTTTGTGGACCGAAAGAAGATTACGTGTGATTTGTGGGACATGAAGAATATTGTGGAGTTTAAGAGAACGAGAGAAGGATGGGAGCATGGCGGAACCAGTGAAAGAGATGGGCAAACCTTCTCCATCACCAACATGAAGCTTGTCAAAACCAATATAACCTGTGGGACCCATCAGTGCATGATAGTCCGGAGTAATGTGATGGGTCGCACCACTATCTGGATACCACGCAGCCGTGGGGAAGGCAGCTGGTGTGCTGGGCTTCGACAGCAATGGAGCACCATATGTGGTGGAATAAGCCGCGGGGTACCTAGGAGCGCTGGAGCGATTGTGAGCAGCAGGCTTGTAGGTGCTGGGTTGATGCGACTAGGGGCGCGGCGGCTGAGCACTACGTGGTTGAGAGGCACGACCACCGGGGAATGATTTGTTGAAGCGCTCTCCACACTCTGGACCTCGATGCCCAAACTGAAGATAGATTTGGCACCTAGGGTCACGGTTCTTGCCCCGTCCACGACCCTGACCCCCACCATTGTTGCGGTTTACAGTAGACTGAGAGGATCCGGCGGTGCTAAGGTTGGCGGATGGGAGTTGGGGATTATCTTCTGGAAGTGAAGGCTGTTGTGCCCTGATGGTTTCATGGGCTGTGAGATGCGCCAGGACATCTTCGAGGGTGAAGGCATCTAGCCACGTCGTGATGCTGGATATGAAGGCTTCAAAGCTGGGACCAAGTCCGGAGAGCACCACCATGACGAGATCTTCGTCATCCATAGGGTGGCCAATAGCTGCAAGCTCATCTGAAATAAGCTTGATGGACTGCACATAGTCTTGGACGGAAGATGTGCCTCGGCGTATGCCATGGAGTTTGGAACGCAGTTGAAGAACCTGAGATCTGGAGCGCGAGGCAAATGCGCGGGCCAAAGTATCCCAGACATCTTTGGCAGTCTCTCGACCAACAATCAGTGGGAAAAGATGTTCGGTGAGGGATGCGATCAGCCATGAGAGAATGGTCTGGTCGATCCTTTCCCAAACAGCAAAGGCAGGGTTGGGGAGCTGCACTTCCTCCCCGTTAGTGTTGGTGGAGAGGATGTGGTGTGGTGTACGGATGGTGGTTCCATCCACCATGCCCAGGTAGCCATGACTCTTGAGAATAGGGATGAGCTGTGCTTTCCATAACAAATAATTCTCCCGTGTCAGCTTTAAGGAGAGGTATGGTAGCACGTTGGTGGAGGCCACGGCAGGCAGTTGAGGCTTTTCTATCGAGGACACGGCCTGTGTGACGGTACCATGGGCTTCAAGCATGGGTTGATGTGACGTTCCAGACATCGCAGGGGCTTGAGTGTTGTTGTCGGGACGACCCGCACCGGGTCGGCAAACCATGGTAAGGGTATATATAATAAACAAAAGGTTTTCTTTGCATGTATATCTGTTGAAAATGAATTTATATAAAAATGCATCTTATTTATATTGTATGCCCTCGATATGCGAATTTCGTATCACGTATGTACTGCTGTGGTAAACTTTTGTTATAATATTTATACAATATTTCATCCCCTTCTTCGTCACACTTTTAGATATTTTTTTTCGATCTGTTAATAGAATAACCGTGATGATGAAAACACATGTAATATTTAATTTATTTAAAGAGAATATATGTACAAATGCAAATATAAGTGCAGGATAAATTTTCAGATACATTTCCTTTTAACAACGACGTATGCGAAAAATCCAAAAGCATATATTAATATTATAACGTCGCAACTGACATGCACATGCAGTCTATGGCAAGCCGTAACGCGGCGCGGCGAGGCGACGGCGGTCCCTCGCCATCTCGTGTCCTCATCCCCCTCCTTCACCATTACCAGACTCCCCACATCACACCCCTTCTCTCTCTCTCTCTCCGAGAGGTGACGCGGACATGGCGAGAGGGAGCACATGGAGAGCGTCAGCTCCCTCGATCGTCCCACCCTTCCTTCTCTGTCTTCTCGTCGTTGAAAATTGGAGTACATGTATAGATGGACAAATAACAGAGAAGAAAGAAGAAAGGAGAAATAAAGATCAAGTCATAAGAACATTAAAATTTAGGTGCTTCGGAGGCAATGTGTCTTCCTACGTCTACGGTCGCAGCATGGTTTTCACTAGAATAATCACACCCAGATATAATATAAAGAGAGAGTTGGCACCCCTTTTATACAAGGAGATTAGGGCGCCCAACAGTCAGGGTGCAAAAGACAATAATGTCTCTGCTATAAACATAAATTTTGTTCTAGGAATTCTGCCCCCGAAAACTCTCGCAAGGGACGATGTCTCCTTTGACTACTGCAACATGACTGGACAAGTTAATCCGCGTGAAAGAATGCACGATGATAAGTTTCAACTCCACACGCTAACACTCGTCGCCACGGCCATCTGCATGGCCTCCGCCTGCGCCGCGGGCCGCAGCGGCTTTAGGGATTGGAAGGTCGGGGGCAGGACAGTGATCAGGGATGTGAGGGAGAACAAGGAGGTCCAGGACCTGGGCCTCTTTGCCGTGCAGGAGCACAACCGCCGCCTCAGCGCTGGGGACACGCCTCGTACGTCTTCGGCGGGGTCGTCCGCGCCCAGCGCCAGGTGCTGTACGGCATCAAGTACTACTTCCACATCATCCATTCACCGGCGGCGACAACCCTTTCGACGCCGTCGTCGTCGTCGTCAAGGCCTGGCTCGGCTACATGCATGGAGCTCCTGTCCTTCGCGCTGTCCTCCTCCAACCTGCACTACGATTAATAAGTAAGAAATAAAGGAGGAAGGCCCCAAATTGTTGTACAAGTTGGATTTTTTGGGTTGCTGCTGAGTGATGGATTAATGTTCATTCGGTCTGTAATAAATTTATTGTTTGCCTGTTTGGGGATGTGAACTTGCTAGCAAGGTTCTGATCTTTTTGTCTGCCTCTCTCTCACCCTCAAGTAAAGACGGCTGAGTGATGGGAAGATCTGTGCATGATAACGTGTGGTGTGACCTAATTATGAAGAGTGTGATTTACGTAGGGGTAGTGTCAATGAGCGAGAGGTCGATTCGTTGGACCGGCTCGTTCGAGTTTACATTTGTAGTCTACAGAATTGGGTCTAAATTTTAAGAGTCTAGCCAATTACTACACATTGGGTGTGCACAAAGTAAATTATTTTAATTTTTTTTATAATGTGAGACTCATGCATGTCCTCTATTTATTGTACCAGTCACATCTATCTGACGGTTCAAACAAATTTAAAATAAAAAAGCTGATTCCAAAAAAATTGAGTCTAACACTACTTATTAAATTTTATTTTAATTTTTTGAATTTTTAAGTCATCGGATAGAGGTGTGTTTTATACTCCCGAGTTAAGGAGATGTGAGCTCCGCGTCATAATTTTTTTTAAAAAAATAATTTATTTGGTGCACATGCTGTGCATGTACTTAAATTCTAAGTATTTTTCAAATTTTAAACCTGACTAATAAATGGAACAGGTTTGAGCTTACTCTTTTGTGTGCCTCAAGTTTAACACATGTATTGAGCGGTGGCGACAGTGGCACCGGGAGCAGCAGCGGTGGCAGCGTGTAGTAACGGGAGTGGCACTGGGAGGCAACTTAACACATGCATTGAGCGGCGTCGACAGCGGCACCGGGAGCAACAGCGGTGGCAGCGACGGCGCTAACATTAGCATCAGTTGCAGTCGGAGTAGCAGTGGACCCTGCCCTGTAGCCGCCGACTCGCCCCTTGCCCTGGTTGCCTGCCCTGCCGGTGACACCCTCTGCCCACTGAATCAGGTAATCCAAAGCCGAGACTTGAAAGCTTCTACACTGTTGATTCACAATGCCCCAATACACAGCAATTCGGCAAGTGCCAAGAACCCCTATCGGACAGCAGAGCGTCGTACTAGCTAGTATGGCCAGATGCCTTGCTTGGTAGTTCCGAATGTATGCCCAAATATTAGGAAGATTTTTTTTGCAAATAAAATATGCTTACAGACGGTATTACAGATATATCATGTTTGGAAACATATTAACAGGTATATCACTGACGTTGCAGAAGACTTTCAAAAATGCCATCGCCATAACACCCCTTTACCGGCCGTGATGTTAACCAGTGTTAACTGTAACTAGAGTTTGTGAAAAGATGATAATTAATATCCCTGGTCAAAACAATAGTCATCTCTTGGAAATGTATTTTTACAAAAAAAAAATGTTAAATCTAACCTTAAAGAAGAAATTAAAACCTTTAATAGGGGTATGTAATTAAATAATCAAGACTTTAGGGTCGAAATGTAGAAAGAATCATCTTCTTTCTCTCCTCGATGGGGCCTCTCAAACCCTAAACGAGATGGCGGCAGCCGTTGAAGGTGGGTTTGCAAGGGGGGTCGCTGGAGTTGCAGAGGGCTCGTACTTGTTGGACACCCCTCTTGCCCTTCCAATGGAGTGTCCCCTCCACCAATGGCGCCGGCGTCAAACTCTTGATCATCGGTTGGTTTCCCCTTTCTCACTCCAACCTCTCACACGCCCTAGCCTCTCTCTCTCACTCCCACCTCTCAAACCCCCTCTCTCTCTACATCCTAATCATCAGGTGAGGGGTTGCTGGGTTGGCAGATATGACAAGGAGGAGGAAAGGGTAGAAGTGTAGGGGAGAGGGGGTGGCAGGGAGAAGGGGGAGGAGCGATGGTGGCAATTGCAGGGATAATGGTTAGGTCGAAGGGAAAGAGGGGAGGTCGCACTGGCGGAGGGAGGCGGGGGGAGAGTCCAAGAAAGGAAGGGGTGCATACTGCGTCATCGACCTCTAGATCTGGGAGTTGTAGGGTGGGGGGTGCATGGTTCGATCCCACGGGGAGGGTAATTAGGGGGGGGGAGGGAGACTCCGACGTTGCAGGGCAGGGGGCACAGGAGTTGCAGGGACCGCAAGGTCGGCGATGAGGGAATGGAAGGCGATGCATTGGGGGATATAAGACGTCACGCTTGATGCTAGAGGGGGGGCGCCAGAGTTACATGGGGTGAAGGGTTGCGAGGGGGGGGGGGGTTGCCGGAGTTGGGGGTGGGGGGTTCGCCAGAGTTGGAGAGGGGTGAAGTGGGGGTTGGCAGAGTTGGGGGGGGGGTCACCGGATCTGGAGTTGCAGGGAGATGAAGGGTTGTGAGGGGGGTCACCGGAGTTTGGGGGGGTTCGCCAGAGTTGGAGAGGGGTGAAGTGGGGGTTGGCAGAGTTGGGGGGGGTCACCGGATCTGGAGTTGCAGGGAGATGAAGGGTTGTGAGGGGGGTCACCGGAGTTTGGGGGGGGACTCTGATAGGTCTATCCCACTCTCTCTGCACATGCTGAGAAGGAGAGAGATATTTTGGTCATTTCATGACCATTTAATGGGAATATTAGAACCTTTAAAGAATATTCGTCATCCTATCGACGGATGTTAACCGCAGTGATATTTTTTAAAATTTTTGGCAAGATCAGTGATACGCATGTTAATACGTTGCAGGACACTATACATATGCAACATCACCTCGAAGCGTGAATTATTTGCAAAAAAAATCCTATTAGGAATTGTTTCGAAGCATGATTTTATTTATTCCTGATTTCTTGTCTTGAAGTCGAATAATTTTAGAGAAAACTAATTAACTATCCACCATGGTATGGGGGGGTTTATTTCACGCCCCTCTCATCCCTGTCAAAATTTCCTCCCCTCTTGTTCATGTCCTTAATACGTTAATATATGTTAGCACATTAACATATATATTAGTGCATTGATAGATTAATACATTAAGATATTAACCTATTAATACGTCAAGACGTCAAGGTATAAGATGTTAAGATATTCATGTGATACAATATTAACACATTAATTCGATAATGCTAGCTTTAACATTTTGATGATTAATAGATTAACACTAATTTATATAGAAGGCCTCCCCACCCTCGTTAATTGCAACAACCCACAAAAACAAAGGGAAGAAAAAACAAGAAGATGACATTTGAGGAAGGTCGCGTTTGGATCAAAGAAAGGAGGGCGAAATTAATAAGAGGGTGATCATAATAATGATGGTAGAGAAGGTTAATTTCAGTGTGAGTGCAGCCAAAACATTGATTTCGTCGGAGACGCCGAGCTATATATACATGTATCGACAAGTATTCACAAGTTTTTTCTAATGGAGAAAGTTCGATTCAGTATATCTTTGATTATTTCTTCTGAAACAGATAAAATTCTTCTTTTTATTTAGGAGGATATATAGAGTGAGATTTGAGCTAATCATGCAAGATTTGCCTTTCAAAGAGAGGAGGCTTATACACCGTTAAGGATTCACGGACAAAGGTTTATTTTTTTTAATGATGAGGAGGCTTAATTACACACACCATAACCAACCATATAAATTAATTGACTTGTTATGCACTCTTACATGAACTTGACTCGGGCACTATTTGAAATTAATTGCTGCGGTTTTACTTGGGTGATTGTTTAAAAATCAGCTTTTGTAGAGAAGTGTACAAAAGATGATTTTGCATGACTATGAATTATATATGTGGGGAGTGTTGAAAATCTTGTTTGGAGAAATCATGCAAAAAAAAAAAGAAAAGGGAAAAAATGAATCACTAGAATCGGCCAAAATTTTCAATCTGTCCTCACAATATATATATACCAAATTAATTAATATAGGCGAAGAGTTAAAAATAAGTGAGAGCTTAATTTCTTATCTTTTTTCCACCTCAAGTCATTTTCTCATCCTCCAAATTAACAGTCATTTCTCTCTACTCTTTCACCGATGGAATCAAGACAGAGAAGACGCTAGCTTCCAATAGCATTGGATACATGCCTGAAGTGAGGAGACTCTTTTTTCCATTTGGGAACGTGGATTATAGGGTCCATTACCAAGCCATGTGGATCCATATGGATCAACATAGCATCGAGAGAGAGAGACAGAGAGAGAGAGAGAGACAGAGAGAGATTGGTAGTGGAAGGCAAGTTGCACAGTTCATTTTCCCCTTCATCTCACCTGCAAGTAACGCCCCCACAGCCTGGAGAGTCAACGGGGAGGGAGAGAGAGAGAGAGATGCAAGGTGCATCACGTACGGTTCGTTCCCCCCTTTATCTCAAGGGAGTCAACGCAAGCACACACACGGATACAGAGAGATCGGGGTCTGCACTGCAGTTCATGTTCCGATCACCTGGTCTGCAAGTAACTTCCGCCGGGCCCCGGGCCCCTGTGAGTCAATGGGAACAGAGAGAGAGAGAGAGGCAAGCAAGTTGCACTAAACGAGGGGCGGGTGGCAAGTTGCACTGTAGTTCATTTTTCCAGTCATCTGGCCTGCAAGCAACTTCCCTGGTGCATGCCTGTGAAGTCAATGGACAGCCATGGAGATCCGCGAAGTCCGACGCAGGGATGCAGAACGAAGTCGCAGCCGGCGCCACCGCGTACCCATGTGCAGGAGGAGGTCCTCATTATCTACTTGCCTGCCTCCCCCCCCCCAAAAAAAAAAGAATAATAATTCCTATACATATAGATATAGATATAGATATAAGCTCACCCACATGCACCACCCAATCTGCAGGGTATCTCCTTGTGATCACACAGAGCGGCGGCGCGCGGCGGAGATGGGAGGCCTCACGGCGACGAAGCTGACAGCTGCAGTGGTGCTTGCCGTCCTCCTCCTTCTCGGCGATCCTCCCACGGCGTCGGCCCTTAACTGTATGCCCTTCCTCTTGTCTTTCTCCACTATATACTCGGACTCTCTCTCTCCACCCTCTCTCTCCCCATCAACTCTGGATTTGAAAGCTAACGGTTCACCCCTGTCCAGGTATCCCAAGGAAGGCAGCGGCAAAAACAACCGATGCATTAGGCACAGTGTGCAAGGAGCCGGAGATCCCACTTCCGCGCGTTAGACGACCGCCGCCGCCGCCGCCATCTCCACCACCGCCATCATCGCCACCGCCGTCTCCGTCCACTCCTCGAACACCTCCCCCGGGCTGGAAGCGGCCATATCCCGGAGGGGTCAGGCCACTTCCACCATAGCCAGAAGAATGTTGCAGGGGCATTGCAGCCGAGCTCTTTATATATATCACCCCAGGCTAGTGTGTGCAGACGTTCCCAATGAAAGGTGCAGTCCCTGCAGGTGATGACTGCAACCAGCCGTGTAATAAGTTAGCACACATGCATTAGGGTTTGGGCATCTTTCTTTTGTAGTGTGTGTGTGTGTGTGTGTGTGTGTGTGTGTGTGTGTTCCTACTGGAAGAATATGGGTGGGAGAAAAGGGGACTTTGTGTTTCAAAGATGGACATTCTGAAATGGTATGTGCTAGCTAGTACTGGAACAATGGAAGTGATCAGTTAAGTTCCGACGTCACTTCTAATTCAACTTGGGTGATGCCTACGTACCGTACACCCACAGTATTCAATCTACATTTGAACCCATCTAACCCAATAATATTGCATCCAAAAATTAATTAGATAAAGACGAGTGATGCCTACCGTCAGGCTGTGCAGCAGCTAAATTAATTTTCTTTTTCAAAAAGCTTTCCTAGATGTCAGCCCAGATGCAATTTGTATGTCTGTACAGTCTAATATGAGATCAGATAGCTTAAAATTTTCAAAAAAAAATAAAGATCGATAATGGACATATCACTTTTAGCCCATTAAAAATATCCAATCTTTATTTTTGTTAAAAGAAATGAGTCCTTCGATCTCAGATCGGACTGTATGAACATATCGGATGACTTCGAGCTAGCTGACCTACTGAAAAAAAATATTATAAAAAATAAGTTACACCACATCGCGGTGTAGCAGGGAACTCTTTGTCCAGAAACCGAAAAGGCTTGATCAGATACAGAAAAAAAAAACCTCTCCATCTTTTGGGCCCATGTGTCCTATCAGGAAAAAAGCCACTATGAAGTATTACTCGATCCCGAGCCATAAAAAGTCTTAACGCGGACCCCGAGACATGAGCAAGTCTTAACTCGATCCAGATCCACGAAGAGCCCCATCAAACTCTCGAAAAGACCTCAATCGCTAAATTGGTCAAAAGTTTCAACTTGATTTTGAGCCGTAGAGAAACCCTAGCTCACCCAACGGTCTCCTAACTAGCTCAACTCACCCAACTACAGCACAAATACATTAGCCTGAACATTGCACCAAGGCCATAAGGGCCTTAAGTTGTGGATGATGAGACATTGCATTAAAAGCATGATCTCAAGTATGTATCCCTCTAAGATCGCAATTGTCTCCTTGCGAACCAACACCCATAGCTTGAAGTGCACAAGGATGCAAATCCTACGCTAATCTGACATGTGACCTCCATCTCGTCAAATATGGACTAAATCGCTGAGTTATGAGGAGTCAAATTAAGCATCATTATCACCTACCAATGTTAGCAGATCTGCATATCTTTTCGATGCAGTGATACGTTGTCACATCTCGCCATAGCAAAAATACGGAGTTCAACACATGCATACATATACCCGAGAGTAGTAGAACCGTAAGCGTTACGCGGCATAAAATCATCCATCATTAACCACGCATTGTGAAGAGAAATTGAGCAAGGAACATTTCTCATTCACAATTCATAATTAAATACAAAAGTGTCTTAGTACAAAAGCCCGCACGGGCAAAAAAATTAACAAAACAAAAGCTACTATATAGCGCTACCGGCCTGCAGTCACAAAGTCACACTTGGAAGCTCTCCCTCTAGTGCAACACTATCCAAATGTCTGAGTAGCAGTATGGCTACTACACCTTCTCACGGCACGGTACTTAAAACGGATTACACAACAAGCTGAGTATGATATGTTGTCCTCCTGGTTTTGATGATGACAATCATGTATTGGATGCATGCTAAACTATACTCTAAAATGCCATATTAAATATGTATCAATCACACGTGTATTTCTTTTCTGAATTAAGATTTGAACAGGGTTGAAGCTGGACGGCTAAGATGTCTACAAAACATGTCATAAAGATTAAAGTGGCACCATGCGTCAACGCATTGATCAAGTAGCGTGGACGCAGAAGTTCAACCAATCAAGAAAGTAGCTTCTAGATTACTCTGATGCGTCAGCGCATTGATCAAGTAGCGTGGACGTAGCAGTTCAAGTATTCCTTATTGCAGCCTCTGGAGTACCCAGGCAGTGCCGATGCTGTAGTTCGATGGGTCAACGTTGCAGTTCGATGGATTGACACTACAGTCTAAAGTGCAACATTAGGTGACCAGATGCGTGGACGCAGTTGCACCATGCGTCAACGCACTCCGCATGAAACATGCAGCTAGAAGATGGAAGATAAGCTGCGTCAACCCTTTGGATTCACTGAGTTGACGCCATCTGAATATACTTACGAAGATCCGTGGGGTGAGCAATCATTGAGCCAACAAGTAAATCAGGTGGGGTCCACTTGCTGCACGTGGGTCGTGGTGAACGCGGGAAAGATGTGTGCTCCAGGCTTGGGCATAGCTATAAAAAGAGATAGAATTGAAGAGGGAAAAATATCGAGTATATAGAAGAAAGAGGTAAGAGCAAGGGGACGAGAGTAGAAGAGCTTGAAGACGAAGAACATGTTTCTACTGCTCTGAAGATCATTTTGAGAAGACCTGAAGATCGTGAAGAAGGTGAAGCTGATCAAGCTCATCAGACAAGAAGCAGACTGATCTACTGAGAAGAAATCTCTTCCAGAGATTTGAGTTCGCTATCAGAGTCTGCAGCGCCTTCGATATGAGGATTAGTTTTTCTTTTCACCATTGTGTGATTTCCTTGTTTTTGTCTTTTTGTTTCTGATCTGAACTCAGACCTTATTTGTTCTCTCTCGAATTGTTCTGCTGAGAGAGGGGTAATCTGATCCAGCGAGCTGTGCTGTGATCAGGGGTAAATAGGCCAGGGTGCCTATAAGCTGTTTGTCAGCTGTTCAGGGTTTAGATCCTGGCGTAGCTAAGCTGTATTGCTCAGCTGTGTTGAGGAGACTGTCCCTCATTGAAGCCAAGCTGTAAAGCTCAGCAGGGTTCCTTACTGGTTTAGTGGGGAGGTGGACGTAGGCCTCCGCTGGGAGACCGAACCACCTTAAAATTCTGTGTCCTCCTGTGGTTTGGTCTAATTCTCTTAATTTGTTCTTCGCTAGATGCATGGATAGGCGCGCTCTCTGATTGATTTAGCTAAGTCTTTCAATTAATTATCTAGCTGTTTTGCATCTGCTGCTAATTGCCACACTATAATTTTTATAAGGTCAATCTATTCACCCCCTCCCCCTCTAGCTTGACCACCCTCTGTACTCAACAAGTGGTATCAGAGCGCCAGGCTCTCTTGTAAGGGTTTCACAACCTAGAGAGAACTAATGGAGAACAGAGGTCTCATGCCAGAGGGGTATGCAGTTAATAGGCCACCATTCTTTGATGGAACTAACTATTCTTACTGGAAAAATCGTATGCAAGTATTTTTGAGAGCGCAAGATCATGAAATTTGGAGGGTCGTGAGTAAGGGACCGTATCAGATTGAAGGAGACGAAGAGCTGTGGGTGAAGGAGCAGATCCGCAAATCCAATGTCAACTGGCAAGCCATGAATATCATGCAGTGTTCATTGCATCCTAAGGAGTTCTCTCGAGTATCTTCATGCGCCAGTGCCAAGGAGATGTGGGATAGACTTGAGGTTATCTACGAAGGTACCTCAGAGGTAAGAGAGACTAAAGCCAACATGCTGATTTCTGAATATGAGGCATTTCGAATGAAACATGATGAGAATATATCAGAAATGTATGCTAGATTAACCCTCTTGGTAAATGGTCTTAAAGGTCTAGGCAAGGTCTATAGTGATTATGAATTGGTGAGGAAGATTCTTAGATCCTTTACACCAATCTGGCATACAAAGGCCACTGTTGTAGAGGAATGTAGGAACCTTCCTACAACAACCCCCGATGCGCTTATCGGGTCACTAATGGCCTATGAGTTAAACTTTAGAAACACTGATGAGGATTTCAAGAAGAAGAAGCCTCTTGCTCTCAAGGTAGGTCCCAGCAGCACGGAGAGCTCAGATGACAGTCAATCTTCTACATCTGAAGATGACTCAAGTGAAATCGCCATGCTCACCAGGAAGTTCAAGAAATTTTTAAGAAAGGAAGGTAAGGCCGTAAGGAGTAGCAGACCTCCGGTAAGGAATAGTTCAAGATTCAAATTAGAAAACTCTAAAAAATCTGATAAAGTGGTGTGCTACAAATGCAGGAAACAGGGGCATATCAAATCTGAATGCCCTGAGAACTTGAAGAAGACTCAACCGAAATGGAGAAACAGGAAGCTCAAGGCTATGATAAGCACTTGGAGCGACGAGGAAAAGGACGAAGATGAAGAAAATAGTTCATCAGAAGATGAAAGTGAAATAAAGTTATGCTTCATGGCCAAGGGAGATGATCAAGATGAGGTAATCTCTTCATTTGAAGATTTCACTTGTAGTGATTAGGAAGTTGCTTTCAATGAACTTTTAGATAAATATGATAATGTGAAGAAAGAAAATAAATCTCTGAAGAAAAAGAAAAATCAGACTAATCAGGAAAGTTCATTGAATGAGAAAGTTAAAACTCTTGAAGCTGAAATTGCTCATTTAAAAAAATCCCTAGAAGAAAACGATGAAAGCAAGGCCCAATTGATTGAGATGAAAAGAGAAAATGATTTCTTACTGAATGAACATGATGAATTGAAAATGAGAATGCAAAAATTGGAAAGCGAAGTAAAAATTGCTGAGGAAAAATATGAAGCTATTTGTGGAGTAAACCTGGAACTCCAAGAAAACATAAAGAAACTTGAAAATGAAAACCAAAATAAGCAAGCCTCTCTTGAGAAATTAACCCAAGGAAAGGAAAATCTTGAAGCTATCATGGGGATAAAAGGTAATTTTGGAAAAGAGGGTCTTGGGTTTAATCCAACGAAGAAAAAGGCTCTGGGAACTAGACTTGTCACATTTGTCTCAGAACAGAACACATCTAAAAAGAGCCAAACATCTGAAAAGGAAGATAATGAGAAAAGTCAAGGCAAATCTATACAGCTTGGTGAAATTAATAAGGGAAAAGGCAAGGAGAAAATGAAAGTTATCATGAATGATAATAATCTCGAGAGCTTGCCTAGGGTCAGATGTGCTTCTACAAGTGAATTCAAGGACCCCAACTACAGTTCATCAGCACAACAACATGCATATATATAGGAAGTCTGAAAGCCAGAGGTTTGGTGGAAGTCGATCGCGTCAACGCACCTACTACGCGGCGTCAACGCATAACGTCTTCCAGAAAGGGCATCCCGTTAGAAATGCTGAATGGTGGAGTCGACGCAGTCACCATAGTGCGTCTACACGTCCCATTCATAAGAATACATATGGTCTTAGAGATGGTTGGAGTCGACGCAGCGGTCAAGGAGAGTCTACGCTGCGAGCCTACGTACGTTCCTCTGAAAAGTCAGTACATATCCAGGGTCACTTCGCCTAGATTGTCTAATGTTTCATGGACCTGTTGCAATCAGTGGAATAAGAACAGAAATAACAACTCACGTTTCTATAACAACAGAAAAGGTTTGATAAATCCATCTCAAATAAAACCTCAAGTTAATCAGAAAGTTTACAAACCATTGAATTCTAAACATCAAGAACCTCCACACAAACAGGTAGCTGGATTCCTAAAAGTTTGTTGTATTATCTAGAACAATCATGTGGTTTGATGGGACCCAGGCGTATTTGGGTTCCAAAATCTCTTGTTTGAAATACATTGCAGGAATGCCTTGCAGCCGTACATAACCGGTGGTATCTCGATAGTGGCTGTTCAAGGCACATGACGGGCGACAAAGCTAAATTCTGTTTCTTGGTTGAAAAAGATGGAGGTCATGTCACCTTTGGGGGGAACAATAAAGGTAAAATCATCAGAAAAGGTAAAGTTGGCAATAATCCTCTGAATTCTATTGATGATGTGTTACTTGTTGAAGGGCTAGAATACAATCTTCTAAGTATCAGCCAACTGTGTGATAAAGGAAACAAAGTTGTGTTTGAATCCCATGCTTGCACTATTCTTGATATGAAGTCTGAAAAAGTTAAGTTCATTGGAAAAAGAATAAACAACATGTACATGGTGGACTTAGATGATCCTGCACATAATAATCTTTGTCTTGCTGTGAATAAAAATGAACTAGCTTGGCTTTGGCACCGTAGGCTAGGGCATGCTAGCTATAGTGTCATGCATAAGTTAGTAAAGTTCAGCATGGTGAATGGTCTGCCAGATGCATCCTTTAAACAAAATGACAAAGTCTGCAATGCATGCACTCAAGGTAAGCATACTAGAAAGTCATTTAAGTCCAGACTTGAAAATCAATCCTCTAAACCTTTTGAACTCATTCATATGGATTTGTTTGGACCCACTAGAACAGCAAGTGTAAGTGGATGCAAATATGGATTCGTTTTAGTGGATGACTTTTCTAGGTTTACTTGGGTGTTCTTTCTAATTCACAAGAATGATGCATTTGAAGAATTTCAGGCCTTCTTTAAGAAAGTAAAGCAGGAGGGTAAGTTTATCATTTCATCAATCATGTCAGATCATGGAGGAGAATTTGATAACTCTGAATTTGATGATTTCTGCAGAGCAACCGGTATGTCACACAAGTTTTCCTCTCCAAGAACTCCTGAACAGAATGGAGTCGTGGAAAGGAGAAATAGAACCCTTGTGAAGATGGCCAGAACCATGTTGATCGAAGGAGAACTCCCAAGGAAGTTCTGGGCAGAGGCAGTGAATACAGCTTGTTACATTATAAACAGGGCAATGGTAAGACCTAAGTCCAAAAAGACTCCATATGAGCTAATGAAAGGTAAGAGACCTTCGGTTGCTCATTTCAGAGTCTTTGGATCAAAATGCTTTGTTCAAAACAATGACAAACGAGTTTTGGATAAATTTGAACCCAAGAGTGAACCTGCCATTTTTCTAGGATACTCTAGTCACTCTAGGGCCTATAGAATTTTTAATCTAAAAACGCAAGCTGTTGAAGAATCCCCTCATGTTGTATTTGACGAATTGAATGAAAAATCTGAGATTGAGCAATCCTGCAGGGACAAGGATGATGGGAAATTCATTGAAGAAAAAGAAGATCAAAATCCTCAAGAGGAAGAGACAAGGGCAAATGAAGTCCAAGCAGAATCAAGCAGTCGAGGTAATGCAGGTATAAATGAAGGTAATTCTCCAATTAATGTTATAACATTAAGGGATCACCCTTTATCTAGCATCATTGGAGATCTGCATGAACCCATTAGAACAAGATCTCAACTTAGAGAAATTGAGGAAATGGACAATTTAGCTCTTGTCTCGCACATTGAACCAAAGAATGTAAATGAAGCTTTGAAAGATGAATATTGGATAAATGACATGCATGAAGAATTAAATCAATTTTAAAGAAATAAAGTGTGGCACCTTGTCCCAAGACCCAAAGAACATACTGTGATTGGAACTAAGTGGGTCTTTAGAAACAAACAAAATGAAAATGGTGTTGTTATAAGGAATAAAGCTAGATTGGTAGCACAAGGTTACAATCAAGAATTTAGGATTGATTTTGAAGAATCCTTTGCTCCAGTAGCTAGACTAGAAGCTATTAGGTTGCTTCTCGCTTATGCATGCTGTCGTGGAATAAAATTGCACCAAATGGATGTGAAAAGTGCCTTTCTTAATGGCTTAATAAAAGAAGAAGTGTATGTGGAACAACCCCCCGGATTTGAATGTATAGACTGTCCTAACCATGTGTACAGGTTGGATAAAGCCCTCTATGGACTCAAACAGGCACCTCGAGCATGGTATGACAGACTCAGCTCATTCCTTACTGAAAAAGGGTACTCAAGAGGTAAAGTGGATCAAACTCTCTTCACCAAGGTAAGAAACTCAGATATAATTCTGGTTCAGATCTATGTTGATGATATAGTATTTGGATCCACTAAAACGAGTATGTGTGAGGAATTTTCTAGCTTGATGACTAATGAATTTGAAATGAGTCTAATGGGTGAGCTTCAGTTCTTTCTAGGTCTACAAATCACCCAAAACAAGGAGGGATGCTTTATCAATCAGGTAAAGTACATATCTGAATTGTTAAAGAAATACAAAATGGAAAATTTGAAAGCCATAAGCACTCCCATGAGCACCAGCACAAATTTGGATGCAGATCTGACAGGTAACCAAGTAGATGCAAAGACTTATCGAGGTATGATCGGATCACTCCTCTATCTTACAGCATCTAGGCCAGATATTCAATTCTGTGTGTGCATGTGTGCTCGTTTTCAATCTGACCCTAGAGAATCCCACTTAAGTTCTATAAAACGTATCTTTCGATACCTTGCTGGAACTCGAGATTTAGGGATTTGGTATCCTGCATCTTGCTCCTTTGATCTTATATCCTATTCAGATGCAGACTATGCTGGATGCAAACTTGACAGGAAAAGCACAAGTGGCTATTGCCAATTTTTGGGAGGTTGTTTGGTCTCTTGGGCATCCAAGAAACAACACTCAGTGGCACTATCCACTGCAGATGCAGAATATGTCGCTGCAGGGAGTTGTGGCACTCAAGTGTTGTGGATCAAGCACCAGCTCCAGGATTATCAAACTGATCTTGGATGTGTCCGAATATTGTGTGATAACACTAGTGCCATAAATCTGGCCAAGAATCCCATCCAGCACTCTAGGACCAAACATATTGAAATAAGGCATCATTTCCTACGAGATGAAGTGAATAAGGGTAGCTTTAAATTGGTGTTTGTTGAATCTCAACATCAATTAGCTGATATTTTCACCAAGCCTCTGAACAATGAAAGATTTTCTTTTCTCAGAAGAGAGCTTGGTTTGTGTAACTCTCATCTGAATGCCTAACATGTTAACATGTTTTCCTATGAAATTTGCTTGATTTACCTTGTCTTGGATTGAATTATCTTTGCCCTGCATTAATTGAAAAGTGCATATGGTTGAATGAGTCTCATATTTAGGGGGAGTTTAGTTAGATTATAAGAACATCTTTCTCTCATTCAAATAAACCACAGCATAAATAAAATTCCTGCATGTAAAAGAAACTAATCTTCTCCCAAATATTCAATCATGCATAGTTTGAGGGGGAGTGATTTCGTTTACTCTTCCTAAGATTTGATTGGTCAGTAAAACGTGCTGAGAGGTATGTTTGCAACCCATCTTGTGGAATGGTTTGCTGCTCTGTCAACAAGGCTGAGTTGACGCTGTGATGAGACTGGGTTAACGCTGTGGGCAATTGTTCTCGGAAACTGAACTAATGGTTGAGCGGTCTAGATGGAGGAGTTGACGCAGTAATGAGGTAGGGTTAACGCAGCTGCGCCATGTTGGAATTTTTGTGTTATATCTTCCTTTTGGAGACTTCCCTATCTCAAATCAACTTGCTATGTCCATATATCTCGTTCCTTTCGTTCTTATCCCACAATAAAGCCTCTTTGACATCCTAGTATGAGGGAAAATCTCTAGAGCACTGAGATATGTGGATAATGTCCTAAATTCAGGGGTTGTTAAAGTGACAATTCCTAATGGGCATAAGACATATATATTCTGATTGGCTCCATGAAGTGCTAATAATTGGAGATCTATTGTTCTTATGATGATTGAATTCTAAAACTCTTGAACCTAATAATGCCTTGTGTATGGAATAAATACTGAACAATTTAATAAAACTGGGATCTTTTCATGTATCAAACCTTATTTTTAAAAAAAGTAAAGAAACCACTATGAGTAAAGGAATTTAATATCGGTATTGGCTTTAAACTCACAAAGGGTCTAATACATGCTAGAGAAATACACCCCACATATGTGTTATAAAATTCAGAGCAATGGCAGAGATATACTGAGAAACTAACTCTATGCACCAAAGAAGTGCTAAAGAGGAAGTCATGAGGTTGACTGCTATCTCTGGTATCAAACAAAAGTCAACTCATTACAGAGCAATGGTGACTGTCAACTGAGAAACCACCTTCATGCACCTATGAAGTGCTGAAAGGCGTGTCATGAGGTTGGTTACCAACTCTGATGCATCAAGCAGAATAGTCAGTCATGCTGAGTAACCAGGGACTCTGATGTCTGATAAACATGTGTACCTGTGTAAAAAGGCTAGCTGCACTTGACTGCCACTGAGAATGTTGAAAATAAGAATTAAAAATTCACATTCTTCCATAAATGAATATTGTGGGTGTGATTGATCTAAAAAATATTTGTTCCCTAGAGTTTATCCTCAATACTGGTTAAATTTCTCTCTCTCTCAGTAATGGCTTCTTGAAATTGAAAAATGTAGGGGACAGAAATGAAAATGCTCCCGGTGTGAAAAGAGTTCAATTTTTACTCCTGACATGGATTTTTAGTGTTCATGGTTTTAATTTAATATCTTAAAGAACATTTTATATCTTCACCATTAAATGGATTGGTGTCCATCTCAGTATATCCTTTTCATGGGAACTTGATCTGCAACAATTAAAAATCCTTGAATATAAGCATGTCTACTCATTATCTTAGTATCTTAAGAAAATTCCTTGTACGGATGTCTTTCTGGCTATTTTTTCTTGCAATGTTCGTTCATATCTGCTTCACTGCGTAGACGCAATATCCCTTGGCGTCAACGCAATGCTTCGAGTAATATTTTTTTCACAATCCGGTTCACTGACTTGAACCGGTTGAGCCGCTCACTAAAAGGGGTTTCTATCTCTCCTATCAAAACCCTCGTGCATTTGCCTTCCGCGTCCAAAACCCTTCCACTCCATTTCTTGTCTCCGATCATCTTCGCCAAAGGGTGCTCAGAAGGGAAAGCAGTTGATGGAGCAGAGCTTGAGGGATTCTACTGCGGCACAGTTGACGAATGAGTCACGCACAAAGGGTGCGCATGATGTACCAGTGGCCAGCCCTCCTGAAGAGACACCATCTCCAACTATTTCCAGGAAGCGCAAAGGAAAGAAGACGGTGAGACGTCCTCAGAGTCCTAGTCCGCCGGTCAAGAGAAGGAAACCCTCAAAATCAAAATCAAAATCAGCTGAACCGCACACCTCTTCTGGCACAACGGGGAAAAAGAAATCCAGGTCTTCTGAACCTTCTGTTGTTATTAATATAGAAGAACCTCTCAAGGTTCTTATCCCCAGATACGTTGTGAGTTCTGATGAAGAGCTACTTGCTGCATTTCCTGAGGTACGGCCTGCATTAGAATTTCAAGGCTGGTGGGAGTTTGTGACGAAACACAAAGTTTTTTATCCTACTCTCGTTAGGGAATTTTATCAGAACTTGAAATATGAACCGCAAATTCCCAAAATATCCTCCACAGTTAGAAATGTTTATTTTGAGTTAACTAGTGACCTGCTTGCTTGTGTTTGGAAAATACCAATGGGTGGAGCAGAGCTTCATTCGTTTATGCTTGATGAGCATGAGGCGTTTGCTGTTTTGACTGGGAACAACAAAGACCCTTCTGACGTGAAACAGACATACATGTCTAGTCTGAAAGCTAATAGATTTTTACCATCTGTCAAACTACTTCATCACATCTGCACGTCTATCATCACACCTTAGAGTAGTGGTAGAGAAAGAGTAACAGATATGCAGCGATTTCTGTTGTATTGCATGCTAAAGGAAATTAAGATTTCATTAACCGATGTTGTAATTCAGACAATCGGAACATGTCTTCACAACTCTAGAACTCTACCTTATGCAGCACACCTCACATCAATTTTCAAAAAGGTAGGAGTGGATTTTGGAACTGAAAAGAAACATGTAATCCCCAAAGGAAACATATATTCCATGTCTTACATTCAGAAATTTATGGGCTTTAAAATCATTGATGGTAAGCCAATTAGAATTCTTCCCAGTCAGCAAACAGCTCCATTAGAAACAGGTCAGGCATCAAGAACAGACACTGCGGATGCTAGTCAAGTGAATAGGACAGAGGTACCAATTCCACCTGTGGTAAGAGAAGAAAGACCAGAGGGTAGTTCAGCAAGAGGAGAGCATGATTTTGAGGAAACATTTGCTAGATTATCAAGCCCTCAGCTGGAAACTGGGGAACCCAGTGGCTCTGCACCTACAATAGAACCCCTTATGACTGGAGCCATTGGAGTTTATAGAAGAACTTTTCCAACTTCTGATGCAGCTCCACCTCCAGCAACTGTTGAAGAGATGTTCGCAAATATGACTATGATGCTGCAGCGTCAGGATGCAAAGATGGACAAGTTAATGGAGTTCACAAACTATCATCTCAACAGACTGACTACTCGGATTGTACACTTTGAAGTTTCCGTCTTATCCGAGTGGCAAAAATTCTTACTCACCAAGATGATAACTGACCAAGCTACAAGGACCTTCTTGCAAAATATATCATCTCTCCTTGACAAGTTATCCACACTAGTGACCGATATGCACAGCAATCAAGCTTCATTTTTTCAATCCCTTGCCAAGATTACTGATTTATGTTTTGATGTGAGGATAGCAATTGAAACCATCAAAGGTCATGTCAATGCACTTCCCCAATGCATCAAAGCAGTTTTAGCCAAGATTGACACTGTGACTGAAACACTTACCTCTCTTGGCAACCAACTGAAGAACACCAAAACTGTCCAAGAAGATTTGTCCTCTGCAATTGCAAATGTGAGGACCACATTGCACCATGACCTAGCTGAGATATCTCAAGACATTTCCACTTTGCTGGCCAGAGATCAATCTGCTTCTCAAAGATTTCAGTCTGCTCAAAGTCAAGCACCCAGGGCTCGCGGATCCACTTCCAGGCTAGGCCGTTTTTTCAATTGAGGTTTCATGAAAGAAGTCTTTCACTTGCCCCCTTCATGATGATGTCAAAGGGGGAGAGCATGAGTTCAAATCGAATGTTAAACGCATTGATGAATGACTGCATATGTTTCTTTTTGTAATTAAGCATACATGAAGTAATTCTCTTTGTGACTTCTTTGTGATGCAATCCAATGAAGCTTCAAGAATTATAGATACGTGTGCTTCTGATTGACGATAGCTATGCGTTTGCTTGATGTCTCATCCTTAAATCATTTCAGAGTTGCCATCATCAAAAAGGGGGAGATTGTTGTCCTCCTGGTTTTGATGATGACAATCATGTATTGGATGCATGCTAAACTATACTCTAAAATGCCATGTTAAATATGTATCAATCACACATGTATTTCTTTTCTGAATTAAGATTTGAACATGGTTGAAGCTGGACGGCTAAGATGTCTACAAAACAGGTCATAAAGATTAAAGTGGCACCATGCGTCAACGCATTGATCAAGTAGCGTGGACGCAAAAGTTCAACCAATCAAGAAAGCAACTTCTGGATTACTCTGATGTGTCAACGCATTGATCAAGTAGCGTGGACGCAGCAGTTCAAGTATTCCTTATTGCAACCTCTGGAGTACCCAGGCAGCGCCGACGCTGTAGTTCGATGGGTCGACGTTGCAGTTTGATGGATTGACACTACAGTCTAAAGTGCAACATTAGGTGACCAGATGCGTGGACGCAGTTGCACCATGCGTCAACGCACTCCGCATGAAACATGAAGCTAGAAGATGGAAGATAGGCTGCGTCAACCCTTTGGATTCACTGAGTTGACGCCATCTGAATATACTTACGAAGATCCGTGGGGTGAGCAATCATTGAGCCAACAAGTAAATCAGGTGGGGTCCACTTGCTGCACGTGGGTCGTGGTGAATGCGGGAAAGATGTGTGCTCCAGGCTTGGGCATAGCTATAAAAAGAGATAGAATTGAAGAGGGAAAAATATCGAGTATATAGAAGAAAGAGATAAGAGCAAGGGGACGAGAGTAGAAGAGCTTGAAGACGAAGAACATGTTTCTACTGCTCTGAAGATCATTTTGAGAAGACCTGAAGATCGTGAAGAAGGTGAAGCTGATCAAGCTCATCAGACAAGAAGCAGACTGATCTACTGAGAAGAAATCTCTTCCAGAGATTTGAGTTCGCTATCAGAGTCTGCAGCGCCTTCGATCTGAGGATTAGTTTTTCTTTCACCATTGTGTGATTTCCTTGTTTTTGTCTTTTTGTTTCTGATCTGAACTCAGACCTTATTTGTTCTCTATCGAATTGTTCTGCTGAGAGAGGGGTAATCTGATCCAGCGAGCTGTGCTGTGATCAGGGGTAAATAGGCCAGGGTGCCTATAAGCTGTTTGTCAGCTGTTCAGGGTTTAGATCCTGGCGTAGCTAAGCTGTATTGCTCAGCTGTGTTGAGGAGACTGTCCCTCGTTGAAGCCAAGCTATAAAGCTCAGCAGGGTTCCTTACTGGTTTAGTGGGGAGGTGGACGTAGGCCTCCGCTGGGAGACCGAACCACCTTAAAATTTTGTGTCCTCTTGTGGTTTGGTCTAATTCTCTTAATTTGTTCTTCGCTAGATGCATGGATAGGCGCGCTCTCTGATTGATTTAGCTAAGTCTTTCAATTAATTATCTAGCTATTTTGCATCTGCTGCTAATTGCCCCACTATAATTTTTATAAGGTCAATCTATTCACCCCCTCCCCCTCTAGCTTGACCACCCTCTGTACTCAACATGATACTCAGCAGAACTCCTAACACCAACCCAACAGTCGCTCGCCAACAGAACAATTTAAAACCCGCACCCAATCTGTCTACATGTTATATCATCTTATCCATAATCATGATACAAATAATATTAAGTGCTACTACTTCAGATGAGGTAAAACTAAAATGCTTGGGTAAAATCTTAATCAAATGAGTTTAGGTGGATCAGTAATGGGGGCATCACATTCCATCATCCAAGACTGATGAGGTCATAGAAGAAAACATAGAAGCTAGACACAATAGCTAAGGATATCATGGCAGAAACATAAACTTGCAACATGAATTCATCCACGTGAATGAGCATTATAAACATAAATTGCACATGGAAGAGTGTAACTATACCATGAGGCATCTTATTATTTTCATGCTTGAACGAAAACATTTTTTAACATATTCTCTTAGTAGGAAAGTTAATATGGGATATCTGTGGGTGAGCATACTTGCACATACATACATATAAGGTGCACATACTTACGTATCACATTCATAAATATGATCTTACCATGGAGCTTACACCTATATTTTCATCATATTAAATAGAGCAATCAAGACTTAATCATGAAACATGGATCATAAGTTAAACACAGAAAGAACATGCAATGATGACTTCATGCTCTGGGCGGCTGCACCTACGGATGGCTCCACATCGGATTTTCCCTCCTAAACACCTAGTCTGGATAGCCATTTCCACCCGTAGCCCTTTCCATTGGTAGCCATTTCCACTGAGTAGCTCTTTTCTTTGCAAATTTGAATAGGGGTTCCAAGGGAGAAACATGGCTCAACTAGGCGATAGGATCTTGTTACAGATTAAATCGTGACATGTACTGGATCTTCTGTGCGGATCACCCTATGCTCATACAGTGTAAGGTTTATTATCCTTAGAAATGACTTTAACCAAAACTCGGTATGTGATGTAACATGCTTTCTTAATTCATTCTATCTTTACATGACTCATCTTGTCTTGTCAACTTATCCTAGTTGCCGCGTATCTTATCATTCATGGAAATCTTTCTAAGCACTTTAAAGAAGACTTAAGGAAATTAGAACCCGAGTCTCAACTCGATTTGAACATGCAAGGTGCGGTTAGTGTCCTTTGGGAGAACAGTTTAGACATAGATCAAAGAAACTAGGCGTAGGGTTCGTGCCTACTTCGTGCTTAGAAATTCTATCTCAAAGAAGCTAGAAAATCTGAGCCATCTGGCCTTCCCTTAACATAGCTCATCCTACTTTCTCCCTAGTTCCTCCTAAGGTTAAATGGTTAGAGGAACATAGAACCAAGTCTCAGAAAAGAGAAGATCTTGGATAATGATATGAGAAATTCGTATGAGACTTACCACTGTGAGACAACAATGCCCCCCCAAGAACGCTCCGAAAAGTACAGGAAGCCAAGGAAATGAGAAGGACAGGGGGTAAGAGAAAGGAAAAGAGTGAGATCTATATGACTCTCTCTACTCTAATTTGGGTATGCCCCTTCTATAACACCTTCATCTGTCAAGTCAGACTATCAGGCTACTCCCATGTCTGCAAACCTACTCCGTGCCCTGATGCTCTTTTCTATTTGTTTAGTCATATCACCCTAACTCTTGTAAAAAATTCGGTGGGTTCACATCCTAGCACTTTTCGAATCTAAGAAAAATCTAATATTGTCAGGTGTCAATATTATTTAAGTCCAAGGGAAGTCTAACACGATCAAAGTTCTAAGACTTTTGTCGTTTACTGGGCTTCGTCTATTCTCATTGTCTAGTTTGACCCCTGGTCACATCATCTAAGTCTTGTCGTACATTTCATTTCTTGATGATCATGCCATCCAACTTTAATTATTCTGGCAGTTACCTAACATCAAATCTCTTAATGAATCATCTAACTCTTCAATATATCATTTATCTGTTCAAGATATTGTCTAATCTTTAAATATATCGTCTATCTATTCCATATATCACCTAATACCTTAATATATCGTCTATCAAAAAGGCGACAGAAACAACTCATCTAATAAGCTACTTTGTCTAATGCTTTTGACTTAGATGATAGTACTCCGTCTACTCTTGCATCATCTAACTCTCCTAGCTACGTCATCGTCTAATGGCTTCTCACTTTGGTGAAACATTGTCTATCTACTTCCACTTGGACGGAACATCATCTAAGTTTTCCCCTTTTCGTCTAACTTCTTACCCTTCCATCTACTTCTCACTCTTCTATCTATTATCGTCTATCAAGTTGGGGAACTTAGTGTACAGGAAATAAATAACTAGATAGATAAATGAATCTTGAGCTTCTAAATCATGAGTATTTAATGAAATTTACTCTTAAGTTTTTTTTTCAAGATGTTACATATATCCCATATCCCACAACCCACACCATTCTAGAAGGTGAGCCACTCCGTGTAGTCATTTCAAGATCTACAAGCCTCTTCGGCACCAGCACCCCAAATGTCTATATAAATGGGTCTCCGCGGCCTCCTCCATGTAGGCAAGGAAATGCAACACAATGCAACACACTACGAATTGAAACACCATAGAGAGAGGGGAGGAAGTAGAGAGTAGTCCACCTACAAAAACCCTTTCCTATGAGGCCAACCATGAAAAATGTCATTCTAGTGAAAGCTCCCCCTCCTCTCCTTTACCTTAATTATGTTGCTCCCGTAAACCATGGACCCCCCCACTTATGATATCCCTTCCTCCTTCCATCAGATTGCCTACTGACTTGATCGTCAGAGAGTTCTCCCAGGGCACATCTTCCCTAATGATAACTTTCTTTCCTTGTAGGAAGAAGTCTGACGAGATCCTCTCAAAGGCGGGGCCACCTAGGGTGGCCCGTTGAAGAAATCTGATGAGGTCCTCTCAAGACCCCCATAAGAAAGTTCTTATGAGATCTACCCAAGGTACACCAAGTTCTCAGCTCGCGCTAGCCTCTGCTACCCAACGCCATCGGAAGTGAAGTGCCTCCGCTTCCAACTGCCAGGCAGCGAAGAACCCCTATGGCCAGCTGACGATGACAACCACGAGTCTGGCACCTCCAACATGGTCTCTCCTCCAAGAAGACCCACACATCAAATGCCCCTACAGCCACCAGTAGTCTGCAAAGGTCCCCCTGGTCAGTGCCTCACACCAGTCACTCATCACACTGACAAATCTCCTTCACCTTGACCTTTAGATGGATTATGGGACTCTGGTTGGCTAAGACTCGGGCCGTCACTGTCCATGGGCTGTCTCGCCGCCGCCACTCCAACTTCCACACGACCAAATAGGGGCCCTCGAGTCTCTTCTCTTAAGAGACACATGGAGTACCCTAGAGACCCATTAGCCCGTTGTCCAAGCTTATGTCGTCGAAGCTCTATCCACTACCGCCCGCAGTGCTTGTTCACTTCCGCAATATGCCATCTAGCGCTAGCTCGAGCCATCGCCTCCATTGCCTATCAACCTTCCTCGAGAGTAATCACAACTCTAACTCATCAGCCCTGATGGTTCGCCCGCGCCAAGTGACGTGAACCTAGAGCTCAATAATTGGATAGTGGTGGCTCCTCCCTTCCCTTTCTCAGGGTTTGTACGAGAGCCTCCCCTTCCCTTTCCCATGATCTATACCATGATTTGCCCAGTCAATGTAACCCCCATCAGTGAAAAAAAAATGAAAAACAAGGAATTATGCCAAGTGCAGATCCTCCTCCCCTCCTCTCACTGGTAGCTGGTCATCTGAACTAAGAAGGCACGATTGTTCTCTCCCTCTTCACTTCATCGTGGTTCCCTAGGCCATCCAATGAACCTGCTAAGGATCATACCAATATGTTTGCTATTTAGGAAGTTTTATAGTGGCCAATCTATGGTAAATCTAAATTCTTGAGAGGTCATTTGAAACCTTTTCCATCTAGTGTGAGGAGGGAGGTTTTTGACAACTAAACATGCCATCTTGTTGTGAAAATGTCTAGATTTTGCTATTGGGGTATGTTTGAGATTTTACTTTTATAAAGGGGAAAACTCGGGGGCCAATTGTTCGATCGGTACAAATGGTCCTATATATTATACTCATCAAGAAAAGGAGCTTGATCAGCACAACGTAGAGATACTTGGAGCTGTGGGAGAGGATTGGTGTGAGCTGAGAGGAGAGTGCATCTCTCTTTTTATATTTCTCTATTCAGTATTGAACCTCTTCTCAAGTATGTTTCTCGTGGATGTAGGAAAATTTGTCACCTCTGAACCACACAAAATCTTATGTCTTCTTTATGTGTGCGTGTGCGTGTGTATGCTTGTTCATCGTTGCCGTGGTCGACCCTCAAGCTTGTACGGGGTTCTGGTAATTACTGCGATATGTGTAAATCAACACCGGAGAGAAATCCCAACTCGATCATCTTAATCAACAGTCGATGAATTCCCAAGATAGCTCCTGTATTAAGGATCCACATTGTAGTGGGTGGGACGTCACCCCCTGCTGAGAATGCATCGGATACCAACATTAATATTTCTCCTAAGGAGGCCCTCACCAATCCACAAACATCCAACCTGATCCATGGCATCGGCTGTGCCTAACAAAGTACGTTGAGAACAAATTAAAAACCTTACCTTTGGTGGGTACGTACACAAGGGTCTTTGCACTTGGAATTGCTCTTGATCAGAGGGAAAGTTGTCTGTTACGACGGGTTATGAGTCCATCAAAGATCCTGGAGTTAGATGTCCGTCTATGCAAGAAATCCGGTGCTCGATCCCATTAATTACGTCTCTCCCAAAGCATCTACTTTTGCTACAGTAATTGTGTTACTATTCACAGTTGATATAAGAAATCCTCATGCATGGCAATGCTGCCGTCTACCTTTTTTTTTTAAATCCGGTCAATACCTATTAAGGCCGGGAGAGGAAGAGCGGTCACCCCTAGAGAAGGGGAGAGGCGCTCAACCCCATCCGCCCAACAGGAATGCACTATATATTGATTAGGCAAAAAAGTACAACCAAGGACTAGGGCCGTAAAGAAGGGCACCCTACCTTATCTAGCCGGTAGGGGCCTCTTACAGAAATAGGAAGATCAGCCCAAGATGCCCAAAATGATGTAGACGATAGGGAGCATCCCACGGCTACTAACATGTCAGCCACTTGGTTTGCCTCCCTAAATACATGAGAGATGGAAACGTCAATGGATGTAATGGCAAGCGCCACATCATACAAAATAAGGGAGAGCCTCCATGGACAAGAGAAGTGGCCATTGACAATTTGTGCCAACACAAGTGAATCAGTTTCAACCGCAATAGACCGCACCCCACGTTGACAGCATAGAAGTAAACCATCCCGTAGAGCAAGTGCTTCAGCAGGCTGGAAGTAGCATGTGGATAGACGGCAGCCGCAGCCCATACAAGGGAAGCGTGAGAATCACGTAATACAATACCACCTCCTGCGACACCCGCACCGCGCTTGAAAGCGCCATCAACATTCATCTTCAATCTTCCCGATGGTGGGGGGAACCACCATATAAGTCGAGGAAGGTTGGGTTGTGCCACCTTAAATGGAATGGCCCAAGCCTGCAATAACTCCATCTGACGGGGTAGAAGTTCACGTCCCTTGAGCTGGTTGCCAAGTACAATAGCGCGGATATATTGCATCACCCTGCAAAATATATGTCGAGCATTCATCGGCCAGCCCTCAAAGCGTGAATTATTTCTGCTGTGCCACAGCTCCCAAATGCCAGCAAGGAGAAAACATCTCCCTAAGATCCCAGCAGCCGTAGCAAAGTGCAAGGTGCCCAAGTACTCAAGAACAACTGCCGCAGCCGTGGGCGTTGCACCCATATTGAGTGGTAGGAAGTCCAAAAGTAGAGACCAAACCTCCCTCGTCACAGAGCTACGAAAGAGCAAGTGCAGGTCGGTCTCCGAGCTTGGGGAGGTGCAACAATTACACCGAGAGCAAAGAGGTACACCACACGACATGATTGCACTATCAACTGGAAGACAGCCATGCAAGACTCTCCATGTGAGAATAGACCATTTAAGAGGGATGTTATGATGCCAAATGAGCGCCCAAGTTGTAGCAGCGACAGGGGATAGCAGCTTGCGGACTGAGCTAGTGGAGAAGGCCCCATCCGTGGTGAGGGTCCATACCCAATAATCTTGAGTTGAAGAGGAGGCCACGATGTGCTCCAAAGTAGCTCTAGGACAAAACTGCCTAGCAGCAAGAAGACTTGGCTGCGAGCGGCCAGTGAGGACATTGACAACCGAGCATAACTTATCAGGCAGTTGGTCCCACACATGAGGAGGCACATGGTCTTTCAAAGGAGAGCTACCCGCCCATGCATCAAACCAAAAGGATGCGGTGGACTATTCCTTGGAAATGAACACCCGATGGTTTGCATGAATAAGAACTGCTGCTAGCTGCCAAAGGGTCCTTTCCGCAGCGGTGGTGAGGTTGAAAGATGCTATAGAATAATGCTCCACATGTAAATATTTTGCCTGGAAGAAGCATGCCCAAGGTGTGTTGGCCGTAATAGCTCTCCACAGAAGTTTAGTCCGCAAACCAATTTGGAGAGATTGAAGATTGAGAACCCCCAAGCCACCACTGTCAACCGGCCTAGAAACAATGTTCCAAGCTTTCCAATGCTTCTTGGGGGAGCCTTCATATGAGCCCCAAAAGAAGTTAGATAAAATTCTATGGAAGCCTCTAAAAATAGTCTTTGGTATAGCGGTGGAAGCAAGAGTGTAAATTGGCAAAGTGGATAGGACGTGCCGAATAAGAATAAGACGTCCTCCTGAGGATAAGAATGCTGATTTCCATCCTTGAACCTTGGCCGCGGCGTTAGCAAGAAGATAAGAGAAGTGCCTTGGTTTGCTACGCCCAGTGAATAGCGGAATTCCCAAGTAGGTAAAGGGGAGAGCTGCCACTTTGAATCCGGTAACGTTCTCTATATTCCTGCTAAGAGATGCCGGAGCATACTGGCCCACAATAAAAAAGCTCTTGGAGGAATTAATAAGTTGACCCGATGCTACCTCATATTTTTTGAGAAAAGACATAAGGGCCCTGAGGTGGCAAACGGAACCATTAGAGAACACCAATGTATCATCTGCATATAGTAGGTGGGACACCTTGGGGCAGCGCCCAAGGGTGTGAAACCAGCCCCCACGGCTCCGTCGGAAAAGAGCCAACAGGCCACGGCTAAGTGCCTCCTCTGCCAGAATAAAGAGGGCCGGGGCAATAGGGTCACCTTGCCGTAGACCCCTAGATGATCTGAAGAAACCATGAGACTTCCCATTGACAAGAATAGAGAACCAACAGTTGGTAAGAAGCGGCTCAATGAGAGATATGACAGAAAGATCAAACCCGAACCTTCGAAGTACTGTAAATAGAAAATCACATTCCATCCGGTCATAGGCCTTGGCCATGTCAATTTTGAAGATAACATTCCGGCCACGGCATTTAGTGTGAAGGTGTGATGTCATCTCACAGGCTAAACTGATATTTTCAATAATAGATCGATCTTGAACAAACGCACCTTGCTCCTCCGAAATCAAAATGGGTAGGACACCCGCCAACCGATCACTAAGAACACGTGAGATAACCTTGTAGAAGAAGTTGCATAAACTGATTGGCCGAAAATCTGCACAAGTCTGCGGGTTATCCACCTTGGGGATTAAGACAACAAGAGAGGCAGTGAAGCTGCGAGGTAGCAAGTGACCACAGAAATAAGCTTGAACGCCTGCGATAACCTCAGGCCCAATGAAGTCCCAGCAAGCTTGAAAGAAATGGCCCGTGAAGCCATCCGGGCCAGGTGCACTGTCAGGAGATAAGGTGAATACAATGTGTTTAATCTCATCTGCGGTAGGGACAGCTCGAAGCCGAGCATTGTGGTGTTCATCCAGCAAGGGTGGAATGGATGACAAGACGTCCGAGTGCAAGTAGTGCGGTGTAGAAGTAAAACCCTTCGAAAAATGAGACACAAGCAAATTAGCAATGTCCTCTTCCCGGTCTGCCATAGACCCATCCTCATGACGCAATGTCGAGATAGAAGACCTCCGGCGCTGAGAAGTGGCATAGGCATGGAAGAATTTGGTGTTGTGATCACCCTCCTTTAGCCAATGAACTCTAGATTTTTGCCTTCAAAAAAGTTCTTCCTGCAAGTGAGCTTGCTCGAGCGAGTCCTTTGCGGATATGTAACTTGACATATGTTCCTCAGATGGGTTGCAGTCAAAAGATACCTGTGCCACAGAGAAAGCATCTTCTGCAGCTTGAACATTAGCAAAAACATTCTTAAAAATATTATGATTCCATTCTCTGTAAAACCTTTTCATATGCTTTAACTTGAGAGCCATGGTGAGCAGTGGTAGTGATGAACAGGGGGCCGCTGCCCAGGCAGCTTGAGAATCCAATAAAAAACGTGTGTGAGTCCGCCACATATGTTGAAAACATAATCTAGAGGGGAATCCTTGAGGTTCAGAAAGCACAGTTAGCAGCAAAGGACTATGATCACTGCATGCTCTGGAGAGGTGTTGCACGGAGATCCGTGGACAGGAAATAGCCCATGCTCCATTGAAGAGCAGTCGATCCAATCTCGCCCACATTCCATTAGCCCGCTGTCCATTATACCAGGTGAAAGGCTGCCCACCAAATCCAGCGTCTTCCAGACCCGACGCGGAGATACATGCTTGAAAGTCCAGCGAAGATAAGGAGAAGGCTTGTCGACCCCCTCGTTTCTCAGAAGGATGAAGAATGCTGTTAAAATCGCCACCAACCAACCAAGGTTTATCACAGTTAACAGAAAAATCCATCAGGTGATCGATCCCATAACAACCGACGTTCAGAGATAGTGCAGTTGGCATGGACAATAGTGATGTAAGACGTGATACCCATGTTAGCAGAAAGTAGAAGAGTAATATGCTGGTCAGAACAAGATATTAATATTGCATCAACCGGAGACCTCCAGAAAACCCAAATTCTTCCTTTAGCAGAATTGTTTGCAGAGCAATGATCCATGAGAAATTTCCGTTTGAACCTCTCCATCCAAGGGCCACCAAGTTTTGGCTCTATAACAGCAACAAGAAGAAGGTTATGTTTCCGGATAAGCAGCTTCAGCCGACTAATTGATTGAGCATTCCCCATGCCCCTGATGTTCCAGATCAGAGCATTCATAATTCAGGGAGATCATTGGAGCATCCCGAGTGGGTCCTGCGCGTCCGACGACGAGGGCAGGCGCCACGATCACCTGGGTCTAGGGTGGGGGCTAGACCAACAAAGCTGGCATGTGCTGCTGGCAGGTCTGGGAAGTGAGATAGTGGTTCCAAGCCTGGCGCAGTGAGCACTTGTATCCTTGGACGCAAAGATAGGGAGTGCTCCTTAACTGTGGGGGAGGACACCTCGTGGCCATGGGCGGTTGCAAGAGAACCATCGTGGACAGCCACCGAGGGCGGTGGGTCCGCTGGAGCCGAATGATTGGTGCTGTCACCCACGAGAGCATCGCCAGCAGAAGGCTCATGGACAGAGCACAAGGAGACAGAAGAGTGGAGGCGAGAAGCATCTGTAGATGGCAGAAGCTCCGCAACACTCGTCCCCGCATCAACAGCAGGTCCTGAGCCCGGGGCAAACGCCGACAAAGATGCCGCTGCAGGATCAGGAGGAAGAGACGGCCCGTCTGCCGGAGGGGGAGGACCGCTAGCAGAGCTCACCAGGCCGGTGACCACCAACAGCGGCTGGGAGGAGTCAGCCTGAGGGCGTCGGTCAAGGACCGCAACCGTCGAGGCAGGCAGGGGGCCGGACACAGGGGGAGCCCAGTGGCAGCAACAGCAGCAGACTGAGGGGAGGGCCCCCCAGCCAACGGCGGTAGTGAGGGAGCAGTGGCAGCGCATGCTACAGTGCATGTGGTGGCGCCCGCCTGAGAGGAGGCGCCCACTAGCAGAGAGGCACCCACAGGCTGAGCAGTGCCAGGTGGAGAAGAAACAGGCCCCGAGCCCTCCTTTGTCGAAGCCACCAAAGGAGAGGAGGCAGGTAAGGGGGCCTCCACAGCAGAGACCGGTTGCCATGCGCGCATTGGCCCAGCTAATTCCTTGGCCCGGCCAGGAGCACCATCAGTGGCCTTCCCTTCACCCCCTTTTTTGCATTTGGAAGGTGGGTGACCGAGGCGTTTACAGGTCGTGCAGAACGGGGGAGGGTTCTGGTATACCAGATGTTGCCAAGAACCAGCCCCTCCAATACCAACCCAGACACGCTTGGGCAGGGGCTTGGAAATATCGAGCTGCACACATACTCGAGCTGCCTGCGTGCGAGTAAGGCAAAGAGTATCCCTAGCAATCTGCAAGACTGGCCCTATACTCCCTGCAATAGAATGAATCAACGCTTCACAGAAGAAATTAGGGGGGAGGCCCGAGAGATCAATCCAAACAGGAACGAGGGTGGAGTCTTCCTCCGGCGAGAAGTGAAGAGTCCATCTGGAAAACAGGAACAATCTTCCTTTGACATAGAGAGATTCCTTCAACAGCACTTGTAAAAAATCTTGCTTGTTATGAAACCTGAGGAGAAGATGGCGTGCGTCCAGAGAGCTTATGACGAAATCTTGAGCAAAGTGGACTCTCTGCACTAGATGAGCTCGGGTGTCTTGAAAGGAGGGCCGCCCTTGAGGGGTGCGGGCAACAATGGCGAACTCGAGGGCCTTGCAGGAGGCGTTGATCTCTGCCATGCTAAAGAACGCCGCGGGCAACAATGTCTATCTACTTCCACTTGGACAGAACATCATCTAAGTTTTCCCCTTTTCGTCTAACTTCTTACCCTTCCATCTACTTCTCACTCTTCTATCTATTATCATCTATCAAGTTGGGGAACTTAGTGTACATGAAATAAATAACTAGATAGATAAATGAATCTTGAGCTTCTTAATCATGAGTATTTAATGAAATTTACTCTTAAGTTTTTTTTCAGGATGTTACATATATCACATATCCCACAACCCACACCAATCTAGAAGGTGAGCCACTCCGTGTAGTCATTTCAAGATCTACAAGCCTCTTCGGCACCAGCACCCCAAATGTCTATATAAATGGGTCTCCGCGGCCTCCTCCATGTAGGCAAGGAAATGCAACACAATGCAACACACTACGAATTGAAACACCATAGAGAGAGGGGAGGAAGTAGAGAGTAGTCCACCTACAAAAGCCCTTTCCTATGAGGCCAACCATGAAAAATGTCATTCTAGTGAAAGCTCCCCCTCCTCTCCTTTACCTTAATTATTTTGCTCCCGCAAACCATGGACCCCCCCACTTATGATAGCCCTTCCTCCTTCCATCAGATTGCCTACTGACTTGAGCGTCAGAGAGTTCTCCCAGGGCACATCTTCCCTAATGATAACTTTCTTTCCTTGTAGGAAGAAGTCTGACGAGATCCTCTCAAAGGCGGGGCCACCTAGGGTGGCCTGTTGAAGAAATCTGATGAGGTCATCTCAAGACCCCCATAAGAAAGTTCTTATGCGATCTACCCAAGGTACACCAAGTTCCCAGCTCGCGCTAGCCTCTGCTACCCAACACCATCGAAAGTGAAGTGCCTCCGCTTCCAACTGCCAGGCAGCGAAGAACCCCTATGGCCAGCTGACGATGACAACCACGAGTCTGGCACCTCCAACAGGGTCTCTCCTCCAAGAAGACCCACACATCAAACGCCCCTACAGCCACCAGTAGTCTGCAAAGGTCCCCCTGGTCAGTGCCTCACACCAGTCACTCATCACACTGAAAAATCTCCTTCACCTTGACCTTTAGATGGATTATGGGACTCTGGTTGGCTAAGACTCGGGCCGTCACTGTCCATGGGCTGTCTCGCCGCCGCCACTCCAACTTCCACACGACCAAATAGGGGCCCTCGAGTCTCTTCTCTTAAGAGACACATGGAGTACCCTAGAGACCCATTAGCCCGTTGTCCAAGCTTATGTCGTCGAAGCTCTATCCACTACCACCCGCAGTGCTTGTTCACTTCCGCAATATGCCATCTAGCGCTAGCTCGAGCCATCGCCTCCATTGCCTATCAACCTTCCTCGAGAGTAATCACAGCTCTAACTCATCAGCCCCGATGGTTCGCCCGCGCCAAGTGACGTGAACCTAGAGCTCAATAATTGGATAGTGGTGGCTCCTCCCTTCCCTTTCTCAGGGTTTGTACGAGAGCCTCCCCTTCCCTTTCCCATGATCTATACCATGATTTGCCCAGTCAATGTAACCCCCATCAGTGAAAAAAATGAAAAATAAGGAATTATGCCAAGTGCAGATCCTCCTCCCCTCCTCTCACTGGTAGCTGGTCATCTGAACTGAGAAGGCACGATTGTTCCCTCCCTCTTCACTTCACCGTGGTTCCCTAGGCCATCCAATGAACCTGCTAAGGATCATATATACCTATATGTTTGCTATTTAGGAAGTTTTATAGTGGCCAATCTATGGTAAATCTAAATTCTTGAGAGGTCATTTGAAACCTTTTCCATCTAGTGTGAGGAGGGAGGTTTTTGACAACTAAACATGCCATCTTGTTGTGAAAATGTCTAGATTTTGCTATTGGGGTATGTTTGAGATTTTACTTTTATAAAGGGAAAAACTCGGGGGCCAATTGTTCGATCGGTACAAATGGTCCTATATATTGTACTCATCAAGAAAATGAGCTTGATCAGCACAACGTAGAGATACTTGGAGCTGTGGGAGAGGGTTGGTGTGAGCTGAGAGGAGAGTGCATCTCTCTTTTTATATTTCTCTATTCAGTATTGAACCTCTTCTCAAGTATGTTTCTCGTGGATGTAGGAAAATTTGTCGCCTCTGAACCACACAAAATCTTATGTCTTCTTTATGTGTGCGTGTGCGTGTGTATGCTTGTTCATCGTTGCCGTGGTCGACCCTCAAGCTTGTACGGGGTTCTGGTAATTACTGCGATATGTGTAAATCAACACCGGAGAGAAATCCTAACTCGATCATCTTAATCAACAGTCGATGAATTCCCAAGATGGCTCCTGTATTAAGGATCCATGTTGTAGTGTGTGGGACGTCACCCCCTACTGGGAATGCATCGGATACCAACATTAATATTTCTCCTAAGGAGGCCCTCACCAATCCACAAACATCCAACTTGATCCATGGCATCGGCTGTGCCTAACAAAGTACGTTGAGAACAAATTAAAAATCTTACCTTTGGTGGGTACGTACACAAGGGTCTTTGCACTTGGAATTGCTCTTGATCAGAGGGAAACTTGTCTGTTACGACGGGTTATGAGTCCATCAAAGATCCTGGAGTTAGACGTCCGTCTATGCAAGAAATCCGATGCTCGATCCCATTAATTACGTCTCTCCCAAAGCATCTACTTTTGCTACAGTAATTGTGTTACTATTCGCAGTTGATATAAGAAATCCTCATGCATGGCAATGCTGCCGTCTACCTTTTTTTTTTAAATCCGGTCAATACCTATTAAGGCTAGGAGAGGAAGAGCGGTCACCCCTAGAGAAGGGGAGAGGCGCTCAACCCCATCCGCCCAATAGGAATGCACTATATATTGATTAGGCAAAAAAGTACAACTAAGGACTAGGGCCGTAAAGAAGGGCACCCTACCTTATCTAGCCGGTAGGGGCCTCTTACAGAAATAGGAAGATCAGCCCAAGATGCCCAAAATGATGTAGACGACAGGGAGCATCCCACGGCTGCTAACATGTCAGCCACTTGGTTTGCCTCCCTAAATACATGAGAGATGGAAACGTCAATGGATGTAATGGCAAACACCACATCATACAAAATAAGGGAGAGCCTCCACGAACAAGAGAAGTGGCCATTGACAATTTGTGTCAACACAAGTGAATCAGTTTCAACCGCAATAGACCGCACCCCACGTTGACAGCATAGAAGTAAACCATCCCGTAGAGCAAGTGCTTCAGCTTCAAGGCTAGAAGTAGCATGTGGATAGACGGCAGCCGCAGCCCATACAAGGGAAGTGTGAGAATCACGTAATACAATACCACCTCCTGCGACACCCGCACCGCGCTTGAAAGCGCCATCAACATTCATCTTCAATCTTCCCGATGGTGGGGGAAACCACCGTATAAGTCGAGGAAGGTTGGGTTGTGCCACCTTAAATGGAATGGCCCAAGCCTACAATAACTCCATCTGACGGGGTAGAAGTTCACGTCCCTTGAGCTGGTTGCCAAGTACAATAGCGCGGATAGATTGCATCACCCTGCAAAATATATGTCGAGAATTCATCGGCCGGCCCTCAAAGCGTGAATTATTTCTGCTGTGCCACAGCTCCCAAATGCCAGCAAGGAGAAAACATCTCCCTAAGATCCCAGCAGCCGTAGCAAAGTGCAAGGTGCCCAAGTACTCAAGAACAACTGCCGCAGCCGTGGGCGCTGCACCCACATTGAGTGGTAGGAAGTCCAAAAGTAGAGACCAAACCTCCCTCGCCACGGAGCTACGAAAGAGCAAGTGCAGGTCGGTCTCCGAGCTTGGGGAGGTGCAACAATTACACCGAGAGCAAAGAGGTACACCACACGACATGATTGCACTATCAACTGGAAGACAGCCATGCAAGACTCTCCATGTGAGAATAGACCATTTAAGAGGGATGTTATGATGCCAAATGAGCGCCCAAGTTGTAGCAGCGACAGGGGATAGCAGCTTGCGGACTGAGCTAGTGGAGAAGGCCCCATCCGTGGTGAGGGTCCATACCCAATAATCTTGAGTTGAAGAGGAGGCCACGATGTGCTCCAAAGCAGCTCTAGGACAAAACTGCCTAGCAGCAAGAAGACTTGGCTGCGAGCGGCCAGTGAGGACATTGACAACAGAGCATAACTTATCAGGCAGCTGGTCCCACACATGAGGAGGCACATGGTCTTTCAAAGGAGAGCTACCCGCCCATGCATCAAACCAAAAGGATGCGGTGGACTATTCCTTGGAAATGAACACCCGATGGTTTGCATGAATAAGAACTGCTGCTAGCTGCCAAAGGGTCCTTTCCGCAGCGGTGGTGAGGTTGAAAGATGCTATAGAATAATGCTCCACATGTAAATATTTTGCCTGGAAGAAGCATGCCCAAGGTGTGTTGGCCGTAATAGCTCTCCACAGAAGTTTAGTCCGCAAACCAATTTGGAGAGATTGAAGATTGAGAACCCCCAAGCCACCACTGTCAACCGGCCTAGAAACAATGTTCCAAGCTTTCCAATGCTTCTTGGGGGAGCCTTCATATGAGCCCCAAAAGAAGTTAGATAAAATTCTATGGAAGCCTCTAAAAATAGTCTTTGGTATAGCGGTGGAAGCAAGAGTGTAAATTGGCAAAGTGGATAGGACGTGCCGAATAAGAATAAGACGTCCTCCTGAGGATAAGAATGCTGATTTCCATCCTTGAACCTTGGCCGCGGCGTTAGCAAGAAGATAAGAGAAGTGCCTTGGTTTGCTACGCCTAGTAAATAGCGGAATTCCCAAGTAGGTAAAGGGGAGAGCTGCCACTTTGAATCGGTAACGTTCTCTATATTCCTGCTAAGAGATGCCGGAGCATGCCGGCCCACAATAAAAAAGCTCTTGGAGGAATTAATAAGTTGACCCGATGCTACCTCATATTTTTTGAGAAAAGACATAAGGGCCCTGAGGTGGCGAACGGAACCATTAGAGAACACCAATGTATCATCTGCATATAGTAGGTGGGACACCTTGGGGCAGCGCCCAAGGGTGTGAAACCAGCCCCCACGGCTCCGTCGGAAAAGAGCCAACAGGCCACGGCTAAGTGCCTCCTCTGCCAGAATAAAGAGGGCCGGGGCAATAGGGTCACCTTGCCGTAGACCCCTAGATGATCTGAAGAAACCATGAGACTTCCCATTGACAAGAATAGAGAACCAACAGTTGGTAAGAAGCGGCTCAATGAGAGATATGACAGAAAGATCAAACCCGAACCTTCGAAGTACTGTAAATAGAAAATCACATTCCATCCGGTCATAGGCCTTGGCCATGTCAATTTTGAAGATAACATTCCGGCCACGGCATTTAGTGTGAAGGTGTGATGTCATCTCACAGGCTAAACTGATATTTTCAATAATAGATCGATCTTGAACAAACGCACCTTGCTCCTCCGAAATCAAAATGGGTAGGACACCCGCCAACCGATCACTAAGAACACGTGAGATAACCTTGTAGAAGAAGTTGCATAAACTGATTGGCCGAAAATCTGCACAAGTCTGCGGGTTATCCACCTTGGGGATTAAGACAACAAGAGAGGCAGTGAAGCTGCGAGGTAGCAAGTGACCACAGAAATAAGCTTGAACGCCTGCGATAACCTCAGGCCCAATGAAGTCCCAGCAAGCTTGAAAGAAATGGCCCGTGAAGCCATCCGGGCCAGGTGCACTGTCAGGAGATAAGGTGAATACAATGTGTTTAATCTCATCTGCGGTAGGGACAGCTCGAAGCCGAGCATTGTGGTGTTCATCCAGCAAGGGTGGAATGGATGACAAGACGTCCGAGTGCAAGTAGTGCGGTGTAGAAGTAAAACCCTTCGAAAAATGAGACACAAGCAAATTAGCAATGTCCTCTTCCCGGTCTGCCATAGACCCATCCTCATGACGTAATGTCGAGATAGAAGACCTCCGGCGCTGAGAAGTGGCATAGGCATGGAAGAATTTGGTGTTGTGATCACCCTCCTTTAGCCAATGAACTCTAGATTTTTGCCTCCAAAAAAGTTCTCCCTGCAAGTGAGCTTGCTCGAGCGAGTCCTTTGCGGATATGTAACTTGACATATGTTCCTCAGATGGGTTGCAGTCAAAAGATACATGTGCCACAGAGAAAGCATCTTCTGCAGCTTGAACATTAGCAAAAACATTCTTAAAAATATTATGATTCCATTCTCTGTAAAACTTTTTCATATGCTTTAACTTGAGAGCCATGGTGAGCAGTGGTAGTGATGAACAGGGGGCCGCTGCCCAGGCAGCTTGAGAATCCAATAAAAAACGTGTGTGAGTCCGCCACATATGTTGAAAACATAATCTAGAGGGGAATCCTTGAGGTTCAGAAAGCACAGTTAGCAGCAAAGGACTATGATCACTGCATGCTCTGAAGAGGTGTTGCACGGAGATCCGTGGACAGGAAATAGCCCATGCTCCATTGAAGAGCAGTCGATCCAATCTCGCCCAGATTCCATTAGCCCGCTGTCCATTATACCAGGTGAAAGGCTGCCCACCAAATCCAGCGTCTTCCAGACCCGATGCGGAGATACATGCTTGAAAGTCCAGCGAAGATAAGGAGAAGGCTTGTCGACCCCCTCGTTTCTCAGAAGGACGAAGAATGCTGTTAAAATCGCCACCAACCAACCAAGGTTTATCACAGTTAACAGAAAAATCCATCAGGTGATCCCATAACAACCGACGTTCAGAGATAGTGCAGTTGGCATGGACAATAGTGATGTAAGACGTGATACCCATGTTAGCAGAAAGTAGAAGAGTAATATGCTGGTCAGAACAAGAGATTAATATTGCATCAACCGGAGACCTCCAGAAAACCCAAATTCTTCCGTTAGCAGAATTGTTTGCAGAGCAATGATCCATGCGAAATTTCCGTTTGAACCTCTCCATCTAAGGGCCACCAAGTTTTGGCTCTATAACAGCAACAAGAAGAAGGTTATGTTTCCGGATAAGCAGCTTCAGCCGACTAATTGATTGAGCATTCCCCATGCCCCTGATGTTCCAGATCAGAGCATTCATAATTTATGGAGATCATTGGAGCATCCCGAGTGGGTCCTCCACGTCCGACGACGAGGGCAGGCGCCACGATCACCTGGGTCTAGGGTGGGGGCTAGACCAACAAAGCTGGCATGTGCTGCAGGCAGGTCTGGGAAGTGAGATAGTGGTTCCAAGCCTGGCGCAGTGAGCACTTGTATCCTTGGACGCAAAGACAGGGAGTGCTCCTTAACTGTGGGGGAGGACACCTCGTGGCCATGGGCGGTTGCAAGAGAACCATCGTGGACAGCCACCGACGGCGGTGGGTCCGCTGGAGCCGAATGATTGGTGCTGTCACCCACGAGAGCATCGCCAGCAGAAGGCTCATGGACAGAGCACAAGGAGACAGAAGAGTGGAGGCGAGAAGCATCTGTAGATGGCAGAAGCTCCGCAACACTCGTCCCCGCATCAACAGCAGGCCCTGAGCCCGGGGCAAACGCCGACAAAGATGCCGCTGCAGGATCAGGAGGGAGAGACGGCCCGTCTGCCGGAGGGGGAGGACCGCTAGCAGAGCTCACCAGGCCGGTGACCACCAACAGCGGCTGGGAGGAGTCAGCCTGAGGGCGTCGGTCAAGGACCGCAACCGTCGAGGCAGGCAGGGGGCCGCACACAGGGGGAGCCCAGTGGCAGCAACAGCAGCAGACTGAGGGGAGGGCCCCCCAGCCAACGGCGGTAGTGAGGGAGCAGTGGCAGCGCATGCTACAGTGCATGTGGTGGCGCCCGCCTGAGAGGAGGCGCCCACTAGCAGAGAGGCACCCACAGGCTGAGCAGTGCCAGGTGGAGAAGAAACAGGCCCCGAGCCCTCCTTTGTCGAAGCCACCAAAGGAGAGGAGGCAGGTAAGGGGGCCTCCACAGCAGAGACCGGTTGCCATGCGCGCATTGGCCCAGCTAATTCCTTGGCCCGGCCAGGAGCACCATCAGTGGCCTTCCCTTCACCCCCTTTTTTGCATTTGGAAGGTGGGTGACCGAGGCGTTTACAGGTCGTGCAGAACAGGGGAGGGTTCTGGTATACCAGATGTTGCCAAGAACCAGCCCCTCCAATACCAACCCAGACACGCTTGGGCAGGGGCTTGGAAATATCGAGCTGCACACATACTCGAGCTGCCTGCGTGCGAGTAAGGCAAAGAGTATCCCTAGCAATCTGCAAGACTGGCCCTATACTCCCTGCAATAGAATGAATCAACGCTTCACAGAAGAAATTAGGGGGGAGGCCCGAGAGATCAATCCAAACAGGAACGAGGGTGGAGTCTTCCTCCGGCGAGAAGTGAAGAGTCCATCTGGAAAACAGGAACAATCTTCCTTTGACATAGAGAGATTCCTTCAACAGCACTTGTAAAAAATCTTGCTTGTTATGAAACCTGAGGAGAAGATGGCGTGCGTCCAGAGAGCTTATGACGAAATCTTGAGCAAAGTGGACTCTCTGCACTAGATGAGCTCGGGTGTCTTGAAAGGAGGGCCGCCCTTGAGGGGTGCGGGCAACAATGGCGAACTCGAGGGCCTTGCAGGAGGCGTTGATCTCTGCCATGCTAAAGAACGCCGCCGGCTCACCCGCATCAGTGAGGGCCGGAGCATGTGCAAGAAGGTTGGACGGCGGCGGAGCAAACGAGCTGAGGACCGCCTGAGCAAAGGAGGGAGGGGGGCCGTGCGAACTCCATCAGGAGATTTGGAGGTGGGGCCAGCTTCACCTGAAGCAGGGGAGGGCTGCACCACGAACGCAGGCAGAGGAGCCGTGGCGTCATGGGCTGCGTCTTGCGAATAGGAAGAGGAGGCAACCGCAGACCTAGAAGAGGCCGAAGCGAAGTTGCCCACACCGCCACCAGCAGGAGGAGGGCGGGGAAGAAGGCCGGTGAACGGCGGAGGGGCCGTAGACGACACAGGGTACAAGGACGGGGCTGCAGTGCGACCTGCAGCAAGCTTTGTCGGAGAAGAGACGTCCCCCGTACTGACGTGTCGAGCAGGAAGTGGCGTAGAGGGGACAGCGGGACCTGCAGCACCGCCCTGAAGAGCGGTCAACGGAGCAAGAAGTGAACGTGGGGAGGTCAGGGGAGGCGAGAGGGCCCTCCCCTGGCCGGCCATGGCCGGCGGCCACCCGCCCTAGGGCAGAACGGAACAGCCACGAACGGGAAACGGAGAGGGAGGGGAAACGAGGAGAGAGAAAAACACAATGCTGCCGTCTACCTTCCCATACTTACAATTCTATGGGAGACGTGCATGGAAAGTCAGGTGTGCTCTCAGATATTTGAAGATAAAACCTGCGTCGAATCCAGACCATTACACAATCTATATATGTATCTTGCAACAACTAGCTTTTCGTTTACAGCAGCCGGTAAGAGTGCACTTCCTTGGTCTGCTAATTAGGTGGGATGATATATATTCTCCAGCTTTCTGAATAGTTTTCTTGGGAGTCTTGAACAAGTCTATATATGTTGCAGATGCGTACTTGTCTTATAATTAATATGCGCGTTCTTCTAACTGCGACTTTGATTCCCATATATACATTTGTGGGAGAGCAATTCCCTGCTAATGTACGGTACGTGGATGTGCTACTCTATATGGATGCTGCTGGCATTCCTCGCTTCAAGCTACCTTTAGATTTCTTTCCGTATGTATATTTATATATGGGTGCGTGGTTTCTTGGGTTTTCTTTCTTCATTGTTTTTATCACGATCGAAGTGAGAGGTATAGGGTTACGCCCCCCTCTGCTTATTGTTCTCAGTTATTTTATTGTTCGCAATTATTTCTAACCATAATCAATAAAATTTAGAAGTACGGGCCAAAAAAGAGTTCTATATTCCAAAACTATTTTTAATAGAGATAATCTCATATATATCCCCTAATTATATCTTATTTATCTATTCTATATGCATCCATTAATTAAGCAAACCAGATGTGGTTACAATTTGATTTATGTGGAAAGGGACACTTTTATCTTTGATTAGAGTCTAGAAGGCATATATGATATTTCATGTGCAAATATGGTATTTTTGATATTTTGCATATAAGAGTGGTATGTATTAAATTATCCCTACATTCTAGCTCATCATATGTCACCTTGTAGTTCTACTTATTAATTTGTTATTTATTCAGCTTAATTTTTAAGTACAAAATTGCACAAGAAGTTTTATATTGAAGCATCTGAATTAACTAGCTACTGCAATCTTGGTAAAGCGGGAAAGGGGTTAAAGCATAGAAGGAGATAGTAAAAAAGGCTATATTTGATCTAACTGAGAAGGTACGTAGGAAACGTTAGTCATTAGTTGAAGGTTCAATAAGACATATTTGATATTAACTAATGTTCTTGGTGAATGTACTGGAGAAGAACAAGAATGGAGCATTATCTTCTCGACAGACTGCACCACCTTCTCCTACGTACTGACAAAGCAACACCAGGTGCTCAGGAAACAAACAGGTGCAGAGGCAGCTGAGAACAAATCTAATTGAATTAGAAATTAAGGCCCATACATCTGCACCTGAGGGAGATACCCAGAGCACTGCACCTGACCCAGAGCACCAGTTTTAGAGTCAGATGTTCCAGTACCCAAGAAAAGAAGAAGTTCTACAAGGAAGAACTAGACCTCTGCATCTCAAGTTTCTCAAGCTCTACTTCCTCTTGCTTCACCAGCTCAGACATCCCCCGCTCAACCATCTCTCGTTCCTGTTGACCTCCCAGAGCAATCTCTCTCAATTGCTCGAGTCCAAACCACTCAAGATGAAGTGGTTCCTCATTCCGCTTCATCTATTCCTCCTGATGTATAATCCAATCAGTTTAAGTATGGTTTACTTTTCTCCTCTCTAATTCATCATCTTAATTTCTAATTTCAGTTCCATTTTCTTTTGAGTTCAGCCTTTCAAGGAGGTCCAGCCTTTAATTAGTCCCCTCTACCTCCTCTCTTCCTTGAGCTTCTCCTGCTCCTTTGGCAACTTTAGTTATAGGATATGATGAAATTGCAATGCATGCCTGATAAGGATCGAGTAGTTATAGAGTGGGCTGCCTATCAAGTAAGGCCATCTATAAAGCTGAACAGAGTCTCTTGGAAGCATCTTCAGAAGGCATCAAACTTTTGCTTTCGTTCTTGTCACAACAATTCCTCTACAACAACTTCCTTCAAAAGAACGCACTCATCGTGCCAGCGACAAGATCCATTAGACAAACAGGCCATGGCTCGCATGACAGACCTTTTCAAAGGTTCAACCTACTCTAAGGAGCAAGTGGACAGTTTCTTTGTGCCCCTAGCAAAGGGATCACCTCCTATCACTACTGGTCAGGAGGAAATGAAGAACCTCTTTGTTCCCACAGTTGAAGACGTGAGAATTGTTCGATTCATGGATATAGAGGATCGCAGGGATCTTCTCCTCTCTTCTAGCAAAAGGGGAACTCTAGCTAATTGGAAGATATCATGATCCTAAGACTATATAATATCTTCATCCACGATGAACATGGCCGTATCAACTTATTTAAATTTCTGTATGCCACTGGCACAAGTGGGGACAAGTATGCAAAAAAAGATTTGAGTAATGCTTAGTGCAACCCGGGTCATTACATCTAGGGTGTTACACATGCAACACTCTTTTTTTTTAATTTTTTTTGATTGACCCCCACGTCTAATTAGGTTGGTGTGTCGTTCACGTCATCGGATGACGTGATATAAGAGCCGATTAAATGAAAAATCTCAACTATGTGAATAGTAAAATTGAGTCAATTTTACTATTCACATAGAGATAAATTTATTTTTATCTGACCCTCACGTCACGTCATCTGATAACGTGACCGACACACCAAACTAATTTAGAGGGTGAGTTATGACGCTTGCAGTAGAAGGATAGATATTGTGAGCACTTGGTGTGTGTGTGTGTGTATTGCTCGTGGGTTGATTGTGGGCACTTGGTGGTACACCTGACCAAATCTGGGTGGTTCCCTTCGTAACCCTCTACTCATACAAATTGAGTTAACAGTCCATCAATAGAGAGGGTGTGTTCTGATGCTTAAGATATGTCATCCTTAAGTTGTTGAATCCATAAAACCGTGGTGTCGCGGACATTAATCCGGTGGAGGTGACAAGAGGAGTTGGGTCATTTGACATGCTATGATATCATGTTGAATCCACAAAATCGCGGTGTTGAGATATAAGGGCCCAAGGTCATAAGCATGAACCACAACTCATTTAACCAATACGGGATTATTGTCCAAGGAGACACTATGCCCAAATATTCTAACATAAATGACAATATCTTTCATCTTTATAAACATCAAATTTAAGGTTCGTTGCATTAATGCGATCAGCCCAAGGATGAGGAGGTCACCCACATAATTATTAAGGGTTTTTTGCATGAAAATCATTGTTAAAAGTGAATTTGTAAAAAAAACCATTCCTAAAAATACATTAGCAGGTATATCACTGAGTTAATTCAAATAGTGCATAAATGTCATTTAAGCGTGATTTTCTTACAAGTTGTTGGTAAAAAAGAAGTGATATACATGTAAATAAATATGGTATTTTTGCACAATTCAGATTACACAGTGATATACCTGCTAATATATTTTTAAGAATAATTTTTTTACAAATTCACTTTTAACAATAATTTCCATGCAAAAAACTTAATTATTAATTCAAGACCCCCCCCTCCCTGTTGAAACGGTGTCTCGCCCCTACCAAATGTCATTGCCCCTCCACTCCAACATAGAATCCAAAGAACGTGACGTTTCAATGTCAGCAAAAGGGAAGATGAACTCTATTTTATTATCATAATATACAGTAAGATATCCAGTCATTAAATGACAATATCTGTTATCTTCAAAGTGTCACAAAACCCAAAAACTAGGCTAGCTCCGACCCAAGGACAGATGATGGGCCACGCACCCACCCACGGACTTCAAAATCCTCCCCTCTATTTTGAAACTCCATCTTGCCTTCACTATGGTAACGTAAGCCATTGGGTAAACTCTAGTTAAGTTATTCCAGGGTTAAGTTTAACCACATTTGTTAATTATTATTTTTATGCTAAGAGAAATAAAATAAATAAAATGATTATAAATATAAAACAAATAAAAAAACTAAATAATCATACCTTATCCAACTTAAAATAACTTATTCGACCAAAATAACCAGAATAAATTATCTTACCTTAACCCGTGTGTGTCTTATCGGACTCTAAAAATTACTCATCTTATTTTGCTCGTATTATAAATTTTTCTTTTGATAATTCAAAATCTAACACAGTTGACGTAGGACTCAATCTGAGCACCTAATATTTTGAGTTTGAGATTTAATAAGATCATTAATTGACGTATTATCTTTTTTACAACTAACGTGTCGTCAAATCAGAGATGTACATCTAGAGGGAATGTGAAATCACTCAGTCGCAAGATTATTCCGACTCGATGTGATGCATAGAATAAGATGAATAAATCACCTTACATAAATAAAATATTATTAGATTATCAAAGTCACCTCTGGTGTCTCCCTCTCCTTTGGAGCTCATGGTCCCTGGAGACAGGGGCATTAGTTCACCATCGGTTAAACAAGGACCTGCCGGTTAAGGTGATGTCCCACCGATTAACACATAACCCACCAATTAAACCCCCGAAAGGGGGTGCCGGTTAAACGGGGGTCTGCCGATTAAACGGGGTGAAGGCGCCACCGGTTAAATGTAGGCTGCCGGTTAATGGGGCTGCCAATTAAACGGGGAGAAGGCGCAACTGGTTGAAGGCCCCACAGATTAATATGGCATCCACCGATCAAGCCCAAAGAAAAATGTCTGTCCGTTAGGCTTATGGGAGAAGAGGTCTACCGGTTAAGTGTCTGCCAAAGCCACCTGTTAAAGGCCCACCAAGGCTATCGGTTAGATGTCCGTGAGGGCCACCGGTTAAACGGCCATGAGGGGCTGCCGATTAAGTGCCAATGAGGACCATCGGTTAAGGCGAAGGCCACCGGTTAAAGCGAGGAAAGGGGGAGTCCCACCAGTTAAACCATGAGGCCACCGATTAAGGCAAAAGGGGAGAATATCTTTGCTCTTTATACATGTCACCAAACCACAAAACTAGCTAGCTCCGACCCAAGGACGGATGATGGGCCACCCACCCACCCACCCACGGACTTCAAAGTCCTCCCCTCTATTTTGAAACTCCATCTTGCCTTCATTTTGATAACGTAAGCCACTGGGTAAAGTCCAGTTAAGTTATTCTAGGGTTTAGTTTAACCACATTTGTTAATTATTTTCTTATGCTAAGAGAAATAACATAAATAAAATGATTATAAATATAAAACAAATAAGAAAATTAAAATAGTCTTACCTTACCCGATTTAAAATAACTCGTTCGACCAAAGTAATCAGAATAAATTACCTGACCTTAGCCCGAGTGTATCTTATCGGACTCTAAAAATAACTCATCTTATTTTACTCAGTATTACAAAACTCTTTTTTTGATAATTCGAAATCTAACACAGTTGATGTGGGACTCAATCTGAACACCTAATATTTTGAGTTTGAGATTTAGTAAGATCACTAATTGACGTATTATCTTTTTACGACTAACGTGTCGTCAAATCGGAGATGTACATCCAGAGAGAATGTGAAATCACTCGGTCACGAGATTGTATCGACTCGATGCGATGCATAGATAAGATGAATAAGTCACCGCACATAAATAAATATTATTGGATTATCAAAGTCGCCTACGGTGTCACCCTCTTACCTATTGCCTCCTCTTATAAAATAATAAAATTCAAGATACTTTTACTTTTTGGTTGTCACCCAAACCCGAACTGAAGCCCCCCCTAATCGCAGGACAACCAGTCCGCCCACAAAATTCAAAAGCTCCCCTCCTCGTTTTGAAACCCCACCTCTACCGGAGGGGGCGGTGCTCCACCCTGCACGTCCAGGGTCCCTGCGGCCAGCTCTACCTGGGACTGCGCCTCCCCCCTTTGCGTCATCGTGGATCCTTAAACACGTAAAAATGAAAACATACACATTAATCCCAAATGAGAACATACACATCGATTACTAAATCCAAGAGTTAAATCAAGTGAAATTATGAGGTGAACACATCTAAGATACTAACGCGACTCCCCCACCCTCCCCTCCCGAATGTGCCCCACTCCGTCTCCCAAACCCCCCGCCCGCCCCACCATACCCCCCTCCCCTCCCCACCGGATCGCCCCCCCTCCCTTTCCCGAACACACACCCACATTATAATAAATTTAAACACACACCTACATAAATAGTAAATTCAAATAATAAATTTAAGCACACACCCACATAATAATAATAAATATTAAATTTAAATGAAATTAAACAAACTAAAATCAAACAATATATTTTTAAACAATATATTTTACTGACTGTTTATTGGCAAAAATTCGTCAGAAAGATAGAACAAAGTCTGTTGCCGTACCCGACGCTAATAACCCTGCATGAAAATTTGGTGACTGTAAGAGACATAGAGAGAGAGGGTAAACGAATGAGAGGGGGGGCTTGCCCCTCTCTGTATGCGTGTGTGCGACAGTGAGAGAGATAGTAAGAGAGGGCGATTGAGTGAGGGAGAAGGAGATAGAGGGGACCAACCAATTTTAATTTCTCATTACCTTCTTCTAGTAAACCTTCTATTTCCGTGCACTCTCAATCTCCACTGCTACCCAACCCAGTTAAACACCCATCACCTCCTGTTAAGAGGCTTACACCAAAATAGTTTCAGGGCCAGAAATCTAAAGGTCTTTGTTACAATTGTGATGACAAATGGTGATCGGAATCGACGCCGAGCACTGACATTTTTAATTTATCTTTGTGTCCTTTTAATTTATTTTTATATCCTTGGGTAAACATATGTGTAATTGTAAGGCTTTATAAGCCAAACTGTGAGTCTTTAGGTTTTAGTGGGTTTTTATACAAAAGTCTAGTAGGACCAGCAAGGGGCCCCCATCTCCTTCCCTATTGGTCCACCTAAGTCTTAGGGCCCATGTGGGGCCAGTCAAAGGTCCAAGGTGGGCTTCTAGATGGTTTGACATTCAAAGGGGGACAAGTGGAACAAAATGTCCAAGATGCCTCCCCTTAAGTGAAGGGGGTGCCCCCCCATTAAAATGACATTTTGTATTTTCTTTTTTTAGGCCAATTGACCACATAGGGGAAGAAAATACTACCCCTCCTTTCTCTCCCACGAAATCTCAACCCCCTCCCCCTTCCTCCCCTTCTATATAAACCCATGTATAGTGTTTTGTAAGAATTAATGAAGAGAAAAATTATGAATTTGGTTGGAGCCAAAGAAGGGTGTGCCTCCTCTCTCTCTCCCCCCCTTGCAGATAGATTTCTGTAAAATTTTGGGTGTGATGCCCTTCTATCTTCTCTTCTGATCCTCTGAATTCTATTTCTGCCACCGCCGTCCCCGCCATCGCACCGCCATCGCGCCGCCGTCTTCATCGTCGGAGTTCTATCTACATCAAGGATAGAACCCTACTCCGTGATTTTTAGCTCTCCATCAGGAGCTCAGATCACAACCAAACTTGGAGGGTGAGTCATCCACGTCCACCCCAGCCTCCACAAAAAAATACAATCATTTACCTTTTGTTTGCTATTTTTTCCATTTTCATATATTTCCACCTTCCAATTCTGTCTTCTGTCCAGATCCTGTCACAGTAACCCTGTGTTTTCAGGTTTCGACCCCCTTTCTCTTTTCTTCTTGAGTCACCAATTTTATTGAGAGTTCTGTCCATCTAGTACCTCTTCCACAAATTTTCTTGTGAATTTAGGATTCTGTTTATATTTTCAAAAAAATCACTTTCAGATCCCAACTCAGTCTGTCTGCCTCTGTCCAGATCCGACCACCCAGCAGTATAAAATACCTTTCTCCACCCAAACCTCCACCACATCTGTCACAAAATTATTCCCGTTTTCTTTGTTTCCACCTCTACAACTTTCGTGAAGACGTCAACTTCCAAATCTAAAATTTGATCCACAGTCAACGTCAGTTCTCAGGAAAAATCACTTATGTCTTGAGATTTTGGGTCCTATTCAACAGCAACTTGTAAAATCGATTAAGACCAGATCCGAGAAATTCAAAATTATTTCTCTGACCTTAGATCGAAGTATTTTGAAAGAGCTTTCCAATGGTAACTCTTGTGCGTCGGTCCGACGTCGGGAGTGATCGCATCAGAAAATCTCGCCGGGTCGCGCGCTGTAAAACAGCAACGCCAGATCCGTGGGCAGCACGGTCAACAAGGGAGACCGGAGCCGACTCGCCTCCCACGAGGCTAACCAGCGTGCCACCGTCCCAGGGAGAGCCTCTCCGGGAGCCAACGTCACAGCGGCACCACTCCGGGCCCACTCGGACCCGCCGATGAGTATGTGGGCCCCACGTTCGTGAAGACGTGTGCCGCTAAAGCGATATCAAAACGCTGCCCGTCAACCCAAGTTCGGTCCTCCCGGGCCCCATTTGTAGCCCGTTACCTCCCTGCGTGGAGTGGGCAGTAAATTTCATTTCTGTAATTTTTCTAATAATTGTTTAACCGGGATTTACTGTCTTGGCCGGGATCGTCTTCCCCACGTCCGGAGCGAGGAGGTAAACTCGCCCCACTCTTTATCGCATTTTGCTTAGTTCGTATTCATTCATATATGCCGTTGCGAGTGTAGGTTTCTACCTTGATATATTGTTATCAGCGCTGCGAGAGTGAGTGAGTGTACCGTCCCGTGACTCGATCCGAGCTAACGCGGACAAGCCGATACCCGAGACTCACTACCGGTTTCTCAACCGCGTATGGTCCATGTCTTCCCTCTCTTAGGGACGATCGCGAGCTAGAGTCCTAGGTCGCGTGTCCGTCCTGCATAAAATGGGTACCAGGACATTCTTGTCAGCCACACAAGCTTTTTTTATTGCAAGTTATTCATGAAGAGAAAGATTTGGTGGAGTCTGATACTGACAACATGACAAATTTAGTTGAAGACAATGCCACTGTTGAACCTTCTTTGTCTTCTCAGGCAATACATCAATTACCCTCACCCGGTACAATGAGACTTATTGGTTGCATTGGTTCATTATCAATAATAGTCTTAGTTGACAATGGCAGCACACATAATGTAATGCCCCATATTTTCTTTCGGATCATTTTAGTGGGTCTCGGAGTGTATTTTGTACTTTACACGTGTTTTTTCCTGATGTGCCTTCGGAACTCTGTGCAGGGTAAACTGTGGCGTTCTCCAACTCTAGGACGTTACCACTGCGTTGCGCTCCTCCCGAGGATCGCGGAGGTAATTTTTTATAATTTTTTGAATTTCTACAATTTTTAGATTTTTCTATATATATTAACCATTTTCTCTCTCCCCCTCTCATTCTCTCTTTCTCACTCTCTCTCATCTCTTTCTCTCCCCCTCTCCCCGGGCGGCCGACTGTGGCGAAGGAGGGCGAGGCGGCGATGGCGGGAGGCGAGGAACGGGGAACGGGTTGAGGATCGAGGGCCGGTGGCGCGTGGAGCTCGGCCGCGGGTTCGTGGAACGGCGAGGGTTTCACGGTGTTTTCTTCATGGATCGGCGTCCACGGCGCGTCGTTTCTTCGGTGGAGGTTGGGAGATGGACCCCCAGCTCGTGCATTCCCTTTCCCGCGAGTTTTGTAGGCCATCGTGAGCCGAGCGGGCTAATCGGGGCGTTTTGGGAAAAATCCATGTTTTTGGGATTGTGAGTCGATCTGTCGTTCCATCGCGTTTTTAGCCAATCCGAGACCATAGATGCATGCTGGGGGCTATTTGGGGGCTTCCCCCTTGTTTTCCCCCTCTCCCGTGGAGGTATTGGGGCGTGGGATGATGTTTGGGTTGTTTCCCGCCGTAGTGTTCTTGGGACGGTGTGACGGTCCTTCCAGTGACCGTCACAGTCTGTAACGCCCCAGGGTGGGTGCGTTACATACTGTGACGGGCCAAGGAGGGTGCGTCACAGGGTCCTGTTTTGTCGGCAGGGCGTTGGTCGCTCTGACAGTCCCACGATAAACCGCCAGAGGGTGTGACACGCCTGGGTTTGACCGCTACGTCCGTTCTCATGTTTTCAGACCGTTGGGGGTCACGAGTCTTCTGACGCGCCTAGGTAGGACCGTCAGAGCACTGTGACGCCCCTGAATGGGAGCGTCAGAGCTGACACAGCCCATTCCTATGACGCGCCTAGGTAGGACCGTCATAGGCTGTGACGCCCCGAGGGGTGTGCGTCACAACATGTTTCGTTCTATCTTCTAACGCAACAGGCTTGGTCCGTTAGAGATTGTAACGCCCTAGGGTGGGTGCGTCACAGCCGGTGTTGCCCCTCTCGCGTAACGCTCCTGTGTTGGATCGTTAGAATGCTGTGACGGTCTAGCCTTGGACCGTTACAGCTGTGACGGCCCAAAGTTAGACCGCTAGGCACTGTGTTGCGCCGAAGTGGTTCTTCGTGCTTGCCACGATTGTTTCGCATTGTGTAAGGTCCCTGGTCGACCCGGTTGAGACACAGTGGTCGACTTGCGATCTTGTGAATGCCCTAGACACCCGTGGGATTCTGTGTCCGTGTTTTGAGGGTGTCGGGAGGACCGTGCTACCTCGTTTAGCATGCCCATGGGTTTAAGAGTCCGAGTGACTCCTCGTGTGCCGGGCTTTTGTGTTACGCTTGACCGAGTCGCCGTGCATCGGTGTGTGTGCGGTGGGGTCTCCCCCGCATACCGTGAGTTTTCCTGGAAGATGATTCTCGAGGGGGCCATGTGTTTGGCCTTGGACTGCGAGTCCAGTTATCGGCGTGGCAGCTTGTGTGTTTGCCCTGGGAATCATGCTTCTGTGCTTTCCGTGTGGGCCATGTGTGTGGCCTTGGACCGCGAGTCCAATTGTCCAGCCTAGAGTTGGAGGTTTCCCATTGTTCCCTGAGAGTGGGATTCGGTTTGGCGGCCTGTGAGCTGCCTTGGGAACCGTACTTCTACGTTTCTTTGTGGACTGTGAGTCTCGTTTCTTCTCCGACTGTGGTTACCGTGTGACGGTGCTGGTACGAGGGACGGTCCCCGTACTTCGTCGGGTTTGGACGTTATTTTCCGTTGACTTGAGAGTCTATTCCTTCAGTGGCCCTCCACTAGTCGTAGCCTACCAGTACGCGTGTGCTGGTCTCACATGGGAGTAGGTGTACGGGCTCACCCTGAGGATGATTTTTAGACTGGTTTCCGTCGGGCCCCACGACTGTAGCCAGAGTCCGGCTAAGGGGAAAACTAGTCAGAGGCCAGACCTATGACGCATGGTCTGTGTGTGCACACGTGGTTGGGGGTAGTAGGACCAGCGCTGATGAGCGCGACCCCAGCTAGTCACTTACTTTGTGGTTACTTGTACGGTGTCCGTGCCTTTGGTAGGCGCTACCACGTCAGGCAGTTCACCTGCAGTGCGGTGTAAGACGTCAGGGGACGCTGCCGACTATGCTTCTAGTGGGAGGTACTCCTGTCGAGTCGAGAGTGACAGACTGTCAGTTTCCGTGACTTCGACCTTCGGGTTTTCGGTCGTGTTGACCGTTGAGTTCCGGTTGTTTCGCCGTGGCACGTGTGTCGGGTTTCGTGCCGTGAGACTAGTGATAGTGACTTTATCGAGGTTGCATCTTGTTGGTGCGGTGTCCGTGATCGGATGGTCGAGGTTGCACCTTGGACAGCGTGTCCAGGTTGGCCGTGTCCCGGGAGACAGGCCTCTACGGCGGGGTTGCCGTGAGTTTTTACTTCGGTAAGTGGTGCTAGTATGGTCCGGTTCCCGACTGCGAGATCGGGACTTCTCTTTTTGCTTGGCCGGTACAGTAGGAGTAGCTGTAGTGCCGAGTTTTGACCGGCCACCAGGTTTACTGTTCCTGCTGTTACGGTTGCACTTGTGGTTACAGCTTTTCGTGTCGCCGTTGTTCTCAGTTGGGGTTCCGCGGGGTCCCTACTGGGCCAGTGACAGGAGGCTCACCCCTGCTTTTTAGGTGTGGCGGTTCTTCCTCGAGGTTCAAGGGCGCGGTGCGGAGGTTCTCAGTTGCCAGCTCGCCCGGCCGAGTGTTCACTCGGCATGTGGTACGCTTTACTACTTTAGACTGTACTTTCTATTAGACTGGACTCTGTTGTAACTGTAGTTGTTTATTTATTTCTGTTAATTATTGAATTGTTCTACTTTATTTCCTATTTCTTTGTGCCTCCACACTCCTTTTAGCCCTTCCGAGCCCTCCCGGCTCGTGGGCGGCAGTTCGAGTCTCAGGTTATCGGGTCTTTCCCGGTAATCAGATTCTCGGGTCGCTACAGCTAGTATCAGAGCGGTGGTTGTGGACGTACATAGGAATTCGAAATATTACAGTGATCAGAGTCCGTAAGGTCCAGTACAGTCGGCAGCTGGCTTAAGGTTTCGTGTTTGTTTTTCGCTTGATTTTTCGCTTGAGAGCTTGAGTGCGCTGCGTGGCGCTGTGAAGGCGGTTGTTATTCGTGACTTTTGTGCCGGCGTGGGGTCTAAGGATAGAGGTCGAGAGCCTTCTCCCTCATCGGTGGTGGCCCCAGTTGTGCTGCGTTGGGCAGAGGTTGCTGGCAGGCGTGAGCTCGCGGTGCTGCGTTCGAGGAATCTGCAGCGTGGTCAGGTGGCTAGAGAGGATTGTTCGTGGTTAAGTGGCCGTGAGCGTGCTCTGAGGGAGCTGCTATCGATTTTGGCCACTCCAGCTTGAGGTTTGTCCAGCCCCCCGAGGTGTTTAAGTCGTTGTTTAAGGTGTCGGAGCGGGCGCTCTGATCGAGAGGTGCGCTTGGGTGAGCGGAGGATCCTCTCGGTGAGCTGCTATTTCGTCGAGCCTGATGTTCTTGTTGTGCTCTATGGCGTCAGAAATGACGTGTTGGTCCCAATTGTTCTACGGATTTTGAGGCAGGATTGGGTTGTGGTGTCCTAGTAAGTCTTGCTCCTGCGCTCTTGTGTGCGAATGGATTATGTTCGTCTTGGATTTGAGTTGAGATGTGAAGGTTCCGCTGTGAGTTTCAGGACTCGAGGATGAGCGTCAGCGGTTGTCGTTATGGCTCGTGCGCGGCTCTTGGTGCGGTGCATTGCAGTTCGAGGAATTGCAGTGGTGGTGCATCGACAAATACTGTGGTTGTGATCTGATGTGACACTCATCGAGTGTGTCGGAGGCGCTGCCTGATGGAAGTGATGGTTTTCTCGGTGCTGGAAGGTGTTGTTCCCAGCGTGCGTAGGGTTCGAGGTCAGGTCGAGCGTGGAGTTCTTCCGTTGGTCATAGGAGTGTCGGTTTCTCATTTGGTTGGAGAGTATTGTGTTTGGCTAGGATTGCCGTCTTGCATTGTGTGTTCGGATTGGTTGGCATTGTATGTCATGAAGTCCATGCGAGACGTGCTCCTTGTCTTGGCAAGGTGGTTGCCTGTGAGAAGTTGTGCCCACTCCCTTGTCGTGTAAGGGTGTTGGCGCTTTTCCGAAAGGACGAGTGCCGGTCGGGCGGTGTTCGCATTCTTGGTTGTGCGCGCGTGGATCAGAGTGCGTAGCGGAAGCCTGGTGGGCTTGTAGCCCACTGGTTCAGGATCGTAGCGTTGGTTGCTACGGGCGGATTCCTGAATTTACGTTGAGCATTGGAGGATTGGTTCCTCTGTGTGAGACGTGTTGTTGCCGTGCCGTTGCTCGAGATATCATGGTTCTTGGCACTGGCAGGATGGAGTGTTGGGGAATGTGCTGGCTAGTGCACCGCATGAGTACCATGTTCCTGTGGTGGAAGCCGTGTCAGGCGTTGGTGTTAGACCCGGATGGGGTTGTCAAGGATGTCGCCTGACGGTGGTCAAGGACGTGATGGACAGAGTTGGTGGCTTGGTGCCCGACTTGTATTGGAAGTTGTGTCCTCGGTTGAGATCGTCTTTGAAGAAGTGATCTCCGTCAGATTATGGGTTCATGTTGGTAGCTGCGAGTGATTGGTAAGGCTAGTCTCGTAGTCGACTATGGTAAGATGTGTTTTGCTTGGGGACCCGTGTGCATTGGTCGTGGTGCTGGTGACCTGGTTGCCATAATTTTGGTTGGCACTTTCCAACCCTTGAGAAGCGTGCCATGCATTGTTCAGGTGGTGTCCCGTGGCTCTGTGGTAAGGGCGGAATCGAGATTGGCAGGTGTCCACTTGGATTAGTTGAGACGAAGGATTTGATGAGACCAGACGGAAGAGTGACGCCTGTAGGCGGAGGCCTTTTAGTGAGATTGGCGTCGGAAGGGTGGTCCTTGGCGGGACGTTGGTGTCGCAATGGTTATCCCTGGTTTGCTGACCAGCGTGGGATGGTTCCCCTGTAAGTTTGAGTCAAGTGAGGTGATGACTGAAGACACTTGGATCTTATCAATTGGTTTCATCGTGCTCCCCAAGAGGGTCGGGTTGGCTCGATGATTGAGATCGGACGCGGTGTCCGAGAGGAGTGCAGCTCGAGATGTGGTATCGGTCTGTTTGTGAGTCAGCGAATGGCCTGTCATGAGTTGAATTGTGCCTGTTGGGCCGGTGAAGGTTTCCCATTGACGAGCAGTTGGTGACCGTTGTATGGTCTTTCACAAACAGTGGATGCAAGTGGTTGCACATCGAGATTAGTGAGAGCTGCGTATCGGTGAGACCTTTGGTAGTTATTTCTGTGGTGTGCTTCCCGAATGGGATCTGGGCTTTGTCGAAGTTGAGTTCTGACAGAGTTGGTCCCATGCTGTTGTTGGCTTTTAGCTTGCCATGTGTGGGGTGTTTCTTGGTCCTGAGTCGATGTTCGGGTTGCGGTCTGTCGAGATGACTGCTTGAGCTGGTGGAGGCTCTGTATTGGTTGTTCCCTTGAGAGGGTGTGCGACCTGCCAGCCGGTTGTGAAGCTGACGTGTAATTTGTCTGCTGACCATTGGATGGATCGGTAGCTGTTTCTCGTGTCGAGGACTGTGTCTCCTTGGTGAGCGAGATGGTGGCAGCAGTGCCATGATTGGTTTCGGCGTGTCTAAGGTGATGCCAGACGGTGTCCTTTGGTGCGCCTGCTCTAGTGGCCGGTGTGTGCCGCGCGCGGAGCGAGGTGTTGTTCGTGATTGTAGTCCGGTTGTGTCCCTCAGTATCGGTGTTTTCGTGAGAATCGAGATTTTCTGTGCTGGGGCCCTGACAGCGTTGTCAGTTGGATGAGGTGTTCTTCCCCTGTGACTTGGTGCTAGTCCTGAATTTCGAGGATGAAATTCCTTTAAGGGGGGAGGGCTGTAATGCCCCGGATTTTCTTTCGGATCATTTTAGTGGGTCTTAGAGTGTATTTTGTGCTTTACACGTGTTTTTCCCCGATGTGCCTTCGGAACTCTGTGCAGGGTAAACCGTGGCGTTCTCCGACTCTGGGACATTACCACTGTGTTGTGCTCCTCCCGAGGATCGCGGAGGTAACTTTTTGTAATTTTCTGAATTTATGTAATTTTCAGATTTTTCTATATATATTAACCATTTTCTCTCTTCCCCTCTCATTCTCTCTTTCTCACTCTCTCTCATCTCTTTCTCTCCCCCTCTCCCCGGGCGGCCGACTGTGGCGAAGGAGGGCGAGGCGGCGATGGCGGGAGGCGAGGAACGGGTTGAGGATCGAGGGCCGGTGGCGCATGGAAGCTCGGCCGCGGGTTTGTGGAACGGCGAGGGTTTCACGGCATTTTCTTCGTGGAACGGCGTCCACGGCGCGTCGTTTCTTCGGTGGAGGTAGTGAGATGGACCCCCAGCTCGTGCATTCCCTTTCCCGCGAGTTTTGTAGGCCATGGTGAGCCGAGCTGTAACGACCCGAGAATCCGATTACCGGGAAGGCACGATAACCCGAGACTCGAACCACCGCCCACGAGCCGGGAGGGCTCGGAAGGGCTAAAAGGAGTGTGGAGGCACAAAGAAATAGGAAATAAAAACAGGATAAATCAACAATTAACAGAAATAAATAAACAACTACAACAGAGTCCAGTCCAACAGAAAGTACAGTCTAAAGCAGTAAAGCATACCACATGCCAAGTGAACACTCGGCCCGGCAAGCTGGCAACTGAGAACCTCCGCTCCGCACCCTCGAACCTCGAGGAAGAACCGCCACACCTGAAAAGCAGGGAATGAGTCTTCAAAACAGAGACTCAGCAGGGATCCCGCGGAACCCCAACCGAAAACAACTGCGGTAGCGGAAAGGAAGGCTACAAGAGCAACCACAACAGCAGGAACAGTAAACCCGGTGGCCGGTCGAAGCCCGGTGCTACAACTACTCCTACTGTACCGGAAACACACCCCGATCTCACAGTCGAGGCTACCGGACTACACTAGTACCGCTTACCGAAGTAAAAACACACGATAACCGCGCCGTAGAGGCCTGTCCCCCGGACACAGCCGACCTGGACACGCTGTCCAAGGTGCAACCCCGACCATCCGATCGCGAGTACCGCACAACAAGATGCAACCTCGGTAGAGCCACTAGCACTAGTCTCACGGCGCAAGAAGCGACACACGCGCCAAGGTGAAACAACCGAACTCACCGGTCAACACGATCGAAAACCCGAAGGTCAAAGACACAGAGAGTGACAGTCTGTCACTCCGTACTCGACAGGAGTACCACCCACTAGAAGCACAGCCGATAGCGTCCCCTGACGTCTTACACCGCACCGCAGGTGAACCGCCTGACGTGGTAGGTCCTACCCGAGGCGCGAACACCGTACAAGTAACCACAAACAAGTAACTAGCTGGGGTCACGCCCGTCGACGTGGGTCCAACCGCCCCCAACCACGTGTGCACACACAGACCACGCGTCACTAGGTCTGGCCCTCTGACCGGTTTTCCCCCGTAGCCGGACTCTGGCTACCGACGAGGGGCCTACGGTAACCGGTCCACAAACCGCCTCAAAGGTGAGTGCCCGTACACCACTCCCAGGTGAGACCAGCACCTCGTACTGGTGGGCTACGACTAGTGGAGGGTCACTGAAGGAGTAGACTCTCAACTCAACGGAAAACAACGTTCGAATCCGACGACGTACGGGGACAACCCCGCGTACCGGCCCCGTCGCACGGTGACCACAGTCGGAGAAGAAACATGACTCGCAGTCCACGGCCACGCACGCACCGTGCGCGAGAGTCGAGAAAACTCAAGCGGCACTTAAGCAACTGGACTCTCGACAGTCCTCTAGACACACTATAGCCAACGGTCCTTGAGTCACAAGACTCGGGGTCAAGACCGTTGCACGCAACAGCACAAGGCCGTCGATCTAGCCCAATCTCTAGGTCCAAAACCACGATATCACGAATACCGAGACAGCTCACAAGCCACCAAGACCACTCCCTCGGGAAGGGAACGCAAGGGACCAAGGCCGCCTACACGGGCCACACGGAAAACACAGAAGCACGATTCCCAGGGCAGCACACAAGCCACCACGATGATTTCCCATCTCGAAGCAAGCGGGAAACCTCCAGCCCCAGGCCAGATAACTGGACTCACAGTCCAAGGCCAAGTACATGGCCCACATGGGAATCGCCTTCCAAAGGAAACCCACGATATGCGGGGGAGACCCCACCGCACACACACCGATACACGGTGACTTGATTGAGCGTAACACGAAAGCCCGGAACACGTGGGGTCACCCGGACCCACCGCACCTACGGGCACGCTAATCGAAGTAACACGGTCCCTCCTGACACCCCAAAAACATGGACACAGAACCCATGGGGTGTCCGGGACACTCACAAGGCCGGAGGTTGACCACTGGGTCACAACCGGGTCGACCGGAGACCAAAACAACACAATCGGAGCGCTAAAAGGTCACCTAGACCCTTAAGCTCTTGGGCACGCAAAATGAGGTAAGTGGGACCTCTGGACACCCAAAGACACGGTCACGAAACTCCACGGGGTGTCCGAGACACTCACAAGACCTAAAGTCAACCACTGGGTCACAACCGGGTTGACCGGAGGTCAAAACAGCGCAAACAGGAACCAGAACATGGTAGTGGTCACCTGGTGACCGCGACCAGATGGTAGCGGTTTCTGGTGGACCGCGACCATTTCGGAAAACCGGGAACGGCGGGAAAACCCCAAAAATCCACGCCACGCCCCAATCATCCACGGATGAAGGGGAAAACATAGGGGAAGCTCCCCAGTAGCCCCTAGCATGCATCTATGGCCTCGGATCGGCCTAAAACGCAATGAAACGGGAGATAGGCCCACAAGCCCTAAAACATGGATTTTACCCAAATCACCTCGTTTGGCCCGCTCGGCTCACCGTAGCCTACGAAACTTGCGGGAAAGGAAAGAGCACGAGCTGGGGGTCCATCACCCTATCTCCACCGAAGATTCCGCGCACCGTGGACGCCGATCCACGAAGAAAACGCCGTTGAAGCCTCGCCGTTCCACGAACCCATGGCCGAGCTTCACCGCGCCTCACCCGCGCCGTCCCCACCTCGCCCGTACTCCGCCCCGTCGGCCGCCGGAGAGAGAGGGAGAGAGGAGAGAGCGTGAGAAGAGAGAGGGAGAGAAGAGAGAAATGAGAGGGGGAAAGAGAAAAGGGTTAGTATATATAGGAAAACCCGAATTTTTCGATAAATTCAGAAAATTACGAAAAATTACCTCCGCGATCCTCGGAAGGAACACAACGTAGTGGTAACGTCTCGGAGTCGGAGAACGCCACGGTTTGCCCTGCAAAGAGTTCCGAAGGCCCATCAGGGAAAAACACGTGTAAAGCACAAAATACACTCCGAGACCCACTAAAATGATCCGAAAAATATCCGAAAAATCCGGGGCATTACAGCCCTCCCCCCTTAAAGGAATTTCATCCTCGAAATTCACGACCAATCACGAAGTCCCTGGGGAAGAACACTGAATCAACTGACACGCTGTCAGAGCCCCAGCACAGAAAATCTCGATTCTCACGAAAACACAGATCCTGAGGAACACAGCCAGACTTACAATCACACACAACACCTCGCTCCTCGCGCCGAGCACACTGGCCAACAGAGTAGGCATATACCAAAGGACACAGTCCGGCATCACCTCAGATAACGCGAGAATCCACCATGGCACCGCAGCCACAATCTCGCCCACCGAGGAATCACAACCCTCGACACGAGCAACAGCTACCGATTCATCCAATGGTCGACAGACAAATCGCACATCAGCTTCGCAGCCAGCTGACAGGTCGCACACCCTCCTCAAGGGAGCAACCAAAACAGAGCCTCCACCAGCTCAAGCAGTCCTCTCTGCAGACCGCAACCAGAACATCGGCTCAGCACCAAGAAACACCTCACACATGACAAGCCGAAAGCCGGACATAACACTGTGCCAACCCTTGTCAGAAGACAAACTTCGACAAAGCCTTGATCCCATCCGGGAAGGCACATCACGGAAACGACCACCAAAGGTCTCGCTGGCACACGGCTCTCGCCACGCTCGAGCCCCAACAACCAGCATCTTCGGTCTCTGAAAAGACCATCCACTGGTCTCCAACTGCTCGTCAACGAGAAACCTCCGCTTGCTCAGCTTCTTCCTTCTTTCCTGGTCCTCGACCGGGTCCAAAGGAAACATTCCAAACCTCGGCAAGCCATCCGTCGACTCACACACAGACTGATGCCGCATCTCGAGCTGCACTCCTCTCGGACACCGCATCCGAGCTCGAACATCGCTCCAACTCGACCCTCTCGGGGAGCATGACGAAACCAAATGACGGATCCTGGTGTCTTCAATCATCACCTCACTGGACTCAGACTCACAGGGGAATCATCCCATGCTGGTCACCAAACCAAGGATAACCATTGCGACACCAACGTCCTATCAAGGACCACCAACCGACGCCAATCTCACAAAAGGCATCCGCCCACAGGCGTCACTCATCCATCTGGCCTCATCAAATCCTTCGATCAATCCAAGTGGACACCTGCCAATCCCGATTCCGCCCTTACCACAGAGCCACGGGACACCACCTGAACAGTGCTCACGGCGACCTGGTTGTCGACACCACGACCAAAGCACTTTGGGTCCCCGATCGATTATACATCTCACCGCCACAATCCGACAAGACCGTAAAGCCAATAGACGCTGCTGTGGTCGGTCACACGGTTAGGCTCACCAGCCACTCATAGCCGTCAACCGGGACCCATAGTCTGCCAGAGACCACTTCCCCAAAACGATCTCATACGAGGACACGACTGGGAACACAAGTCGGGCGCCAAGCCACCCACTCTGACCAACAAGTCCTCGACCTCCGTCAGGCGACATCCTCAACAACCTCATCCAGGTCCAACACCGACGCCTGACACGGCTTCCATCACAGGAACATGGTACTCATGCGGCGCACTAGCCATCACTTTTCCCAACACTCTATCCTGCCAGTGCCCACCACCACGATATCTCGAGCAACGGCACGGCAACAACACGTTTCACACCGAGGAACCAATCCTCCGATGCTCAATGCGAACTCAGGAATCCGCCCGTAGCAACCAACGCTACGATCCTGAACCAGTGGGTTATGGGCCCACCACGCTTCCGCTGCGCACTCAAATCCGCGCGCACAGCCGAGAAAGCAAACACCGCCCAACCAGCACTCGTCCTTCCGGAACAGCGCCAGCACCCTCACACGACAAGGGAATGGGCACAACTTCTCACAGGCAACCACCCTGCCAAGACAAGGAGCACGTCTCGCACGGACTTCATGGCACACAAGGCCAACCAATCCGAACACACAATGCAAGACGACGATCCTTAGCCGAACGCAATCTCTCCAACCAAAGGAGAAACCAGCGCACTTCGACCAACGGAAAAACTCCACGCTCGACCTGACCTCGAACCTCGCGCATGCTGGAAACAGCACCATCCAGCACCAAGGAAAGCCATCACTTTCATCAGGTCAGTGCCTCCGACACACTCAACGAGTGTCGCGTCGGACCACAATCACAGCATCTCTCGATGCATCACCGCTGCAATTCCCCGAACTGCAACACGGCATGCCAAGAGCCGCAACACGAGCCATAACAACAACCGCCGATGCTCATCCTCGAGTCCCGAACTCGCCGCGGAGCCTTCACATCTCAAACCAACTCCAGGGCGAACACACCCCATTCGCACACAAGAGCGCAGGAGCAAGACTTACTGGGACGCCACAGCCCAATCCTGCCTCGAAATCCATAAAACAATTGGGACCGACACGTCATTTCTGACGCCACAGAGCACGACAAGGACATCAGGCTCGACAAATCAGCAGCTCACCGAGAAGACATTCCGCTCACCGGAGCACACTTCTCGATCAGAACACCCACTCTGCCACCTTAAACCACGACCTGAAAACCTTAGGGGCTGGATAAATCTCAAGCTGGAGTGGCCAAAACCGACAGCAGCTCCCTCAGAGCACGCTCACGGCCACTTAACCACGAACAGTCCTCTCCAGCCACCTGACCACGCCGCAGATTCCTCGAACGCGGCACCACGAGCTCGCGCCTGCCAGCAACCTCTGCCCAACGCAGCACAACCAGGGCCACCACCGATGAGGGAGAAGGCTCTCAACTTCGATCCTTAGACCCCATGCTGGCACGAAAGCCGTGGACAGCAACCACCTTCACAGCGCCGCACAGCGCACTCGAGCTCTCAAGCGAGAAACTATGCGGAAAACAAGCACGAAACCCTATGCCAGCTGCCGACTGTACTGGATCTTACGGACTCTGATCACTGCAATATCTCGAATTCCTATGTACGTCCACAACCACTGCTCTGATACCAACTGTAACGACCCGAGAATCCGATTATCGGGAAGGCCCGATAACCCGAGACTCGAACTGCCGCCCACGAGCTGGGAGGACTCGGAAGGGCTAAAAGGAGTGTGGAGGCACAAAGAAATAGGAAATAAAATAGGACAAATCAACAATTAACAGAAATAAATAAATAACTACAACAGAGTCCAGTCCAACAGAAAGTACAGTCTAAAGCAGTAAAGCGTACCACATGCCAAGTGAACACTCGGCCCGGCAAGCTGGCAACTGAGAACCTCCGCTCCGCACCCTCGAACCTCGAGGAAGAACCTCCACACCTGAAAAGTAGGGAATGAGTCTCCAAAACAGAGACTCAGCAGGGATCCCGCGGAACCCCAACCGGAAACAACGGCGGTAGCGGAAAGGAAGGCTACAAGAGCAACCGCAACAGCAGGAACAGTAAACCCGGTGGCCGGTCGAAGCCCGGCGCTACAACTACTCCTACTGTACCGGAAACACACCCCGATCTCACAGTCGAGGCTACCGGACTACACTAGTACTGCTTACCGAAGTAAAAACACACGGCAACCGCGCCGTAGAGGCCTGTCCCCCGGACACAGCCGACCTGGACACGCTGTCCAAGGTGCAACCCCGACCATCCGATCGCGAGTACCGCACAACAAGACGCAACCTCGGTAGAGCCACTAGCACTAGTCTCACGGCGCAAGAAGCGACACACGCGCCAAGGTGAAACAACCGAACTCACCGGTCAACACGATCGAAAACCCGAAGGTCAAAGACACAGAGACTGACAGTCTGTCACTCCGTACTCGACAGGAGTACCACCCACTAGAAGCACAGCCGGTAGCGTCCCCTAACGTCTTACACCGCACCGCAGGTGAACCGCCTGACGTGGTAGGTCCTACCCGAGGCGCGAACACCGTACAAGTAACCACAAACAAGTAACTAGCTGGGGTCACGCCCGTCGACGTGGGTCCAACCGCCCCCAACCACGTGTGCACACACAGACCACGCGTCACTAGGTCTGGCCCTTTGACCGGTTTTTCCCCGTAGCCGGACTCTGGCTACCGACAAGGGGCCTACGGTAACCGGTCCACAAACCGCCTCAAAGGTGAGTGCCCGTACACCACTCCCAGGTGAGACCAGTACCTCGTACTGGTGGACTACGACTAGTGGAGGGTCACTGAAGGAGTAGACTCTCAACTCAACGGAAAACAACGTCCGAATCCGACGACGTACGGGGACAACCCCGCGTATCGGCCCCGTCGCACGGTGACCACAGTCGGAGAAGAAACATGACTCGCAGTCTACGGCCAGGCACGCACCATGCGCGAGAGTCGAGAAAACTCGAGTGGCACTTAAGCCACTAGACTCTGGACAGTCCTCTAGACATACTACAGCCAACGGTCCTTGAGTCACAAGACTCGGGGTCAAGACCGTTGCACGCAACAGCACAAGGCCGTCGATCTAGCCCAATCTCTAGGTCCAAAACCACGATATCACGAATACCGAGACAGCTCACAAGCCACCAAGACCACTCCCTCGGGAAGGGAACGCAAGGGACCAAGGCCGCCTACACGGGCCACACGGAAAACACAGAAGCACGATTCCCAGGGCAGCACACAAGCCACCACGACGATTTCCCATCTCGAAGCAAGCGGGAAACCTCCAGCCCCAGGCCGGATAATGTTGGATTGTGTGTCTTCCCTAAGTATTTTGATGATGAGCAACACTATGTTAATTGTTCTTGTTATTTTTGATCAGATATATTGCACTTGAGTTATCCATGGTTTTATATGAAATAACTGCTAAAGAGGTAACACTTCGTGTGTTCGTTCATGTTCTGTCTTCGTGCTGTTTTTCCTCAAACATCATGTAGTTCTTGCTTCGCGTTTTCACCTCGTGTCGAGTTAGCCATGTTGTCGTCTGTTTGAGTGTTGTCGTTCACCTCGTGCAGTCTTTGATTACTGTGTTGTTTCCATGTCATCCTTTGTATTCCTGTCTTCGAGTCCTTTCGCTGAGTCTCTAAGTCAGTCTAAGTTCAAGTGTTCGTTTCACTTCGTGATTGTTTTTCCTCTTCTCATGACTTCGTGTCGTGTTCCTGAAGCTGCTCTAAAAGTTCTGATGAACTTCGAGTAGTTTTTCTGTAGACCTCGTGACGATTCCTCCTTAGTAACCACACTTCGTGACGGTTACTATAGTCCACGTCTTCGTGTTGGTTTTATGCACTCCGTGTCGTCTTCTTTGTTTCATTCTGTTCTCATCTCACTTCGAGTCGTTTCTTTGCATACTGTCTTCGTGATTGATTGGCACTTCGTCTTGGTTACAACACCTCGTGTTGTACTGTTTGACTTCGTGTCGGTTTCGGTTGCAGTCCATGTTGTTTTTATGACGTTCTCCTTTATTGCCACTTCGTGTCGTTTTTATTATTAAATCTTCGTGTCGTTTTACCTCGTGCAGTGTCATCCCGTGTCATTTACTGTTTCGACTTTGTGTCGTCATCAGCCTGTGTTGTTTTCATCTCGTGCTGTTCTCACTATCCTCGTGTTGTTCTCACCGCGTGTCGATTACTGTTTTCACTTAGCATTATTTTTATTTCGTGTCGTTTTTCTGTGTAGTGTGTGTTTGTCACCACTATACTTCGTGTCGTTGCTTTTTACTTCGTGTCTAACTTCACTTCGTGTTGTTTTCACCTCGAGTCGTTTCCTTATATTGTCGTCGTGTTGTTTTTGCATTCGTAACCTCGTGTCTCTCTTGCTTATAACCTCACCTCGTGTCATTATCTTCTGTATATCTGATCTGTTACAGAGTTTCTCGTGTCGTTCTTATGTCATCTCGAGAAATAGTCACGTCGTGTTGTTGTTACTATACCTCATGCAGTTTTGGTTTTAATAGCCATGCAGCGTATTAATGGACTTAATCTCATTACAGGTCCGAGGAAGAACATTCCACACTCCAGGGCTGCACGTGATCCGAGACAAGAGGAACCAATTTGATAAAGGCACGTGACAGGATACTTCTGGATCGAGCGTGGGAGGCACACGCATTTCATGCCCTATCCATCTGCTGTTGATGCTATAAATAGAATCCTTCGTCCTCAGATGAAGGTGATCGAAGTAGAGAGGCATAGAAGAAAATAGGGAAACAGAGAGCCCTTCGATCCAGGAAAAAGAAAAGAAAGAAGAAAGAATAGCAGAGAGAAATAGAAAGAGAGCAGAAGAGTGTTCAGAAGAATTGTTCTGACTTGCGGATCAAATCCGAAGTCTATTGCTCTATATTGAGCTACATTGTTTCCATTTTCTGGCATTTGATTTCCTTCGTTCGTATTTTTCAGTTCTTGTTCTTATCTTTCTTCAACCGTTATTGTTTGTGTTTCCGATCCTCTGGACTGAGGTCGGGGTCCTCCTGTGAAATCAGGAGTAGGGAGAGTCAATCTCCGGTTTGCAAGCAGCAGGTGAGCTGCTTGTAGGTACCCTCCGGGTTGGGAGGAAGAGGGGTCTTCGACCTCTGGTTCACTAGTAGCAGGGCTGCTACTAGTGGGGTTTCCCTCTTGGTAAAGAGGAAGAGAGACGTGAGTCTCTGGGTTCTAGTGACTGCTGATCGCTAGAGGTTCCCTCCGGGTAGGAGGAAGAGGAGAGGTTGTTCTCCTGGGAAGCTGTGTATCAGCGGTTGTTTGGCAAGCTGTGTTGCCCAGCCTTTAGTGAAGCCACACTCAGGTTGAGTGTGGGGTGGATGTAGGTCTGAAGGACCGAACCACCTTAAAATCCTCTGAGCCCTTGTGTGATTGATCGTGATAATATTGTGGTATGCCTTCTATTTGCTTGAGCTATTAACTGCACTGCATCTTTTACAATAGTCAGAGCTCGAGGTTAGCTCCGTTTAGCAATATACTCTGCAATAATTTTTTAAATCTACGAAAACAGTGATCTATTCATCCCCTCCCCTTCTAGATCACTTCATATTGTACTTATCAGTTGGTATCAGAGCAGGTTTTTCCCAGAATGTGGTCCAACGGCCAGGGAAACGGATCAAATGGTCCGCGCAGTTTCATAGCTGATGGGCAGTCTATCACCCGCCCCCCTTTCTTTGATGGTAATAATTACTTCTTCTGGAAGAACAGGATGGAAGTCTTTATCAGGGCCCAAAGCAACAAGCTATGGAAAGTCATTACAGATGGTCCATACACCCTTCCACCGAATGAAGATATGTGGACAGAAGATCAGGTCAAACTCTGCGCACTGAATTGGACAGCTCTTAACATCATACAGTGCGCCGTCCATCCGGAAGAATATTCAAGGATCTCAGCGTGCAAGACTGCAAAGAATATGTGGGATGATTTGCAGTTAATTCATGAGGGCACATCTCAGGTGAAGGCTACCAAGATCAACATACTTACAACTCAATATGAGTTATTTAAGATGAAGCCAGAGGAGCCGATCACAGAAATGTATGCCAGATTATCTGTGATCATCAACAGTCTGAAAGGCCTTGGAAAGGATATTCAACAAGAAGACATAGTCAGGAAGATCCTTAGGTCTCTAACTCCCGTCTGGGATACCAAGGTGACTGTAATAGAGGAATCAAGAGATTTATCCATCATGACAGTAACCCAGCTGATTGGTTCTCTCATGACCCATGAAATGAATTTCACACGAGGAAACGATGGGCATGACAGAAAGGGAAAGAATGTTGCTCTGAAGGTTTCACGACATACTAAGAAGAGCAACAACAGCAGCAGCAGCAGCAGCAGTGATGATAGCAGCGAAGGGTCTGATGGATTCTCAGACCTGGACAAGGATGAGCGAGCTATGCTCACCAGGCAGTTCAGAAAGTTCCTAAGAACAAAAGGAAAATTCTACAGGAGGAAGAAATTTAATGCTGCAATGAAGTCTCCTGAACGAAGATTTGAGAAGAACCGGTCTGCTAAGAAGATCACTTGCTATCATTGTCAGAAATCCGGTCACATGAAAAGTGAATGTCCAGAGCTACAAGCTAAGGCTCCAGGACACCAGAAGAATGTGGTGCACAAGAAGAAGAAGGCCATGCTGTGCACATGGAGCGATGAGGAGGAGGACCCAGAAGCCACTTCGTCCAGTGAAAATGAAGAGAAGACCTGCCTCATGGCCGACCATGAGAAAGAGGTAACAAATTTATTTGAGAATTTTACTTTGGATGATTGGGAGGACGCCTATGGCGACCTGTTAAGTAAATATAATTGTTTAAACAAGGAGCACAGAATGCTTAGACGTAAGTTTCATTCTCTGTCTGAAGAACACTCTTCTATTGTCACTGATAGCATGAAAACCAAGGAGATGGCCATTGAGCTAGACCAGGTTAAAGGTGAGATTGAGAGGTTGAGAATGGAAAGAGAGGAGAGTCTAGCTAGAATAGATGAGCTGAAGTGTAAAGCTGAAGAGTCTAAAGGAGAGATTAGACTGTTGGCTGAAAAATGTGAGGCAGTTAGAACAGTTAATCAGGAACTCCAGGACCAATGCAATGAATTTCAGAAGGAGATTGAGGACAAAGAAAAAGTGCTTGAAAAGTTTACAGAGGGGAGAAACAACCTGAATGTCCTTCTGGGGTCGAGGGTAAACTTCAATAGGGAGGGATTAGGATACAATCCTACTAGTAAAAAACCCTTTGAATTTAAGACTATCACGTTCTGCCCCGCCAAAGGCAAGGAGAAACTGGAAACACCATCCGGTTCCAAATCTGTCTCTACAATGAAGTCTTCGACCAGTAAATTCATTCACTCCACTGGTCAGCAGTCTAAGTCAGGAAATCCTGAGACAAGCACTGCTCATGTACAGCAGGCGTGGAACAAAGGTCCTCACAGGACCAGTCCTATAGAGGCCACAAAAAGAGCGAAAAGTTTTGTTAAGAAAACTCATCATGCTAATTATCAAGTAGAGCATGGCAACGATCACCAGTTTCAGCACAAATTTTATTGGAGTAAAAATGCTTACATGAATTATGCTCAACACACACGCACATCTTCTAAGAGGCCAACCAACAATGTCTTTGTTCAGAAACAGCATAGTTCAAATAGGAATAAGCTTATTCAACACCCACCAAGAAATAACAAAAGGGAAGAATCAACCCACATAAATCCACTGAAGAGAACTATAAAACAAATGTGGATTCCCAAGTGCTTTCTGCATAATCAGAAAACTGGTTTTGGACCCAATTTGAATTGGGTCCCACATTACTCTGTCTGAATTTTTGCAGGTCAGCCTGGCAGCTGAGCATAACAAGTGGTATCTTGACAGCGGCTGTAGCAGGCACATGACAGGAGACCGGTCCAAATTCAGCAAACTAAAAATGAAGTCCGGGGGCTTGGTCAAATTCGGAGGAAATAACAGAGGAAGAATAATTGGAATTGGCACAGTTGGTAAGTCCTCCACTAACTCCATTGAAGATGTGTATCTTGTAGAAGGACTTCAGCACAACTTGGTAAGTATAAGTCAACTTTGTGACAAAGGACACAAGGTACTCTTTGACCACAACTCGTGCACTGTTTTTGAGCTGAATTCTGATAACATCATGTTCAAAGGTCATAGAGTAAATAATGTGTACATCGTTGATCTTGATGATAATTCTGAAACAAACTTGTGTCTGTCTGCTAATTCTGAACAGGTTGCTTTTGACTGGCATAGGCGTCTAGGCCACGCTAGTGTGTCTACTTTGAATAAACTGTCTAATTATAACCTAGTCAGAGGTTTGCCCAAAATAAAATTCCAGTTAGGGTCCAAGCTCTGTGATGCTTGTGCTCAAGGTAAACAGACTCGTGCAGTTTTTAAGTTGAGAACTGAGGGTCTCTCATCTAAACCACTAAAGCACTTGCACATGGATCTCTTTGGTCCTACTCGAATACAAAGCCTGTCAGGTAAGAGATATGGTCTAGTCATAGTTGATGACTTCACTAGATTTTCCTGGTTGTTCTGTTTAGCAAATAAAAATGATGCTTTTGTTCACTTTGAAGAACTTTTTAATAAAATCAAACTGCAAGGTGAACATAATATCATTACAATTCAGTCTGACCATGGAGGAGAGTTTGAAAACTCTTCGTTCTCTGAATTTTGCTCAAGAGAGGGAGTGACTCACAGATTTTCTTCTCCCAGGACACCGGAGCAGAATGGAATTGTTGAGAGAAGAAACAGGTCAATAATTGAAATGGCCAGGACTATGCTAATTGAGAGTGGACTTCCAAGGAGATTTTGGGCAGAAGCTGCAAATACAGCATGCTACATTTTAAATCGAGCCTTGGTAAGACCTACTCATAAGAAAACTCCTTATGAACTCCTCAAGGGTAAGCTGCCAAACATTTCTTACTTTAAAATTTTTGGTTCCAAATGCTTCATCCACAATAATGGTAAGAATGGTTTGGATAAGTTTGAAGCAAGAAGCTCTCCTGGAATTTTTCTCGGATATTCAGAAACCTCTAGGGCTTACAGAGTCTTCAATAAAGATGAGCAAACTGTTGAAGAAACACCTCATGTGGTGTTTGATGAGAATGTTCTATCTGACAAAAGGACAAATGATGACAGGGAGTCACCAGATGAGGGAGATTTCTTGGAGAAAATTGAAGTAGGAGTGATGCAGCAAACTGCTCAACCAGAAAACTTACAACAAGAAGGAGCAACTGAGGTAGGTGAACCCTCAGGTGAGGTAATATTTCACAAAGATCATCCTAGTGAAAATGTCATAGGTAATTTGCATGATCCTACTAGGACAAGGTCTCACTTTAGAACTGTCCAAGAACAGGACTTAGCTGCTTTGACATCTCAGGTAGAACCCAAGACTGTGGAAGAGGCTTTAAAGCATGATTCTTGGGTATCCTCCATGGGTGAGGAATTAAATCAATTTGAGAAAAATAATGTATGGAAACTAGTTCCTAGACCTGAAAACACTCATGTCATTGGCACTAAATGGGTTTTCAAAAATAAGATTGATGAAAATGGTGCTATCTCTAGAAACAAAGCAAGACTTGTAGCTCAAGGCTACAGTCAGGAATTTGGTGTGGATTTTGATGAATCCTATGCACCAGTAGCTAGGATGGAAGCTATAAGAATTCTGTTTGCATTTGCATGCTCTAGAAAAATTCGGCTACAGCAAATGGATGTCAAAATCGCGTTCTTAAATGGGTTATTGAAGGAAGAGGTATATGTTGAACAACCTCCTGGGTTTAATTTCTCTGTTCAGCCTAACATGGTTTTTAGGTTGAATAAAGCCCTCTATGGATTGAAGCAGGCTCCCAGAGCCTGGTATGAGAGACTTTCTGAGTTCCTTGTGAGCAAGGGCTACACTCGAGGTAAGGTTGACCAAACCCTCTTCACCAAAAGTCTCGGAAAGGAGTTAATTGTGGTCCAGGTCAAACAAATGGAGGATGGTTGTTTCATAAATCAAACCAAGTATACTCTGGAGATGCTGAAAAGGTTTGGAATGACCAACCTCAAGACAATCTCAACACCCATGAGTACCAGCTCCTCACTGGATTCAGACGAAAAAGGTAAAGAGGTGGATGCTAAACTATATAGAGGTATGATCGGTTCACTCCTCTACTTAACTGCATCCAGGCCCGACATTCAATTTAGTGTAGGGATGTGTGCCAGATACCAGGCTAGACCTACTGAATTGCATCTGGCAGCTGTAAAGAGAATCTTTAGATACTTATCTGCCACTCATGATCTAGGTCTCTGGTATCCTGCATCATGTAACTTAGATCTCATTGCATACACTGATGCAGATTATGCAGGATGTAAATTGGACAGGAAGAGCACTAGTGGTCACTGCGAATTTCTAGGAGGGTGCTTAGTCTCTTGGGGATCCAAGAAGCAACACTCTGTGGCTTTCTCTACTGCTGAAGCTGAATATGTGGCAGCAGGGAGCTGTGGCACACAGGTTATATGGATAAAACACCAGCTTCTGGATTACTCGGTTGAGCTAGGTTGTACTTCTATCTTTTGTGACAATACTAGTGCAATAAACATTGCAAAGAATCCTGTACTTCATTCTCGAACTAAACACATTGAAATCAGGCATCATTTTATTCGAGATGAAGTAGCAAGGAAGACTTTTGAGTTGATCCATGTTGGCACTAACTCACAAATTGCAGATATCTTTACTAAGCCACTGGATACTGAAAAATTTAGCACTATGCGCAGAGAACTAGGTATTTACAGAATTTCATGATTGAAAATTTGATTTCTGAATACCATGTCCTGTGTTATTATGCTTATCATATTCATCATGGTGTTCTTTTTGAAGTGCATTGAGGGTTGTCTTGGCTAAGTCTGTATTGGGGTCAAGGTCCCAGGGGGAGATGATTTATAATAGGTGTCTTGATCTTTGACCTAATTTGAACATACTCCGAACGACATTTTGCTGACATCATAAGAGAATCAGGTTGATTAGGTGTATAAAAGAAAATGTTGGATGCTTTACTCTTTAAGGCTGTTCATCTAATTTCTTGTTGGAATTTCAGCTGTTAGTCCCACTGAGATCAAAATCTGAATTCAATATTAATCTTCATACACTGTAACTGTCTTCTGATCTAGTCAGTACAGCATACCTACTTAGTCAATGGTGAGTCCAAAATGAGGTATTTTGTGTTTTAGTCTGAATCACCTTGGATCTGGTGTATTGTTCTCAAACGGACTCAAGCTTCATTAACAAGGTTTTAAGAGTTGGTAAATAAAAACAAAATTCATAAAAGGGTTATCAACTTTGTTAACTGCTCATTGAGAAACTGGGATTTTCATCAATGAAGTGAAAGCTTCCCATGTCATGAGATGGCAGTAATCATCTGGTCTTAATAGTTGTCTTGATCATACAGAGCTATGGTACATATCTGGTTAGTAACTGGGGTGTCTGGCCTCAGATAAAGGTGTCATCTTAATGTCAACACCAGCTAGAATACTATCTCTGTCCTCTTATCAGAAGGGGTAATGTGGTCCTGCCACCGAGTAACTGGGGATTCTTGCCTCTAAACAAGGTGTCTCCCTAATGTCAAAGGTGTACTTGACAGACTTATCTCTGATCTTGACCATTTTTAAAGATCCTGCTCACTTGAAGTATAGCTTTTGATTTGTTTGTTCTCAATACCACAGGTCATTGTCTTCTGGCTGTCTTACATAATACTCTCTCAGTAAAGACTTATTTTGATCAAACTGGTATCTTGTACCTCACTTGCTTAGAATCTGGTTCTGTGTATGGAGCAAATCCTTATTCACAGTTTTTGCACAGTCTGACTAACTGTTCCTCAAAAATCCTCACATAAAATTAATGGCTTTCTTAATTGACTAAACATCTCAATAGTCTCCATTTATCTGCCTTACTCTGTCCTGTTTTCTCTCTATAGTCAGCAATTTTCCCTTCTCTGTATCTTCAGATTTGACCCTAGTTTTTGATGATGTCAAAGGGGGAGAGAATTGAGTCAAGTCTGAGGTAAACTGTTGGTAAACTGTTGCTGTGTTCAGGGTTATCAAGTCTGAGGTAAGCTGTTGGTAAACTGTTGCTGTGTTCAGGGGGAGTGAGGGGGAGTGTTCAGGTTTCATCAAGGGAAGTAAGGAAGCAAGTATGCTTTAAGTTGTCTGCATTAAATATCCTGAATTGATTTTTTTTTAACTTATCTCTCATACTTAATATAGTGTTGCCATCATCAAAAAGGGGGAGATTGTTGGATTGTGTGTCTTCCCTAAGTATTTTGATGATGAGCAACACTATGTTAATTGTTCTTGTTATTTTTGATCAGATATATTGCACTTGAGTTATCCATGGTTTTATATGAAATAACTGTTAAAGAGGTAACACTTCGTGTGTTCGTTCATGTTCTGTCTTCGTGCTGTTTTTCCTCAAACATCATGTAGTTCTTGCTTCGCGTTTTCACCTCGTGTCGAGTTAGCCATGTTGTCGTCTGTTTGAGTGTTGTCGTTCACCTCGTGCAGTCTTTGATTACTGTGTTGTTTCCATGTCATCCTTTGTATTCCTGTCTTCGAGTCCTTTCGCTGAGTCTCTAAGTCAGTCTAAGTTCAAGTGTTCGTTTCACTTCGTGATTGTTTTTCCTCTTCTCATGACTTCGTGTCGTGTTCCTGAAGCTGCTCTAAAAGTTCTGATGAACTTCGAGTAGTTTTTCTGTAGACCTCGTGACGATTCCTCCTTAGTAACCACACTTAGTGACGGTTACTATAGTCCACGTCTTCGTGTTGGTTTTATGCACTCCGTGTCGTCTTCTTTGTTTCATTCTGTTCTCATCTCACTTCGAGTCGTTTCTTTGCATACTGTCTTCGTGATTGATTGGCACTTCGTCTTGGTTACAACACCTCGTGTTGTACTGTTTGACTTCGTGTCGGTTTCGGTTGCAGTCCATGTTGTTTTTATGACGTTCTCCTTAATTTATTGCCACTTCGTGTCGTTTTTATTATTAAATCTTCGTGTCGTTTTACCTCGTGCAGTGTCATCCCGTGTCATTTACTGTTTCGACTTTGTGTCGTCATCAGCCTGTGTTGTTTTCATCTCGTGCTGTTCTCACTATCCTCGTGTTGTTCTCACCGCGTGTCGATTACTGTTTTCACTTAGCATTATTTTTATTTCGTGTCGTTTTTCTGTGTAGTGTGTGTTTGTCACCACTATACTTCGTGTCGTTGCTTTTTACTTCGTGTCTAACTTCACTTCGTGTTGTTTTCACCTCGAGTCGTTTCCTTATATTGTCGTCGTGTTGTTTTTGCATTCGTAACCTCGTGTCTCTCTTGCTTATAACCTCACCTCGTGTCATTATCTTCTGTATATCTGATCTGTTACAGAGTTTCTCGTGTCGTTCTTATGTCATCTCGAGAAATAGTCACGTCGTGTTGTTGTTACTATACCTCATGCAATTTTGGTTTTAATAGCCATGCAGCGTATTAATGGACTTAATCTCATTACAGGTCCGAGGAAGAACATTCCACACTCCAGGGCTGCACGTGATCCGAGACAAGAGGAACCAATTTGATAAAGGCACGTGACAGGATACTTCTGGATCGAGCGTGGGAGGCACACGCATTTCATGCCCTATCCATCTGCTGTTGATGCTATAAATAGAATCCTTCGTCCTCAGATGAAGGTGATCGAAGTAGAGAGGCATAGAAGAAAACAGGGAAACAGAGAGCCCTTCGATCCAAGAAAAAGAAAAGAAAGAAGAAAGAATAGCAGAGAGAAATAGAAAGAGAGCAGAAGAGTGTTCAGAAGAATTGTTCTGACTTGCGGATCAAATCCGAAGTCTATTGCTCTATATTGAGCTACATTGTTTCCATTTTCTGGCATTTGATTTCCTTCGTTCGTATTTTTCATTTCTTGTTCTTATCTTTCTTCAACCGTTATTGTTTGTGTTTCCGATCCTCTGGACTGAGGTCGGGGTCCTCCTGTGAAATCAGGAGTAGGGAGAGTCAATCTCCGGTTTGCAAGCAGCAGGTGAGCTGCTTGTAGGTACCCTCCGGGTTGGGAGGAAGAGGGGTCTTCGACCTCTGGTTCACTAGTAGCAGGGCTGCTACTAGTGGGGTTTCCCTCTTTGTAAAGAGGAAGAGAGACGTGAGTCTCTGGGTTCTAGTGACTGCTGATCGCTAGAGGTTCCCTCCGGGTAGGAGGAAGAGGAGAGGTTGTTCTCCTGGGAAGCTGTGTATCAGCGGTTGTTTGGCAAGCTGTGTTGCCCAGCCTTTAGTGAAGCCACACTCAGGTTGAGTGTGGGGTGGATGTAGGTCTGAAGGACCGAACCACCTTAAAATCCTCTGAGCCCTTGTGTGATTGATCGTGATAATATTGTGGTATGCCTTCTATTTGCTTGAGCTATTAACTGCACTGCATCTTTTACAATAGTCAGAGCTCGAGGTTAGCTCCGTTTAGCAATATACTCTGCAATAATTTTTTAAATCTACGAAAACAGTGATCTATTCATCCCCTCCCCTTCTAGAGGGCTGGTCCCCCTCTTTCCATTAGGGCTTCTCGGCCACTAGGGCTGGTCCCCCTCTTTCCATTATCGACCTAGTGGCCGAGAAAATGAGGCCAAACGAAGATTTTGTTCGCTATGCTGACAGATGGAGGTCTCTGGCAGAGAGGATAAGAGATACCCTCTCAGAGCCCGAACAAGTGAAAATGATTGTGTCCAATGCCACCCCACTGTTCAGACATGTCCTGGCCATGAACAAGCTTACCACAATGGAGGAACTCTATGAGAGGGCCTGGTATATCCAGACCCAGTTAAAAGACTCCCCCGTTATGCACATGTTTGAGCCCCCGAAGCCCAAGGTGGTCAAAAAGACAGGCACTGGTGTCCCAGGTGGAGCGACAGAAGGAGTCGTGACAAATGAGCAGGTGAGTGCAGTCAATAATGCCAACTATGCAGCCAACCCAAGGCATCCACAAATGCCTCGACTTCCCCTCCAGCAATGTCCCTTCCCGTCTCATCCTCCGCCCCAAAATAATCCACCCCAAAACCATATGTGTAATATCCCGGACCTTTCGGATCCTTCTTTGTGGGTCTCGGATCTAGTTTTTAGAGCGTCCGGCTCCGTTGTGTCCAAAATTTTGTTTCGGACATCTTTCGAGTTCGGATCGGCGCGATCCGGAGTCGTTTCGAAGGCCCGGAGGCGTTTCGCAACTTTTCCGCGTGTGTTTTTCGATTTCCGATGTGTGTTTCGGCTTTTCTTCGGAAGCTCGCTGCGGGTGGACCGGGTCGTTCACCTGGGCACGAGTGGTACCGTTGCGATCGGTGCGTTCCGAGGATTCCGGAAACGTATTTTTCTATTTTTCGATATTTTTCCGAAAAATCGGATTTTCTGTATATTCCCATTTCTTTTTCTTTTCTTTTCCCTTTCTCTTTCTTCTTCTTCTTCCTCCCTTCTCTCCCGTGAGCGCTTCCACCGTGACCGGCCCCCCTCTTCCGGTGCTAGCCCCGGCGCCATCACCTTCGGCTGCGGACGCGGCAAGGCGACGGCGTCGTGGCATAGGCGGCGGCGTGGTGATCGTGGCAGTGTTCGGCGCTCGGCGAGGGCGTGAGAAGTTCATGAAGTTTCAAGCGATTCTTGAGGATCGGCGGCGATTCGCCACGTTTCGGACAACCCCGAGGTAGGGTGACGATCCTCTATCTCCGTGCTTTCCTTTCCCGTGATTTCTAGGCCGGCGGGGAGCCGAGAGGGGTTCGTTTGAGCTCGGGAAGGGAAATGCATGCTTTGGGGGTTTGAGTGCCGATCTAGAGTTTTACCGTGCCATTTGGAGTTTTGGGGGCATCATTCGGTGCTCTAGGGCGTGGGGACGAGTTCCCCCTTTGTTTCCCATCACCCGGGGGTGATTGGGGCATGGAATGGTGTTTTCGGTCGTTTCCCGCCGTTCTCAGTTTTCCGAAGTGATCGCGGTCCACCAGTGACCGTTTTCACTGGTCGCGGTCAGGCGGGGATCGCTTTCATCAGGTTTTGTACCGTTGGGGCTTTAGAGTGTCGGTGGGCGGATGCGGTCTTGCGACAGACCGCGACTATTGGTCGCGGTCTGGGGGCGACCGCTTTCACCGTGGGGATCGGCACGGACCCCGAGATGTTTGACTGTTGTTTTTGACCGTTGCACGTCAGTCGCGGTCTCCAGGAGACCGCTACTGTGTGAACACGGTCACGAGGTGACCGCGTTCATCTTTTCGTGCCGGGATGGTCGCGGTCTTAGGAGAACCGCGACCGTATGGTTACGATCCTGAGCAGACCGCGACTACAGGAGGCGGTCCTCCGGTGACCGCGTCTCCCATCCCTTGCCGATTCGAGTCCCGGATGAGCGAGTCTCGATCCCTGTACTGACCCGTGGTCCGACTGATGCTGGGCATATTGTGGGGGCCACACGTGAGGGTGCCGTGGGGTCCCGGGAGATGGTGATTTCGGCTTGCGTCGCTGTGTGACGGTGTTGGTACAAGGAGCGTTCCGCGTACCTGCGATTGTGACGTGGTTTTTCGTTGACTTGAGAGTCTACTCCTTTAGTGACCCTCCACTAGTCGTAGCCTACCAGTACGCGGTACCGGTCGCACCAGGGAGTGGTGTATGGGCTTACCCTTAGAGGTGGTTTGTGGACTGGTTGCCGTCGGGCCCCACGTCTTGCAGCCAGAGTCCGGCTGAGGGGAAAACCGGCCAGAGGGCCAGACCAGGGACGCGCGGTCTGTGTGTGCACACGTGGTTGGGGGCGGTTGGACCCACGTCGACGGGCGTGACCCCAGCTAGTCACTTGTCGTGAGTTTACTTGTTCGGTGTTTGCGCCTTTGGTAGGAGCTACCACGTCAGGCGGTTCACCTGCGGCGTGGTGTAAGACGTCAGGGGACGCTATCGGCTGTGCTTCTAGTGGGAGATACTCCTGTCGAGTACGGAGTGACAGACTGTCAGTCGTGTGTTTCCGACCTTCGGGTTTTGTCGGGTCGACCGTTGAGCTTCGGTTGTCTCACCGTGACACGTGTGCCGGTTTGCGTGCCGTAGGGTCTTTGTTGTGTAGAGTACAGGACTTTCCTTTCGGAGGTACTCTCTTACCGCTAGCGTAGTGGTTTCCCGTTTTACGAGGTAGGGTTCGAGTGATCCCTACTGAGTCCTGTTCCGATACTCATTCCCTGCGTGTTTTCATCATGTTTCAGGTGAGGCGCCGCCCCAAGGGAGCACGTCTGGGGTGCAGCGTGGTGTGGGTGCCCAGAGGTAGTGCCAGAGGTCAGAGCCGGGGTATGTCCCATGTAGCTGTACTTTTCTTTCTTGTCTGTGTACTAGTTGTGGACTACTACTGTTGTTGTTATTTTCAATTGTGGACCATGTAAAATGCTAATTTATTTCCTGCTTAATATTATAACTGTTTAATTTCTGCAATTACTTGTGATACTTGTGTAGTTTCCACACCATCCTTCTAACCCTTCCGAGTCTTCGGACTCGTGGGTGGCGGTGCGGGTCTCGGGTTATCGGGCCTTCCCGGTAATCGGATTCTCGGGTCGTTACAGCTGGTATCAGAGCGCGGTTGTGGAATTATACGAGAATCATAGGTAATTGTAGTGGTCCACTTGTCCACAGCAATGATGTACAGTTGACGCTGGCATTAGGCATCGCGTGTTTATTTTCACCATGCCGTTTTTATGTTTTCTGTCTTTTGCTTCAGGAGCGAGCATGGCGCCGAGGAGGAGCTCTCACTCTCAGCAGGGGCAGTTGGCTGGAGGTCAGGAGATCCAGCAGGGGGTCCAGGGGGAGCAGGAGGAGCATAGTAGAGTGCCACCAGGAGCTACCGAGGCCGCGGATACCGCGAGAGTTCCGAGGGCCGAGGATTTCTTCCGTGGCATGTACCAGCTTATGTCTCAGCAGTTCAGTGGAGAGGCTGGTGAGGGCTCGTCAGCTAGGGGTGGGCCAGGCCGAGTAGTGAGGGACTTTCTGCAGTTCCATCCGCCTTACTTCAGCGGCCAGGCAGACCCTGATGCGGCTCGTGATAGGCTTGATGAGATGGAGCAGGTGTTCAGTTCAGCGAAGAGTTCTGCCAAGGACAGAGTGGTGTTGGCCTATAACCAGTTGCAGGGTACGGCTCGGAAGTGGTGGTCTTCCGAGTGGAAGACGTCTTTTCAGCTTCGTCCACTTGAGCAGGTCGAGTGGGATGACTTCGTTAGTGCTTTCGAGCGTACGTACTATCCAGATTATGTTGCTACGCAGCGGATGCGGGAGTTTCTGGAGCATGTGCAGGGTGACATGTCCGTGTTGCAGTATAGGGCCCAATTTGTCGAGCTGGGTCGATATGCACCTCACATCATAGAGCATGAGAGGGTGAAGACCGCGCAATTTATTCAGGGCTTGAGGCAGGAGCTGAGGCACCATTTGATTACGAATGGGGCCATTGATCTAGAGACAGCGTCTCGTATTGCGGCTTCCTTGGAGATGGATATGCAGAGGACCCGAGGACCGATCAGCCAGGGGCAGTCTTTGTCAGGTCGCAGCCAGCAGTCGGCTACCCAACAGTAGGGTTCTTTCCAGCATGCGATGAGTGGTTCAGGAGTGCCGGCACAGGCAGCGTCGGTGATAGGATCTGCGTCCTTTGGCACGAAGGTCAAGAAGTTTTTCAAGAAAGGGTTCGGCAAGAAGAAGTCCAAGCATCAGGGGCAAGCTTCATCGGGCAGTGTACAACAGCCAATCCCCTTGCAGCGTCAGGGATCAGTGGGTGGGTCGCGAGGACCGTGTCCACGGTGTAGTGGGTTTCACCCAGGCAGGCAGTGCACGGCGCCGATCATCTGTTTTCGGTGTGACCAGCCAGAGCATATGGCGCGTGACTATCCTCAGAGGCCGCCGCAGCAACAGGTTCCCCAGTAGCAGAGGCAGCAGCAGCAGGGACAGTATCCGTCGCTACCCAGGTCAGCTAGTGTGGGAGGCAGGCAGAGAGCTCGAGTCCAGACCACGCACATGACCAGGGCAGAGGTAGTGGCGTCGCAGCTCGTGGAAGGTACCGTTCAGATTTTGGGTTGTGCGGCTCGGGTTTTGTTTGATTCTAGCGCGTCTCATTCGTTTATTTCGGAGGATTTCGCATTGAGCGTCGAGGAGCCGGTGACCCAGTTGTCCTGTGATTTGGTAGTGGAGTTGCCTTCGAATGATTTTATGATCACTCCGTATTGCTTCGATCGGGTTTCGGTTTGGATCGATGGGCGGAGTATGCCAGGTAGGTTGTACGCGTTGCAGCTTCGGGATTATGACGTGATTCTAGGCATGGATTGGCTCGAGACTCATGGAGCGGTGGTGGATTGTGGAATGAAGAGGGTCTACTTCCAGCATCCGAGCAAGCAGACCTTCTATTTCCAAGGTATCTGTTCCACCTCTTCTCGATTCCTCATCTCTGCTATTCGAGCCCGTCGATTGCTTGATTCTGGTTGTCAGGGTTTTCTCACGTCCGTGGTTGTGTCTGACCGGATGGAGCCGAATGTCGAGGACATTCCAGTGGTGTGTGAATTTCTCGACGTTTTTCCCGAGGAGTTGCCTGGATTGCCTCCCCAGTGAGAGATCGATTTTGTGATCGAGGTTGTGCCTGGTACGGGACCTTTGGCAAATGCTCCCTACCGTATGGCCCTCCCTGAGTTGAGGCAGTTGAGGGCGCAGTTGCAGGAGCTGCTGGTCAAGGGATACATTCGTCCTAACTTTTCCCTTTGGGATGCGCCCATGTTGTTTGTGAAGAAGAAGGACGGTAGTCTGCGGCTGTGCATTGACTATCGGTAGCTGAATGAAGTGACCATTAAGAACAAGTATCCATTGCCACGGATCGACGATTTGTTCGACCAGCTTCAGTCTGCGCGAGTGTTCTCGCGGATTGATTTGCGGTCCGGTTACTATCAGCTGAGAATTCGCGAGTCCGATGTGGAGAAGACCGCATTCAGTACGAGGTACGGGCATTATGAGTTTTTGGTGATGTAGTTTGGGCTCACCAATGCCCCTGCAGCCTTCATGGACTTGATGCAGATGGTGTTTCATCCGTATTTGGACCAGTTCGTGGTCATCTTAGTGGATGACATCCTTGTTTATTCGCAGTCTGCCGAGGAGTACGCGTACCATTTGGGTGTGGTGCTGCAGACGTTGCGAGATCGCCAGTTGTATGCGAAGCTCAGCAAGTGCGAGTTTTGGCTCGGCGAGGTGCACTTTATGGGGCACGTGATTTCTGGTGATGGCATTTCCGTGGACCCCGCCAAGGTCGAGGCAGTAATGCAGTGGCCGAGGCCGAGGTCGGTGATGGAGATCCGGAGTTTCTTGGGGCTTGCGGGCTATTATCGCCGGTTTATCGATGATTTTTCTCGCATTGCGACCCCGTTGACTAGGCTCACGCGGAAGGATGTGCCTTTCGTCTGGTCTGAGGAGTGTGAGCAGAGCTTCGGAGAACTGAAGAGATTGCTCACCTCGGCTCCGGTGTTGGTTTTGCCTTCTGGATCGGGAGGTTTCGTGTTGTGTACAGATGCTTCCAGCATTGGATTGGGTGTTGTGTTGATGCAACATGGTAGAGTGGTGGCTTATGCATCTCGGCAGCTAAAGCCCCACGAGGAGAACTACCCTACCCATGACCTTGAGTTGGCGGCGGTGATCTTCGCGCTGAAGATCTGGAGGCATTATCTATACGGCGAGAAGTTCGAGGTGTTCACTGACCATCAGAGTTTGAGGTATGTGTTTACCCAGAGAGACCTGAATCTCAGGCAAAGGCGTTGGATGGAGTTCATGAAGGATTATGACTTCACCTTATCTTATCAGCCTGGCAGGATGAATGTCGTCGTCGATGCCTTGAGTCGGAAGGATGCGGTCAGTGCCTTGATGTTGAGGAAGTGGAGGCTCTGGGAACAAGTGCCCGAAGTATCGTTCAGGCTCAAGATTTTCCAGGAACCAGGGTTGGCGGTGCTTGCGAGTCTGACTGTCACTCCTGCTATCCGTCGTCAGGTGACAGAGACTCAGCATGCGGACCCTGAGTTATCCCGGATTCTGGCGATGGCTGATGTGGAACTCGGCGAGGACGGTGCTGCGATGTTTCGTGGCAGGCTGTACGTCCCAGTAGAGGAACAGATTCGTCGTGCGGTGTTGCGCGAGGCTCATGGGAGCAGGTACACCGTACACCCGGGTGCGACAAAGATGTATCGGAACTTGCGGAGACAGTTCTGGTGACCTGACATGAAGAGAGATGTCGCAGAATTTCTGGCCAGGTGCCTGATCTGTCAGCGGGTGAAGGAGGAGCATCAGTGTCACGCCCCAAACTGATAGCAGCGGAACGTGTCGTTTGCTCAGAACGTCGCAGTTAAACAGTCATGTCAATCAGAGCATAGTCATTTCCACAAAACACAATTTGGACAAATAACAAATTTTATTTCAAATATAAGTTCTTTACATATTCTGGCCCATAATAAACGAAAAGACTCAATAAATAAAAATTACAATGAGACATAAGACGCAAGATAACCAGACTAGACGGTTCATCTAGATGTCAGAGTTCTCTTCACTCTTGCCCTTGCCCATCATGTGCGGTCTCGTCGTCACTAAGGTCTTTACCTGAAAAATTTGAAAAACGCAGGGTGAGCGAACGCTCAGTAGGACTTAATATCTCATGATTCCAAGCTAGCTTTAAATCAATTACAGTTTAACATACTCATGCAGGTCATGCAAGATATAGAAATCGAGAACTGTAATAACACGAGATAAATTCAAGCACTATAATAAACAAACGAGTAAGCAAGATGCTAGATAAACTCATGTAGAGTAGGGACAATGATAATCAAGAGGGTATAGCAAGATCTAATCAAGTACTTTCTCAAGTTAGGTTAAGAGCATTCATGAGGAAATATAACATTCATCTCTCTATGACGAACACTATCACGAGAGCTTCAATGTATCCTTTATTGTGAAGGATCTTTGTGACAAGTTAACGAGTACTATCAATAGGATGATTCAAGAACACTATATAGCAATTGCCAAGACACTAAGGGAATATCACGATGATATGATAACCCCTCCAATAAGGCAAATTAGGATCTTTTCATGACGAACAATAAGTTGTAGAAGGATGTACTATGATGGCAATTACTCCCGATCATCACTATCACGAGAGCGTTTGCACATCTAGCACTATATAGGATTGGCCAATGCACTAAGGGGAAAATCACGACGATATGAGCACCCCTCATGAAAAATAGCACTAGTTAGTATTTGGTCGTACACTTAGGAGTTCTCACGACTATATGATTGCCCCTAAATGCCAATAACCGAGTTGGTGAATGCCTGCACCCGATCATCGTATACCGGTAACGTTTGGACTTTGTCTCGCCCAATAGGGTCAGATCAGGACCCGTAGCATTTAAAATGTCATTTTAGTGGGACCCATAGCCCCTGACATTTAGTTTAGACTAATTCCATATTAATGGCCAAGAATTTCAAGGATCAAGCATGTAAGAATATTAAGATAGATTTCATGGAACATAGAGTTCAAGGACAGAATTTGTAATAAGGATGATATATCAATATACCAGATGAAAACCATGTCATTCTGAAAATCTGGGTGATTAGGTACAACCAGCTCAATCGGCCTTGAGGGAATCCAAGGCTACAAGGAGACTTACGGAGGTCCCAATGACTAACTTGCCAGTCCGAAGGAACGGAATGTCCAACGGAGGGCTCGTATGTCACCGAGAGTTGAGTGTATAACGTGAACCAATCATGAAACAGGGACTCCATCTACGGACGTGAGATGAGAGTGCCAAAAGACCCGCGGTATGGGTCAAAGACGGAAGTAAACGGTGAGAACATGATTGCGTTAATTATAGAATTCAAGTCTCTCCAATTCTATAATTAACTATAATTAAATAAACTTATATTATTTGACACCCGTGATTGGCGTCATTTATTAATTAGCGTCCCCTTGGGGAACATTAATTTTTATGATTTTTAACTTAATTTATTTAACAAGAATTCACATTTATATCTATTTAATTGAATAAATTCAAAAACATACATTAAAAGGCACATTGATTTATTTAAAATAATTTAAGAAAAAAGAATATATGATAATTAGGAGAAAATTATAAGGATTCCAAATATATATTTTTCATAATTTCGGTTATATATTTTAATAATATTGAATTTTCAAAGATATGCAAACATTATATATATATATATATATATATATATATATATATATATATAATCAATCTGACGCCTAGCAATAGTGTCGTCAACTTTTTAAGTAATGACCATTTTTGGGTCGTTATTTCAAAAAGATCCATTTTTTCAAACCTCCTGTTTTTATACTTAACCATGTTGGAATCTAGCTTATAATATACCGAAATGACCGGCTCGAAAAACTCTACCCAACCATACATTCAAAATAATTTTTCGATCAGAGACGGGGGATCTTGCGATAGGGGGCACGAAAAATGATGCAACCACTTTCACTACCTCGGTCTCCACCCCAATAGTACACCCATAAATTTTCATGGCGAAAGGATACTTCTATACCTATAAACAACTATAAATACGAAAAACTCATAACCATTATATATGCAATTGACGACTGTCGTTCATCATTTTTTTGAATTTAATTAAATGACGATCTTTCGGCTGTCACCTTTTACTATTATAACGCCCTTAACAGTGGCATCAATTTCAGAAGAGACGACGTACATCAAGTCGTCATTTTTATTTTTCCCACAACTCTACTATGAATAGTATCACTTTTAATTTATCAAGAATTTTCTGAAACAAAATATCTGATAAATAGGAGAAAAATATAAGTATCCTAACCATGTAATATCATATATTTATTCTCTCTATTTTTAAAGATAAAAACCTTTGAAGTTCATGTGAAGTTTTAACCGAATAATCGGGGTCAATTTTATTCTAACAAAATTTTAATAAAATAAAATTATAAAAATTATCGAAAAAATATAGGGATCATAAAAATGTGCACTTTACTATTTTTATTAACATGATTCAATAGATATTGAATTTTAAACGATTCATCAGTTATTAACAAATAAAAAGATACATATTTTCTTTGAACGGAATATGCAGAACGGGGCGGTTGCACAGGATCAACAAAAAAAGATGAAATAAATTGAGGATCATTTAAATTTTTACTTGGGAGATTGCCTACCTCTTAACAATGCTTTGACGTTTAGAAGAAGAAGAATAATAGCAGAGGAAGAAGATGACAAAGAAGAAGCTTCCCACGCCCAACACGCCCAACAGCAGCAGCCGTGACCCAGCTACAGTAGAGGAGGAAGAAGAGGTTCCATTTCTTCACGTACACGAGAACAAGAAGAAGACGAGGCCCTCTTCACGTAACATAAAGACGATGACGACGACCTCCCTTCGAACGCAAGGGCATCAACAAGCCTTGTGCATTCGACAAGGTTGAGTTTTATAGAGGATGGGAATTCTGGAGGGTTCAAAGGCCATCAAGGCAACTTTCCATAAGTTATTTCCGAAGGCGTTTCCACCTTCCCATTTACTAGCCGCTTGCTATACTTTTATGCCAAAAACCCTAAAGCTAATAACATACACGATCGCCCCTGCATTTGGCAAGTGTGGTTCGATGGATTGTATGCGGGTAAAGGGGTGGCATTTGATGGGCACGTGGGTTGATTTGTTTGTTAGGTTGGCTTTGTATTAGTTTGGGCTACATGGCATTTGGTTAAAATGGGTTGCTGTACGTGGGCTTTGGGTTGTTTTGGGTGATGGTCCATTAACATATACATGGTTAATATAAATTATGCATTTCTCTATTGTCCTCTTAATATTATTGTTAAGAGTTTTGTTTATGAAGCCCATGTATATATATATATATACATTCAAGCCCAATTAGTTGTTTTACCATTCTGAGAGTTGAAAAGCCTATTACTGTACATATTTGAGTTATGATGATATTTAGCTAGTTAACATGTTTGGCTTTTGAATCTTATATATACACTTTCCAAAGCCCATTATATATGTGTTTAACGTAAGCCCCCAAACTCATTCAGTTTTGGGATATTTTGGGTTAGATTTACCAGCTTAATAGCCTTTATATTTATATGTATATTCTAAAAAAGCCCAATAATTATTATTAAAGCCCATTATTCTTTCAAAGCCCATTGCGTATAACTATTAGCTTAATATTATTGGGTTGGGTCTTTCTTCTTGCAATTTATCAAGGGTTAAACCTTAAACCTTGATTAAGGCCTACTAATTAAATTTGTTTGAATTATAATGGGTTTTAACTTATTCATGTATTTAGTGTAGCTGGGCATATTATATATTTTTTGAGAGTGGAACTTCTAGAGATTTTATATCTTTTAATTTTTTTTATTTGTCTACCTTATTGAATTTTTCCGTTGTCTTGGGTATCAGAGTCGGTTTTGGTTCTACGAAAACCGTTATATCTATATGTACGTATTTATTCTTGAATTATAATTTTAATTTTAAACTAAAATAGACAAAGGTCATACTAGTATCTATTTCTCAATTTTATTTACTTATATTTTTTTATTATCATTTAAGCTCATTAACTATTTTAGTTAATTATCACTTTTCCTTTATCAAAAGTTTAATTCTCATGATTTTCTATATCTAATATTTATAGTTATTTCTATTTGTTTTATATTTAAATTTTCGGGGTGCTACACCCTCCCCCACTTAAAAGAATGTGGTCTCCAAATTCACATAGTTTCCTTTCAAAAATTTGTGGGGTAAGATCACCATATCTAAAGCATGTATTCTGACTAGATCATTCACATATCATGCTAAGTACTTAAGGTCATATCTGATTCATGCAAATTTTAGATGAGATATGTTTATAGGGTTACCTTCCGTTGCTTGCGGTGCTTCTTCCTTTAAGAGTGGACATCGAGTAATTTTGTGATCTCTGCTTCCACAACGGATGCATTTTCTAAGTTTATACCAACACTCGTCCGGATTGTGCCTTCCCTTCTTGCAATGCTCGCATTTTCCTTTAGTCAGAACGATTTGTTGATCATTATTCCGAAGTTTCTTATTCTTACGGAAACCATTACCTACATTGGACCTCTTCTTGTCATTCATGATTTCCTTGTTCTTAGCGGTCTTTCCCTTGACTCGCTCCATCATATCTGTAACGACCCAGAGTTCAGGATACCGATACACCGATAACATCGATACACCGTTACCAAGAACTGGGGAAGCCACCCAAGAGGCTGATGAGGCCCCTGAAGGGTTAGTAAGGTTAAGTCGAGGGAATGTATAACGAACTGCAATTTGGAACGCGTAGATTACAATTAAGTAATAAAATTAACACAAGTGCGGAAGCAATTCAAAATAACCAGAGTGATATATATATACTAGTCCAGATAAACAAAAGTACTAGTCCACAAGAGTACAACTACACGGGGCATACCCCGGCAAAGGTACCACAAAAGCCTCAAAAAGGCGGCTCAACTAAAGCTGGCAGCTAGACGCGGTCTCCGAAACAGCTCACAAAGCACCGGGAGACGACGGGCGCGGCTCACCTGAAAGGAGAAGGGTGAGTCACAGCCAGACTCAGTAGGGGTCACGCGGATCCCTACCTCGCACTAAACAAGCATTCATGCATAATTAAAAGTAATTAGAGCATGCATTTAATTAAAATAACAGGCAATGGCATGAATAAACCACTCAAGTAAAGCTGTAAACTCTAACTAAGTAAGTAGAACAGCTAACACATGCCACAGCTAAAAAAATGCAAGCGACTAAAACTAAATCCACCAAAATAGAATGAGCCTTAACTAATCCAAACAATAAGGAAGGACAACCGCTGGAGCAGAAACCAGATGCATCCACTGACGACTTACACTGCGTCTCAAGCACTCGCAGTCGACAAAGCGACAAGCTGAGCGCGCAAACAGTACCAAACCAAGTGACCAGTCGGAGTGGCACCCGTCGGTGTCAGTCCACAGTCTCCGACCACGTGTGCACACACTGACTCTAGCCTGAGCCAGGCCCTCTAGCTAGTTTTCTCCCTTGGTAGGACGCTACCATTGGCTAGGAGCCCACGGAACTAGCTTACAAACCGTGTATGGGTAACACACCCCTCCGCCATCCTCAAGCGGGTCGGTACTCAACAGACCTTAGGGCAACAACAGTGGCTCCATTGCATGGAAAGAAAAGCTACTCTATTGGTATAAGAAACATGCCATCGAACAGTAAAACAACATAAACATGGCACAGTTGTGTGAAGGAACGCATAACAAATGGGCTGGCAACTTATTAACCCAACAGGCAAGCGGCGGTCAGATGCCCACGTGCTACATGAAAGTAACGGTTGGAGGCTGGCGCGTTACACCAAGAACGACGCGTCTGTCCCCGTCCCTCACTTCCGCTTGAGTTCCAGCTCAAAAGCCTAAAACGGAATGTGACGGTAGGGGCCCTGTGCGTTACATCGATACAACGCGTTGGGTCACCGCCGTTACATCCACCCGAGGCTGGAAATCGACGAACAACATTAAAAACCGCTAGCAGGCGAAGCGACGCCCTAACCCAGGCGCGTCGGACCGAAACGACGGCCGGCCGACTGGCCGTCGAGCGCACCGCCTGACCGGGTCAACGTAAAACTACGCACGAGTAACGGATGGGGCTCCCACCGTTACTCTCCAAATGACGCGTCCTCGACGAGCCGTCGTTTGGAAACGACGCGTCCACCAAGGACCGTCAGGCGTGTGACGGTTCCTGGCAGGACCGTCACACCACCTGGAACACGGGCGGGTTCGGTTTGAAAACCGAGGCCCTCCCGAACGATAAAAATCGTCGGGTAACGTCGTAGAAACCTGTAACCTGTCAAACCATACAACCTAAGCAACAAAATAACAGCTAAATACCACACATGCAAAGCCCACAATGCATTAAAATCGAGAATTAAGCTAAAACCCCAAAATTATGAAATATGAACATTAAGCATGCTACGAGGTTCTAATCGAAAGAACGAGCTATAGGAAATGATCCTAGCGAGATCAGGATTCCATCCCCCTACCTCTTGCGGGTCGAAACAGCCAAGAACACCGCATGCAAGGAGGTAGGCTCACCGAGCCTTCAAGCTCCACCACGCTCCCACGATCACCGAACCGTGCCGAAATGGGTACCCACGCGTTCCTCTCGACGCGAGGAATCCAACGGCGCCAACCACGCTTCAATCCGCCGGCGATTGGCCTGCAACCCAAGAGAGGGGGGGGGAGGCGATCGCGGAGGAGAGAGAGTGAGGGTGAAAGAGATCGACAGGGAGAGAGAGAGAGAGTGAGGGTGAGGGATTAAAAGAAATAAAAATAAAAATAAAAAATATATAATATAATTATTATATATATTAAAATCTTATTAATCTCTAATAACCCTCAAAGCTCCAAATAAATACGGAAAAATACCAGAAAAATTCCTAAAAATCCAGGAAAATAGCTGGAAATTCCAAAATAAATAATAGAACAAAATCCATTAAGGATCCATTAAGGCACGGGCCTTACAGTCCCTCCCTCCTAATAAAAATTTCGCCCTCGAAATTTACAATAATAGAAAAGGAGGAAATTGAGAAAGGAACACATACCTTACTGGAATAAGAAAGGAAAAAGCTGACGCATCTCATCCTCGCGTTCCCAAGTGGACTCATCACCAGAGTGACGCTGCCAAGCTACTCTTACCAGAGGGATAACCTTATTCCTCAACCGTTGATCACGACGGTCTTCAATTCTAATAGGGAACTCTGGTGCAGATAAATCAGCAGTCACCACAGGCAAAACTGAATCATCGAGAACATGAGAAGCATCGGGCACATATTTCCTCAACTGAGATACGTGGAACACATCATGAATAGCTTGCATGGCCGTAGGTAGTTGCAGACGATATGCCACCTGACCAATAGCTTCAACAATCGGAAAAGGGCCAACATACCGCGGACTAAGCTTTCCACGCTTCCCAAATCTGGAAACACCTTTCATCGGAGATATTTTAACAAACACCATATCTCCAGGATCAAATTGTAGTGGATGTCTGCGCTGATCTGCATAACTTTTCAGTCGACTCTGAGCCGTCAACAATCTCTGCCTGATCAGACGAACCACATCAGAACACTACTGCACCATATCAGGTCCGGTCAACAATCTGTCCTCAACATCAAACCAACTCAAGGGAGTACGACAAGGACGACCATATAGTGCTTCATAAGGAGCCATTCCAATACTGGAGTGAAAACTATTATTATAAGCAAATTCAACAAGTGGCAAATGCTGACTCCACGACCCCTGCCAATCAAGGCAACACAATCTCAGCATGTCTTCCAGAGTCTGAATAGTCCTCTCTGACTGTCCATCTGACTGAGGGTGATACGCTGAACTGAAAGCTAACTCAGTGCCCAAAGCTTTCTGGAAACCACGCCAGAAGCCGGATGTAAAACGTGGGTCATGATCTGACACAAGTGAAACAGGAACTCCATGCAGTGGCACGATCTTGTGCACATACAGCTCGGCCAACCTCTGCACGTTCCAAGCAACCTTAATCGGCAATAATCTGGCAATTTTAGTCAATCTGTCGACAAGCAACCAGATACCATCAAAACCTTGAGAAATCCGAGGCAAACCCACCACAAAATCTGTAGTAACATGGTCCCATTTCCACATCGGAATCTCTAACGACCGAAGCAAACCACCTGGCTTTTGATGTTCGGCTTTAACTAACTGACAAGTCAAGCACTTAGAAACAAACATAGCCACGTCTTTCTTCATACCTGGCCACCAGAACCGCTTCTTCAAATTCTGATACATCTTGGTGACACCCGGATGAATAGCAAAACGGGAACCATGGGCCTCACTCAGAATCTCATGCCTCAAATCATCCTCAGCGGGAACATACCATCTGCCCTGGAAACTGACAACCAGCTCGTCATCAAATTCCACATCATATCTTGATATAACACGGCCCAAATCAGAATCCGCTTGCTGAGCTTCTTTAATCTGCTGATATAGAGCTAAACCCAAAATCAAACTAGCACAAACCGCCATCTTCGGATCAGCAGGAAACTCTGCACTGAATGCCTCGCTCGGAAGCCATTTCCACAATTTCCATTCATGAAGCAACAAATGACTGACCTGCACTTTCCTGCTCAGAGCATCAGCCACTACATTCATTTTACCCGGCTGATAGGAGAGTGTGAAGTCAAAATCTTTCATGAATTCCATCCATCGGCGCTGCCTGAGATTCAAATATTTCTGGGAGAATATATACTGTAAGCTCTGGTGATCAGTAAAAATCTGAAATCTCTCACCATACAGATCATGTCTCCAGATTTTTAAGGCAAAAATAACTGCAGCTAACTCCAGATCATGAGTGGGATAATTCTCTTCATGTCGTTTCAATTGCCGAGATGCATATGCGATAACTTTACCATGTTGCATCAGCACTGCACCCAAACCTACTCGAGAAGCGTCAGTACAAACCAGAAAACACCCGAGTCGGAAGGCAAAGTCAACACAGGAGAAAAAGTCAATAGCCTTTTCAATTCAACAAAGCTAGCCTCACACTGATCCGACCAGACAAATGGTACATCTTTACGAGTCAGTCTAGTCATCGGGGCTGCAATCTTCGCAAAATCTTGGATGAATCTGCGGTAATACCCAGCCAAACCTAGGAAGCTTCGTATTTCTGTCACAGTTCTAGGCCTCTGCCAGCTCAACACGGCATCAATCTTTGCAGGGTCTACTGCCACTCCGTCACCAGAAATCACGTGACCAAGAAAATGAATCTCCCGAAGCCAGAATTCACATTTACTGAACTTCGCATAAAGCTCGTGATCCCTTAGAGTCTGCAGAACGATCCTCAAATGCTGCACATGATCTTCATCAGAGGCAGAATAGATCAAAATATCATCAACAACAATCACCACGAACTGATCAAGAAATGGACGAAAGATACGCTGCATTAGGTCCATAAAAGCTGCTGGGGCATTAGTCAAACCAAACGGCATAACCAGAAATTCAAAATGACCATAACGAGTGCTGAAAGCCATCTTCTCCACATCAGATTCCCGGATTCGCAATTGGAAGTAGCCAGATCGGAGATCAATCCGTGAAAAGACAGTAGCAGACTGTAACTGGTCAAACAAATCATCAATCCTGGGAAGCGGATATTTATTCTTGATAGTCACCCGATTCAATTGCCTGTAATCAATACAAAGTCTCAGGCTTCCATCCTTCTTTTTCACCAACAACACTGGAGCACTCCACGGAGAAAAGCTGGGGCGAATATAACCCTTTTCCAGTAACTCAAGTAGCTGTGCTCGCAGTACTTTCAATTCAGCTAGAGCCATTCGGTACGGTGCCTTCGCTAATGGGCCTGTACCTGGAATCAGTTCAATCACCATCTCTATTTCTCGCTTTGGGGGCAAGCCTGGCAACTCGTCAGAAAACACATCAGGGAACTCACAAACAACAGGAATATCGCTGACTTCCTGTCGTGGTTTTTCAACAGCGACCACAGAAGCAAGAAATCCCTGGCAACCTGCACTAAGCAACCTATAGGCTCGAATAGCAGAAATAATCATACGAGAAGAACGGGATCGAATACCTTGGAAATAAAAAGCTGATTTCCCCTGTGGCTGAAAATAGACTTTCTTCGATCTGCAGTCAACCACCGCTCCAAAATGCTCCAACCAATCCATTCCCAGGATAACATCATAATCTGCCAGTTGCAATGCATACAACCTCGCCGGCAACTGGTGATTATCGATCATAACCGGAGACTCTTCCAAACACAGTGGTGAAATCATGAAATCTCCCGAAGGCATCTCAACATACATCTCACAAGTTATCTCTGAAGTTGGTTCCTCAATACATGCCATGAAATCCTTAGAAATAAAAGAGTGAGAAGCACCAGAATCAAATAAGACACGAGCTGAATGACCATAAAGCATAATCGTACCTTCCACAAGATGGGCTGCAACAGCATCAGCTCTAGTCATATGTGAAACCTTGCCTTTCTGCTTCTTTGATCCAGCCGAAGATTGCTGAGAAGACACCGACGCTTGAGAAAAGAACTGTTGAGCTTGCGGTGCAGGAGGAGGTCTGAATTGCGGCTGTTGAGGTTGAAGAAACTGAGGAGATTGCAATTGTTTCGGCCTCAGCGGGCAATCCCGAACCACATGACATGGCTGGTCACACCGAAAGCAAACAACGGGAAGAGAACACGGCTGGCCCTTGTGATGACCACCGCATCTCCGACACGTCCATGGCTGACTAACAGTTGAACTCTGACGAGTCTGAGTAGAAGGTGCTGTCGGATGCTGAACTACATCTGTACCGGACGGCTGCTGGAAAAACTTCTTCTTCTTCTTGAACCTTTTGAACTTGGTCTTGGAAGGAGAGGAAACACTGCTAACCTCTGACTGGACTGAGGGGACACCTGGCACTGGCGGTCGGTACACCTGCTGAGACTGTACTGCGGGCTGAACTGACCCTGCCTGAGGATATCCACCCGGTCTCGTCATCTCCAGCTCAAGTGCCACAGCTGTCTGGCACGCACTATCAAGGTCTGCAACACGACTAGCAATGAGGGGCATCTTCAATTCTGGCCTCAAACCTCGCAAAAATTGCTGTGTCTTCAAAGTTTCACTAGCCAGCACATGGGGCGCATACTGACCCAATTCCATAAACTTATTCCGATACTGAAGCACAGTCATACTGCCCTGAGTCAGCTCCATGAATTGATACATCTTTACCATTTGCAAACAGGCAGGAGTGTAAGCACGCTCGAAAGCAGCAACAAACTCTGCCCACGTGATCTGCCGAAGAGGTCTTGAATGAAAAGCGATCTGCCACTCGGCTTTCCACCACGTAATGGCCGTACCCTGGAGTTGAAAAGCGGCAAGCATAACTTTCTCATCTTCAGCACATTCCATCGAAACAAAAACACGCTCAATTGCATCCAGCCATTGCCTTGCAACCTCTGGATCAGCTTGACCATCGAAAGGAGGCGGATTGAACATCAGGAATTCTTTCAAAGCCTTGCCTTGACTGCCAGGCACTTCAACCGGAGGAGCAACGAACGGCGCTGGAGGAGGAACAACTGGTGCAACGGGAACAGCAGGAACTGCAGGAGGAGGTGCAGAACCACTATCTTCCCTGGGCGCATCTCGAGGAGCACGAGGAACTCGAGGAGGTCTTCCTCGACGAGGCGGCATAATTACTCTGCCGAAATCATAAAACAACAATAATTTCCATCGATCACGCAGAAAACACCTTAAGCCAGCAATAGACGACACGGGACTAGCTCTGGACAAAGCGCAAATTTCAATTCCTTATACAATTCCTCAAACAACGCTCTGATACCAACTGTAACGACCCAGAGTTCAGGATACCGATACACCGATAACATCGATACACCGTTACCAAGAACTGGGGAAGCCACCCAAGAGGCTGATGAGGCCCCTGAAGGGTTAGTAAGGTTAAGTCGAGGGAATGTATAACGAACTGCAATTTGGAACGCGTAGATTACAATTGAGTAATAAAATTAACACAAGCACGGAAGCAATTCAAAATAAACAGAGTGATATATAAATACTAGTCCAGATAAACAAAAGTATTAGTCCACAAGAGTACAACTACACGGGGCATACCCCGGCAAAGGTACCACAAAAGCCTCAAAAAGGCGGCTCAACTAAAGCTGGCAGCTAGACGCGGTCTCCGAAATAGCTCACAAAGCACCGGGAGACGACGGGTGCGGCTCACCTGAAAGGAGAAGGGTGAGTCACAGCCAGACTCAGTAGGGGTCACGCGGATCCCTACCTCGCACTAAACAAGCATTCATGCATAATTAAAAGTAATTAGAGCATGCATTTAATTAAAATAACAGGCAATGGCATGAATAAACCAGTCAAGTAAAGCTGTAAACTCTAACTAAGTAAGTAGAACAGCTAACACATGCCACAGCTAAAAAAATGTAAGCGACTAAAACTAAATCCACCAAAATAGAATGAGCCTTAACTAATCCAAACAATAAGGAAGGACAACCGCTGGAGCAGAAACCAGATGCGTCCACTGACGACTTACACTGCGTCTCAAGCACTCGCAGTCGACAAAGCGACAAGCTGAGCGCGCAAACAGTACCAAACCAAGTAACCAGTCGGAGTGGCACCCGTCGGTGTCAGTCCACAGTCTCTGACCACGTGTGCACACACTGACTCTAGCCTGAGCCAGGCCCTCTAGCTAGTTTTCTCCCTTGGTAGGACGCTACCATTGGCTAGGAGCCCACGGAACTAGCTTACAAACCGTGTATGGGTAACACACCCCTCCGCCATCCTCAAGCGGGTCGGTACTCAACAGACCTTAGGGCAACAACAGTGGCTCCATTGCATGGAAAGAAAAGCTACTCTATTGGTATAAGAAACATGCCATCGAACAGTAAAACAACATAAACATGGCACAGTTGTGTGAAGGAGCACATAACAAATGGGCTGGCAACTTATTAACCCAACAGGAAAGCGGCGGTCAGATGCCCACGCGCTACATGAAAGTAACGGTCGGAGGCTGGCGCGTTACACCAAGAACGACGCGTCTGTCCCCGTCCCTCACTTCCGCCTGAGTTCCAGCTCAAAAGCCTAAAAGGGAATGTGACGGTAGGGGCCCTGTGCGTTACATCGATACAACGCGTTGGGTCACCGCCGTTACATCCACCCGAGGCCGGAAATCGACTAACAACATTAAAAACCGCTAGCAGGCAAAGCGACGCCCTAACCCAGGCGCGTCGAATCGAAACGACGGCCGGCCGACTGGTCGTCGGGCGCACCGCCTGACCGGGTCAACGTAAAACTACGCACGAGTAACGGATGGGGCTCCCACCGTTACTCTGCAAATGACGCGTCCTCGACGAGCCGTCGTTTGGAAACGACGCGTCCACCAAGGACCGTCAGGCGTGTGACGGTTCCTGGCAGGACCGTCACACCACCTGGAACACAGGCGGGTTCGGTTTGAAAACCGAGGCCCTCCCGAACGATAAAAATCGTCGGGTAACGTCGTAGAAACCTGTAACCTGTCAAACCATACAACCTAAGCAACAAAATAACAGCTAAATACCACACATGCAAAGCCCACAATGCATTAAAGTCGAGAATTAAGCTAAAACCCCAAAATTATGAAATATGAACATTAAGCATGTTACGGGGTTCTAATCGAAAGAACGAGCTATAGGAAATGATCCTAGCGAGATCAGGATTCCATCCCCCTACCTCTTGCGGGTCGAAACGGCCAAGAACACAGCATGCAAGGAGGTAGGCTCACCGAGCCTTCAAGCTCCACCACGCTCCCACGATCACCGAACCGTGCCGAAATGGGTACCCACGCGTTCCTCTCGACGCGAGGAATCCAACGGCGCCAACCACGCTTCAATCCGCCGGCGATTGGCCTGCAACCCAAGAGAGGGGGGGAGAGGCGATCGCGGAGGAGAGAGAGTGAGGGTGAAAGAGATCGACGGGGAGAGAGAGAGAGAGTGAGGGTGAGGGATTAAAAGAAATAAAAATAAAAATAAAATATATATAATATAATTATTATATATATTAAAATCTTATTAATCTTTAATAACCCTCAAAGCTCCAAATAAATCCGGAAAAATACCAGAAAAATTCCTAAAAATCTAGGAAAATAGCCGGAAATTCCAGAATAAATACTAGAACAAAATCCATTAAGGCACGGGCCTTACAATATCCATGGCATCTTCTAAGAGTTGTGCTTTTCTAACCATCTCAGTGTAAGTTTTTATTTCCAGTGGAGCCAATTAAGGAATAAGCTCCACCTTCAAGCCATTCATGAATCGTTTTGCTCTCATCTTTTCCGTACTGACTAGGTGTGGTGCATACCGGGCCAATCTAGAAAACTTCGCTTCGTACTCCGCTATGGATAGACTACATTGTTTCAATGCCGCAAACTCCATGGCCTTCTTCTGGCAGATTCTCTCCGAGAAATACTTCTTATTAAAATATTCTAAGAACTCGTCCCATGTAACTTGTTCATTAGGCAAGATTGTTTCAACGGATCCCCACCATGCACGGACATCCTTCTCTAATTGATAAGTTCCTAATAGTACCTTCTCTTCGTCGGTGCATTGCATCACCTTAAAGGTCCTCTCTATTTCTTGCACCCAATTTTCTGCTTCATCTGGGTCAGTAGATCCACTAAACTTCGGGGGATTCATCTTTTGGAACTTCCGATGCAAATCCCCAGCTCCATGTCGTGCTCCACCTTGTGCAACTTGTTGCAAGGCTTGCGTTAAACCCTGGACAGTGCGTTGCATCTCTCTCCACTGAGCTCTCTCAGCCACCATTCTAGCCTACAAGAATAAGGTTTTGGATTAATGATATTCATATCTTGGCAGGTATCTAACGCGAATGTAACAAATTTTATCATTTAACCCATAGCTCTACCCAAATCTCACGGGATTCCTATAGGATAACAGACAAGGACGACTCGATCTAGGACTTGAACCTGATGACCTAGGGATTTAGAAAGCCTAGGCTCTGATACCACCTTCTGTCACGTCCCGAACCGATAGCAGCGGAACGTGTCGTTTGCTCGGAACGTGGCAGTTAAACAGTCATGTCAATCAGAGCATAGTCATTTCCACAAAACATAATTTGGACAAATAACAAATTTCATTTCAAATATAAGTTCTTTACATATTCAGGCCCATAATAAATGAAAAGACTCAATAAATAAAAATTACAATGAGACATAAGACGCAAGATAACCAGACTAGACGGTTCATCTAGATGTCAGAGTTCTCTTCACTCTTGCCCTTGCCCATCATGTGCGGTCTCGTCGTCACTAAGGCCTTTACCTGAAAAATATTGAAAAACGCAGGGTGAGCGAACGCTCAGTAGGACTTAATATCGCATGATTCCAAGCTAGCTTTAAATAAATTACAGTTTAACATGCTCATGCAGGTCATGCAAGATATAGAAATCGAGAACTGTAATAACACGAGATAAATTCAAGCACTATAATAAACAAACGAATAAGCAAGATGCTAGATAAACTCATGTAGAGTAGGGACAATGATAATCAAGAGGGTATAGCAAGATCTAATCAAGTACTTTCTCAAGTTAGGTCAAGAGCATTCATGAGGAAATATAACATTCATCTCTCTATGACGAACACTATCACGAGAGCTTCAATGTATCCTTTATTGTGAAGGATCTTTGTGACAAGTTAACGAGTACTATCAATAGGATGATTCAAGAACACTATATGGCAATTGCCAAGACACTAAGGGAATATCACGACGATATGATAATCCCTCCAATAAGGCAAATCAGGATCTTTTCATGATGAACAATAAGTTGTAGAAGGATGTACTATGATGGCAATTACTCCCGATCATCACTATCACGAGAGCGTTTGCACATCTAGCACTATATAGGATTGGCCAATGCACTAAGGGGAAAATCACGATGATATGACCACCCCTCGTGGAAAATAGCAATAGTTAGTATTTGGTCGTACACTTAGGAGTTCTCACGACTATATGATTGCCCCTAAATGCCAATAACCGAGGTTGTGAATGCCTGCACCCGATCATCGTATACCGGTAACGTTTGGACTTTGCCTCGCTCAATAGGGTCAGATCAGAACCCGTAGCATTTAAAATGTCATTTTAGTGGGACCTATAGCCCCTGACATTTAGTCTAGACTAATTCCATATTAATGGCCAAGAATTTCAAGGATCAAGCATGTAAGAATATTAAGATAGATTTCATGGAACATAGAGTTCAAGGACAGAATTTGTAATAAGGATGATATATCAATAAACCAGATGAAAACCATGTCATTCTGGAAATCTGGGTGATTAGGTACAACCAGCTCAATCGGCCTTGAGGGAATCCAAGGCTACGAGGAGACTTACGGAGGTCCCAATGACTAACTTGCAAGTCCGAAGGAACGGAATGTCCAACGGAGGGCTCGTATGTCACCGAGAGTTGAGTGTATAACGTGAACCAATCATGAAACAGGGACTCCATCTACGGACGTGAGATGAGAGTGCCAAAAGACCCGCGGTATGGGTCAAAGACGGAAGTAAACGGTGAGAACATGATTGCGTTAATTATAGAATTCAAGTCTCTCCAATTCTATAATTAACTATAATTAAATAAACTTATATTATTTGACACCCGTGATTGGCGTCACTTATTAATTAGCGTCCCCTTGAGGAACATTAATTTTTATGATTTTTAACATAATTTATTTAACAAGAATTCACATTTATATCTATTTAATTGAATAAATTCAAAAACATAAATTAAAAGGCACATTGATTTATTTAAAATAATTTAAGAAAAAAGAATATATGATAATTAGGAGAAAATTATAAGGATTCTAAATATATATTTTTCATAATTTTTGGTTATATATTTTAATAATATTGAATTTTCAAAGATATGCATACATGATATATATATATATATATATATATATATATAAAATCAATCTGACGCCTAGCAATAGTGTCGTGAACTTTTTAAGTAACGACCGTTTTTGGGTCGTTATTTCAAAAAGATCCATTTTTTCAAATCTCCTGTTTCTATACTTAACCATGTTGGAATCTAGCTTATAATATACCGAAATGATCGTCTCGAAAAACTCTACCTAACCATACATTCAAAATAATTTTTCGATCAGAGACGGGGGATCTTACGATAGGGGGCACGAAAAATGATGCAATCACTTTCACTACCTCGGTCTCCACCCCAATAGTACACCCATAAATTTTCATGGCGAAAGGATACTTCTATACCTATAAACAACTATAAATACGAAAAACTCATAACCATTATATATGCAATTGACGACTGTCGTTCATCATATTTTTGAATTTCATTAAATGACGACCTTTCGGCTATCACCTTTTACTATTATAACGCCCTTAACAGTGGCGTCAATTTCAGAAGAGACGACGTACATCAAGTCGTCATTTTTATTTTTCCCACAACTCTACTATGAATAGTATCACTTTCAATTTATCAAGAATTTTATGAAACAAAATATCTGATAAATAGGAGAAAAATATAAGTATCCTAACCATGTAATATCATAAATTTATTCTCTCTATTTTTAAAGATAAAAATCTTTGAAGTTCATGTGAAGTTTTAACCGAATAATCGGGGTTAATTTTATTCTAACAAAATTTTAATAAAATCAAAGTATAAAAATTATCAGAAAAATATAGGGATCATAAAAATATGCACTTTACTATTTTTATTAACATGATTCAATAGATATTGAATTTTAAACGATTCATCAGTTATTAACAAATAAAAAGATACATATTTTCTTTGAACGGAATATACAGAACGGGGCGGTTGCACAGGATCAACAAAAAAAAGATGAAATAAATTGAGGATCATTTAAATTTTTACTTGGGAGATTGCCTATCTCTTAACAATGCTTTGACGTTTAGAAGAAGAATAATAATAGCAGAGAAAGAAGATGACAAAGAAGAAGCTTCCCACGCCCAACAGCAGCAGCCGTGACCCAGCTACAGCAGAGGAGGAAGAAGAGGTTCCACTTCTTCACGTACACGAGAACAAGAAGAAGACGAGGCCCTCTTCACGTAACATAAAGACGATGACGACGACCTCCCTTCGAACGCAAGGGCATCAACAAGCCTTGTGCGTTCGACAAGGTTGAGTTTTATAGAGGATGGGAATTCTGGAGGGTTCAAAGGCCATCAAGGCAACTTTCCATAAGTTATTTCCGAAGGTGTTTCCACCTTCCCATTTACTAGCCGCTTGCTATACTTTTATGCCAAAAACCCTAAAGCTAATAACATACACGATCGCCCCTGCATTTGGCTAGTGTGGTTCGATGGATTGTATGTGAGTAAAGGGGTGGCATTTGATGGGCACGTGGGTTGATTTGTTTGTTAGGTTGGCTTTGTATTAGTTTGGGCTACATGGCATTTGGTTAAAATGGGTTGTTGTACGTGGGCTTTGGGTTGTTTTGGGTGATGGTCCATTAACATATACATGGTTAATATAAATTATGCATTTCTCTATTGTCCTCTTAATATTATTGTTAAGAGTTTTGTTTATGAAGCCCATGTATATATTTATATACATTCAAGCCCAATTAGTTGTTTTACCGTTCTGAGAGTTGAAAAGCCTATTACTCTACATATTTGAGTTATGATGATATTTAGCTAGTTAACATGTTTGACTTTTGAATCTTATATATACACTTTCCAAAGCCCATTATATATGTGTTTAACGTAAGCCCCCAAACTCATTCAGTTTTGGGATATTTTGGGTTAGGTTTACAAGCTTAATAGCATTTATATTTATATATATATTCTAAAAAAGCCCAATAATTAATATTAAAGCCCATTATTCTTTCAAAGCCCATTGAGTATAACTATTAGCTTAATATTATTGGGTTGGGTCTTTCTTCTTGCAATTTATCATGGGTTAAGCCTTAAACCTTGATTAAGGCCCACTAATTAAATTTGTTTGAATTATAATGACTTTTAACTTATTCATGTATTTAGTGTAGCTGGGCATATTATATATTTTTTGAGAATGGAACTTCTAGAGATTTTATATCTTTTAATTTTTTTTATTTGTCTACCTTATTGAATTTTTCCGTTGTCTTGGGTATCAGAGTCGGTTTTGGTTCTACGAAAACCGTTATATCTATATGTACGTATTTATTCTTGAATTATAATTTTAATTTTAAACTAAAATAGACAAAGGTCATACTAGTATCTATTTCTCAATTTTATTTACTTATATTTTTTTATTATCATTTAAGCTCATTAACTATTTTAGTTAATTATCACTTTTCCTTTATCAAAAGTTTAATTCTCATGATTTTCTATATCTAATATTTATAGTTATTTCTATTTGTTTTATATTTAAATTTTCGGGGTGCTACAATCAGCGACCAGGAGTTACTCTCCAGCCCTTGGATGTTCCTGCGTGGAAATGGGACCACGTGACCACGGATTTTGTGGTGGGGTTGCCGAGGACCCCGAGTGGGTAGGACAGTATTTGGTTGCTGGTGGATAGGTTGACGAAGGTGACTCGGTTGTTACCGGTCAAAGTCAGCTGGAGCGTGTCTAAGTTGGCTCGTTTGTATGTGGAGCGGATCGTTCCGTTGCATGGGATTCCCATTTCGATCGTATCGGATCGGGATCCGCGCTTCACTTCTGGATTCTGGAGGAGTTTTCAGCGAGCTCTCGGCACAGAGTTGGCATTTAGCTCGGCGTATCATCCTCAGTCTGATGGTCAGTCTGAGAGGACCATCCAGACTTTGGAGGACATGCTGAGATCCTGCTGCCTGGAGTGGCAGGGGAGTTGAATTCATCACCTACCGTTGGTAGAGTTTGCCTACAACAACAGCTATCATTCGAGCATCGGCATGGCTCCTTATGAGGCCTTGTATGGGCGTCCTTGTCGGACTCCACTTGATCGGTTTGAGGTGGGTGAGCGTGTTTTGACGGGACCGGAATTGGTGCAGCAATGTGTGGATGTTGTGCACTTGGTTCGTCAGAACATGTTGGCGGCCCAAAGTCGGCAGAAGAGCTATGCTGACCGTAGGAGGCAGCCCCTCGAGTTCACCGTGGGTGATCGTGTATTCTTAAGAGTTTCTCCGATGAAGGGGGTGATGCGTTTTGGACGGCGTGGGAAGTTGAGTCCCCGCTACATTGGTTCTTTTGTGATCTTGGAGCGCATCGGTGAGGTTGCTTACCGGTTGCAGTTACCCCTCGAGTTGACGACGGTGCATGACGTGTTTCACGTCTCGATGTTGCGGAAGTATATGCCCGATGACTCTCATGTGCTCGAGATTTCTGTTTGGCCTGAGGTGACTCCAGATCTCTCTCTCCCAGAGTTTCCGATCCACGTGGAGGATAGGCGAGAGCAGCGCCTGCGGAACAAGGTCATCCCCTTGGTAAAGGTGGTGTGGCAGCGGCACTCTGGTGGTGAGGCTTCTTGGGAACGTGAGGACGAGATGCGTCAGCAGTTCCCGTACCTATTTGAGTGAGTCTTCCTCTTCTTTCCCCTTGGGTTGTTCTCAATTTCGAGGATGAAATTCCTTAAGGGGGGAGGGCTGTAATATCCCGGACCTTTCGGATCCTTCTTTGTGGGTCCCGGATCTGGTTTTCGCAGCGTCCGGCTCCGTTGTGTCCAAAATTTCGTTTCGGACATCTTTTGTGTTCGGATCGGCGCGATCCTGAGTCGTTTTGGAGGCCCGGAGGCGTTCTGCTACTTTTTCGCGTGTGTTTTCCGATTTCCGGTGTGTGTTTCGGCTTTTCTTCAGAAGCTCGCTGCGGGTGGACCGGGTCGTTCACCTGGGCACGAGTGGTACCGTTGCGATCGGTGCGTTCCGAGGATTCCGGAAACATATTTTTCTATTTTTTGATATTTTTCTGAAAAATCAGATTTTCTATATATTCCCATTTCTTTTTCTTTTCTTTTCCCTTTCTCTTTCTTCTTCTTCTTCCTCCCTTCTCTCCCGTGAGCGCTTCCACCGTGACCGGCCCCCCTCTTCCGGTGCTAGCCCCGATGCCATCCCCTTCGGCTGCGGACGCGGCAAGGCGACGGCGTCGTGGCATAGGCAGCGGCGTGGTGATCGTGGCGGTGTTCGGCGCTCGGAGAGGGCGTGGGAAGTTCGTGAAGTTTCAAGCGATTCTTGAGGATCGGCGGCGATTCGCCTCGTTTCGGACAACCCCAAGGTAGGGTGATGATCCTCTATCTCCGTGCTTTCCTTTCTCGTGATTTCTAGGACGGCGGGGAACCGAGAGGCGTTCGTTTGAGCTCGAGACGGGAAATACATGCTTTGGGGGTTTGAGTGCCGATCTAGAGTTTTACCGCGCCATTTGGAGTTTTGGGGGCACCATTCGGTGCTCTAGGGCGTGGGGACGAGTTCCCCCTTTGTTTCCCCATCACTCGGGGGTGATTGGGGCGTGGAATGGTGTTTTCGGCTATTTCCCGCCGTTCTCTATTTTTCGAAGTGATCGCGGTCCACCAGTGACCGTTTTCACTGGTCGCGGTCAGGCGGGGACCGCTTTCATCAGGTTTTGTACCGTTGGGGCTTTAGAGTGTCGGTGGGCGGACGCGGTCTTGCGACAGACCGCGACTATTGGTCACGGTCTGGGGGCGATCGCTTTCACCGTGGGGACCGGCACGGACCCCGAGACGTTTGACCGTTATTTTTGACCGTTGCACGCCAGTCGCGGTCTCCAGGAGACCGCTACTGTGTGAACACGGTCACGAGGTGACCGCGTTCATCTTTTCGTGCTGGGATGGTCGCGGTCTTAGGAGAACCGCGACCGTGTGGTTGTGATCCTGAGCAGACCATGACTACACGAGGCGGTCCTCCGGTGACCGCGTCTCCCATCCCTTGCCGATTCGAGTCCCGGATGAGCGAGTCTCGATCCATGTGCTAACCCGTGGTCTGACTGATGCTGGGCATCATGTGGGGGCCACACGTGAGGGTGCCGTGGGGTCCCGGGAGATGGTGATTTCGGCTTGCGTCGCTGTGTGACGGTGTTGGTACAAGGAGCGTTCCGCGTACCTGCGATTGTGATGTGGTTTTCCGTTGACTTGAGAGTCTACTCCTTTAGTGACCCTCCACTAGTCGTAGCCTACCAGTACGCGGTACCGGTCGCACCAGGGAGTGGTGTACGGGCTTACCCTTAGAGGCGGTTTGTGGACCGGTTGCCGTCGGGCCCCACGTCTTGCAGCCAGAGTCCGGCTGAGGGGAAAACCGGTCAGAGGGCCAGACCAGGGACGCGCGGTCTGTGTGTGCACACGTGGTTGGGGGCGGTTGGACCCACGTCGACGGGCGTGACCCCAGCTAGTCACTTGTCGTGAGTTTACTTGTTCGGTGTTTGCGCCTTTGGTAGGAGCTACTACGTCAGGCGGTTCACCTGCGGCGCGGTGTAAGACGTCAGGGGACGCTACCGGCTGTGCTTCTAGTGGGAGATACTCATGTCGAGTACGGAGTGACAGACTGTCAGTCGTGTGTTTCTGACCTTCGGGTTTTGTCGGGTCGACCGTTGAGCTTCGGTTGTCTCACCGTGGCACGTGTGTCGGTTTACGTGCCGTAGGGTCTTTGTTGTGTAGAGTACAGGACTTTTCTTTCCGAGGTACTCTCCTACCGCTAGCGTAGTGGTTTCCCGTTTTACGAGGTAGGGTTCGAGTGATCCCTTCTGAGTCTTGTTCCAAGACTCATTCCCTGCGTGTTTTCACCGTGTTTCAGGTGAGGCGCCGCCCCAAGGGAGCGCGTCTGGGGTGCAGCGTGGTGTGGGTGCCCAGAGGTAGTGCCAGAGGTCAGAGCCGGGGTATACCCCGTGTAGCTATACTTTTCTTTCTTATCTGTGTACTAGTTGTGGACTAGTACTATTGTTGTTATTTTCAATTGTGGACCATGTAAAATGCTAATTTATTTGCTGCTTAATATTATAACTGTTTAATTTCTGCAATTACTTGTGATACTTGTGTAGTTTCCACACCATCCTTCTAACCCTTCCGAGTCTTCGGACTCGTGGGTGGCGGTGCGGGTCTCGGGTTATCGGGCCTTCCCGGTAATCGGATTCTCGGGTCGTTACAATATGCCTCCACCATTTCAACCCCAGCAACAACCCCGACCTCAGTAACAACAACCACCACCTCAGTACCACCAGGTTCCGCCTCCAGGAAACTACGGCCCCCCATAGCAATAGAGAAGGCCGATTGGCCTCAAGAGAGCCCATTACCCGCCATTGCCAGAAACTTTAGTGGATATTTTCAACGCCCGCATGGCCTCAAACACACTTGTTCTACCAAGGGAGATGCCCGCATGGCCCCGGAATGTTGACACCTCCAGATATTGTGTGTACCACATGCAGCCAGGACATACAATAGAGACTTGTTTCCATTTTAAAGACTACATCTATGATATGAATGATGAAGGCAGAATTGACTGGGATGAAATGAGGCGATACATCGCCACTCTCAAAGCCAGGAGACCTCCTCCTAGACCACAGTTCCAACAACAGCAGCAGTTACAACAGCAGCCACAGCAACAACCACAGCAACAGTAGCAACCTCAGCAGGCCCAACCACAACAGCCTAACATGGCCATAATTCAGGACTCACTACCGGAGCACCAACAACCCAATCACCAGGTCAACCCCATCTCCTCCTTCCCAGAAGTTGGGAGAGAGCAGGGTTGGCACTCAGAAAGTACCTCCGTTCTCGCACCCGCTAACCCTATCATCAGGCAACTCCCTCGCCTTGCCCGGGTAGCACCTCTCTCTCATCAGCCCGCATCACAATCTATAGCGTGGCATTCATCATTTCCACAGCCATCATTCGCACCCCTCCCGCTAACCCACCAATGACCTATCAGCCAACGCCCTCCACTATGCCCTCACACCCTCTCATCTTCTCTCACCCCTCCATTTTGCCATCTACCCCTACTACACCTACACCTATGCCTTCCAAACCTCTCATCATCCGTCAATCGTACGCGACCCCGCCTACCTCCACCATGCCTCCACTAACGCCCTCAAAACCACTCATTATCCACCATCCGTCTCAGAACCATTATCCATCTCAGGCCTTGTCCCCCTCCACTTTGCCTCTGCCTCCACCTTCCAGACCCCTTTCCCTCCATAGCTCACATGATATTCCCTCTACCTCCACCATGCCTCCACCCTCCAAACCCCCTATCATCCACCATACATCCGAGGCTTTACCTCCACCAAATAAACCCCTAATCAAAATCGCTACACCCGCCATCACACCTACTCCACCTACTATTCCTCTACCACTGCCCCTCAAACCCTTACTAAAACACACATCTAAGCCCATGGAGGTGCAGAAGCCGCAAGCAATGGTGCTCCGGAGTAGAAGGATTTTCCACAGGGTCTTCCCCCAGAACAGTCAGAACCCCGAGCAGTCTCAGCCAGAGAAAGACGATGGAGAGCATCCAGAAAGGTCCATCCCTGGAATACAGTATGATTTGGTAAAACACCTGGACAAGACGCCCGCTCGGATCTCCATCCTTGAGTTTCTCCAGAGATCCGCGTCTCATCAGGCAGCCTTAATGGAATATCTCCAAAGGGTCATGGTGAATGAGGATCTCCCCGTAGAGAAGATTTCGGCCGTCCTGACACCAACGGACACACAGCCGGCCATTATGTTCCACAACCACGAGCTTGCCCCCAAGGAAGCTCGAAAATATGCATTGTGTGTTTCGATAAAAGTCAATGCAGTGTCCATAAACCCATGCCTGGTGGACACAAGTGCATCCATAAATGTGATCTCCATGAGCACCCTTCAGTTGTGTAGGGTCGATGAAGAACAGATAAGACCTTCTTCAATCACAGTCACAGCTTATGACAATAGCAAAAGGCCACCACAGGGGATGATTATCCTGAGGGCAGAGTTAGGCCCTGCGTCAGTCTTTGCAGAATTTCATGTCCTCGATATGGATCCCACATTCAAGGCTATACTGGGTCACCCCTATATTGAAGTCATGTATGATGTGCCTTCCACCAATCACCAATGCCTAAAGTTCCCGTACAATGGGAGGATTATTAAAGTGATCAGTACACCTGTTCTTCATACAGTGGATGCTATTAATACCTCTCTGCCCTCTGTTTGGCCATCTCATCGGCCCATATTGTCACTGTTGGATGTGTATGACCCATCCCTTATTACACTAAAAAAGTCAGTTTCAGTACCAACGTCACGTCTCCCTTTTCATTCTAAAGGATGGGAGATTATGAGGAATATCGATTATCAACAGGGCAAAGGCTTGGGCCCACAATTACAAGGAAGGCTAAAACCGCCAAAGAAAATAAGGTTGAGCCACAAGTTTGGTCTAGGCTTTAAAGGACCGCTCGAGACGGATGGGAAACCCCTCACGTGGACCCTATCCTCTCATTTCAAGAAGGGGCTCGTTGTTCAGATGGTGGATTACCCGCAAGAAACACATGGGGGATCGCACGTTGTATACTTGGCTGAAAAATGTTCACGGGCCACTAAGAGAGGCAAGATCAAAGATCCAGAATGCGAATGGGGCAAATGGTTTGACATACAAGATATTTCCATCGCACTAGAAAGAATATTCTAGCCTCCACAACTGGAAGGGCTGCCATTGATCTCTGAAATGCCAGGGATCATCACTACTGTTGTCAAAGTTCCAAACCATCCTCACCAAGAGGACTCTGCCACCGGCGGATCTTCATCCATCATCAACATTACCATCGACAGCTCATTAGCCGTCGTCTTCTCCATTCACTCGCCTCAGCCTTCGCTGATGTCTTCCTCCTGGGCCAGACGGTTGCCTGACGATCTTCCCAGGTCCCCTTCTCTACTTACATACCTACGCGGGTTTCTCAACCCGCGCCAGGTTTTCAATCACGATCTGCTCTATGAGCCTCTCAACCCTTTAGCCATAATCACTTTTCCCCCTCCTCTGATTTCTTTTCATTGCTTTGTCATCAAAAATGAAAACGAAAAAAAACATCAATTTTCAAACCCCTCAACAACACATCTTCGTTGAGAAAACCTCCTACCTCTCCCACGAGTGCGTCCCGACCTACGGGCCACTCATTCAAGGTCCTATGAGCGACCTTTTCTACCTCTCCTCTGAGGGGTCCTTCCATGTACATTCTTCATCATCTTCTTCAGCTTCTTCTTCGTCCGTAGGACCGCTTAGTCAATCTAGGAATAATGGGTCGAGGGTAGTACCTAAAAAAAAATCCAAGGGTAAGCAGATCCCTCGTCGATTCCTTCTAGATCTAGCCAGTAGGTGTCGAGCATGCCTATCCATTCCTCAACTGTTAGAAAATCCCATCCAACTGCCAGAGATAGATTGTGAGGAGAGTTGCACAATTGATGAAGGGTATGGAGTCTACGAGATCACAGATGAATAATGCCTTATTGAAGAAGAGGATGAAGAATATGAGGACGCGGCCGGCGCATATGCTAGTGGCATGAGGAGATTCGACGAGCCGTCAGCCGCCGTAGAAGAGTCCACCAAAGAAGTCAACTTGGGAACTGAGGAAGACCCTAGGATCGTCCTCATAAGTGATAATTTGCCATCATCTGAAGAAGAGAAATTAATTGAAGTTCTCAATGAGTATAAGGACACGTTTGCATGGAGCTATGAGGATATGCCGGGTTTGGATTCCACCTTGGTCGAACATTGCTTAACTTTAAAATCAGGGTCCGTCTCGGTAAAATAAAGGTTAAGACGTTTCCACCCTCAGATGACTTTGAAAATGAAAGAAGAGGTCGACAAGCTCCACAAAGCCAGATTTATTAGAGTCGTCATTTATCCTCAATGGGTGGCAAACATTGTCCTGGTCATGAAGAAAGATGGAAAAGTCAGGATTTACATCGACTTCCGGGACCTTAACCGTGCGTGTCCAAAGGACGATTTTCCCTTGCCTCACATTGGTGTATTAATCGATAACACGACAGGCTATGAGACCCTCTCATTTATGGATGGATTTTCGGGATATAATCAAATTCGTTTGGCAGAAGAGGATCAAGAGAAGCCATCATTCACTACACCATGGGGAACATATTGTTACATGGTCATGCCATTTGGATTAAAGAATGCTGGAGCTACTTACCAAAGAGCTATGATGGCCATATTTCATGACATGATGCATATATATCTGGAAGTGTATGTGGTTGATTTATTGGTAAAATCAAGAACTAGGGCAGAACATCCGAGTGTTTTGGCTAAGGTCTTGCAGAGATCAAGGGAGTTCCAATTGAAAATGAATTCGAAGAAGTGTGTGTTTGGCGTGTCATCGGGTAAATTACTGGGTTTCATTGTGAGCAAAAGGGGGATTGAGATAGATCCCGACAAAGCTAAGGCAATCAGGGACATGTCGCCTCCCAAAAATTTGAGGGAAGTCCGAGGTTTAATTGGGAGGCTGTAATTCATCCGTCGGTTTGTGTCATCATTCACAAAGGTGTAGACCTTTCTATGAGTTGACCACGCCAGGAGTAGAATTCTATTGGGATGCTAAATGTCAGAAGGCTTTTTGAAGGGTTAAAGGGATACCAGGCTAATCCACCCGTTCTCAATCCACCCAAACTAGGAAAACCTCTGATCTTTTATATCTCAGTCTTGGATGACTCCGTGGGAGTCGTCCTTGCACAAGCCGACGAAGAAGGTAAGGAACGGGCAACCTATTACTTGTCCAAACTCCTCAATCCCTGTGAGCAAAAGAACACGGCCATGGAGAAAACCTGTGCTGCCCTCGTTTGGGTATTTCAAAAATTGAAGCACTACTTCTTGGCCCATGAGGTCCATTTGATTGCTCGCATGAACCCTATCAAGTTCCTCCTAGAGAAATCTGTCCTTACTGATAGGCTAGCACGCTGGCAGAGTTTTCTATCTCAATTTGACATCACCTACATCCAGCAAAAGGTAATTAAAGACTATGCTATAGTCGAGCATCTCGCTCACCATCCTCTTCCCAAGTTCGATCATGTCCAATCAGAGTTTCCATTTGAGAAACTAATGCCCATCACCCAATCTGACGAGCCAATGTGGACATTATATTTTGATGGAGCTCTGAATTCCCAAGGAAAGGGAATTGGCATTGTCCTTCTAACACCCGAGGGCGTTACCATCCCAGAGGCATTTCATCTCGCATTCCCAATCACCAACAACATTGCTGAATACGAGGCTCTTCTAGCTGATCTGGAACTAGCCCATTCTTTCTATATCATCGAATTACGAGTCGTGGGCGATAGTCAACTTATTCTCCACCAGGTGCTTACCAAATATCGCACTCTTGATCCCAATCTCAAGCCTTATCAAGAGCCGGTCTCCGCTTATGCCAAATTGTTCACCAAGCTGATCTTTATCCATGTTCCTCGTGAACAGAACATTCTGGCCGATGCCCTCGCCTCCTTGGCGACATCTTTTAAATTCCCTCTAGGTGTATGGTCTGAATCCATCACCATCTACAAGCGCCTCATTCCTGCTGTTCAGGACCCTTACCTTTTAAGAATTAAAGAAAGAGTCCTACGGAAGCTTTAGGAAGGAGAAATTCTTGAGAAGAGGAAAATCATGTTGGCAGAATTTGAAGAAGAACTGGCTGACGAGGAGAAACCTTGGTTCTATGAAATCGCCAAATATTGTAAAGATCAGTCTTATCCTGAGGGAGCCACCATAGAGGATAAGAAAGCCATAAGAAGGGTGGCCCAGAAATACACATTGGTTAGAGGTCTACTGATGAGGACATCACCAACACTTTCATATGATCGAGGATCCCGATGCTCGCCACCTATACTACATCTTGTTCACCACTTTATTTCGAGTCATATGATGTAATTTTTATTTTATTATCATGTACTTTTCCTTTTATTTGAGTCCAATACCTAGGTTAGGTAGCTATTTACCTAAGTCTTAAGTCATTATGTGTGTTATTGGGCCCAATTATATGGGCTAGGCCCAGGGGCGCCCCCTTCCCCTTGGTTTAGTGTTAGAAGTCCAAAAGTTAGGGACCTAAGTTAAATTGTGGGATTCCTATAAATAGGACCCCAATCCCTCATTTGTAAGAAAATGAAGTATTGATAAAAGTTTGCCAAAGCATTTGTGCATCTCTCTCCCTCTCTCTCTAGCTCTATTTCTCTCTCTCTCTCTAAAGGGGGCGAACCCCATTCTCTCTCCTCCTCTCTCCAAATTTCGAAATTCACTCTCTCTCCTCCCTATTCACCTCTAATTAAGACCCCTCCCCCTTCCCCATACCTCTCATTTAATCCCCCTCTAACCCCTAGGTGGAATCCCCTTCTCCTAGGCACCTCTCCCTCCTCCCATGCAACCTTTCCCCTTCCCCATACAACCTTTCATTTTCCCAAGGAAGAATCCCATCTCCCAAGCACCCATTCACATCCCCAAGACACCCCTTCCCATTCCCTAGACCAGAATTAAACCCTCCATTAACCACACATTCAAACCAAAGGAGAGATCTCTCCTCCCTCTCTCATTCCCAACCCAAATTCGCAGCTCCCCCTTCCTCCACTTGCTAGACCACCTCCCAGCCCCCTTTCTGCCCCTCCCACACCTTGTATCACCCCCTAACAGACCCCCACATAGTCAGGTGCCATCCCCACACCCATCCACCCCATTTCCCACCCCATCTACTCCGTCTCCCATCACCTTTCACCACCCTATCCATCTCAATTCGCAGGCAGCAGTTGGAGCTCAACTTGCAGAGGCTTCTCCAGAGTCGTCCGACGTTCTCTGGAAGTACATCATACATCACCGGAAAGGTCTGCGAGTCTTCTTCGTAAGCGAGGTGAAATCGTCTCATTCCGACTTCGCTACAGTTCGTGGTGCCTGTTCTCGTCCAGCTGCGCAACAAGGACCAGAACCTGGACCTGAGCTACAGTGCAGAAGCTCCCACGGCCACATCCTTCAACTTCTGGAGGCGCCACTTGGCCGAGAGCTGAATCCACAAGTCATCCACCACCACCAACAAGCGGCATCCCGTTCGGCATCAGGAAGTGTTATTTCCAATTTTTCTCCCGCGATTGCGCAGACAGTCCATTTGGGTCCTGCCCCGACACTGCCTCACTCAACGGACTCCTCCTCACCACCCCGACATCCTCTGGTGCTGTTCTCAGTTTCTGCTCGAAGAATACTCATCCACGGACGTCCTCGACTTGGTCTCGCCTCATTCAGACTTCGGGAGTGATCGTGGTACCTTCTACAAGCAGCTGCAACAATCTGGGCCAGCCTGAACCTGAACTCTGAGCACCTGTTCCGGGGTCCACTCTGACCAGAGGCGACGCGGGAACCGCCCACAAAAATTCACAGGTGTACCTGGGTCTGTCAGCGTCGTTCCAGCGCCAGTCTCGTCAAGTTCTGAGTCCGGAGGAGCGCACAGAGGCTGCTACACCGATCCCCTATCCTGCTGCTCAAGACACGGGCAGATTTGGTCGGGTGATCCGTCGGCGCAATTCGAGCGAATCTCCCCTCCCCGCCTGGCTGGCTTAACGCCCCTCCCTGCGTGGAGGTAGTGTTTGCATTGTACTACTGAAATCCCCACCCCAAGTCCACCCTCCTGTGTGAGGCGTAGTGGTTGTATAATTTAAACAAGGATCAAGCTTCATCGGTGCAGTGTGCGGGGAACCCACACTTCCCCGCTCGCCCTCGTCTCCGGTCGGGATTGGCGTCTTCACGCCGATCAGGTGAGCTCCTGGTTGCACTCCTCTTGGTCAGCACTTCTTACTTAACTAGTATTGCTTCTTAGTGCCGTCGGTCGGTGAGTGAGTGCCCGATCTCAAAATATCATCAATTTGAGTGCCACCGCAGAGCGAGTTGTGAGAGAGCCACTACATCCCACGCCCTTGGCGTGCTGGCCGCCCACAGAATTGGGGCATCCCAGGCCTTTAGGGGTTCAATCTCAAGCGAGCCAAACCCTGGAACAGCGAGGTCCCATCCCGGACCCTCTCCACCATCGTCGAGTTGCCTACGGGCACGAGTGTGCGCTACACGGGTGAGTCCGCTTGAGTGGGTTCGCCGATCGGTTCGATTGCTTGCAAATCTAGGTCCAAGGTGCATTGGTCAAGTGGCTGCCACCCCCAAGGGATTTGTGTCACATCAGTTGGTATCAGAGCAAGTCATTGACTTGTCTCTATCAAGTCAAGTCCTAGGGCATGCTTGCATTGGAGTCATCATCAATCCGACCCTTGCATTGATTCCCCTGATCATCTTGGCCACCTACTTAGCCTACTCACCACCCATGGATTTCATTCTAGATGAGGACATTACCTTTGACGGATCACATTCTAGGGATTATCTTAGGTGGGAGACTACCATGGAAAGATATTTTGAAAGGACTTGGGTATATGGACCCGCAAGAGTCCACAAGGCCAAGGGACGATTTCGGGGTCAAGCCAAGAGTAAGTGGGAACACATAGAGGGATTAAGAAGGGTTAGGAGGCAAGAGCCCATTTCTTCGTGGGATGATATGAAGGAGGAACTTAGGAAGATCTACGCTCCCCGACCCTCCCATTCCCACCGTAAGGACCATAACCCAAGGAGCACTCCCACTCCCCCTTTCCCTCCCAGTCAACCCAAGACCTCCATTAGGACCCAAACCCCACCACCCAAAGGACCCCTAGATTTGTTGGAAGAGATAAGGATTGAGATTAGGAAAATCTTCACTCCCCAACCTTCCCACTCCTACCTTGAGAACCATAACCCGAGGAGCACTCCCACTCCTCCTTTCTCCACCACCCAACCCAAAATTCTCCATCAAACCCACACCCCACAAACTTCCAAAAATCCTCCTTCCACCCCTTTCCAAAAGAAACTTAAGGAGGTGACCGAAGACTATGAGGCTCCACTAGATTGGGAAGAAGAATATGAATCACAATGTCATGGGTTAGGCCGAGAAGTTCCCATCCCAGGTGGAAGAAGCATCATGGCTCACTCCACCCTCACCAATCAAACCCCCGTGGACCCCATGTCCACCCCACCACCTAGGCACGTGACAGCCACCACTCCCCAACCCAAAGTTACTCACCCAACCCACCTTCGACTTCCAACTCCTATCCTACCCAAACCTAGCCCCCCGCTACTCCCACTTCCAACCCCAACCCAAGTCCGGCCTCACTCACCACCCTGGGTACACCATACACCAACCGTTTTCATCTCGCCCTCAGTGGTCCCGCTCACCTCCTTGGTAGAAAAACCCATACCCGACCCCATAATGGTGAACACTCCGGACCCAACCCCCGCCATGGAGATCACCCATGTCCAGGAAGAAGAAGACACTTCACATAGTGGTCTTCACCTTACACCACCCTCCCTAGTAGGGGCCGAGCTCATCTTAGGAGAACCCCTGTTACGTTGGCTAAAGGAGAACCCATTTAGAGTTCTCATGGCCCATGTTTGCCCTCCTATGGAACAAAACCTTCCCATAGTACCCTTATCCACCTATCACACCACAATCCAATCATCCTATCAAGTGGAAACATTAGGGGATCTTCTTAAGGGTATAGTTTAGCAAATGGAGCTAACTGGCATGATGTCTACAATAACCGACCGACCTAGGAGCCTTGACCTCCTACACCTATGTGTCGGATCCATCTCCTCCATTTACACTGTGGGTTGCTACACTAGTGACCTTCTGTTACTCCTCCCTACACCCGATGAGCCCGATGCTATCCACAAACTTGAGTTGCTTATCTCGGGTAGAACATCCAGCCCTCCATTCATGGCCGACCATCCCACCAAAAACTTTAGCCCAGTCATTTTACTAGAGGAGGAGAATCCGCCATCAAGGGGTTGTGAGGACCAAAGGGACCTAGAGTTCCTCTCCTTAGGTGACCCTTACCATGACCCCTTCGATCCCTTCCTATACCCACCCACCTTACTCACCACCTTACTCACCACCAACCTTTTCCTACCCCAACCAACCCTATTGGACCAAGCCCACACCATTTTCCTAGACCTCTTTGACCCCTTTGACCCCTATGAGTGGAAAACCTCACACCAAGCCATACACATAGAATGAGCCATGTGGATGGGAATGCATGTGCCACTACATTTTGCATCATTTGGTAGGGCTAGTAAGCCCAGTCATCTCATACATGTCACACACACTGTAGGCCCCATACGTGACTGGCTCACATTTGGATGTGCTGGTCCTCCCACATTCATCATAGCTCTTAAGCATGAAAGGAGCATACATGGATGTCCGGGTCCCCCAGTAACTATCACAACCATGCACGATAGGTCCACCTATGGTTGCCCCGGCCCTCCTGAGTCCATGAAAGTCTTCATCACATCTGTGCATGATAGGTCTATGTACGGTTGCCCCGGCCCACCTTTGCATGCTATCCTCTTTCACACCCACTCACCGCATCATGATGCATGGCATGAGCATACACGCAAGCAATTCTTGATGAGCGGTGAGGTTCACAAAGAGCGGACAAGAGCTCGCGAGCGCCACTTGGAATTCCAAGTAGGTAATCAGGTGATGATGACATTGGAGTGGCTCTACCCTAGGGTCACCTCCAATTCGAGGGCACGAGGACTTGGACCTTCCCAAGTTCCGAGTGACTTTGGCAACTCGGCTATCGGGTTGAACTTCCTAATGGGTTTTGGGATTCACCCCATTTTCCACGTGGCGGATCCGGCACCCTATATGGGCACCGCGGTGGATCCTAGTGAGTGCCTCGAGCCTTTATCTTCCTTTGAGAGGGACACCCTCGGAGAGCCACCAAAAATCAGCCTGAGAGTCCGACGTGTGCACACAGAGGCAATACTAGGCAAGCAGGGTTCCATCGCCAGCAAGAGGGTGCGCCTGAGCCACCTCGAGAGGATGAAGGACCGTACCCTGGTCGTGGACGCAGGGTTGAGTTTGGAGGTTGAGGTTCACTCTGAGCTGTTTGTGAGGACCACTTCCCCGGTGGGCCCATACTCGACGGAGTCAAGTTTTCCGCACCCCGGGGGTATGATGAGGACATCACCAACACTTTCATATGATCGAGGATCCCGATGCTCGCCACCTATGCTACATCTTATTCACCACTTTATTTCGAGTCATATGATGTAATTTTTATTTTATTATCATGTACTTTTCCTTTTATTTGAGTCCAATACCTAGGTTAGGTAGCTATTTACCTAAGTCTTAAGTCATTATGTGTGTTATTGGGCCCAATTATATGGGCTAGGCCCAGGGGCGCCCCCTTCCCCTTGGTTTAGTGTTAGAAGTCCAAAAGTTAGGGACCTAAGTTAAATTGTGGGATTCCTATAAATAGGACCCCAATCCCTCATTTGTAATAAAATGAAGTATTGATAAAAGTTTGCCAAAGTATTTGTGCATCTCTCTCCCTCTCTCTCTAGCTCTATTTCTCTCTCTCTCTCTCTAAAGGGGGCGAACCCCATTCTCGCTCCTCCTCTCTCCAAATTTCGAAATTCACTCTCTCTCCTCCCTATTCACCTCTAATTAAGACCCCTCCCCCTTCCCCATACCTCTCATTTAATCCCCCTCTAACCCCTAGGTGGAATCCCCTTCTCCTAGGCACCTCTCCCTCCTCCCAAGCAACCTTTCCCCTTCCCCATACAACCTTTCATTTTCCCAAGGGAGAATCCCATCTCCCAAGCACCCATTCACATCCCCAAGACACCCCTTCCCATTCCCTAGATCAGAATTAAACCCTCCATTAACCACACATTCAAACCAAAGGAGAGATCTCTCCTCCCTCTCTCATTCCCAACCCAAATTCGCAGCTCCCCCTTCCTCCACTTGCTAGACCACCTCCCAGCCCCCTTTTTGCCCCTCCCACACCTTGTATCACCCCCTAACAGACCCCCACATAGTCAGGTGCCATCCCCACACCCATCCACCCCATTTCCCACCCCATCTACTCCGTCTCCCATCACCTTTCACCACCCTATCCATCTCAATTCGCAGGCAACAGTTGGAGCTCAACTTTCAGAGGCTGCTCCAGAGTCGTTCGACGTCCTCTGGAAGTACACCATACATCGCCGGAAAGGTCTGCGAGTCTTCTTTGTAAGCGAGGTGGAATCGTCTCATTCCGACATCGCTACAGTTCGTGGTGCCTGTTCTCGTCCAACTGCGCAACAAGGACCAGAACCTGTACCTGAGCTGCAGTGCAGAAGCTCCCACGGCCACATCCTTCAACTTCTGGAGGCGCCACTTTGCCGAGAGCTGCATCCATGAGTCATCCACCACCACCAACAAGCGGCATCCCGTTCGGCATCAGGAAGTGTTCTTTCCAATTTTTCTCCCGCGGGTGCGCAGACAGTCCATTTGGGTCCTGCCCCGACACTGCCTCACTCAATGGACTCCTCCTCACCACCCCAACATCCTCTGGTGCTGTTCTCAGTTTCTGCTTGAAGAATACTCATCCACGGACGTCCTTGACTTGGTCTCGCCTCATTCAGACTTCGGGAGTGATCGTGGTACCTTCTACAAGCAGCTGCAACAATCTGGGCCAGCCTGAACCTGAACTCTGAGCACCTGTTCCGGGGTCCACTCTGACCAGAGGCGAGGCGGGAACTGCCCAAAAAAATTCACAGGCGTACCTGGGTCTGTCAGCGTCGTTCCAGCGCTAGTCTCGTCAAGTTCTGAGTCCGGAGGAGCGCACAGAGGCTGCAACACCGATCCCCTATCCTGCTGCTCAAGACACGGGCAGATTCGGTCGGGTGATCCGTCGGCGCGATTCGAGCGAATCTCCCCTCCCCGCCTGGCTAGCTTAACGCCCCTCCCTGCGTGGAGGTAGTGTTTGCATTGTACTACTAAAATCCCCACCCCAAGTCCACCCTCCTGTGTGAGGCGTAGTGGTTGTATAATTTAAACAATGATCAAGCTTCATCGGCGCAGTGTGCGGGGAACCCACACTTCCCCGCTCGCCCTCGTCTCCGGCCGGGATCGACGTCTTCACGCCGATCAGGTGAGCTCCTGGTTGCACTCCTCTTGGTCAGCACTTCTTGCTTATCTAGTATTGCTTCTTAGTGCCGTCGGTCGGTGAGTGAGTGCCCGATCTCAAAATATCATCAATTTGAGTGCCACCGCAGAGCGAGTTGTGAGAGAGCCACTACATCCCACGCCCTTGGCGTGCTGGCCGCCCACAAAATTGGGGCATCCCAGGCCTTTAGGGGTTCAATCTCAAGCGAGCCAAACCCTGGAACAGCGAGGTCCCATCCCGGACCCTCTCCACCATCGTCGAGTTGCCTACGGGCACGAGTGTGCGCTACACGGGTGAGTCCGCTTGAGTGGGTTCGCCGATCGGTTCGAGTGCTTGCAAATCTAGGTCCAAGGTGCATTGGTCAAGTGGCTGCCACCTCCAAGGGGTTTGTGTCACATCATCTACTCTATAGGAGGAGCCTTACTGGCGTTCTTTTTAGATGTCTTGATAATAATGATGTCTGGAAATGTGTAGAGGAAGCACACTCAGGTGTGTGCGGTGGCCATGTAAATAGCCAAATGCTCGCTAAGAAGATCATTCGGCAATGCTTTTATTGGCCCACTATGGAAGAAGATTGTGCTATCTATGTCCGTAGGTGTGTCAAGTGTCAGCTTCACGTCGATAAGATTCATTCGCCATCTTCCTCACTTCATCCAGTATCCTCCCCATGGCCTTTCTCCATGTGGGCGTTCGACATCATTGGTCCCCTAGGTGATCCCAACTCCCTCACCAAGCAGAAATATTTCATCCTCACTGCGACGGAGTACTTCACCAAATGGGCCGAAGCCGAAGCCTACGTGGAAATCAAGGCGTCAATAGTCTGCAAGTTCATTATGAAGAACATCCTCACCAGGTTCGGCATCCCAAGCACAATCGTCACCGACAATGGGCCACAGTTCATCTCTCAGGACCTTCAGGACCTCTGCAAAAGGTACGCAATTGCATTGCATCATTCATCACCTTATTACCCACAAGGTAATGGCCAGGCAGAGGCCACCAACAAAACATTGATCAAAATCATTAAGAAAACCTGCGAGTCTAGTAAGTTTTTAGACTGGCCAGAAAAGCTTATCGAAGCTCTATGGGCCTACTACACCTCAATCCGTACTCCCACCGGGTAACCTATTTGCCCTTACTTATGGGATGGAAGCAGTAGTCCCGTATGAGACTCTGATTCCTTCTCTCAGGGTACAATTGGATGAGGAATTTTCCCTCGACGAATGTCGTGATTCGCTCCTTGCCCAGTTGGAACTCTTAGACGAGAAGCGGCTGGCCGCCGCCGAGCATGCACGTGTTTATCAAAATAGACTCGCTCGTTTTTACCAAAAGAAAGTCATTGAGAGAAAATTCAAAGTCGATGAGATGGTCGTAAAAATAATTTTTGTCAAATCTAGAGGACCGCGTTCTAAACTTCAACCCAATTGGGAAGGACCATATGTGGTTCAGGCTGTGTACCCCGGCAACGCCTACAAGCTAGTCAATGCCGAAGGGACCGAGTTATCCCACCCTTGGAACGGGCTTTATCTTAAGAAATACTACCCTTAGATAGGTGTAACAACTGGCATGGTACGATGACCATCGGAGCTGAAAATTCACTCTTCGGTCTTTATGGTCTAACTCAGGGTTGACCTCCGTACACTCCCACACCCTACTTTTGGGATCAAAGGAAACGGAACTCGAGGGAACACGTAAAAAAAGAGAGAAAAAAAAAACTAATGCCTGGTGATCATCATGCAGTCAAGCCTTTGCATTTATCCTTCATATTAAGATAGGACCCCTTAAGGTTCGGTAGGTCTCGGGTCTTGGTCTGCCAGAACCGTGGAGATTCTTGTCCGGTCATGACGGCTTATGCCCATTAAAAGAAGGCAACATGCACACACGCAGGTGTTTTAGCCAAGAAAATTGGTGGTATTACCTATTGTGGGGATGTACTCAAAGGTCTCCATAAAAATCGTAATCTTTGTTCTCTTCTTTCTCGACCCAATGAGACAGCCGGCGCCCTTAAAACGTTGAGCATAAGGGAACCGAAATACATTACCCTGAAGGCGAGAGTAGGATTCATCTCCTCGAACTTGAGTCAGAGCACGAGAAGAGGGCAGTGTCCCCGCAGGCATATAAGAGAGATTTCAACATATCCAATTGTTACAACTCCCTTGAAAAAAAAAAGAAAAAAAAAGGGGTCAAATAAAAGCCTGGTCGTGGCCGTGCCTGATTTCAACAAGTGAAACCCCCTCAAAACGAAGGCTAAATTCCACAAAGGGGCAACTTAATTATGTTCGAGGATCGGTCCAAAGTCACTCAAAAGGGAAAGGTCGAGTAGGTCCCGGTTAGCTCGTCGGGTTAACGATTTTACAGGTCCTCTCGGAAGGTTTACCCCATTACTCTCAAAGATGAAAGCTCAACAGAAATCCCGAGAGACGCGCCCCGCTAAGGCAAGCAACCTCGTTTTAACAAAACACATATATAATCGTCTACTTCGAAAAGCAAAAGTCATCACCGCAAAGGAGTCTCGGTGTTTCTGGCTGGTCAAGACCTCTATCTACCACCTTGATGGCTTCTTACTTTAACCTCGGCCTTAGGTCAATGCAAGCGCGTCACCTATAGGTGCGACGACGTCTGATTCCGGGTCAGCGTCGCGCGGTTGACCGTTAGGGTTCCAAGGTGTTCCATCCTATACCGTTTAGAGTTGTGAGGAAATAGACCCGGGTCGGACAAATCTTTTACCTTGAACGCTCTTTCGGTGTATCCTTGCGATCGGAAGCAACTGGGAGCCTAAGCATGGCATGACGGTTTTATCATCAGGTTAAGTCTTAACCGACATGATTATCATTTGAGGAGTCTAGGGGCCCAAATCACTCTAGATGTGCACACAGGATACCTGGGAGGTTAGTAAGAAGCCATGTCTTCATAAAGGTCAGGTGCCATAAGAATGGTCACCTGACGTTGGCCAAAAAAAAAACCAAAAAAGAGAGAGATGGTAGTGATGTGATGAAGTGGCCCTCGGAAGACGCCGTCAGTTGAGTTCCCAAGTGAAAATTCTTTTGGAGCATGTTAACCCTACATTAGGCTATTTAAGAATAATTTTAAACACCCCTGATCCAAGAACCATACCGGCTGTGGTAATAAGTGTCCTTCAAAAAATAACAAAACAAAAAAAGAAAGAAAATGCTAATTTTTTTAAAAAATAAAAAAATAAAAAAAAACACACCCACAACAAAAAAAATAAAACAAAAAGAAAAAAAAAGAAAAAAATTTGTATCCGTGTGATCTCATTTGTGTGCTACATCTTTACATTTTGTTCTCATTTGTGTGCCCGTATGTTGCATTCATCATATTTGCATTTGCCTTAATTGATAAAGGCTTGGCCCCTTGACTTGTTATCAAGGTTAGTCTCAAAATGATCACCCACTCTTTGAGCAAGGGGCCAAGTCAGAACGGAAGAACTGACTTGTTTCATTGAGCAATGTGTACAGGATTGAAAAGCAGGAATGAAGACAGAAGACACGAAACTGAACATTCCTTCCTTTATTTCCTTCTAAAAGTTGTACATTAAGTTCTATCCTCTCTCTCAGAGTTACCCCTCTCTCCGCTCTCCAGGCGAGGAACCCTGGAGGGTGTTGCTAAACCATGCAAGGCGGTGCCTCTACTGCTCAGTACCCCTCTTCCCGTCTCTACTCTCCGTCGATCGACAGGAGCGACAAAGATACTACTAACACGAAAGCCGCACTCTCGTGCTCTTCGATAGCGCTCTTCACCATCTCTCAGCCATTACTCAGCAAGACCGAGGCTGGTTCGAAGTTCAAACAGTTGGGCCTCCATGGCCCTCCGCTCCTCCCTCTCTGCCAATCTGTCGGCTCTCTCTCGTTCGGTGTCTCTTTCCCTTTCCGCACGTTCTCTCTCTCTGTCCTCCCTTTCCAGTTGAAGGGTAATCCTCAACTTCGCGGCGTCTCAAGAAGAGCCATCATCTAGACGATGCCGCAACTCTTCCTCTAGTTCCGCTATTCTGGCTTCCCCCTGTGCAGTACGAGCAAGTGCATCTTGCACCTCTTTTGCCTGCCATAACCATCATCTCAGATATGTGGAGGCGCGAATAAGTGAAATTCAATGGTGAAACTCTCACCTGTGTGGAAAGCATTCCTTCTGCCTCCGCAGCCCGCTGCGTAGCGCAGACAAGCTGCTCATGGAGCAAATCAAGTTCGGAAGTGGGGATCCATAAGCTGGAAGAGACACCATCCGCCCCCATGGCTGAAGAAGCAGCGTCAAGCTGGGCGCGCTGTAACACGCATGAGGTGGCATTGAGGGTCAAGCACTAGGAACCTTGGTCTATGATCATGAGTAAACAGGCTTACCGAAGAACTCAAGGCTACGAGAGCATCACGTAACTGCCGCTCTGTGCCTATCAGGCGAGCTTGCAGGTTTGCTATCATGGTGTCGCGAGCATCCTATGGCCAAGGCATAAGTTAACATATTTAAAAAAAGAAAGAAAATAAAAAGAAAATAAAAAATGGGTTCACCTCCACAGTCCCCTCGGGTTGGAGTCGCTCTGCATACATCACCTTATAGAGTCGTAGATAATCCTCGCTGTCTTGAGCACGTGACTCTACAAGTGTGCCACCCCGTTGCCAGTCTTCATATTGCTCGGGGAACCACACTCGCCAATCAACGGAGATCGCCGACCCACGTGTCTTCCTCCCAACACGTGGTGTTGTAATTACGTCTACCCATTCCTGGGCGAGCCCTAAGCTCCTCATGGCCAATCGTAGTCGAAGTGGCTCGATTTCATTCACACAATGCATCCAGAGGTCACGCCCGAACCGGGCACGACTCATCATGACCCACGGCTGATCGGCGTTGATCATGCCCGCATAAGGTCTCCAGATCACCTAGGTCAGGCCACACACATCTTCTTAATAAAAAAAATTTAAAAAAAATCATCAAATATAAAAAAATCAACAAAAAAAATAATAACCACCATCACTGCGGGGAACTCTTGCAACTCGCGTCTTAGCACCATCAACTGGTAGGATAGAGGGGCTGGGCTCATGAGGGGCTTCCACCGCCTTGCCAGCGGCACCGCCGCTGGGCGCCAATGATGGGCCTTTCCCATTGGAAGGTAATAATAGCTCCACAACTACACAATCATGTGTCTTTAACATACAAAAAAAAGGAAGAAGAAAAAAAAAGAAAATAAAAGGGATAGAGAGGGGGTACGTGGATGAACGGCGTGAAACCACTCACTGTTGTCTCTCGATCTGCTCTTTCAGACAGACCCGCAAATAGATGCGCCAGCATGGCTGCTCCCCAGGCATATCGCCCCACTTTCTCAGGGTCTACCAGGAATTCTAAGAAGCGGCAATAGATGTTGTCTCCTTTCGAACCCAGTAGTAATCTCCCCAATAGGAAGAAGAGGAATCTCCTCAAATCCATGTTGGCCCTTTCCCAATTGCTCGCATCTACACAGTAGACGACGCGGCATCCCCTTTCGATCCTCTCCATGAACTCTTCCAAGGACTCATCATCACGGGAACGAATGTCAGTAAGTCCCAACATTTTCATGATAGGCGTCTTGGCTACGGACCTGTTCTTACGATCATCTAGATCCAGTCCTAGCAACCTCTGAGCCACCTCCCTGTAGTCGGAGTACGTGATGCCAGTCAGCGCCTCGCCATCCACTTTCAGGCCCGTAATTCGGACCACATCTTCCAAGCTGGGCACCATGTGCCCCCAAAGCATCAAGAAGGCACGACTCATTGGATCCCACCTTTCATGTAATGTTTGGATGAGGGCGAGGTCGAGCTCGACGGGCTCGATCCGGAGGAAGGCTCCAAAGCCCATTACGTCTAGCCTGGCCTTCTGAAAATCTGGGAAACCTCTGTATGCTGCCACCACTACCTTCCATGATATGTGTGATTTCATCACGCTCTACGCATACACAAGAAATGAAAAAGGGGCCTTTGTCAAGAGAGAAAAAAGAAGAAAGATTGAGGGAAAGGGTAAGAAGGCTTATTTTATGAGTTACGATTGGGTCCTTTCACTGAAGTGCCCTTCATGGTCCGAGAGTCTCCTGGAACTGCTACCGTTGGACCGACTTCTCTTCGAGGAGTGGGAATATTCGTCCTCCATTCTGAATCCTAGAACTCTCGGTTCTTCGACTTCCGTGGAAACTTGTACTCTGCGAATTGGCCCTCGATATCCTTGGAAGAACGAGGGAGGGAGGTATTTATAGAAATGAGAGAAGTGCAAGCCAACTGCCTCCATCAGCTTTAACAATAACCCTCGTGATAGAGTACCTTCCCTGCGGTCCCATGTGTCACTTCACCGCCTGCGTAGGGTAATTGATTGGATGGTGCGATATGACGATTCGCTCCCTACGCAGTCTGGCATCCCCTTCTTTCACCCCTGTTGTAGCGCTCGTGCCTTAGCGGATCCGTAGCAGTTCGGATCTAGGCTTTGTTCTGATCGTTTTGGCTATTTTTACGGATTTTTAGGCGTTCGTTTGACATTTATTGGAATTTGTTTAAGGTTAATGGCAATTAGAGTTAATTTTTCAAAATAATATATATATCTCCCCCATCAAATTCTCTCTCTCCCTCACTCGTTCTCTCTCTTCCTCTCTCCCTCTCACGATCTCTCCTCTCCCTCTCTCTCGGATTCGGTCCGGACGGGCCCCAATCGAGGCACGGGAGGTACCGTCGGGATGGGCTCGACGCGAGGATCGCGTGGACGCCAGCTTTGTCTCGATCCGCGGTACGTGGAGGCGTGTGGGGCCGAGAGTAGCCGCGGCATCCCTTCATCCGTTCGGCACCGAATCGCCGTCTTCGTCGCGTTTGAGGTAGGGGGATGGAAATCATGGAATCCTTGCCTCGTTAGGATCGCATTGGCATAGCATGCATGTCCATCCGACGTCGTTTTCTTCAAATTCCATGTTAGTGTAATTTAGGCTAAATTCTTGAAAATCACTCCATGGGCATTGTTTTTATGTTTTGATGCATGGATTAGTTGTAGAATGTCGTGGTTTGGCAGGTTTTACTATTTTTCCACGTTCTCCCATTGATCCGGCTCGACCGGGAGGGGGTTTGGTTTTGAACGTATCGGTTTAAAGCCCCCAACTTGCGTGACGGTCCTCTCAGAGGCCGTCACACTGTAACGGCCCTTGTGGGGTGCGTTACGTGCGTGTGACGGCCACAGTGGGGGCGTCACACTTGGTGTGGCGGTCATCTGATGGACCGTCACATGACCGTTACTTGACCTGTTTGACCGTTGACCTGGTAAGGTGGTTGGCCTGACGGTCCGTCGGGCGGCCGTCAGGGCTCCGTGACGCGCCTCCTGGCGTGCGTCACACCCTGTTTGAACGTTAGAAAAACTCTAAATTTTTATAGCTTCGCGTGGCGTAACGGCTCAGGGGAGGTGCGTTACGTTCGCGTAACGCCCCTGCCCTGACGCGTTACAGCCTGGACCTGACGGTCCACCTGGGGTGCGTCACAGCCCTTATGACGCCCCCTTCCCCGACCGTCACACCCTGTGACGCGGTAGACCTAGACCGTTACATTCCCCTAGTTTTTAAAAGCATGCATGGTCAATTTCTAATGCATTCCACGTTATATATATGCCATGTTTAAGTTGTTTTATGAACGATGGCTTGTTATTAGATCCCGATGGAATTACTTTCTCTTTCCTTGTGATGGAACCACTAGTCGTAACCCAGCGACTGAGCGTGTCATCCCACCCGGGAGAGGTGGAGGGGTGTTCCCATTGAACGGTTTGTAAGCTAGTTACCGTGGGCCCCTGCGGTTACCGTTGTGTCCAGCGGGGGGGGGAACTAGCTAGAGGCCTGGCTCTAGGCAGGAGTCAGTGTGTGCACACGTGGTCGGAGACTTGGACTGACACTGACGAGTGTTGCTCTGACTAGTACTTGGTTCGGTCCTGTTACGCCTCTCGCTTGTCACGTTCCAGACTTGCGAGTTGCCGGGACGCAGTGTAAGTCGTCAGTGGATGCATCTGGTCTTGTCCTTCTAGTGGGTTGTTCCGTCTCTCACTTCACTTGGTTAGCAGTGGTTTATTCTATTGGTAGATTTAGCTCCTGACGCTATTTCCTGTCGTTATTATTTATTTATTAAATCGTGCATCTGTCTGGTTATTGTTTAAATGCATGCTCTAATTGCTTTTATATTTGCATGCTTGCTTGTTTAGTGTGAGGTAGGGATCCGCGTAACCCCTACTGAGTCTGGCTGTGACTCACCCTTTCTCTTTTCAGGTGAGCCGCCCCAGTCGTCCGCCGGTCCTTCTCGTGGTTGTGCCGACCGTCGTTAGAGTGCCAGCTGTTGTCGGTTTGTCTTTTTGTTCTTTTGAGCCGGGGTATGCCCCGTGTAGTTGTACAGTGGACCTCTGCTATTTGTAAATCTGGACTATTGTATATACTTTACCACTCTGATATTTTAAATTACTTCCGCACTTATTTATTAATTGATGTCCTTATTAATATTGCGTGCTTGCGGTCTCAATTCGTTATGCAACTCCTCAGCAAACTTCTTTAACCCTTCAGGGGCCTCATCAGTCTCTTGGGAGGCTTCCCTAATTCTTGGTATCGGTGTATCGATGTTATCGGTATATCGGTATCCGGAGCTCTGGGTCGTCACAGTTGGTATCAGAGCAGTGTTGGGGATTTGTATTAGGAATTGAAACTCGCGCTGGTCCAGAGTAAGTCCACTGAGTCGTTCATTGCTGGCTTAGGATGTTTCTCGTGATTACTGATGGTTTTCCATTATCGTATGTTTCCTAGATTCAAGATGTTGCCTCGTGGATGGAAGAAAGCTCGGGCTCCTCGAGAGGAGAGTGGCACTTCCTCTACCCTAACTGTGCCAGTCTCTGTCGACCCTGCTCCGCGTGAAGAAGTGCCCGGTGGTCGTGGTAGAGCGTTAAAGGAATTCTTGCTGTTCCACCCACAGACTTTCAAGGGTCAATCAGATCCGGAGGCAGCTAGATCGTGGCTCGATGCTACTGTGTGCGTGTTCCAATCGATGGAGTGCGCGGATGATGAGAGAGTCATGTTGGCTACTTATCAGCTTCAAGGTACCGCACGCACGTGGTGGACTGCAGAGTGGGAGGTTACCTTTCATTCCCGTCCGCTTCGGGTTGCTGCTTTCGAGCGTGCTTACACTCCGGCCTGCCTCAAGTTAGCGAAGATGTACCAGTTTCTAGAGCTGACGCAAGGTGACATGACTGTGTTGCAGTACCGAGATAAGTTCATCGAATTGGGTAGGTACGCGCCCCATATTTTTGCTGACGAAGCTATGAAAACTCAACAGTTTCTGCGCGGACTGAAAATGGAATTGAGCCTGCCGTTGTTCGCTACCCGAGTGTCTGAGTTGGATTCAACGTACCAGACTACTGTTGCAGTGGAGATGGAAATGGCGATGACTCGAGGGCTTTCTCAGGCCAGAATGGTGCAGCCGACTATGCAGTTTCAGCCGACTTACCAGCCGTCTGTCCTAGGAGTTTCTTCTGCTGTTCCTGTTGTCAGCGGTGTTTCTTCTTCTCCTGACTCCCATTTCCGGCAATTCAAGAATAAGAAATCAAAGAGGAAGTTTGGGCATTCGGCACCTTCCGATTCAAGTCAGCTGCCCGTTCCTTCTTTTCGACCGCGCCAAGATTTTTCCGGTAGTCAGCAGCGTCCGTGTCCGAGGTGTGGTGGCAGTCATCCAGGCGTGCCGTGTTCTTTGCCGATCGTCTGTTACCGTTGTGATCAACCGGGTCACGTAGTCCGAGACTGTCCGCTGAAGCCGAAACCAGTGCAGTTCTCGCAGTTTACCCAGTCGCAGCAGCCTCAGTTTCGTCTTCCTCCGCCGCCTCAACCTCAGCCGTCTTATCTACCTGCTCCAGTTCCTTCCCAGCAGTCTTCTACAGCCGGCCATCCTCCGAGAGGCAGGGTCACTCACATCACCCTTGCAGAAGCTGTGGCAGCTAATATGGTAGAAGGTACGGTTTCGATTTTCGGTCGTCCAGCTCATGTTCTTTTCGATTCTGGTGCAACTCATTCTTTTGTGTCCGAGGATTTTCTTGCTTGCATTGGAGAGTAGATGACCGAAGTGTCCTGTAATTTGCTCATGGAGTTACCCTCTGGAGATTTCATGTCCACTCCGGTGTGCCTGGAAGATTCTCCTATTGTCGTCAGCAATCGGCAGATGCCTGTGAAGCTTTATGCATTGAAATTTGCAGAATATGATGCTATTCTAGGCATGGACTGGCTGGAATTGTATGGTGACGTGGTTGATAGCAGATACAAGCGAGTCTATTTTATGCCACGCGGGAAGCTAGCCTTTTATTTCCAAGGTATGTTTTAATTTTACAGTTGCCTCCTTTCGCCTTCTATTTAAATTTTGAGGACAAAATTTCTTTAAGGAGGGAGGGACTGTAGCGCTCGTGCCTTAGCGGATCCGTAGCAATTCGGATCTAGACTTTGTCCTGATCGTTTTGGCTATTTTTACGGATTTTTAGGCATTCGTTTGGCATTTATTGGAATTTGTTTAAGGTTAATGGCAATTAGAGTTAATTTTTCAAAAAATAATATATATATATATATATATATATATATATATATATATATATATATATATATATATATATCTCCCCCATCGAATTCTCTCTCTCTCTCACTCGTTCTCTCTCTTCCTCTCTCCCTCTCACGATCTCTCCTCTCCCTCTCTCTCGGATTCGGTCTGGACGGGCCCCGATCGAGGCACGGGAGGTACCGTCGGGACGGGCTCGACGCGAGGATCGCGTGGACGCCAGCTTTGTCTCGATCCGCGGTATGTGGAGGCGTGTGGGGCCGAGAGTAGCCGCGGCATCCCTTCGTCCGTTCGGCACCGAATCGTCGTCTTCGTCGCGTTTGAGGTAGAGGGATGGAATCCTTGCCTCGTTAGGATCGCATTGGCATAGCATGCACCCCCATCCGACGTCGTTTTCTTCAAATTCCATGTTAGTGTAATTTAGGCTAAATTCTTGAAAATCACTCCATGGGCAATGTTTTTATGTTTTGATGCATGGATTAGTTGTAGAATGTCGTGGTTTGGCAGGTTTTACTATTTTTCCACGTTCCCCCGTCGAACCGGCTCGATCGGGAGGGGGTTTGGTTTTGAACGTATCGGTTTAAAGCCCCCAGCTTGTGTGACGGTCCTCTCAGAGGCCGTCACACTGTAACGGCCCTTGTGGGGTGCGTTACGTGCGTGTGACGGCCCACAGTGGGGGCGTCACACTTGGTGTGGCGGTCATCTGATGGACCGTCACATGACCGTTACTTGACATGTTTGACCGTTGACCTGGTAAGGCGGTTGGCCTGACGGTCCGTCGGGCGGCCGTCAGGGCTCCGTGACGCGCCTCCTAGCGTGCGTCACACCCTGTTTGAACGTTAGAAAAACTCTAAATTTTTATAGCTTCGCGTGGCATAACGGCTCAGGGGAGGCGCGTTACGTTCGCGTAATGCCCCTGCCCTGGCGCGTTACAGCCTGGACCTGACGGTCCACCTGGGGCGCGTCACAGCCCTTGTGACGCCCCCTTCCCCGACCGTCACACCCTGTGACGCGGTAGACCTAGACCGTTACATTCCCCTAGTTTTTAAAAGCATGCATGGTCAATTTCTAATGCATTCCACGTTATATATATGCCATGTTTAAGTTGTTTTTTGAATTATGGCTTGTTACTAGATCCCGGCGGAATTACTTTCTTTTGCCTTGTGATGGAACCACTAGTCGTACCCCAGCGACTGAGCGTGTCGTCCCACCCGGGAGAGGTGGAGGGGTGTTCCCATTGAACGATTTATAAGCTAGTTACCGTGGGCCCCTGCGGTTACCGTTGCGTCCAACGGGGGGGAAACTAGCTGGAGGTCTGGCTCTAGGCAGGAGTCAGTGTGTGCACACGTGGTCAGAGACTTGAACTGACACTGACGAGTGTTTCTCTGACTAGTACTTGGTTTGGTCCTGTTACGCCTCTCGCTTGTCACGTTCCAGACTTGCGAGTTGCCGAGACGCAGTGTAAGTCGTCGGTGGATGCATTTGGTCTTGTCCTTCTAGTGGGTTGTTCCGTCTCTCACTTCACTTGGTTAGCAGTGGTTTATTCTATTGGTAGATTTAGCTCCTGACGCTATTTCCTGTCGTTATTATTTATTTATTAAATCATGCATCTGTCTTGTTATTGTTTAAATGCATGCTCTAATTGCTTTTATATTTGCCTGCTTGCTTGTTTAGTGTGAGGTAGGGATCCGCGTGACCCCAACTGAGTCTGGCTGTGACTCACCCTTTCTCCTTTCAGGTGAGCCGCCCCAGTCGTACGTCGGTCCTTCTCGTGGTTGTGCCGATCGTCGTTAGAGGGCCAGCTATTGTCGATTTGTCTTTTTGTTCTTTTGAGCCGGGGTATGCCCCGTGTAGTTGTACAGTGGACCTCTGCTATTTGTAAATCTGGACTATTGTATATACTTTACCACTCTTATATTTTAAATTACTTCCGCACTTATTTATTTATTGATGTCCTGATTAATATTGCACGCTTGCGGTCTCAATTCGTTATGCAACTCCTCAGCAAACTCCTTTAACCCTTCAGGGGCCACATCAGCCTCTTGGGTGGCTTCCCCAGTTCTTGGTATCGGTGTATCGATGTTATCGGTATATCGGTATCCGGAGCTCTGGGTCGTCACACCTGTCATGTTGTAGAGGTCGTCTAGGAAGGTTGAAAGGTCATCTGGGAAAAGGAGCTAGAAGCTGTCATTGTTGACTTTGATGGAAAATGATCGCGGCGAGACGCGATTCCCCGTTTCACGGCGAGGTCTCGTCGAGCGCATCACATGGAAACAGTATAAAGGAGAAGAAGCGTAAGGAAGAAGGAACGCGCAAGAGAACAAGTAAGCAACAGGAAACCAAATCACTCCATTCATAGGTCTACATAAAGAGTCATGAACATCACAATCATAGAGAGGAGACGGGTCCACTAGCTCGCTAATTCTCGCCAGCACCTTCACGTTCATCCCTCTAGGCATCCCTCTCCTCTCCCCTAAGGTGAGGGTCCCTCAGGGGCCTTCTGGGGCTCCGTGAAGCAGTAGTCCCCTCACCTCGTAATGCCTGATCAGCAACGGTGACTCGCTGCTGCTCCCCTGGTGTGGCGAAAAAGCCACCGACAGAAAGGTTGCCAGATTGGCGGAGTCGCGCCCCTAACTTTCGCGCTCTCTCATAACGCGTCTCCATGACTTCTAGCCTCTGTCCCATAACTCGAAGGCCTAGCTGGAGCTCCCTCACCTGGGCCTCCAAGGCCTTCCTCTCATCTTAATCCTGCTATCGCTCGGCCCTTCTTTCCTCCCTCTCTTTCTCTCTCTCTCTCTCTCTGTCTCCCTCCTCGCCACCTGGAGGAGGACCCTTAACTCCAAGATGTCTGGAGACTGCCTCTCTTCATCGTGACACCGCAGCTCTGCTATGGTTGCTGCCCAAGCATCACACTCCTCTTCAGCCCGGGTCGCGCTCGCCACTGCACTGGCAAGTTGCTTCCGGGGGGAGGCGATCTCCAGAAAAGGAGCTTGGGAGTTGGAAGATGATCCGCCGGCCATCCCTGCCATCGCCGCGTGCCGGGCACGCTGGAACAGACAAACAACAGCCATCGGTTACACTACCAAAAAAAGTGGGATTTCAGACAGCCTTTATCCGTCTGAAATCCGTCTGAAAATCCGTCACAAATACCGTTTGTGACGGATTTCCGACAGATTTCAGACGGAACTCGACCGTCGGAAATTCTTAGTCACAAATTTGTGACAGTACATTTTTCCGTCGGAACTTCCGTCTGAAACTAAGACAGAATTTATTCAGTCACAAATTCCGTCTGAATATCATACGAGAAAAGTTACGTCCGACATTTGCCATCTGAAATTGTCTGTCGGTATTTCAGACGGATATTACGACGCATTTAGTGTCCGTCGCAAATACCGTCTGACATTTCAAACGGATATTACGACGGTTATCCAAATACCGTCTGAAATTAAGCCCAACTCTTAGTCTCAAATGATGTTGCCGTCAGAAAAGTCGTCCGAAATCCGTCGATATTTCAAACGGAAAATACGACGGATCTGCAATTACCGTCTGAAATTAAGCCAACTCGTAGAAGGTGCCGTACGAAAAGTGGTCGGAATTCCGTCTAAATTTCAAACGGATATTACGACAGATCTTAGACGGACTTTTTTCGTCGCAAATACCGTCTGAAAATCCGTCTGAAATCTCTGTTTTTTTTAAATCTTGAATTATTTTAAAAAACATGTTCTATCATACATAAACATCAAGAAATTCTAAATGTGAAAAAACATATTGGGAACCTGCTGATCAAATAAACACCACCGAAAAAAAACTCAACATCAACGTACCATGATGTTCAAATAAATAAACACCACCAAAAAAAACTCAACATCAACATACCATGCTGTTCAAATAAATATACACCACCGAAAAAAAAATTCAACACCATGCTGATCAAATAAATACCACAAAAAAAAACACATTAACCCTGCTGATCCGTCTGAATATCATCAAACATCAAGAAATATCCGGTACATCGTCCATATCCTCATCGTTCGTATCCTAACTGCCCTGCTCATCTCCTCTGTCGCCGCACACAGAAGGATCCCCCTACATTAAAAAATAATAACATTCATTCATAGATAAAAAAATTAGTGCGAAGAAATTAGCATAAATTGAAATCAAACATATCAAATTGATAACTGCAGATTTTATAAATCAACTACTAGCCTGAAACAGTATTTAAATTAAGTATATTTTAAAAATGAACTTTTGAGCGCCGAGCTCAAACCGGACATCCGATTTGGATTCCGTCAGTTCTGACAAGTCGCTTTCATCTCCCCGGTCGTGTTGGAATGATCGGCACGGCCATCCGACTGGTATTTCTAGTTTTAGACCCCCGGAGTGGACCTGGCAGTTCATTAAAACTAAGTGTATTTTAGAAATGAACTTTGAGCGCCGAGCTCAAATCGGGCATCCGATTTGGATTCCGTCAGTTCTGATAAGTCACTTTCATCTTCCTGGTCGTGTTGGAACGATCAGCACGGCCATCCGACCGGTATTTCAAGTTTTAGACCCCCGGACCCGACCTGGCAGTTCATTAAAACTAAGTGTATTTTGGAAGATGAACTTTGAGCGCCGAGCTCAAACCGGGCATCCGATTTGGATTCCGTCAGTTCTGACAAGTCACTTTCATCTCCCCGGTCGTGTTGGAACAATCGGCACGGCCATCCGACTGGTATTTCAAGTTTTAGTCCCCCGGACCCGACCTGGCAGTTCATTAAAACTAAGTGTATTTTGGAAGATGAACTTTGAGCGCCGAGCTCAAACCGGGCATCCGATTTGGATTCCGTCAGTTCTGACAAGTCACATTCATCTCCCCGGTCGTGTTGGAACGATTGGCATGGCTATCCGACCGGTATTTCAAGTTTTAGACCCCCGGACCCGACCTGGCAGTTCATTTAAACTAAGTGTATTTTGGAAGATGAACTTTGAGCGCCGAGCTCAAACCGGGCATCCGATTTAGATCCCGTCAGTTCTGACAAGTCACTTTCATCTCCCCGGTCGTGTTGCAATGATCGGCACGGCCATCCGACTGGTATTTCAAGTTTTAGACCCCCGGACCCGACCTGGCAGTTCATTTAAACTTAGTGTAATTTAGAAATGAACTTTGAGCGCCGAGCTCAAACCAGGCATCCGATTTTGATTCCGTCAGTTCTGACAAGTCACTTTCATCTCCCCGGTCGTGTTGGAACAATCGGCACGGCCATCCGACCAGAATTTCAAGTTTTAGACCCCCGGACCCGACCTGACAGTTCATTTAAACTAAGTGTATTTTAGAAACGAACTTTGAGCGTCGAGCTCAAACCGGGCATCCGATTTTGATTCTGTCAATTCCGACAAGTCACTTTCATCTCCCCAGTCGTGTTGGAACGATCGGCACGGCCATCTGACCGGTATTTCAAGTTTTAGACCCCCGGACCCGACGTGGCAGTTCATTTAAACTAAGTGTATTTTGGAAGATGAACTTTGAACGTCGAGCTCAAACCGGACATCCGATTTGGATTCCGTCAGTTCTGACAAGTCACTTTCATCTCCCCGGTCGTGTTGAAATGATCGGCACGGCCATCCGACTGGTATTTCAAGTTTTAGACCCCCGGACCCGACCTGGCAGTTCATTTAAACTAAGTGTATTTTAGAAATGAACTTTGAGCGCCGAGCTCAAACCGGACATCCGATTTGGATTCCGTCAGTTCTGACAAGTCACTTTCATCTCCCCGGTCATGTTGGAATGATCGGCACAGCCATCCGGTCAGTATTTCAAATTTTAGACCCCCGGCCCCGACCTGGCAGTTCATTTAAACTAAGTGTATTGTAAAAATGAACTTTGAGCGCCGAGCTCAAACCGGACATCCGATTTGGATTCCGTCAGTTCTGACAAGTCACTTTCATCTCTCCGGTCGTGTTGGAACAATCGGCACGGCCATCCGATCGGTATTTCAAGTTTTAGACCCCCGGACCCGACCTGGCAGTTCATTTAAACTAAGTGTATTTTAAAAATGAACTTTGAGCGCCGAGCTCAAACCGGGCATCCGATTTCAATTCCGTCATTTCTGACAAGTCACTTTCATCTCCCCGATCGTGTTGGAATGATCGGCACGGCCATCTGACCGGTATTTCAAGTTTTAGACCCCCGGCCCCGACCTGGCAGTTCATTTAAACTAAGTGCATTGTAAAAATGAACTTTGAGCGCCGAGCTCAAATCGGGCATCCGATTTGGATTCCGTCAGTTCTGACAAGTCACTTTCATCTTCCTGGTCGTGTTGGAACGATCGGCATGGCCATCCAACCGGTATTTCAAGTTTTAGACCCCCGGCCCCGACCTGGCAGTTCATTTAAACTAAGTGTATTGTAAAAATGAACTTTGAGCGCCGAGCTCAAACCGGGCATCCGATTTGGATTCTGTCAGTTCTGATAAGTCACTTTCATCTCCCCGGTCGTTTTGGATTGATTGGCATGGCCATCCGATCGGTATTTCAAGCTTTAGACCCCCAGACCCGACCTAGCAGTTCATTTAAACTAAGTGTATTTTAAAAATGAACTTTGAGCGCCGAGCTCAAACCGGGCATCCGATTTGGATTGCGTCAGTTCTGACAAGTCACTTTCATCTCCCAGGTCGTGTTGGAACGATCGGCATGGCCATCCGACCGGTATTTCAATTTTTAGACCCCAGACCCGACCTGACAGTTCATTTAAAGTAAGTGTATTTGGAGAATGCACTTTTGAGCCCCGAGCTCAAACCGGGCATCCGATTTGGATTGCATCAGTTCTGAAAAGTCACTTTCATCTCCCAGGTCATGTTGGAACGATCGGCATGGCCATCCGACCAGTATTTCAAGTTTTAGACTCCCGGCCCCGACCTGGCAGTTCTTTTAAACTAAGTATATTGTAAAAATGAACTTTGAGCGCCGAGCTCAAGCCGGGCATCCGATTTGGATTCCGTCAGTTTTGACAAGTCACTTTCATCTTCCCGGTCGTGTTGGAATGATCGGTATGGCCATCCGATGGGTATTTCAAGTTTTAGACCCCCGGACCCGACCTGGCAGTTCATTTAAACTAAGTGTATTGTAAAAATGAACTTTGAGCGCCGAGCTCAAGCCGGGCATCCGATTTGAATTCCGTCAGTTCTGACAAGTCACTTTCATCTCCCCGGTCGTGTTGGAAAGATCGGTATGGCCATCCGACTGGTATTTCAAGTTTTAGACCCCCGGACCCGACCTGGCAGTTCATTTAAACTAAGTGTATTTTAAAAATGAACTTTGAGCGCCGAGCTCAAACCGGGCATCCGATTTGGATTCCGTCAGTTCTGACAAGTCACTTTCATCTCCCTGGTCGTGTTGGAATGATCGGCACGGCCATCCGACCAGTATTTCAAGTTTTAGACCCCCGGACCCGACCTGACAGTTCATTTAAACTAAGTGTATTGTAAAAATGAACTTTGAGCGCCGAGCTCAAGCCGGGCATCCGATTTAGATTCCGTCAGTTCTGACAAGTCACTTTCATCTCCCCAGTCGTGTTGGAATGATCGGCATGGGCATCCGATCGGTATTTCAAGTTTTAGACCCCCGAACCCGACCTGGCAGTTCATTTAAACTAAGTGTATTTTAAAAATGAACTTTGAGCGCCGAGCTCAAACCGGGCATCCGATTTGGATTCCGTCAGTTCTGATAAGTCACTTTCATCTCCCCGGTCGTGTTGGAATGATCGGCACGGACATCCGGCTGGTATTTCAAGTTTTAGACCCCCGGACCTGACCTGGAAGTTCATTTAAACTAAGTGTATTTGCAGAATAAACTTTTGAGTGCCGATCAAACCGGGCATCCGATTTGGATTGCGTCTGTTCTGACAAGTCACTTTCATCTCCCAGGTCGTGTTGGAACGATCGACACGGCCATTCAAACGGATATTTCAAGTTTTAGACCCCCGGACTAGACCTGGCAGTTCATTTAAACTAAGTGTATTTTGGAAGATGAACTTTGAGCGCCGAGCTCAAACCGGGCATCTGATTTATATTCTGTCAGTTCTGACAAGTCACTTTCATCTCCCCGGTCATGTTGAAATGATCGGCACGGCCATCCGACCAGTATTTCAAGTTTTAGACCCCCGGACCCGACCTGGCAGTTCATTTAAACTGAGTGTATTTTAGAAATGAACTTTGAGCGCCGAGCTCAAACCTGGCATCCGATTTTGATTCCGTCAGTTCTGAAAAGTCACTTTCATCTCCCCGGTCGTGTTGGAACGATCGGCACGGCCATCCGACCGGTATTTCAAGTTTTAGACCCACGGACCCGACCTGGCAGTTCATTTAAATTAAGTGTATTTTAGAAATGAACTTTGAGCGCCGAGCTCAAACCGGGCATCCGATTTTGATTCCCTCAGTTCTGACAAGTCACTTTCATCTCCCCGGTCGTGTTGGAATGATCGGCATGGCTATCCGACTGGTATTTCAAGTTTTAGACCCTCGGACCCGACCTGACAGTTTATTTAAACTAAGTGTATTTTAGAAAAGAACTTTGAGCGCCGAGCTCAAACCGGGCATCCGATTTTGATTCCGTCAGTTCTGACAAGTCACTTTCATCTCTTCGGTCGTGTTGGAATGATCGGCAAGGCCATCCGACTGGTATTTCAAGTTTTAGACCCCCGGACCCGACCTGGCAGTTCATTTAAACTAAGTGTATTTTGGAAGATGAACTTTGAGCGCCGAGCTCAAACCGGGCATCCGATTTAGATTCCGTCAGTTCTGACAAGTCACTTTCATCTCCCTGGTCGTGTTGGAACGATCGGCACGGCTATCCGACCAGTATTTCAAATTTTAGACCCTCGGACCCTGGATTTTCTTAATTCTTCTAAAGTAAATGAGTTTTAAAATTAATAATGAACATAATTGAGTAATTCCATCAAAATAAAAACATAGTAAGCACTCACCTGTGCGGCCTGTGCTGTGGTGGTGGTGGATTGCTGAGGGACCATTCCCCTCTGGGAGAGGAGGCCACTGATTGCCTACAAAACCACTGACACCTGGCTAGAGATCTCATGTTGGAAATGCTGCTGCTGCCGCTGCATATCAGAAATCTGCGATCGGACCATGTCCATCATGTCACTGGCAGAAGCGCTGGGGGCAACGGAAGGTATAGTGAAGGCACTGCTACTGGTTTGGGCATAACTAGAACTCGCACACTATGATATCACCGCGCTAGCGTCTAGGCTCTCCCCAAAATCATATAGTCGGCCTTTCTTCGGTACGCCAGCTGCTGCCACCCACTCCACCGGATCGAACTCTGGGTGCTGCGTGTCTCCTTCCCCGTACTTCTCTGTCACTGGTTTGCTATATGTTTCCTACAAATTGAATAAAATAACTAGTCAATTTCAAATGAATTACATGCCGATTTAAATGAACGATACAAGTTACATATGTAGATAAACTTACCGCTGCTGACTTAGCTGTCTCACTCACAAATTCATTAGTCCCCTTCTTTTTGTGTGTTCTGTCGAACACCTCGAGGAACGACGGAGGTCGATTAAGCTCCACAGCCTGTTATACAATTCATAGTAAAAAAAGTCAAATATTGGGATAAATTGTAAGAAGATAAATTGTTATATTACTTACCATTTTTTTTATGAGCCACATAAGAGATGGACCCACTCGTATGCAAATTTGAACCTGGTTTTGACGCCCTGTTTGTTTTGACTTTTTCAGACTTTTCTATCCACTTGGGGTCGGCAAAATGGTCACAAGATATCTCCTAATCCTCCTGCCTCATCCATAGAGGGCGGTGCGCCTTCCACAATTGTCGGTCTTCACTCCCCCCACTCAATTTTTTAGCGTGTGCTCGGGCCTCATGTATTTTCCTCTTGTAACTTGAGAGCATAGTAGACTCCCAGACACGACGACATCTCGCCGCGTCATGTCCACATGTGAATTGAAAAGACCGCTGTAAATCAATTACTTTTCACACTTAGTATAAAGTTGTAAATTGAGTTTAGGAAATACTTGAATTAAATGATGTAATTACTTACTAAGAACATGTTGTACAATGAATCGCGGACGGACATCGGAAAATCTCTGAAAGTGGATGCTGCCCCGGGCATATGTGCCAACATGAGTTCGGTGCAATGATGGACAGCGGTGTGGGGTTCAAATTTCGTACTGCAATTGTAAATGTCAAAATATTCATATTAGACAGTTGAAGGCTAATTAATGTAATATAACCTTATTGATTTACCCGGATATCCAACACGGGCGACGTCTATCATGGGCCGTGCCTCCCTCGTGACAACTGCCAGCATCGTCAAGTGGCTGACTGGTGGGGGTGGGCCCTGTACAAGTGGGAGGTGGTGGGAGGGCACTGGGATCTGTAAGAATAGATCTTCACAAGTAAAACTAAGTGTATTACATTACAGATCTTTGAAATAACATAATTAATTTTCATAAGTGCACAACAGGTGGGAGGCCACTGAGACCTGCAATAATTAATTTTTATAAGTAGAACAAATATTGAAGAAATTAAATTAAAATATACATACCTGATCCTCGAGGTGGTCGGGGTGGCGTCTGCACAACAGGTGGGAGGCCACTGAGACCTGCAAGAATTAATTTTCATAAGTAGAACAAATATTGAAGAAATTAAATTAAAATTTACATACCTGATCCTCGAGGTGGTGGGGGTGGGGTCTGCACAACAGGTGGGAGGCCACTGAGACCTGCAAGAATTAATTTTCATAAGTAGAACCAATATTGAAGAAATTAAATTAAAATATACATACCTGATCCTCGAGGTGGTCGGGGTGGCGTCTGCACAACATGTGGGAGGCCACTGAGACCTGCAAGAATTAATTTTCATGTGGAGTGTTACAAATATTACGAACATATAATTAAAATATACATACTTGCAGCGGGAGGTGGTGGGGGTGGTGTTTGCACAACAGGTGGGAGGCCACTGAGACCTGCAAGAATTAATTTTCATAAGTAGAATGAATATTGAAGAATTTAAATTAAAATATACATACATGATCCTGGAGGTGGGAGGCCACTGACACCTGCAAGAATTTATTGTCATGTGGAGTGATACAAATATTGCGAACTTATAATTAAAATGTACATACCTGCAGCGGGAGGTGGTCGGGTGACATCTGCACAATAGGTGGGAGGCCACTGACACCTGCAAGATTTAATTTTCATAAGTAAATGCAACATGTTATTGAAAATTAAAATAGATATACATATAGCGGGAGGTGGTGGGAGGACACTAGGACCTGTAAGTAGTAATTCACATTAGGTAAATGAATATTTTGCTAGAAATTCAAAGATACGCCGAGGTGGGACAAGATTTAATTTTCATAACTAAATGCAACATGTTACTGAAAATTAAAATAGACATACCTGTAGCGGGAGGTGGTGAGAGGGCACTAGGACCTGTAAGTAGTAATTCATATTAGGTAAATGAATATTTTGCTAGAAATTCAAAGATACGCCGAGGTGGGACAAGATTTAATTTTCATAAGTAAATGCAACATGTTACTGAAAATTAAAATAGACATACCTGTAGCGGGAGGTGGTGGGAGGGCACTAGGACCTGTAAGTAGTAGTGGTGGCGTCTGTACAAGTGGTGGTGAGCCGACACTTGCACCTATAAATAAATTATTTTAAGTTTGTAAATAATTAAAATATTTATATAGCTAACTTATTGATCAAATATACATGTGTCTGAAGAAGATGGTAGCGAGGAGGGAGTAGCGCCCCTCTCACTGCCAGGTCTCCTCCCACTCCTAGTACGACCTCCTCGCACCATTTCCTTATTAATAACAAAATAATTAATACATATTAATCCACAATTATATAAGGCTAGACAAATGTTATTTAAAATTATGCTTAAAAGTAAGAATCATCTTACTAAATTATCAAAACATGCCTCCCTCATGTTGATATATCTAGCTCATCTTCATCATCTTCGTCATCCATAGTAGTCTCATCAGATTCAAACTCTTCGTCTTCATCTGATTCTTCCTCCCCTCTAACATCAACATTTAGCTCCATCGGATCGACTTCTTCCACTTCATCTCGCGTACGTAATGATAGTGGCTCATCAGATTCGTCCAGATTAAACCTAGAGGAACCGGCAATGCCAACTTCTTCTGATTGATAATATTCAGCACGAGCAACCTCTGAGACATCTCCACTCATAGTTAACTCATAAGTGGGAAAGAGTTTTGAATTAACCCTGCAAACTGCCCACCAATCTCTATTCTTGGATGATGGATAGCTTGAATAGTACACTTGCTGGGCTTGTGCGGCTAAAATGAATGGTTCATAGGTCTTAAGTTTAGACCTATGCTTGACCATCGGCACAACTAAAGTGAGTCCAAGCTTCACCATCGGCAGGATGACTGATTATATCATCGGCACGACGTACTCTTTCGGTGTGCCATGTCATATGTCGAGCCGTCTTTGAGGACATATATAGCCGCTGCAGCCTAGGCACAAGAGGGAAGTATCGCAACGCCTTGTAAGGTACATCTTTTGCCTTTGAATTGACCCCCCCCCCTTAGGTTTGAATCTGTCATGGCCACAAATGGAACATGATATCTTATCTGCATCATCTTTGTAATATAACATACAATGATTCGGACATGCATCTATTTTCACATATCCAAGTCCTAAGTCATTGACCATCTTTTTTGCACGGTAAAAAGTTTCTGGCAACTTCTCGTCTCGAGGCAACATACTCTTGATCAAGATGAGGAGACGGTCAAAACAAATCTCACTGATGTGAAATTCAGATTTCAAGTTCAACAACTGTGACACTGCAGATAATCGAGTGTGCTTTTCACAACCATCCCACAGCGGCTCATCAGCATCCCTAAGTAGTTCATAAAATCTTCCGGCTGTCTTATTCGACGCTTCCTCATGAACATTAAAACTAGGACCAGCAGCATCTACAACCATATCCACGTACCCACTTGTGCCTGTAATATTGTCGGGCTCATTCCTCAAGAATTGCTCACCATGACACGTCCAATTCGTATAACCATCCACGAACCTTTTCGTGTACAAATGATGTTGCACATCCCATGTTGAACACCACCTCAAGTTTCTACAACTTGAACAAGGGCATCGAATGTGAGCATCGCGATCTATTGCTGCATTTGGATTCCCCAATGCAAATTGAATGAAACTCTCAACCCCAAGCTTAAAGTCATCTGACACCACCCGGTCAACTATTCTACGATACATCCATGAACGATCTGTTGACATTTTGCCTGCACCCAATAAATGACAATACACATCATAACTTTCAAATCATTACTCATAATATTACACCCGACCCTTTCCTCACATCGTTCATCATAGACCATTTGCAGTTGGAAGAGGAATATTGATTAGATTATCACTTTTTAACCCATCCATGAAGGTTTGATCGCACAATCACTTACTATATGTGCTGCACGATTTGCTGAAAATTTTGGCATCATCTCCCCACACTTCTCCGATATACCAAATATATTTATTGATTTTGAAATTTTCTTAAACACTTACAAGTAAGTGGTTAAGAAAACACTCAAAATCAATAATGGTATATCAGAGAAGAGTGAGAAGACGCAACCGAAATTCTCAACAAACTATATAAACACATATAGTAAATGACTGCCTAAGTGCGATCAAACATTCACAGACTGTCCAAACGGGATAATTCAAGACTTTGAGGTAGATATATACATTCTCATAAACAAATGAGAACATACACATCAATCCCAAAGTCTTGAACTGGAAGGCACATTGACACGGTTTTAACGCGCTCTCCTGAGATGCGTGTAATGTTAGGTCACACCCACGCATCTCAGCTCACAGGGAATATCCCATGCATTTATATAACATAAAATTAAATAACAACGCAATTATCATTATGCACATATCAAATTAAATAACACCCAAATTACAAAAATTTTCAAATGAAGAACATCGAAGCTAAACAATAGACATTTTTGAGTCAAATTAACATCAAATTTCTATTAAAATCAGATTTAAAAATATATTTACATGCAATTAAAAATAAATGCCAAAAGAGTTACTGTGGTGCACAGCCCTCGGTACCTCCCCACCCACCTCTTTGCCCCCACCGTCCACTCGACATTCATAGCTTCTCCCTTGCTCATCTATGCTCCTTTATTACATCCCTTAAGAACCCCCCATTGGTTGGGCATTCATGTCGCCCACCCATAAGATGAGTGTCTTATTGGTGCACGCACGACTGGGGATCTCAACCAGCCATGCTAGAAGGCGATGCAGCAAAACATTATTGGTGCAGTAAAGGGATCTCCTACAAGCCAATGGAGATCTACGTCCATTGTTGATAAATGTAGAAGCTTTACTTAATCTGGGGCATAAAAGTGATGCTCGACCATGTTTAGGAAATATAACTCTTGAGTCTCATCAATTAACCAGGGAAAATTATCAGGTTTTGTGATATGGCGGCACCACGTGTATTGGCTATCTACCCCTTCAAATGTGAGGGCACGTTTGGTATCGGAATAAGTTTTGAGAAAAATAGACGTAAGTCATTCTGTATTAATTTACCCTTATTCTTATTCTTAAGTACGATTGGTGTACGAGATGTAAACTTACCTTTGATGTAGTTTTTACTCTGCCTTTCTTTCTTATCAGAGGCCCTCAAACCCATGTGCTGGGCCGAGCCCTTGCAGAACAGGTAAAATGTTCGACGCAGTCTAGAAGTCTAGAGCCCATATGTCTACGCCACTGTTAACGACTCCCCAAGTCAAGGGTATCAGGTCAACCGCATTAATGTGGCACCTTTTTTTTATTGTCAGGTGCATTGCATACAGAGGGAAAATAGCAATTAAATAATACAAATTTCGAATAAAAATATTAGCGTTTGATTGTAACTAGGTCAGTATTTGAACTTTAAATATAGTGTCATTTTCGACTTTCTTTACTTATTACCCTCATAAATTTAAAAATGTCTGGAAACAATCTCTTGGTAGTGGTGCGGGAACGCTTTTGAAGTGGGAGGAATGCAATAATTTGATGTTGTTGCGAAATGCCCAGTCCAAGATACAGAAGATCTGGAGGCTGCCTCATGTCACATCTTCATGTCACATCAAGTTGGGTGACAGGTGGATCGTAATGTAGGTCGCAATTAAGCTTTGACTTGTAAGCTTCTAGCTTAATTGACGTCAAATACCATCGGCGTCATCAAGACACTTTGTTTTTACCCAGAAAGTTTGATTAATCTTTTTTTAATAATAGATGGTGACCCATTTTTATCACCCACTTGGAACCTCAAACACTTGATTTCTAGCTTCAGATTTTTAAGGAAAGATTTCTTTTTATTTTCTATAAATTCAACAATAATAGCGATAACGTTTCTTTTCTGTACGGAACATGCCATGTCGATTGGATGTCGAAGGAACTCAGGTGCTGAGGTAAAGTGAGATGAATGATCATTCTAATCACCAAAATTTTCAACTAATTTCATTTTACGAGTTGTTTGTTTCATCATAAAGTACTATGAAATACCACACTTGTATGACACAAAAGATACAGTATTTTAGGATATTTTCCGTCAAATCAAACAACCCCTTCGTAAAACCCTCACCAAACGGCGAAAAATGGGTTGTTTATCTATATCTCATCGGCCAACAGAGTGCGCAATAAAAGAGGTCGTCCACGCGCCTCTCCGGGGTGAAGCAGCCATCTGGGTTGGACCATCCCCTCACAGAAGGCAAGTGCCAGGAAATGGAGCGGTAATAAGAAAGTGGAAAGGCCAAACCCGCCCAGGGAATTAGGATCTGATGTACACATATCATAGACATGCACTATTACTGGCATCACAAACACAGGCACGCCACCCCAACTGAGAGGAACCGTCCATTCTGGACAACCTGGCAACAGAGACCCCAAGGGCCACCCTTGTCGGCAGTTGGCGTACTTGCCATTGCTGGCCACATGATCCAGTGGCCCCTGCCCAAGGAGAAGAGTCCGGAAAGCTTCCCCCCCCCTACCACACACACAGACACACACACACACACACACAAACACAAGACTGCTGAACAAAGGCAGAATCTTTTAGGAGCTAAATGAGGAGAGAACACAAACACAAGACTGCCACAGGAACCCCCCTTCCCTCCCTTGCCCTCCCCAACCGACCCCCCTGTCCCCTCGCTGCCGGCCGCCGCAGGAACCCCCTCCCCTTCCAAAACACCCGTCCCCTCACCGCCGGCCCCCCTCCCCTTCCCAAACCCCCATCCCCTCACCCCTGGCCGCCACGGGAACCCCCATCCCCTTCCCAACTGCCCTCCCCAACCAACCCCCCCATCCCCTTCCCAGCCGCCGCCACGGGAACCCCCCTCCCCTCCCTTGCCCTCCCCAACCGACCCCCCCGTCCCCTCGCCGCCAGCCGCCACCACGGGAACGACGCCCCTCCTCTACCTTTCCCCATCGACACCCCTCCCACACCCCCAGCGAGAACAAATGCAGGTTAAAAAAAAAGACAGAGGGTCAGGGGGGACATACCGGCGGCGATCGTCTGAGCTCCGGCAAGGAAGGTGGGCACGGCTGCGAGCTACCACGAATGGCGGTGGGCACGATAGCGAGGACGTCGACGTTGAGGATGGCGAGGATGGTGACGGCGGCTTCTGAGGGCTTTGCGAGGACGGTGGCTCCGGCGGCGACGACCGGAAGCAGAGGGCAGAGGAGAAGGAGAGAGTGAGAGGGAGAGTGGGGGGGTGGAAATGGGGTCGGGTGGAAGGGGTGGGAGGGAGGAGCCAGGAAAGGCGGAATTGTGAGACCGAAATTCGGACGGAACTTATTTCCGTCTGAAATTTCAGACGGATTACTTCCGTTTGAATATCTGTAATATCCCGCACCTTTCGGATCCTTCTTCGTGGGTCCCAGATCTAGTTTTTCGGAGTGTCCAGCTCTGTTATGTCCGAAATTGTTTCGGAGGCCCGGAGGCGTTCCGCGGCTTTTCCACGCGTGTTTTCCGATTACCGGTGTGTGTTTTGGTAATTCCTTCGGAACCTCGCTACAGGTGAACCGGGTCGTTCACCTAGGCACGAGTGGTACCGTTGCGATCGGTGCGTTCCGAGGATTCCGGAAATGTAATTTTCTATTTTTTGATATTTTTAAAATTCCAGATTTTCTATTTAAACCCCCCATTTTCTTTTCTTTTTCTTCTTCTTCTTCCTTTCTTCTTCTTCCTCTCTCACGACCGTGGCCGCCCTCTCACTCTCTCTCTCTCCCGTTCGAGCGCGGCGACCTCCGTTCTGGCTGCAGACGGCGGCGGTGCGACGGTGCGAGGACGTGGGTGACGACGAGGAGATCGTGCGGGCGTGCGGCGAGCGTGGGAAGCGTGGGAAGGTGAAGTTCTATCGGCATTCTTCGTGGTTTCAGGCTTGGATCGGCGCGTCTCGTCGCGGACCAGAGGTAGGGTGATATTCCTTAGCCTCTTGTCTTCCTTCTCTGCGAGTTTTAGCCCGAGACGAGGTCGAGAGGGGTTATTTTCGCGCCGGGAAGGGTCGTGCATGCTTTGGGGAGTGACCGCCCGATCCATCATTTTAAGCCACGATTCCGTGTTTCGGGAGCATAGAATCATGCTAGGGAAGCTTGGGGGCCGATTTCCTTTCGTTTCCCCCTTCGTGGGGCTTGTATGGGGTCGAATTGGGCGATTCCGGCGAGGTTCGCCGTTTTCGCGCCGGTGAGCGATGTGCGGTCGAACCAGTGGCCGCACAACCCTTGTGCGATGCTGTTCGGACCGTTCATCGGCTCGGCGCGCTTTGGCTGGGCTCGGCGCGCAGTGGGCTTGTGCGGTCTATCGTGAGACCGCATATCCTGTAGTGCGGACCCATAGCGACCGCCCAACCCTGGATTTTTGACCGTTGAGTTTTACCGTTATACAGTGCACCGGGGTGAGCGGCTATGAGATGGCCGCTAACCCTTCGTGCGGCCAGAGGCTGGCCGTACGTCGTCTGATGCGTTGACCGGGTGTGCGGCCAGGTCTTGGCCGCACAACCCTTGAACGGGTAATCCCTAGCCGCTCTTCCCTAGTGCGGCTACGGCCTAACCGTTCAGGTTTATTACCGTTGGGAGAAGAACGGCCAATATCGGACCGTTCATCACCCACGTGCGGCCGTGAATGGTCCGCACATCAGTTGAACGGGCCCGTGGTGGCCGTTCATCTTCTCGTTGGACCTGGGGTAGAACGGTCACGTCCTGGCCGTTTAAGCCTTGTGCGGCCCTTATGGGACCGCACATCCCTGAGCGGCCCGAGATGGACCGATCAAGGGGACGGGTCGTGTCGGCTTGTCTCTCGTCATGCCGAGCGGTACCGGGAGATGTGTTGTCGGCTTCTATCGCCGTGCGACGGTGATTTGTACGAGGAGCGTTCCTCGTACCGTCCGGTTGTGACGTCGTTTTTCGTGACTTGAGAGTCTACTCCTTCAGTGACCCTCCACTAGTCGTAGCCTACCAGTACGCGGTACCGGTCGCACCAGGGAGTGGTGTACGGGCTTACCCTTAGAGGCGGTTTGTGGACCGGTTGCCGTCGGGCCCCACGTCTTGCAGCCAGAGTCTGGATGAGGGGAAAACCGGTCAGAGGGCCAGACCAGGGACGCGCAATCTGTGTGTGCACACGTGGTTGGGGGCGGTTGGACCCACGTCGACGGGCGTGACCCCAGCTAGTCACTTGTTTGTGGTTACTTGTGTGGTGTTCGTGCCTTGGGTAGGCGCTACCACATCAGGCAGTTCAGCTGCGGTGCGGTGTAAGTCGTCAGGGGACGCTACCGACTGTGCTTCTAGTGGGAGGTACTCCTGTCGAGTGCGGAGTGTCAGACTGTCAGTTTCGTGGCTTTGACCTTCGGGTTTGCCGGGTCGACCGTTGAGTTTCGGTTGTCTCACCGTGGCACGTGTGCCGGTTTGCGTGCCGTAGGACCTTTGTTTTGTAGAGTACAGGGCTTTCCTTTCCGGGGTACTCTCCTACCGCTAGCGTAGTGGTTTCCCATTTTACGAGGTAGGGTTCGAGTGATCCCTACTGAGTCTTGTTCCAAGACTCATTCCCTGCGTGTTTTCACCGTGTTTCAGGTGAGGCGCCGCCCCAGGGGAGCGCGTCTGGGGCGCAGCGTGGTGCGGGTGCCCAGAGGTAGTGCCAGAGGTCAGAGCCGGGGTATGTCCCGTGTAGCTATACTTTCTTTTCTCGTCTCTGTACTAGTTGTTGTTAATTCATTTCCTGCTTACTTATGAACTGTTTAATTTCTGCAATTACTTGTGATACTTGTGTAGTTTCCACACCATCCTTCTAAACCTTCCGAGTCTTCGGACTCATGGGTGGCGGTGCGAGTCTCGGGTTATCAGGCCTTCCCGGTAATCGGATTCTCGGGTCGTTACAGCTGGTATCAGAGCGCGGTTATGGAATTACATGAGAATCATAGGTAATTGTAGTGGTCCACTAGTCCACAACGATGATGTACAGTTGACGCTGGCATTGGGCATCGTGCATTTTCTTGACCTTGCCGGTCTCATGTTTTCTGTCTTTTGCTTCAGGAGCGAGCATGGCGCCGAGGCGGAGCACTCGCTCTCAGCAGGGGCAGTCGGCTGGAGGTCAGGAGATCCAGCATGGGGTCCAGGGGGACCAGGAGGAGCATAGCAGAGCGCCACTAGGAGCTACCGAGGCCGCGGCTACTGCGAGGGGTTCTGGGGGCCGAGGATTTCTTTCGTGGCATGTACCAGCTTATGTCTCAGCAATTTGGCGGAGAGGCTGGTGAGGGCTCATCCGCTAGGAGTGGGCCAGGCCGAGCAGTGAGGGACTTCTTGCAGTTCCATCCACCTTACTTTAGCGGCCAGGCAGACCCTGATGCGGCTCGTGATTGGCTTGATGAGATGGAGCGGGTGTTCAGTTCTGCGAAGAGTGCTGCCGAGGACAGAGTGGTGTTGGCCTACAACCAGTTGCAGGGTACGGCTCGGAAGTGGTGGCCTTCCGAGTGGAAGACGTCATTTCAGCTTCGTCCACTTGAGCAGGTCGAGTGGGACGACTTTGTTAGTGCTTTCGAGCGTACGTACTGTCCAGATTATGTTGCTACGCAGCGGATGCGGGAGTTTCTGGAGCTGGTGCAGGGTGACATGTCCGTGTTGTAGTACAGGGCCCGATTTGTCGAGCTGGGTCGGTATGCACCTCACATCATGGAGCATGAGAGGGTGAAGAAAGCGCAGTTTGTTCAGGGCTTGAGGCAGGAGCTGAGGCACCATCTGATCGCGAACGAGGCCACTGATCTAGAGACGGCGTCTCATGTTGCGGCTTCCTTGGAGATGGACATGCAGAGGACCTGAGGACCGATCAGCCAGGGGCAGTCTTTGTCAGGTCGCAGCCAGCAGTCGGCTACCCAGCAGTAGGGTTCTTTCCAGCATGCGATGAGTGGTTCAGGAGTGCCGGCACAGGTAGCGTTGGGGACAGGATATGCGTCTTTTGACACGAAGGTCAAGAAGTTTTTCAAGAAAGGGTTCGGCAAGAAGAAGACCAAGGATCAGGGGCAAGCTTCATCGGGCAGTGTACATCAGCCGATCCCCTCGCAGCGTCAGGGATCAGTGGGTGGGTCGCGAGGACCGTGTCCACGGTGTAGTGGGTTCCACCCAGGTAGGCAGTGCACGGCGCCAATTATCTATTTTCGTTGTGACCAGCCAGGGCACATGGCGCGTGACTGTCCTCCGAGGCCGCCGCAGCAGCAGGTTCCCCAGCAGCAGAGGCAGCAGCAGCAGAGACAGTATCCGTCGCTACCCAGGTCAGCTAGTGTGGGAGGCAGGCAGAGAGCTCGGGGCCAGATCACGCACATGACCAGGGCAGAGGCAGTGGCGTCGCAGCTCGTGGAAGGTAGCGTTCAGATTTTGGGTTGTGCGGCTCGGGTTTTGTTTGATTCTGGCGCGTCTCATTCTTTTATTTCGGAGGATTTCGCACTGAGCATCGAGGAGCCAGTGACTTAGTTATCTTGTGATTTGGCAGTAGAGTTACCTTCGGGTGATTTCATGGTCACCCCATATTGCTTCGACCAGGTTCCGGTTTGGATCGATGGGCGGAGTATGCCAGGCAGGTTGTATGCGTTACAGCTTCAGGATTACGATGTGATTCTAGGCATGGATTGGCTCGAGACTCATGGAGCGGTGGTGGATTGTGGAATGAAGATGGTCTACTTCCAGCATCCGAGCAAGCGGACCTTCTATTTCCAAGGTATCCGTTCCACCTTTTCTCGATTCCTCATCTCCGCTATTCGAGCTCGTCGATTGCTTGATTCTGGTTGTCAGGGTTTCCTCACGTCCGTGGTTGTGTCTGACCGGATGGAGCCGAATGTCGAGGACATTCCCGTGGTGTGCGAGTTTCTCGACATTTTTCCTGAGGAGTTGCCTTGATTACCTCCCCAGCGGGAGATCGATTTCGTGATCGAGGTTGTGCCTGGTACGGGACCTTTGGCGAAGGCTCCCTACCGTATGGCCCCCGCTGAGTTGAGGGAGTTGAGGGCGCAGTTGCAGGAACTGCTGGCCAAGGGGTACATTCGTCCTAGCTTTTCCCCTTGGGGTGCGCCCGTGTTGTTTGTGAAGAAGAAGGACGGTAGTCTACGGCTATGCATTGACTATCGGCAGCTGAATGAAGTGACCATTAAGAACAAGTATCCGTTGCCGCGGATTGATGATTTGTTCGACCAGCTTCAGTCTACGCGAGTGTTCTCGCGGATTGATTTGCGGTCCGGTTACTATCAGCTGAGAATTCACGAGTCCGATGTGGAGAAGACTGCATTCAGTACGAGGTACGGGCATTATGAGTTTCTGGTGATGCCGTTTGGGCTCACCAATGCCCCTGCAGCCTTCATGGACTTGATGCAGAGGGTGTTTCATCCGTATTTGGACCAGTTCGTGGTCATTTTCGTGGACGACATCCTTGTTTATTCGTGGTCTACCGAGGAGCACGCGTACCATTTGGGTGTGGTGCTGCAGACGTTGCGAGATCACCAGTTGTATGCGAAGCTCAGCAAGTGCGAGTTTTGGCTCGGCGAGGTGCACTTTCTGGGGCACGTGATTTCTGGTGATGGTAATTTCATGGATCCCGCCAAGGTCGAGACAGTAATGCAGTGGCCGAGGCCGAGGTCTGTGACGGAGATCCAGAGTTTCTTGGGGCTTGCGGGCTATTATCACCGGTTTATCCAGAATTTTTCTCGCATTGCGACCCCGATGACTAGACTCACGCGGAAGGATGTGCCTTTCGTCTGGTCTGAGGAGTGTGAGCAGAGCTTCAGGGAACTGAAGAGATTGCTCACCTCAGCTCCGGTGTTGGTTTTACCTTCTAGATCGGGAGGTTTCGTGGTGTGTACATATGCTTCCGGCGTTGGATTGGGAGCTGTGTTGATGCAGTATGGTAGAGTGGTGGCTTATGCATCTCGGCAGCTAAAGCCCCACGAGGAGAACTACCCTACCTATGACCTCGAGTTGACGGTGGTGATCTTCACGCTGAAGATCTGGAGGTATTATCTGTAGGTGAGAAGTTCGAGGTGTTCACTAACCATCAGAGTTTGAGGTATGTGTTCACGCAGAGAGACCTGAACCTCAGGCAAAGGCATTGGATGGAATTCATGAAGGATTATGACTTCACCTTGTCTTATCAGCCGGGCAGGATGAATGTCGTCGCCGATGCCTTGAGTCGGAAGGTTGCGGTCAGTGCCTTGATGTTGAGGAAGTGGAGGCTCTGGGAACAAGTGCCCGAAGTGTCCTTCAGGCTCAAGATTCCCCAGGAGCCAAGGTTAGCAGTGCTTGCGAGTCTGACTGTCACTCCTGCTATCCGTCGACAGGTGACAGAGGCTCAGCATGCGGACCCTGAGTTGCCCCGAATTTTAGCCATGGCTGATGTGGAGCTCGGCGAGGACGGTGCTGCGAGATTTCGCGGTAGGCTGTACGTCCTAGCGGAGGAGCAGGTTCGCCGTGCGGTGTTGCGCGAGGCTCATGGGAGTAGGTACACCGTACACCCGGGTGTGACGAAGATGTATTCAAACTTGCGGAGACAGTTCTGGTGGCCTGGCATGAAGAGAGATGTTGTTGAGTTTGTGGCCAGGTGCCTGATTTGTCAGCAGGTGAAGGCGGAGCATCAGCGACCAGGAGGTACTCTCTAGCCCTAGCATCAGCGTGGAAGTGGGACCACGTGACCACGGATTTTGTGGTGGGGTTGCCGAGGACCCCGAGTGGGCAGAATAGTATTTGGTTACTGGTAGATAGGCTGACGAAGGTGACTCGGTTGTTACCAGTCAAAGTCAGCTGGAGCGTGTCCAAGTTGGCTCATCTTTATGTGGAGCGGATCGTTCCGTTGCATGGGGTTCCCATTTCGATCGTGTCAGACCGGGATCCGCGCTTCACTTCTGGATTCTGGAGGAGTTTCCAGCGAGCTCTTGGCACAGAGTTGGCATTTAGCTCGGCGTATCATCCTCAGTCAGATGGTCAGTCAGAGAGGACCATCCAAACTTTGGAGGACATGCTGAGATCCTGCTTCCTGGAGTGGCAGGGGAGTTGGATTCACCACCTGCCGTTGGTGGAGTTTGCCTATAACAATAGCTATCATTCGAGCATTGGTATGGCTCCTTATAAGGCATTGTATGGGCGTCCTTGCCGGACTCCACTTTGATTGGTTTGAGGTTGGTGAGCGTGTTTTGGCGGGACCAGAGTTGGTGCAGCAATGTGTGGATGTGGTGCACGTGGTTCGTCAGAACATGTTGGCGGCCCAGAGTCGGTAGAAGAGCTATGCTGACCGTAGGAGGCAACCCCTCGCGTTCGCTGTGGGCGATCGGGTATTCTTGAGAGTTTCTCCGATGAAGGGGGTGATGCGTTTTGGACGGCGTGGGAAGTTGAGTCCCCGCTATATTGGTCCTTTTATGATTGTGGAGCGCATCGGTGAGGTTGCTTATCGGTTGCAGTTACCCCCTGAGTTGGCGTCGGTGCATGACGTGTTCCACGTCTCGATGTTGCGGAAGTATGTGCCCGATGACTCTCATGTGCTCGAGTTTTCTATTTGGCCCGAGGTGACTCCAGATCTTTCTCTCCCAGAGTTTCCCATCCGCGTGGAGGATAGGCGAGAGCAGCGCCTACGGAACAAGGTCATCCCCTTGGTAAAGGTGGTGTGGCAGCGGCACTCTGGTGGGGAAGCTTCTTGGGAGCGTGAGGACGAGATGCATAAGCAGTTCCCGTACCTGTTTGAGTGAGTCTTCCTCTTCTTTCCCCTTGGGTTGTTCTCAATTTCGAGGACGAAATTCCTTAAGGGGGGAGGGCTGTAATATCCCGGACCTTTCGGATCCTTCTTCGTGGGTCCTGGATCTGGTTTTTCGGAGTGTCCAGCTCCGTTGTGTCCAAAATTTTGTTTCGGACAGCTTTCGTGTTCGGATCAGCGCGATCCGGAGTTGTTTCGGAGGCCCGGAGGCGTTCCGCGGCTTTTCCACGCGTGTTTTCCGATTACCGGTGTGTGTTTCGGTAATTCCTTCGGAACCTTGCTGCAGGTGAACCGGGTCGTTCACCTGGGCACGAGTGGTACCGTTGCGATCGGTGCGTTCCGAGGATTCCGGAAATGTAATTTTCTATTTTTTGGTATTTTTAAAATTCCAGATTTTCTATTTAAACCCCCCATTTTCTTTTCTTTTTCTTTTTCTTCTTCCTTTCTTCTTCTTCCTCTCTCACGACCGTGGCCGCCCTCTCACTCTCTCTCTCTCTCCCGTTCGAGCGCGGCGACCTCCGTTCCAGCTGTAGACGACGGCGGTGCGACGGCGCGAGGACGTGGGTGACGACGAGGAGATCGTGCGGGCGTGCGGCGAGCGTGGGAAGCGTGGGAAGGCGAAGTTCTATCGGCATTCTTCGTGGTTTCGGGCTTGGATCGGCGCGTCTCGTCACGGACCAGAGGTAGGGTGATGTTCCTTAGCCTCTTGTCTTTCTTCTCCGCGAGTTTTAGCCCGAGACGAGGTCGAGAGGGGTTATTTTCGCACCGAGAAGGGTCGTGCATGCTTTGGGGAGTGACCGCCCGATCCATCAATTTAAGCCACGATTCCGTGTTTCGGGAGCATAGAATCATGCTAGGGGAGCATGGGGGCCGATTTCCTTTCGTTTCCCCCTTCGTGGGGCTTGTATGGGGTCGAATTGGGTGATTCCGGCTAGGTTCGCCGTTTTCGCGCCGGTGAGCGATGTGAGGTCGAACCAGTGGCCGCACAACCCTTGTGCGGTGCTGTTCAGACTGTTCATCGGCTCGGAGCGCTTTGGCTGGGCTCGGCGAGCAGTGGGCTTGTGCGGTCTATCGTGAGACCGCATATCCTGTAGTGGGGACCCATAGCGACCGCCCAACCCTGGATTTTTAACTGTTGAGTTTTACCGTTATACAGTGCGCCGGGGTGAGTGGCTATGAGATGGCCGCTAACCCTTCGTGCGGCCAGGGGCTGGCCGTACGTCGTTTGATGCGTTGGCCGGGTGTGCGGCCAGGTCTTGGCCGCACAACCCTTGAACGGTTAATCCCTAGCCACTCTTCCCTAGTGCGGCTACGGCCTAACCGTTCAGGTTTATTACCGTTGGGAGAAGAACGGCCAATATCGGATCGTTCATCACCCACGTGCGGCCGTGAATGGTCCGCACATTAGTTGAACGGGCCCGTGGTGGCCGTTCATCTTCTCGTTGGACCTGGGGTAGAACGATCACGTCCTGGCCGTTTAAGCCTTGTGCGGCCCTTATGGGACCGCACATCCCTGAGCGGCCCGAGATGGACCGATCAAGGGGGCGGGTCATGTCGGCTTGTCTCTCGTTATGCCGAGCGGTACCGGGAGATGTGTTGTCGGCTTCTATCGCCGTGCGACGGTGATTTGTACGAGGAGCGTTCCTCGTACCGTCCGATTGTGACGTCGTTTTCCGTGACTTGAGAGTCTACTCCTTCAGTAACCCTCCACTAGTCGTAGCCTACCAGTACGCGGTATCGGTCGCACCAGGGAGTGGTGTACGGGCTTACCGTTAGAGGCGGTTTGTGGACCGGTTGCCGTCGGGCCCCACGTCTTGCAGCCAGAGTCCGGCTGAGGGGAAAACCGGTCAGAGGGCCAAACCAGGGACGCGCGGTCTGTGCATGCTTGTTCCGAGACTCATTCCCTGCGTGTTTTCACCATGTTTTAGGTGAGGCGCCGCCCTAGGGGAGCGCATCTGGGGCGCAGCGTGGTGCGGGTGCCCAGAGGTAGTGCCAGAGGTCAGAGCCGGAGTATGCCCCGTGTAGCTGTACTTTCTTTTCTCATCTCTGTACTAGTTGTTGTTAATTCATTTCCTGCTTACTTATGAACTATTTAATTTCTGCAATTACTTGTGATACTTGTGTAGTTTGCACACCATCCTTCTAACCCTTCCGAGTCTTCGGACTCGTGGGTGGCGGTGCGAGTCTCGGGTTATCGAGCCTTCCCGGTAATCGGATTCTCGGGTCGTTAAAATATCCGTCCTAAATTTATGACGGATATAAAGACGGAATATATTCCGTCTATAATTATAGACGGATCTTCAGAGCGAGTATAGTCTGTTGTTAATAGAGATGGAATTCGTGACAGAATCTAATCCGTCACAAATACAGACGGATATTAAGATGGAAAATATCCGTCTGAAATATCCGTCTGAAATCCTACTTTTTTTGGTAGTGTTAAGCCCCGGGATTTCAAAAAAAAAAGGGCCCTTCTTTCACCTCTGTCTGTCTCCCGAGTTGAAAAAGCCCCACTTGGCTCTCCCTGCACTATCGCAGGTAGTCGGCACTCCCCTGCACAGGTACGTCACCTCTCTGCCCGTCTGGGAACTAAGCAGGCAGACATATGTGCCAGTCTTCAAGTTTTGTCTTGCCGCATTTTTCTCCCCCGACATGGTTCGGCTCATCCGCACTCGCCCACTCATCAGCCTAGCCCGGGGATCCTTGTCATACCATGCGTATCAAAAGGAAGGGCCACATCATTACAAAACAAACAAAATAAAAAAATAAAAAAAATGCGTCTCCTGTCGAAGACGCGTTCATCATTCAAGTGCAACACTCACCGAGCCCTATTCTCCTTCTTATTCGCTATCAAACTAAAAGGAATGGAGATAAAGGAGCTTACCGGGCCGTGCTCGCCTCCCTCCACGTCTTCGGGTCCCTCGGGCCCCTCAAATGTCGGAAGAGGCCCTTCCTCTTCCGTGGCCGCCTCTCCGTGCTCTTGCACGACCCCCCTCGGGCGAGGAGTTCCTCGTCCCCCTCTCCCTTCACCACAGTTTGGTCCACCGTACTCCATGGACCAAGAGTGGAAGAAGTAAAGCAAGGCGAGCAAATCTAGGTGAGAAGAAGGGCTGTTTATGGGTGAAGTGAGGAAGGAGAAAGGCCACCCTACAGTTATCGGTGGTTTAAATTTGAATTCGAAAGATTAGAACGCGTCTGCGCGCCTAGACGTCCCAAAAACAAAAACAAAATAAAAACATAAAAAAATAAAAAAAAAATAAAAAATAAAAAAAAGAAATATAACCTGTGTGCAGAATAACTTCGCATTTATTTCATTAAAACAGTAAAGTGAGTTACATCGGGGGCTTAGACACTTCAGGCCTTAACTTTCCCAATTCGGTTACATAAGCCCTCCACAGCTCGCGTTCTTCCTCTACATACACTAATGCCTTTCCCGGAATACTGGTCTTCCACGACACTTTGATGGCCTTCACCCCCTTTGCATCATCTTCCTCGCCCAACTCTCTCTTCCTTAGAGGAGCAGTGCCCGATAACGGCGGGGAAGGCCAATTTGAATACAGCACCGATGCGCATTGTAAAGAACAAACTCAGTCGCGCTAATAAGTTGGAGTTCAGCTTCAGGGGAAGGCCTCGTAAGGAGTTCACGCGGGAGTAGAGATGCCGGTGCACAAGTGACGAAGCCTTGGGTCATAGTTCTGAAGTGAGACCTCCATTCTTCGAGCTTCCTCAGCCACGGAACGCGGTTCACTTTGTGACCACCAAAGCCTAACACATTGGCTATGTGGTAAATGGGGCTTTGTTGAAAGATCCTCGAGGCAGTGGGCATCCCCTCACGGTAATCAAATTTGAAATGTAAATCAACCCAGCAATTCAGAAGAAGCGCGCAACCAAAAGGAGGCTTACCCATGCTGGAAGCAGTAAGGCCACTGTAGAGGTAAGCAAGAACGGCAGGTCCCACCCTTTTGCCATTCCAAATACCGCAAATGGCACTCAGTTGATCTTCCTCCACTATGTTGTCGGTATGAGGGAATAAGAGAGCACCCGTCAAACAGATTGTGAATCCCTTTATGATTTCTTCCAAACGATCATCGTCTGGCGATCCTCTCAGGGCATCCATGACCCATTCCGCGAGCTTCTGCAAGTTGACCCCCTTCTGAGTCTGGACGTTTCTAACGGCACCAGACGGCATGAAGCTTCCAAGGATGTCCTCGGAAGTCACCTTCTTCAGCATCGGCATGATCTTTATCTTGCCATCCCTTTTGAATCTTTTCAACCCAAGCAGGAGTTCCACCTCCTCAAGAACGATAGTCACCTCGAAAGTGGGGAAAATGAAAGTGTGAGTCTGAGGATGCCAGATCTCCACCAACGCGCCCATAGCCGCCCAGTCCATGCGAATCTTTTCATAATGCTTGGCGTGAACCAGGAGCCCCTGAAGATGCCACCTCGTGAGTATGGCCCTCATACCGATGGAGATGTTGGAAGTTAGCTTTGAAAGTCACGGTAGTTTAGAGAACTTCCTCGGGCCTGGGAAGAGAGGGTACGGCTGGAAAAGAAGAAGAAAAACAGAAGGGGAAGAGGTGAATGAAAGGTCGTACAGAAAATTTGAAATGAATCAACTCACCATACGCGACTGGATCATCCCACTCAGATGTCCTTCGAGGTCGGAGAGCCGTCTGAATTCGCGGTTGGGTCTGCTCCTCTTCGTAGGGCGGGAAGATTCGCCTTCCATCTTGAAGAACCCAAGATTCTTCTCCTCCTCCCCTTAAGCTTCAAAGCTCTTCTTGGTGCATTTGGCTAAGCTGAGCAAGGGGGGTACTTATAGGAAGGGAGGGGCTTAAAAGTCAAACATGTCACATCAATGATGGGTCGTCAATGTTGACTTTAGCAAAAGGTGTTTTGTCTTGTTCTCCCTTGTACTGTGTATTCTCCTGTTGTGATAATTGAAGTGCAATTCTGTTACTTTGAGATAATGTTGTGCTAAATAATGAGTGCAGGTTTCACTAGTGGGCACCACTATCCCACCTCGACCCATCATATGCCACCTTTCGATGATTGGTCCCACCATGTCATGCATTGTATTATATGATATTTACGCTATTAGAATATGTCAAGGACCTTGCGACCTGAACGAATCTAGGGTTTGAGTTCCCCTTCAACAAAAATAATGATAATTTCAGAGTAATTTCGGTTGTACGGATAGGCCGTTAAGTTGTGAAAGCGTGGGGACGATGGCTCCATTCAGTGAGTTGGTGTGTGGATAAACGGGCCCCAGCTCAGTATCAACTCATCGGATCGGTATCTTGACCAATTCTTAACAACTTGACAATATTATCCTTGGTTATTTTCTATTTTTATTTGTTTTAAGTTTTCCTTTAAACCCAACATGCATTCATGTAGGACTTTGATTCCATTGCGGAAAATCATTCAAAATAATTCGATTGTGAAGGCCGATGTGCTTAAATTCTTATAATATGAGATATTCCATTCCGAATGAAATACTGAGTTTCCTTGAGACAGCCCTGGGTAGTTCTTTCAAAAGAGACCCTTGTTTGGACTGATCCTCAAATATTCCTTTACTTTTACTCCATTCGACCCACCTTGGCTGCAGCTGTCACGCCCCGAGCCTTTATTACAGCGGAAGACTAACTCGGGGAGTGCGAACAGCCGACATGATAACCCTCTTACAAGCAAGAACGACCAGAGCGCAATACAATCGCACACATAAATGCAATTGCACAGAATTTAATCATACTCCAACTTTATTTCATAAATGATCAATATTCGAAATACAACCACTTCCATCATCTTTCATTCTACTATACTCAAGAAATAGGAAAATTACATTGACTCAATCTAGACATTATAGACTTCCTAAGTCTTCGCTCATCTTTAATCGCTCTCGGATCCGCTACTTGAATAATCCGAATCCGAACCCTACTCACTTTCATTTCCTGAAAAAGATTGGAAATAGGTAATGAGCACACTTACCTAGTAGGTATCTTCGCATCAACATGAAGGCATTATTAAAGTAATTAACATTTTTGCTCTAAATAAATAAGGTAAAATCATGCAATACGATGATCATGCGATTAAATCAAAGTAACAAGACAATCATATAAGATGGAATGAGAACAAGAATGAACTAGTAAGAATAGGACAAGAACACGATATTGGCCTTTCATGAACAAGAATATATCAAGAATGCACTAGCAAGTCACATATTCATCACTTTAGCATCTTATGCTTATGAGCAAGTGCTTCGTGAATTTCTATGAAATATCAAGCAAGAATGTCATGTCGTGTCGTGGATCTTCACTTATTTATAGAAATAGTACTCCCAGCGCAATGCGACGCCAGTAGCATCATACCCCATGGTTTATAAAATAGTAAGTTTCCGACAATCAGCCGAGGGGACTAGTATAGAGCCCTTGAACACAATCAGTGCTCGATCGCATCTTCAGGTATAAATTAAGCTACTTCCACGCATGTAACAGTAAAGTATGACCAAGAATATAACATTTGCAAATAATGAAAATCAATGAATGAATGCTTCAATTCGAATATATGAGATCAAGAAATAGGCATAAACAATGTTATGCTCACGGAAATAAATCGACAGCATAACGGTACATTCTTTTACCTTTCATTCATTTCATTAAGTCTTTTCAATCATTATGCTAAGTTTTAGACTATCATTAGTCCATGTAGAACTTTAGAAATCAACCCTTGGGTCAAACCTTGGGTTAATATATGCAAGATGTGTGACGGTTATCTACTGGGCCGTTACATTCTGTAACGTGCCAGTATCGGGCCGTTACAGTGAACCGAGTCCAGAACAATAAAATAGACTTAGAGAAATGTGACGGTGTGGAGGTACTAAAATTTGCTTATTCAAGTGGTTCGTCTATTAAGTGCGTGGGCGTGCCAGTCACTGAAGTGACAATTTATTCGGGCTCCGAAGAGCCCATGGTGCGCTCGATTTGACTCGGTCAGACGATTGTGTGGTTCGTGTCGGGACCAAAACCCGCCGTGCCATAAAGGTCACTGCGTCATTTACATCCCCCATACGAGGGAACACCCTTGATTAATCGCTAGGAATCAGGGCCTCATGGCCAGAAAATTAATTACATGAAAAGTCTATTAGGAAGCATTGAAATCCCCGTACGAGGGGGAGAAGAAAGCATTCGAGATCATGTCGGTCGTGTGTTGACCATTTGATGTTTGGACAAGTGTCCGGCTTCAGAAAAGTGTAATCATCACGGGAAAACCGGAGCATATGTATGCCGGGGTACGGCAAATTTGTTATTCAGAGGAACGGGAAACATTCGGTTAAATCCCGGTTAGAGCGGTTGGAAATCGATAAGTCTGTCGGCCCGGTGCAAGATCAAGTTGTGACCATACTGCGGTGGGCCCCCCGCGGTCGAAGTCAGGCTTGCGTGGGCATCATTAACATTTCTGATGCTGAAGGGTGGCGGGAAAGTGTCCCGGGACTAGATTCCAAAACGAAGACGTGTACAGAGACAGCTGGCCATAGGCCGAGGATGTGGGTCAGGCAATGACCATGATTAGGGCGAACCCATGGTCTAAGCGTGACCCATGAAAGTCTTATCGATATTCTCATGCGTAGGGCTCGGAGATGACGAGAGCCTTCTCGTCCCATTCAAATTTTGTCGGTCATTCATGGACCACTTTATGTTCGGACAAAAGTCCGTATTGAAGGCACGACGTAAACGGAAACAAACCCGTGCAAATGTGTGCTGAATTTACGGCAATCTCAATGAAAGAGCGGGAACGAATTCCAACCTGGACGAGTCCAGTTTGACGAACTATCGGCCCAGAGTAATGTCGGATTATGGCCATATTGGGATGGTTCCCAAGGTCCGAGCCCGACTTGGAGGGGCGGCGTTAATATTCCCTTTATACCGAGTCTTGAGGAGGACGAGGCTGCAAAGTGGATCTCATCGTTTTATTATTATTTAATTTTTTACCATTATTATTTGTTAGTTTATATATATTTTTGATTGAGTTTGTTATTACTGTTTGTTTATTTATTATTGTTATTATTGGGTTTATTATTGCTATTTATTCATTTTTTTATCATTTATTTGCTTATCACTTTTTGCTGAGTTTGTTATTATTATTTCTTTATTTTGTTATCATTTATTTATTTATCATTCTTGTTGAGTTTGTTATTATTGTCATTTATTTATTCTATCATTATTTGTCCATTTATTATTTTTTGAGCTTATTATTATTATTATTATTATTTATTATTCTTATTTATTTATTCATTTTTTGTATTTATTATTATTTATTATTATTATTATCATTATTGTTTGTTATTATTTCTCCCCCCCTTTTTTAGTTTGCTATTATTATTATTATTTTAATTTTCTTTTTATCATTCTTCGTTTATTTATCATGTTTTCTTTTGGCTTATTATCCTTATTATTATTATCATTTATTGTGCCGGGAGCGTGCCTGGGAAGACGAGCTAAAAGGGCTGGAGAGGAGGTCGGTGCAGGCTAAGAGTTGAGGTTTGTACAGGTTTGAGGCCGAAGTTTAAGCATGCATGGGGCAAAGTCTATGCATGACGAATGAATGCATGGACTTTCCTATTGAAGAATGTTCAGACTTGTGATGATGCAGCAACAGGAGTTGCATAGACTTGGTACCAAAGTATGCACGACGAATGACTTTGAATGTGTAGACTTGATACCACGTGGATGTACAGACTTGTGTGTTATGCAACAGACAATGTATAGACTTGGTACCAAAGTATGCACGACGAATGACTTTGAATGTGTAGACTTGATATCACGTTGATGTACAGACTTGTGTGTTATGCAACAGACAATGTATAGACTTTGCATATGCACATGAGACGATGCATGAGACGATGCAATGAATGTATAGACTTAGCAGCGAGATGCACACGATGTATAGACTTGTTCAATGATGCACACACATAGCGGCAATGTATAGACTTTGCATATGCATGAGACGCTGAGTTAGACGGATGGATGTACAGACTTGCTGTGTGTAATGCATGCGATGTATAGACTTGATAGCATGAGACGCTGAGTGAGACCGACCGATGTACAGACTTTGAAAGACGATGCATGCATAAGCCAACGATGTATAGACTTTGAATGATTCAGACCGGGCAAACTCTGTACAGACTTGCTACCTGGTGATTATGCATGAATGCACACGATGTATGGACTTGGCAAGTGATACAAGCACCGGCGGCAATGTATAGACTTGACCGATGCATAGACTTTGTGTGTGCATATGCCAAGACCATGTACAGACTTGAAGAAATATCAACAGATGAATGTATAGACTTTGCATATGCATGATGGCGAGTGTGTAGACTTCATCTAACAAGGTTCAAGCATGCTGTCAACTCTGTACAGACTTTATAGCGTGCAGACATTGAATATGCATAAACCAATCGTAGAGTGTACAGACTTTACTGAGGGATGCACACATACAAAATGAACATGGATGAACAGACTAAGCCACGAGCTGAGCTCTAACGAATGTATAGACTCTACGTGCAAGCAACCTGTTTTTAGACTCTGTTAATGCACTTATGCATAGATAACACATTCATATGCCCAAAGCAGAACTATCATTCAGACATAGATGTTCATGATATGCAATACTGACTCATAGTGTTTGCTATCATCAAAATCACAGGGGCACAACAGGTGCAGGTTCTGCTAAGCCAATGGGCGAGGTCGGTACAGACGAGGCCCAGGTCGGTGCAGATTCTGAGTCGGTGCAAGATGCACCGATGCAGGCTTTTGCTCGTGTGCAGGGAAGGTTAATGCAAGGTCGGTGCAGCCTGCGGCCGGGCGTGCTAAGGTCCGTGCAGGATTTAGGCAAAGTTGGGGTAAGGTCAGTGCAATGTTTGGGCTGAGGGTGTACCGTCGGAGGCTTAAGGGGTGTGCCGCTGGGGGTTGAGGGGTGTGTCGCTGGAGGGTTGAGGACTGCACCACTAGAGGGTTGAGCAGTGTCCCGGCCAGGGGGTTGAGGACTGCACCGCTAAAAGGGGTGAGTTGGGGTGTACCGCTGGGGGATTGAGGACTGCACTGCTAGAGGGTTGAGGAGTGTCCCGGCCAGGGGGTTGAGGACTGCACCGCTGAAAGGGGTGAGTTGGGGTGTACCGCTGGAGCATGGGTACGTGGGGGGGTTCTGTTTTGGTTTTCTTTTGCTCCTGAAATGCAGGTGAAGGGAGGGGGTTTTCTTTTATTCATGGAGTGCAGGTGGGAAATCCCTTTTGTGATTTTTTTTAATGCCTTCTTTTATTCAGGCAGCACACGTGAGAAATGTTAATTAGGTTTCTTCTTTGTTCATGCAGTTTGCAGAAATGTCTTATTGTTTCTCTTATTTATTTGTTGCTTTCTTTTTATCTTTTAACTTGTTGTTGTCATTCTTGGCAAAAATTTGGCAGCATCTCCCCTTGACCAGAGATGGCAGGGGATAACAAGGGACGTGCCCACAAGGAGTGGCATGACCCAACAATTGGGGTGGGTGCCAAAGGCAACAGCACCTTAGAGAAAACTTCGGAAAACCTGGGAGAAATCAATGAGTGTGACACATGATCAGCAGGGGGTGTGCCGGGAGCTTATGACTGCAGTGCTAACACCGGGGAGGCCATGGTTGAACGCAAATGACCTGACTACTAGGGGAGGTAAGCAGACCAGATGATGAAGAGAAAAGAACAACGGAGAAGAAATGCAGCGGAGAAGGAAACCAACGTGCAACCTAGGGCACCGTCGCCGCAAACACTGGAAGGGAGGCCGAGCATGGCACAGCAAGATAGGAAGATGGTTCTAACAATCTCCTTTTTTATTCATGCAGCCCCAAGGGGGCTAATACATCATGGTAAACAAAAAACAAAAAAAAGGGAATGGAAAGAAATAAAACAAGATGCGATGGGGAGGGGAACGGGGCGCTAGCTCCTCCCCTCCCATCGTTCACTCTCTTCTCTCTTCTCTTCTTTCTTCTCTCTTCTCTCTTCTCTCTGCACTCAGACGGTGGTGATAGAGCAGCACCGGAGGGCCAGAGCCTCTCCTCTTCTTCTCTTCTTCTTCTTCTGCCCTCTGTATCCTGTGAAGGGCCAGTCAGTCAGCCAAAGACCCTCTCTTCTTCCTCGCGTGGGGCTTTTATACATCAGTTGGCGTTGACGTCTGTTGATGATGGGAGTTAATTGGGGGTTTACCCCCGGTCTTGTCTTTTGGCAGGGGGTGTCTGTGTGTATTCACGAGGTTGGCCGAGGTTGATATCGATGACCTAGTGTTGTTGCGCTGTCGACCGGAGCATGAGCCAGAGGCATGAGCATTCAATGCTCTGTGCTCGAGTGAAACAGAGTGTCGTAATGAAGATGGGACAGTTGGATGAATAGTGACTACACCGGGTGGGAGGGTTGGCAGGTGTGCCGCTTAAGGGCATAGGGAGTGTGCCACTGGAGGCATCAAAGGCGTGCCGTTGGAGGCGTTTAGCTGTTGTGCCATCGGAAGGGCACGAAGGGTGTGCTACCTGAAGAGGGCACGAGTGTGCCGCTGCAGCAAGGGTGTGCCGCTGGGGGCCACAGAGAGTGTGTCGCTGAGGGGCATCCCAAAGTGTGCCGCTGGGGGCAACTGGCAGTGTGCCGCTGGGGCACCTGGCGGTGTGCCGTTGGGGCTTCTGAGGGGTGTGCCGCTGGGGCACCTGGAAGCATGCCGTTGGAGGCATCAAAGCGGTGTGCCGCTGGAGCACTTCAGAGGCTTCCTTTTCTTCTTTTCTTCTTCTCATCTTTTCTTCTCTTTTCTCCTCCTTTTATTCCCCTGCACGTAAACATGGGGTGAGAAATTTTTGGTGTCCACAAATGCCCCCCAGCCGCGGACAGTGCGAGAGAGGGACGAGAGAGTGACGCCTGCGGGTGTAGCCCAACTGAGCGATTCATCAACATGATGGGAAGAGCAGGCCCGCGAGGACCAAAGTCTGTAAAGCAGGCCAGGCGGGCCAAAGGATGTTGAAAGGCGAGCCACGAGGGTGGAGAGAATGTTTTATTCCTTTAATGGTCTGGACGACATGTCCAAATCAAAAGGAGTATTCGTCACCCGAAGGGACAGAAAGGAGGTTTGTTGATTCGAAAGGAGTGTTCGTCACCCGAAGAGACGGAGGGAAGGGTTTGTTTAATCAATGACCGAGACGGAAGGCCCAAGTCAAAGCAATATTCATCATCCGAAGGGACGGAGAGAAGAGTTTGTTTAATCAATGACCTGGATGGAAGGTCCAAGTCAGAGGGATGTTCACCGCCCGAAGGGACGGAGGGAAGAGTTCGTTGATTCAATGATCCGGACGGAGGGTCCAAATCAAAGGGATATTCGCCGCCCGAAGGGACGGAGAGAAGAGTTTGTTGATTCGATGATCTGGACGGAAGGTCCAAACCATGGTGAAAGGGTCTTTTTAGTTCTCCAATTGGGTGGAAAGTCCACGAACTAGATTAGAGAGAAAAAAAAGGGGTCTTTTTGGATGGAGGGAAAATCCAGGCTGAGGTGACAATGAGCTGTTCATTCTCTAACCAGACAGGAAGTCCGATCTAGAGTGAAGAGAGTATTTTGTTCTCCGGCTGGGGAAGGGCCAGAATCGGTGTTGCGGAAGTTGGCCGTGAAGGTTGAAATCGGGGCAGCGGACTACCAGAGCCGCAATGGGGAAGCTGGCTACAAGAGCCGAAAATGGGGAGCAGGCTACGAGAGCCCAAATTGAGGAAGCGGATTACGGAAGCCACAATCGGGAAGCTGGCTACAAAGCCGAAGGGCAGCGGGCTGCAAGAGCCGAGGTTGTGAAGAAGGCTGCAAGAGCCGAGATTAAAGGAAGCAGGCTACGAGAGCCAGAGTTAGGAAGCGGGCTACAAAGAGCCGAAGTTGAGAAGCGGGCTGCAAGAGCCGCAGTTGGGAAGCAGGCTACAAGAGCCGAAATTGAAAAGCGGGCTGCGAAGAGTCGAAGTTGAAAACGGGCTGCGAAGAGCCGAAATTGGGGAAGCGGGCCGCAAGAGCCGAAGTTGAGAAATTAACAAGCCGCGAGGGTGAAAAATAGGCCATGGGGGTCAAGATTGGGCTCCATGAGCCATAATTGGGAAGGCAGGCTGCTATAGCCAAAATTGAGCTTATATTATTTTTTTTTAACTATTATTATTTATTTCTTTATTCAAGCATGTAAGCATTCGTCAGCAGGCATAACATAAGTACACATAAGGTAGCTCCCTCTATAGGGGATGGGATAGGGATATCGCCCATAATTCGCAGACACGGTGCGGGCCACGAGGCACAATTGAGGGGTGGTGCACCCGTCAAGAGGATATCGCATGTCTCGCATGCACAGCTTAAATTCACGTATTTTTTACCCGAGGCAATTCTCTGTGGCATGGCAGTGCAAAAGTGTGAACAAGGGGCCCTAACCATAGGGATATGCAGGTTTTCCTAGTGACATTCGAAGAACACTCAAGCGCCTACACATTAGTTCCAGGCTTTAGACTTTCGGTAGCTTCGCACGGTCCCCGTCTGTTTCTTTTGGTAGCGAATTTCACCTTTCGGCGCGAGTCTCCTCATGTGTCTCAATGGGGATTCCCGACTACTAGGATTCATCCTTATTATAGTTCTATTGCGAATTTCATCGTTTGACGCGAGTCTCCTCATATGTCTCAATGGGGATTCCCAGCTACTAGGCTTCATCCTTCCCCTTTTTTGCATCATTTTTTTTTTGTGGGGGCAGGCAGCTTTTTCCTCACGATTACCTTTCACGCGAGTGCAGGAATTCAAGTCTCCGTGGAGTGCTAAGAAGAAATTCGGGCAATCCTTATGGTTGAAAGCTATTAAACACATTAAGTGCTAAGTGTGGGAGTGTTGCCTCGGGTTTATTTTGTGAGTTGAGCTTAGCAATTCAGCCATCACTCTTCCCCTTGACGTGTGCACCCGCTATAATTGGGTTCCCTTCGAGCGTATGCTGTGACGCGCGTGCATCCAGAATCGGGGCGATATTATTTAGCAAGGAAACACGGTCCTAGAAAATTTCAAGGAGCTGTATTATTCTATATTAAGCAACCATGTAAGCAGGGCAATCATGCATTCTCTTTTTTATTTTTTGTGTGTGTTTATTTTGTTGTTTTTTGTTGTTGTTGTTGTTGTTTTTGCATAGGAAAATATTGTTGTTACGTATATGTGTAGTGGTAGTAAAGGTATTAGGGGAGCAGACCGCGGATGACCGAAAGGACATTAGGGAAGCAAGCTATAAAAGCCAGAATTGGGGAGCAGACCACAGAGGCCAAAGGGGAAGCAGGCCATGAGAGCCAAGGGTATGCAGGCTACGAGAGCCAGAATTGGAAAGCAGGCCACAAAGGCCAAAGGTAAGCAGGCTACAAGAGCCAAAGTTAGGAAGCATGCTATAAAAGCCAAAGGTAAGCATGCTACGAGAGTTAGAATTGGGAAGCAGGCCACGAGAGCCAAAGGTAAGTAGGTTACAAGAGCCAAAGGTGGGAAGCATGCTATAAAAGCCAAAGGTAAGCAGGCTACAAGAGCCAGAATTGAGAAGTAGGCCGCAAAGGCCAAAATTCTGAGCAGTAGGCTGCAAGAGCCAAGATTGGAAAGCAGGCTACATGTGCCAGAGTTAGGAAGCAGGCATTAAATCCAACAGATATCAGAAAGTGCAGTGGGACGGATGGATTAATCCTAATAGTGGGCCTTGGCCGAAAATGGCTAAGTCAGAAGATGTTGGATAGCGGGCCGTGGAAGGCCGAAGGCATATTAGCGTAGCAGGCTACGAAGCCAAAGGGATGTCAAAAACAAGCCATGAAAGGCCGAAGGGTAGTGGGGAAGGGTAGGATGTTCGTTGGCTTGCATGGAGGGTCGTGACGCCGACTTCATGAAGATTGTTTTTTTTTGTTCTCTGGCCCGGGGGAGGATCCGAACCAAAGTGAAAGGTTAATTCTTTATTCTCTGGCCGGGGAAGGACCCGAACCAAAGTGAAGGGTTGATTCTTTATTCTCTGGCCGGGGAAGGACCCGAACCAAAGTGAAGGGTTGATTCTTTAATTCTCTGGGAAGCTGCTGGCTGGGAGCCAATAATCAGAAAGCTATCGGCCAGGAGGCCGACGGCTGAGTATTTGGTCGGTTTAACGCCCCGTCGGCGAAAGGTTTAGTCGGTTTAACGCCTCGTCGGCGAAATGTTTAGTCGGTTTAGCCGGTTTAACGCCCCGTCGGCGGAAGGTTCAGTCGGTTTAACGCCCCGTCGGCGAAAGGTTTTATCAGTTTTACGCCCCGTCGGCGAAAGGTATAGTCAGCTTAACGCCCCGTCGGCGGAAGGTATAGTCGGTTTAACGCCCTATCGGCGAAAGGTTTAGTCGGTTTAACGCCCCGTCGGTGGAAGGTTTAGTCGGTTTAACGCCCCGTCGGTGGAAGGTTTAGTCGGTTTAACGCCCCGTCGATGAAAGGTTTAGTCGGTTTAACACCCCGTCGGCGGAAGGTTTAGTCAGTTTAACGCCCCGTCGGCGGAATATCTATCGGCTTGAAGCCCCGATGGCTGAACATCTATCGGATTGAAGCCCCGATGGATGAACATCTATCGGCTTGAAGCCCCGATTACTGAATATCTGTCGGCTTGAAGCCCCGATGGCTGAATATCTGTCGGCTTGAAGCCCCGATGGCTGAACATCTATCGGATTGAAGCTTCGATGGCTGAACATCTATCGGCTTGAAGTCCCGATGGCTGAATATCTGTCGGCTTGAAGCCCCGATGGCTGAACATCTATCGGATTGAAGCCCCGATGGCTGAATATTTATCGGCTTGAAGCGCCGATGGCTGAAGGTAAAGGGTGAAAGACCATGTCTATCTGAATGCTCACTTTATTTTCTTCTCTTCTTCTTTTGTGTAGAGAGGCGAGTGGAAAGGCCACGTCTGCCTGACGACTGTTCCTTCTCTTCTGCTCTTCTTCTTCCTTTGTTTGTTGTGAAGAGGCGGGCTTAAAGACCACGTCCACCTCATGACTATTTTTCTTATTTTTTTTCTTTCTTTTCTTATTCTCTTATGTAAAGAGGCGGGTTCGAAGACCATGGCTGCCTCTTGTGTCTTTTCTTTCTTTTCTTCTCTTCTTCTTTTTTGTTTGGAGAGGCGGGTTCGAAAACCACGATGCCCCGCTGAATTGGACATGGACCTCGAGAGCTCCTCCCGGTATGGCCATGATCTGAAGTCATTCCGGGCCAACAGTCCTTTAACTCGACCTGTCTCCATTGGGATCTGATCCCGCATCCGCATTAAACTTGCCGCATACGCGACAGACATTTGTACGGTTTCATCGCCATCCCTTTCGCTACAAATGCGGACTTCCGTCCGAAGAAGAAATGGTCTGTCAGTGACCGACAAATACGAATCCATGAACGTTTACGCCCCAATGCGGGGTTCGTTTTAAACGCAATCCGAGACTTTGCTCTTGCTTTGTTATTATGAATTTCAGGCCGTAGGGCCCCTTTTTCCGGCGATCAAACAAGGGTTTTCCCCTCTCCGAGGGGATGTAATTAATGTCGTGACCTTTATGGCACGGCGGATTCTCAGTCCTGACAGGACACTCACAATCATCTGACTAGTCAGATCGAGCGCACCCCGGGCTTCCTTGAGGCACGAATAAATCTTCACCTAGGTGACCGGCACGCCACGTCTGCCTCATGTCTCTTTTTTCTTTTCCCATTGATGCCCCCAGACTGGGGCGTGATTCTCTTAATGTGCCCCCATATCGGGGTGTGGTCTCTCTGGCTTCAATGCCCCCGGGCGGGGTGTGGTCTCTCTAGCTTCAATGCCCCCGGGTGGGGTGTATGTTCTTTCAAATCCCCCTAAGCCGGGGTGTATTCCTTTCGGCTTCAATGCCCCCAGGCGGGGGTGGATTTTTTTCTTCTTGCTTCTGTGTCCCGCGCAGGGCGTATTCTGCTTCTAATGCCCCCAGGAGCGGGGTGTATTCTGCTTCTAGTGCCCCCAGGCCGGGGTGTATTCTACTTCTTGTGCCCCCAGACGGGGTGTAACTTCATGCTTCTCATGCCCCCATGGCTGGGTATGTTCTGCTCCTTCACTTCTGCGCCTTCCCCCAGGTGGGGTGTATTCTTTTATGGCCTCTATGCCCCCGTACGGGGTGTATGTTTCTTTTTCAGATCCCCCTAAGTCGGGGTGTATTCTTGATGGCTTCTGTGCCCCTGAGTAGGGTCTATGTTTCTTATTCAAATACCCCTGAGTCGGGGTGTATTTTTGCTTCTTGTGCCCTTGAGGGGGGTGCAGCTTTATTTCACGTGCCATCATGAGGGATATGTTGCTTCTTCAAATGCCCCTTAGGCGGGGTATACCTCTGTTGCTTGTTATGCCCCCCAGGTCGAGGTAGATTCTTCTGCTTCTTCCTCCCCAAAGTGGGGTATAATTTTCCTTCGTGTTCCCCTAAGTCGGGGTGCAACTTTTGCTCTATGTGCCCCCCGGGTCGAGGTGGATTCTCTTCATGCGCCTCTAAGCCGGGGTGTATTCTTTATGGCTTTTGTGCCCCCAGGCGGGATATGTTCTTTACAGCTTCAATTCCCCTAGGCGGGGTGTATTCCTTTTTTCTTAAATGCCCCTAAAATGGGGTAGATTTTTGAATACCCCTAAGTTGGGGCGAACTCTTCATGGCATCCATGCCCCCGCAACGGAGTAGGTTGCTTCTTCAAATGCCCCTTAGGCGGGGTATACCTTTCTTCATATGCTCCCAGGTTGGGATGCACGTCTCTTTGCGTCTGTGCCCCCAGGCTGGGGTGCATTCTTCATGTTTCTTATACCCCAGGCCTGAGGGATATTTCTCTTCATATGCCCCTAAGCCGGGGTGTATTCTCTTTATGTGCCCCCGGGTCAGGATGTATTCTTTTTGCTTCTGTGCCCCTAGGCCGGGATGTATTCCTTCTTCAAATGCCCCTAAGCTGGGTGGATTCTCTTTTCTTCTTATGCTCCCAGATCGGGATGTATCTTCTTCAAATACCCCTAAGCCGGAGCGTATTCCTTATGGCTTCTATGCTCCCGGGTGGGGTATGTTTCTTCTTCAAATACCCCTAGGCCGGGGTGGACTTCTCTTCATATGCCCCTAAATCAGGGCGTGTTCTTTATAGCTTCTAGGCCCTCAAGGCGAGGTATGCTTCTTCTTCAAATACCCCTAAGACGGGGGTGTGATTCTTGACTTCATATGCCCTCAAGGTGGGGTGTATTCTTCTGCTTCCTCTGCCCCAGAGTGGGGTATACTTCTCATTGTATTCCCATAAGTCAGGGTACATTCTTTTCGCTTCATGTGCCCCCAGGGTGGAGTGCGCCTTCTGCTTCTTATGCCCCCGGGATGGAGTGAATTCTCTTCATATGCCCCGGGCACGGGGGTGTATCTTTGTTGCCCGTTGTGCCCCCAAAGGGAGGTGTATTTCTCTTCATGTGCCCCGGACACCGGGTGTATCTTTGCTTTTTATACCCCCGAGGGGGGATTCTTCTTCTTCTGCCCCGACACGCTGGGGAATGTTTGCTTCTTGTGCACCCAAAGTAGGATGTGTTCTCGATGGCTCCTGTGCCCCCGTTGGCGGGGTGTATGCTTCTTCTTCAGATTCCCCTAAGGTTGGAGTATTCTCTGTTGCTCCATGTACCCCCGAGTCGGGGTGGATTCTCTTCATGTGCCCCCATGGCGGGGCGTACTCTCTTTATGTGCCCCCAGGAGCGGGGTGTGGTTCTTTCTTCGAGTGTCCCCAGGTCGGGGTGTCTTTCTTCTTCAAATACCCCTAAGCCGGGGCGTATTCTTTATGACCTCTATGTCCCCAGGTGGGGTATGTTTCTTCTTCAAATACCCCTAAGATGGGGTGGCCTCTTTTCTTCTTATGCTCCCAAGACAGGATGTGCTTCTTCGAGTGCCCCTGAGCCGAGGCGTGTTCTTTACGGATTCTATGTCCCCAGGCGGGATATGTTTCTTCTTCTGATGTCCCTAAGTCGGGGTTTGCTTCTTTCTTTATGTGCCCTGGGCCGAGGTGAATTCTTGTTTCTTATTCTCCATGGCGGGGTATGGTCTTTGCTTCTTATGCCCTCATGACGAGGTGGATGCATACTTCAAGTGCCCCCCATATCGGGGTATATTTCTTCCTCGAATACCCCTAAGCCGAGGTGTGTGTTCTGCTTCTTATGCCCCAGAGCGGGGTATGCTTCTCTTCAAATGCCCCCCATATCGGGGTATATTTCTTCCTCGAATACCCCTAATCCGGGGTGTGTGTTCTGCTTCTTTTGCCCCAGAGCGGGGTATGCTTCTCTTTAGATGCCCCCAAGCCGGGGTGTGTTCTTTTGCTTTTTATGCCCCTAGATCGGGGTGAAAATATGATACTTCTTATGCCCCCCGAGGTGGGATGTATGCTGCTTCTTATATCCCTATGGCGGGGGTGGATCCTGTTGTTTCTTATGCCCCAGAGCGGGGTACACTTCCCTTCATATGCCCCTAAGCCGGGGTGTGTCTTATGCTTCTTATGCCCCCAGAGTGGGGTATAGTTCTTCTTTCTTCTGACGCCCCCAGGCCGGGGTGGGTTCTTCCTCTTTGCTTCTCATGCCCCCATGGCAGGGTGTATTTGCTTTTTGTGCACTCCGGGCGAAGCGTGTACTTCTCTCCATGTGCCCCCATGGCGGGGTGTATTCTTCTGCTTCCTGTGTTCCCCGTAGCGGGATGTACCCTTTTCCCATATGCCCCCATGGCGGGAAGGTTTATTTTGCTCTTCGTGTCCCCAAGTCAGGGTGTGCCTCTCTCTTTGTGTGCCCTAGGCAGGGTATAGTCTTTCTTCTCATGCCCCCAAATCGGGGTGCTTCTGCTTCAAGTGCCCCTAAGTCGGGGTAGATTTTTCGAGTACCCCTAAGCCAGGGTGAGTTCTTCATGGCCTCCATGCCCCCCGTGACGGGGTAAGCTGTTTCTTCAATTGCCCCTTAAGCGGGGTATACTTCTTCTTCATATGCTTCCAAGTCGGGATGTGGGTCTCTTCACTTCTATGCCCCCGACCGGGGTGTGCTCTTGCTGCTTGTGTCCCCCGTAGCGGGATGTATTTTGCTTCTAGTGCCCCCAGAGTGGAGTGTATTGCTGCTTCTGATGCCCCCAAGGCGGGGTGTGTTTCTTCTTCAAAGGCCCCCAAGATAGGGCGTATTCTTCCTGACTTCTATGCCCCCGGCGGGGTAGGTTGCCTTTTCCAATGCCCCTAAGTCGGGGTGTATTCTTCTCTTTCTTATGCTCCCCAGGCGGGATGTAACTTCTTCAAATGCCCCCAAACTGGGGTGTGGCTTTGCCTCTTCTTATGCCCCTCCGAGGTCGGGGTAGATTCTTCTCACGTGCCCCCCGGGTCGGGGGTGTATTTCTCTTCATATGCCCCCATATCGGGATATATTTTTTCTTCAAATACCCCCAAGTTGGGGTGCATTCTTGCTGCTCCTTATGCCCCAGGGCGGGGTGTGCTTCTCTTCATGTGCCCCACAGTCGGGGTATGTCTTCTGCTTCTATGCCCCTAGACCGGGGTATGTTTCTTATTCAAAGGCCCCTGAGCCGGGGTGTAGCTTTGTTGTCTGTTGTGCCCCCGGAGGGGATAGGATCTCTTCATGTGCCCCCAGGAGCAGGGTGTATATTCTTTTTCCTCTTATGCCCCCCCCCCCCCGTGGCGGGGTATATCCTTCCTCTTGTCCCCCATGGCGGGGTATGTGCATGCTCTCTTTGGGAGTGGTGGCCGTGCTTGGCCTCATTGCTACAAAGTATTCCCCACGGCGGGCGATGATTCATCAAGCTACAATTGTGGAATGTTGGATCTTCTAACAGCCACTCGAGGGGCCATCTTGTGCCAAATAGAGGCAGCATGAAGGTGGAACGGACCGGGGCACTGCACCACGGACTTGGACCCTCCTAGAGTCGGGCGGGATGACGGGCTTCTTCTTGTCCTTTTGGCCGGCGATGCTTGCCAACTCTTCTTTTTGTCTCTCTTTTTTTATATTTTTTTTTTTGCATAATAGACCAAGGTGGGAGCGCAGGAGAGTGCTCACCCCCCCAAGGAGGCGATGACTGGTTCGCTCCACCGCACCAATCCCACAGTGGCAATCTATTTTTTCTTTCTTTTCTCCTTTTCTTCTTTTCTTCTTTTCTTTTTTTTTCTTTTTTATTCTTAGGGAAAAGGGGTTTGACTTCCCCTCCCTTCTTTTCCCTTTCTCTTCTCTCCCTTTTTTATATAACAGCCCCCATGATTCCTAGAAGCTGCGTATGCTTCGAAGCATTGTCCTCGAGGCCACAAAGGCAGCCGCACCGAGTCTGGATTTTCTCCCCATAGGACTGGCGAAGACAGCACCTGTAATTCATCAAAGCAGGCAAATATCGTTTATTAGGAGGCCATGAGGCCCTGAATCCCGGCGAAGAGATGAAATGGTGGTTTTGGTCCCACCGGGCGTGCCAGACTTGTGGACGCACTAAAATTCGCTTATTCAAGTGGTTCGTCTATTAAGTGCGTGGGCGTGCCAGTCACCGAAGTGACAATTTATTCGGGCTCCGAAGAGCCCATGGTGCGCTCGATCTGACTCGGTCAGACGATTGTGTGGTTCGTGTCGGGACCAAAACCCGCCGCGCCATAAAGGTCATTGCGTCATTTACATCCCCCATACGAGGGAACACCCTTGATTAATCACCGGGAATCAAGGCCTCATAGCCAGAAAATTAATTACATGAAAAGTCTATTAGGAAGCATTGAAATCCCCGTACGAGGGGGAGAAGAAAGTATTCGAGATCATGTCGGTCGTGTGTTGACCATTTGATGTTCGGACAAGTGTCCGGCTTCAGAAAAGTGTAATCGTCACGGGAAAACCGGAGCATATGTATGTCGGGGTACGGAAAATTTGTTATTCAGAGGAACGGGAAACATTCGATTAAATCCCGGTTAGAGCGGTTGGAAACCGATAAGTCTGTCGGCCCGGTGCAAGATCAAGTTGTGACCATACTGCGGTGGGCCCCCCGCGGTCGAAGTCAGGCTTACGTGGGCATCATTAACATTTCCGGTGCCGAAGGGCGGCGGGAAAGTGTCCCGGGACTAGATTCCAAAACGAAGACGTGTACAGAGACAGCTGGCCATAGGCCGAGGATGTGGGTCAGGCAATGACCATGATTAGGGTGAACCCGTGGTCTAAGCGTGACCCATGAAGGTCTTATCGATATTCTCATGCGTAGGGCTCAGAGATGACGAGAGCCTTCTCGTCCCATTCAAATTTTGTCGGTCATTCATGGACCACTTTATGTTCGAACAAAAGTCCGTATTGAAGGCGCGACGTAAACGGAAACAAACCCGTGCAAATGTGTGATGAATTTACGGCAATCTCAATGAAAGAGCGGGAACGAATCCTAACGTGGATGAGTCCGGTTTGACGAACTATCGGCCTAGAGTAATGTCGGATTATGGCCATATTGGGATGGTTCCCAAGGTCCGAGCCCGACTTGGAGGGGCGGCGTTAATGTTCCCTTTATACCGAGTCTTGAGGAGGACGAGGCTACAAAGTGGATCTCATCGTTTTATCATTATTTAAATTTTTACCATTATTATTTGTTAGTTTATACATATTTTTGATTGAGTTTGTTATTACTGTTTGTTTATTTATTATTGTTATTGTTGGGCTTATTATTGCTATTTATTCATTTTATTATCATTTATTTACTTATCACTTTTTGCTGAGTTTGTTATTATTATTTCTTTATTTTGTTATCATTTATTTATTTATCATTCTTGTTGAGTTTGTTATTATTGTCATTTATTTATTCTTTCATTATTTATCCATTTATTATTTTTTGAGCTTATTATTATTATTATTTGTTTCTTTATTATTCTTATTTATTTATTCATTTTTTGTATTTATTATTGTTTATTATTATTATTATCATTATTGTTTGTTATTATTTCTCCCCCCTTTTTTAGTTTGCTATTATTATTATTATTTTAATTTTCTTTTTATCATTCTTCGTTTATTTATCATGTTTTCTTTTGGCTTATTATCCTTATTATTATTATCATTTATTGTGCCAGGAGCATGCCTGGGAAGACGAGCTAAAAGGGCTGGAGAGGAGGTCGGTGCAGGCTAAGAGTTGAGGTTTGTGCAGGTTTGAGGTTGAAGTTTAAGCATGCATGGGGCAAAGTCTATGCATGACGAATGAATGCATGGACTTTCCTATTGAAGAATGTTAAGACTTGTGATGATGCAGCAACAGGAGTTGTATAGACTTGGTACCAAAGTATGCACGACGAATGACTTTGAATGTGTAGACTTGATACCACGTGGATGTACAGACTTGTGTGTTATGCAACAAACAATGTATAGACTTGGTACCAAAATATGTACGACGACTGACTTTGAATGTGTAGACTTGATATCATGTGGATGTACAAACTTGTGTGTTATGCAACAGACAATGTATAGACTTTGCATATGCACATGAGACGCTGCATGAGACGATGCAATGAATGTATAGACTTAGCAGCGAGATGCACACGATGTATAGACTTGTTCAATGATGCACACACATAGCGGCAATGTATAGACTTTGCATATGCATGAGACGCTGAGTGAGACGGATGGATGTACAGACTTGCTGTGTGTAATGCATGCGATGTATAGACTTGATAGCATGAGACGCTGAGTGAGACCGACCGATGTACAGACTTTTAAAGACGATGCATGCATAAGCCAATGATGTACAGACTTTGAATGATGCAGACCGGGCAAACTCTGTACAGACTTGCTACCTAGTGATTATGCATGAATGCACACGATGTATGGACTTGGCAAGTGATACAAGCACCGGTGGCAATGTATAGACTTGACCGATGCATAGACTTTGTGTGTGCATATGCCAAGATCATGTACAGACTTGAAGAAATATCAACAGATGAATGTATAGACTTTGCATATGCATGATGGCGAGTGTGTAGACTTCATCTAACAAGGTTCAAGCATGATGTCAACTCTGTACAGACTTTATAGCGTGCAGACATTGAATATACATAAACCAACCGTAGAGTGTATAGACTTTGCTGAGGGATGCACACATGCAAAATGAACATGGATGAACAGACTAAGCCACAAGCTGAGCTCTAACGAATGTATAGACTCTACGTGCAAGCAACCTGACGATGTATAGACTCTGTTAATGCACTAATGCATAGATAACACATTCATATGCCCAAAGCAGAACTATCATTCAGACACATATGTTCATGATATGCAATGCTGACTCATAGTGTTTGCTATCATCAAAATCACAGGGGCACAATAGGTGCAGGTTCTGCTAAGCCAATGGGCGAGGTCGGTACAGACGAGGCCCAGGTCGGTGCAGGTTCTGAGTCGGTGCAAGATGCATCGATGCAGGCTTTTGCTCGTGTGCAGGGAAGGTTAATACAAGGTCGGTGCAGCCTGCGGCCGGGCGTGCTGAGGTCCGTGCAGGGTTTAGGCAAAGTCGGGGTAAGGTCAGTGCAATGTTTGGGCTGGGGGTGTACCGTCGAAGGCTTGAGGGGTGTTGTGGATGCACTTTAATTCGCTTGTTCAGGTGGTTTCGTCTATTAAGTGCGTGGGCGTGCCAGTCACCGAAGTGACGATTTATTCGGGGCTCCGAAGAGGCCATGGTGCGCTCGATCTGACTTCGTCAGACGATAGTGTGGTTCGCGTCGGGACCGAATCCCGTCGCACCATCAAGGTTACGACGTCATTTACATCCCCCATACGAGGGAATACCCTTGATTAATTGCCGAAATTAGAGGCCCTGCGGCTGAGGAGAATGATACTAATTGCGTGAGAAAGAGACAGGAGAAAATCACACCAAAGTACGCATTAGGATGTGAGCCACTGGCCATGTCGGTCACTCGTGGACCTTTTCATATCCGGGCACGGGCCCATGATAGAAACGTGACGGAAAATTGGAGCGATAAATGAATCCGATCTGATTAGAATGTCGGCCCAAGACTGAGTCGGGGCACGATCATAGCAGGACGAATCCCGAGACTTGGGCCCGGCCTGCGAGGGTGGCATCACTGTTCCTTCTACGTCGAGTCACGGAGAGAGAGGGCTGCAATGTAGAATTATTAATACCTTGTAATGTTTTATCATTATTACTCTTATTATCTTGTTGCTCATTCCTCTTCCCGCATCTGTTCCGGGTAACTTCCCTTATCTTGCTCATTGCTATTATTACCCCCCCCCCTTTTTTATTATTATTATTATTGACATTTATTTCATTCGTCATCTTTTTTTTGTACGGATATGTTCAGGTTTATTTATTCATCATGACTTTTATTAGTTTGTCAGTGCTGCCATTAGATGCCTATATGTATATATATATGTGTGTGTATTCATATATTATATATATATATATATATTTATATTTATTATTATTTTCTTTGGGGGAGCTGGCCTCTAATGGGTTGAAAGGGGGGCTAAAGGGGGAGTGTATCGCTGAAGGAAGGTGGGCAGAAGAGTGTGCCGGCGAAGGGTTGGGGATGGGTGCCGCTGGAGGGCTTAAGGAGGTGTACCGGCGAAGGAGGGCGGCGGGTGTACCGGCGAAGGGCTGGAGTTATGTGCCGTTGAAGGGCATGAGGATGGCGTACCGATGAAGGTCTGAAGGAAGTGTACCGCTGGGGCGATGGCTGGAGAGTGTGTCGTTGAAGGAGGGGGGATAACATAAAGTCTGTACGTTCCTCAGCCTAAAGTCTATACATTGTCTATTCAACCAGCACACAAAGTCTATACGTCCTTTAGTCTAAAGTCTGTACATTGCGGCTCAAAGTCTATACATTGGCCATTGGCCGCAGTTCAAAGTCTATACGTTGCCCAGCATAAAGTCTATACATTGCAGCTCAAAGTCTATACATTACAGCATGAAGTCTATACATCAGCCACCATAAAGTCTATACATTGCCCAGCATAAAGTCTATACATTGCAGCTCAACGTCTATACATTGGCCGGCATAAAGTCTATACATTGCAGCCCAAAGTCAATACATTGGCCAGCATAAAGTCTATACATTGCAGCTCAAAGTCTATACATTGCAGCATGAAGTCTATACATCAGCCACCAAGTCTATACACTGCAGCACAAAGTCTGTACATTGGCCAGCCCCAAGTCTATACGCTGCAGCATGAAGTCTATACATTGCCCAAGTCTATACGCTGCAGCACAAAGTCTGTACATTACTCATTGCTGTGTTTGTACGTCGATATGCCAAGTCTATACATTGAGTTTGAGACGGTGGATGAGGGTGTACCGGCGAAGAGAGAGAGAGAGATAATGGAAAGGGGTGTACCGCTGGGGAATGGAGTGTGCCGCTGGATGCAAAAAGGGGTGTGCCGCTGGGGGTAGCAAGGGTGTACTGCCAAGGGTAATGAGAGTGTACCGATGGGGCCTGGCAGAGGGTGGTAGAGTGTGCCGGCGAAGGACCAGATGAGTGCACCGTTGAAGGCGCTAAGGGAAGTGTGCCGGCAAAGGGGAGAATGAGGTAGTGGGAGAGGATGAAGGCGTACCGGTGAAGGTTATTGGAGTGTGCCGCTGGGGACACGACAGAGCGTGCCGGTGAAGGTTGGGATCTTCTATTATTCATTTTTAAGGCTTTTCTTTTCTTCGTTTATTGATTTTTATACAGTCTTATATAAACTTCTTATTTCCTTGGTTCTGTTCAGCCTTTTTGCTCACAAGTCAGACGTCTGATATGTTATGTCGTTATTCAGTTCAGTTCTTCTCACGCTACCGACAGTGGCTCGATTAGTCGGAAAGCTTTATCGTTGATCGTTCTGTTTGTTTGTTGCTTCCTTTTGCCTTTTTAACATGTTATTTTCTGACAAAAATTCGGCAGCATCTCCCCTTGACCCGAGCGTAAGGGAGGTAAAGGGGATGCGCCCACATGGAGTGGCGGAACTCGATTACTGGAGGTGGGCGCCCGAGGGCAACAACACCTTTATAGAACTTCGGAAAACACGAAGGAAGAAACAATGGGTTGAAGGCCCCTTGGGTTAGACAAGGTGGACTGGGGCTCAGAAAAGGTGTGCCGCTGAGGGCCTGAAAGGTGTGCCGTTGAGGGCCAACAGGGGGTGTACCCCTGAAGGCTGAAAAGGGTGTACCGGCCAAGGGCCAACGGGGTGTGCCACCGAGGGCCAAAAGGTGCGTCACTGGGAGATAGAAGGGGAGCTAAGTGTGTGGGATGGGAGGCTTGCAGATTATTCAGGAAAATAAGGGGAGTTCAAGGCCAAGGGTGGGCCACTGGTAGCTGGGTGTTCGGAGAGAGAACAAGGGTCCCCCTCTCTCCTCAAGCCGGTGGGCGTAATGGATGGCCATGGAGGGGAGTGAAGAGCCCATGAGGCCTAAACTCTTAGGGGAGGAATCACATTGCTACGGAGACTCCAAAAAACACCGGAAGAAAAGAGAGGATGAACAACACACCATGCACTGTGAAGGCGGGAGTAAACCAACAGAAATAGCAGGAAAGACCCAAGAAGGGCGATTTTTCATTCATGGGAAGCAAAGGGCCGAGGCCCTACATATACATTGACGGACACACCCGAGCCAAGGCTACGGGCAAGAAAGAAAACCCAAGAGCAAACGAAAGGGAAGAGGAAAATAAAGAAAACCACGGAAGGGAAGGTGTTGGGGGCTGAAGTGGGGACGACCGTCCACCCTCCTTCTCCCACAGCTCCCCCCTAGTACCCTCAACTCTCTTCCTCTCTTACTCTCTCTTCTTCCCGGTGACCGTCGGAGGAGATTCACACCGGAACGCCTCTTCTTCACTTCTCTTTTCTCTCCGTGTGTGTGTCTCTGTCCGTCTCTTTCTCCTTCTTCTCTTTTTCCTCTGTCTGAGTCTCCGTCTCCTTAGCCAGTTGAAGCGGGGGTCTTTTTATACTCCCTACCGTTGGAGCTTTGAGCACGACCGCCGAAGGCGGGAAGCAGCTCCGTCATGATGATCAAGCTTGACTCTTCCGTCCAGGGTGTCAGGGGACTAGCCTGCGTGGCCCAGTCATTGATCGACACCTCGGATCGGCCACTGCGCGCCGAAGATGCGTAGGGCATGGGCACCACGTCGTTTGCCGTTGAAAATGCCTTACGTTGTGCCGTTGGCGGGCTGCACAAGCGTGCCGCAGGAGAGCCAAAAAGGCGTGCCGCTGGAGCCTCCTGAAGGCGTACCGCTGAAGGCCCTGGGGGCGTGCCGCTGAAGCCCATTGGGGCGTGCCGCTAAAAGGCCCTGGGGGCGTGCCGCTGAAGGCCATTGGGGGCATGCCGCTGGAGCCCATTGGGGCGTGCCGCTAAAAGGCCCTAGGGGCGTGCCGCTGAAGGCCATTGGGGGCGTGCCGCTGGAGCCCATTGGGGCGTGCCGCTAAAGGCCATTGGGGGCGTGCCGCTGAAGGCCTTGGGGCGTGCCGTTGGAGGCCAAAATTGGGCGTGTTTCTGAAGGCCTATTGGGCGTGTTTCTGACCCCGTTCTGAGCTCGTTATGGACACGAGTCATGGCCTATTTGGCTCTTCTCGGGGCTCACGGATTGTGGCCCTTTTTGTGCTTGGTTTCTCTTCACTGTCGTGACTCCTGGAGGCGACTTCACGACAATCTCTCCCGGGGCTTATTTACTCGGGCCGTTGTTGATACTGGGCCGAGTAGGATGTCATGGGTGTGCAATTTTGGTGTCCACAAATGTCCCCCACCCACGGGTAGCACGGGCGAAGGATGAGCCGGGCGGTGCCCGTGGGTGTACTTGCCTCTTTTCTTTTCGTCGATGCCGACGGGGAGTCGGGGGCTGACCTGGTTTGTTGTCTCTTAATCTCTTCGTCAGTGCCGACGGGGTGTCGGGAACTGACCTGGTCTATTGTCTTTTAGTCTCTTCGTCAGTGCCGACAGGATGCACGTTGGTCTCTTCATCAGTGCCGGCGGGGTGCCGGGAACTGAAGTAGTATGTTGGTCTCTTCATCAGTGCCGACGGGGTGCCGGGAACTGAAGTAGTATGTTGGTCTCTTCATCAGTGCCGACGGGGTGCTAGGAACCGAAGCAGCGTGTCGGTCTCTTTGTCTCTTCGTCAGTGCCGACAGGATGCCGGGAGCTGACCTGATTTGTTGTCTCTTAGTCTCTTCGTCAGTGCCGACAGGGTGTCAGGGACTGACCTGGTTTGTTGGTCTCTTCGTTTCTTCATCAATGCCGACATGGTGTCGAGAGCTGACCTAGTTTATTGATCTCTTTGTCTCTTCGTCAGTGCCGACGGGGAGTCGGGAGCTGACCTGGTTTGTTGGTCTCTTAGTCTCTTCATCAGCGCCGACAGGATGCCGAGAGCTGACCTAGTTTTGCTGGTCTCTTCTTGTCTTTTCTTTCTCCTTCTTTTTTTTGAACCACATTACCGATACAAGCGCCCTTTCGGGTTTTCACCGGTACCGGCCCCCTCTTGCTTTTGCCCACGCGCCCTTTCGGGTTTTCACGTGGCGGGGTACCCAATTTTGCCTGTAGCGGCCTTTCGGGTTTTCGCCACAGCCGGGTTGTTGCCATTTTTACCATTGTCCCCGCATAGGGGCAAGTCCGGCGGGGCATCTCTATTTTTAACCCCATTTTCTTTTCTTCCTTTTTTTTGAGACTGAGTGATATGCGAGTGTAGGCTAGGGCACGAGGCCTTGCGCCGGAAGGTAAGGCTTATTCGTTGGCAAGAAGAAAATGCCAGCGCAACGGGAGAGTTTGTGCCGATTCGGACGTAAGGTCCGTAAGGGCAATATTGTATGATGGGAGGTGGCTGAGGCACGAAGCTACGTGCGCGGGAAGGCCTTGGCAGGGTAGTGGTGCCCCGGCAAGGGTAGGTTTGCAGGGGTAGAGTCGTTTTTGCTTGTGTGGACGCCCGTGCGACCAAGATTGTGGGGATGGAATGTTTTCCCGGGGACATTGATTATCGTACGTTATCGACTTACTTCTCCACACATGTGAGTGGATGAGTATGTAAGTGCACATATATGGGTATATATATACATATGTATCTATCTATTTAATATTTTACATATATTATTTTTTTTTGCTCCCCCTTCTTTTATCTTCTCCTTTTATTTCCCTCTCTTTCTTTCTTCTTTTTTTATCTCTTCATCTCCTTCTCTTTTCCCTTTTTTTTACTTCGTTTCCCCCCATTTTTCCTTCTCGTTTTCTCTCTTTTTTTTCTTTTTTTTTTCCTTTTCTCTCGCTTTTTCCCCCTTTTTATCCGTTCTTCCTTTTATTTTCCCTTCTCTTTTTTATTTTCCCTCCCTTTTTTTATTCTTTCTCTCTTCTCTTTTCTTTTCTTTCCTCTTTTCTCCCCTTCTTTTCTTTCCCTATAAATAGGGGGCGGGGCGTTTCGAACGGTCACCCCGTTCGAATTCCCCCTCCCCTTTCTTCCCTCCTTCTCTCTCTTCGGTGACCGAGCGGACGGAGACCTTCCCCCCTTTCCTTGCTTTGTCTTCTCCGTCGCCGGACGCCAACGCCACCGCCGTCGTCGTGGTGAGGAGAGGGTCACGACGCTCCCCCCCCTTTCTCCTCTTCTTCTTCCCCCTTCTTCTCCCTGTCTCTTCCCTCTCCCTCTCGTTCTCTTCCCCTTTTCTTTTCTCCACCGTGGAAGGCGGCTGGGGCCCTCGCCCCCTCCGTCTTCATCTCTCTATCTCTTTCTCCTTCCTCTGGTTCTCTTCCCCTCCCCTCTTTTCTTCTCCGTCTCCGGTGCCGTGGGTGGCCGGATGTGCCACTGGGAGCGGGCGTGGCCCTTCGGGGTTGGGATGGTGCCGGGGAAGAGGTCGACCTAGGTGCCGGGGAAGGCCCCTTAGGGCGTGCCGGGGGAGAAGGCAGAGGCGTGTGCCGGCAAAGCATTCCAAGGGCGTGCCGGCGAGAGGCGCTTCCGGGTGTACCGGGGAAGGCCGCGTAGGCGTGTGTGCCGGTGACGTTGGAAGCGTGCCGGGGAAGGGCCTTCTGGGCGTGTCGGCGAAGCGTGGGAGCTAGCGTGCCGCTAGGGGAATCCAAAGGGGGCGTGCCGGGGAAGGGTTTGGCTGTGCCGGGGAAGGGCCACAGACGTGTTCCGGCGAAGCCCCTACGGGGTGTGCCGGGGAATAGTGAGCAGGGCGTGCCGGCAAATGCAGGCACTGGGTGTGCCGGGGAAGCCCTGCTGGAGAGGAGCGTGTCGGGGAAGACCGCGCAGGCGTGCCGGTGAAGGTGTCCAGGGGTGTACCGGGCAGGGCGCCCGGGAGCGTGTCGGGGGAAGGGGCTTTGGGCTGTGCCGGCGAAGAGCCCCGGGGGGTGTACCGGTGAAGGCTGATTTGGGGTGTACCGGGGAGCACACCCAGGGGGCGTACCGGGGAAGCCAGCACTAGGGTGTGCCGGGGAGGGGCGCCCTAGTGTGTCGCTGAAGGGTTGATTTGGGGCGCACCGGCCAGAGAGTAGGGGGACTTTTAGCTGAGGCAGAAGACTTCTTTTGGCGGGCGGACTTCCGGTGTTGCCTCTCGGGGCCCACCATGATTTGTTGGGGCCGTCACTCCTTGTGGACGCGCACCCGTGTTTTCCCTTACGCCTCTGGCCTAGGGGAAACTCTGCCGAAATTTCGTCAGAAATTGGCAATATCTTATTCATTTGACCTGTAGTGAAGCCTCTTTACAGTCTTTTATTTCGTTTTGCATGTGGCTTATTCTGATCTTCCATTCGTGTATCTTTGCAGACAAATGGCTGCCCCAAGCGGTTCTTCTGCCCCTGCCGCTGTCGTCGGTGCCGACCTCATTCCACGGGGTCCCGTGCCAGCGGTCACGTGGCTCAATGTGGAGGACCAGGACCGTGAACATGCGGAAATAGCTGCCTTGGCGGAGTCATCGGGGTCCGACAGTGAGAGCATGGACTTCAGCCGGCTTGTCAGAGTTGAGAGCGGCTTCACGTTTGATCGGGCCACCGAGGAGTACCGGAAGGACTTCCCGAAGGATAGGCACCTCATTCGATTCCTGAAGCATCTGCGCTCCCGAGATGGGTGAGACTTCCGCACGATAAAGGCCGTCGAGCGGGCCATCCTGCATGCCCGGGACAGTCTATTGTACAGCGTCCCCAGGAGCATTCCGATGTATCTGGTGGGAGAAGCCCGGGAGTGGAAGCCCGTCTTGGGGATTGAAGGAGTGCTTCCAGCTGAAGACAGACTGGTGCGAGTGCCTCAGTTCGTTCCGGCGAAATGGGATATGTCTGCCGGCAAGGTGCATGGCGAGTCGCCTCGATTCGGCCTGTTCTTGGCTCCCCTTAAATGGGGCTATAGGGAGGAGCCGTTTATATTGGACTGCTTGGCCATAAGGTTCAAGTATGAATTATCACTGGGCTGGTTCGGGGAGCTGAAGCTTCAAGACGCCCACAGTTTTCGGGAAGGGGCAGTGGAGTTCACTGAATATGTACTATTCAACTATGCCCCGTTGCTGGTCCGAGTTGGCATTTATCACAGTGTATACGCCTCTCGGTATGGCTATCCCATCTCCAAGGGCCTCTGTTGTGGCATGATAGAAGTGTTCAGCGCGGAGACCAACACTTTCTACACGGCGGAGGGCGAGACTTCCCTGGACCTGTGGAGTCTCAGTCAGTTGAGCGGCTTGCCCATTGACGGGGAGCCTTACGAAGAATTGTGCCTTCCCGACTTGATCAAGGACAAAACCAACGGGGATGGCTATTATTCTCTTGGGTATTCGTACCGGTATCTCATGAAGGCGTACCGAGAATTATATCAGCTGTCACATGGTGGGAGGCAGCCCGCCCGTGGGGATAGAAAGAGGGTGCGCATGGCCCTGTGGTTGGAATACTTCTATGACGGGCTGAAGCAATATGAAGAGTTTCCCCGTGTCGGCACCGCTGTTGCTCGCAAGAAGCGTGCGAAGCCCAAGCTTGATGTGAAGATCCCCTCCAAGGGGCGTCGGAGCGGGCCCAATCCGATGGGTGTCGACCCACTTACTCACTGCGCCGCCTATCTCACGTACTGGCTATGTTCGTTTGCCATGCCGTACGGGGATGAGACGGTTATTCGGCCGGACGCCATCTACCCAGCATGTCAGATGGCGTGGGGCGTCAAGCTTTCCTTGTGCCCGGCGACCCTCTGCTTGATTTACAAGGCCCTGGGAGACATCAGCACCCATCAATTTCCGAGGCAGGCCCGGTATGTGTGCCCACTACATTTCTTCAACGCGTGGGTTTGCTCGTTGTTCCCTGAGTTCGCCCCGCGAGCTCTCCAGGATTGGGGACTAATACCGAGGATGCTGGAGTTTGCCAGTGCAGAGCCAGCTTCTACCTCCATGCGGATGTTTGATATTCGGGGCCGGTTGACGACGGTTCCCCGGGATGCGGCTGGCACTATTCATTTCTGGACGTTGGCCGCGCACTCTAGCCCTCTGGTGAACAATAAGAGGGAATGCAAGGACGATCAGGTGGAGAAGTATGTCCACCCCATCAGCCAAGAGAATGCGGTCCGCCCGCTGCTGGAACCGGAGCTGAGGGACTGGGCGCTATCCATTCGCCCAAGCGTGTTGGTGTTCAGGAAGGGGGATAATGTGCTGCTGGAACCGTATTATCCCTTCCGGTTTGGTCGCAACTTCGGGTATGACCAGCATATCCCTGTTTATCATGCACAGTTCGGCCTGCCTTCGTGGAACATCCGGGGAAGTTCAGTTGCTGAGCATGCTAAGAGCTGGTGGGACTTTTTCCACCGGGCGGACACTGCCTCTTTCAGGGTGCCGGCCCCGGGTCGCATTCCCCGAGTGACCCAAGACTACATAAAGTGGTGGAACGCCCGGACGGCCTTCTATCGGTTGCATAAGACCGACTGCTGGGATGGGGCCGAGAGGAGGTTCCTTAGTCGACAGGCGGTGCCGGTGCTTGACATCGAGCCAGATCATCTTCTTCGGCTCAAGAACAAGCAGGAGAAAGAGGTAGCGGCATACATGGCTGCTCGTCGGGAAGCCCGGGACAAGAGGCCGACGCCGAAAGTGGAGTTGCCTCCGGTGGCGAAGGACGACTATAAGAAGACATTGCGGGATCTTTGCCGGATAGGGAGTGATCATCTGGAGCTCATTAATTACCCGCTCCCCATGGAGGAGGAGGGCACCCCCGCAAAGAGCTGGCGTCCAGAGAGGGACCTGATCTGCCCATACCGCACATTTATGAGGCGGGAGGAGAGGAAGCCCGAGAATTATAAGGACACCACATGGCTGTATGTTCTGCTGCGGGTGAATGGGCTGAAGATCGAAGACCAGACGGCCGCCATTCTGGGCAAGCGTCTGCATGTGCCATATTATTATGCTGACGGGTGGGGCATAGATCACTTCAACCTCTTCTGTCACCTCTCCATGAAGAAGCACGCAGATCTGGCTAGCCTCACAGACCGGTGCCAGAGGGTCGAGGACGTATGCTGGCTGGTCCGAGAGGCGGCGCGTCGGGACAAGGAGCCGTCCCTGAGCTACTGGCCGATAACACTTCGGTTGTACACCGGTCCTCACGGTATTTAACCTTTCCCACTTCTTCTGTTCTCGTGGTTGTGTCCTTGGCAGATTCATCGGGTGCTAACCACGTGTGTATATGTATTTATTCTTCTTACCAGACCATCCCGATAGCACCCAGATGGCGACATACCGCAATCTTCTTCGATTCGTCCAGAAGCCCGCCTACTTTGAAGCCGCACTGCCGGCTCCGACTACGGCTCCTCTGCCCAAGGCAGCGAAGAGGCCCCGGGCAAAATCACCTGTGAAGAAGGTAGTGGATGCCGCGAAGGCGGCTAAGCAGCGGGACACAAAGCGGAGAAAAACGGATGCGGCCAAGGCCCCGACTGCCATTCCTCCGGCGCCACGGGTCCCATCTTTTGAAGAGTTTGAAGTTGCCCGCCCCGAGCCGAGCCAACCTGCCGGTCAGTACCTTCGACCATCAGCATGTCTTTTAAGTCTTTCTCCTTTTTTGTATTTTCATTTTGGAGCAAAGCCCTGACACCTGAATATTTCTTTTGTCTCAGCCCCTGTGGAAGAGCCCGTGCCCACATCTGTTCCTGACGCGGGGGAGCCAGTTCCTGTGTTCGCCCCCGTCACGGGTGAAGCCGCGATCGTAGCAAAGGCGACCTCGGCGGCGGCTCCGGCTTCCTCACCGCAGGCCAAGGGAAGGTCCCGAGCAAAGTCGCCTGTTAAGAAGGCGTTGGCTGCAGCCAAGGTGGCCGGGCGGCAAGCGGCGAAGCGGAGACGGGCAGAGGGGTCCCCGGTCCCAGCGGCCGCTTCTCCGGTGGCCCCTATCTTGTCCTTTGAAGAATTCGAGGTCACTCGGACTGAGCCGAGTCACCATGCCGGCGGGGTTCAACGGTCGCCGACGTCACCCGGGATTGATTTGCCTCCTGGGCCATCCTTGGATGCGCGCACGGCGACAATGCGTTTCTTTCTTACAGGCGGCACGGAGGAACCGGCGCCCGTGCGGATCCCGGGCGGGGGTACGGCTGCGACTCCCGAGAAGGCCTTGCCTGTCGGGGAAGCCCGTGGGTCACCCCGCGCTGTAGGAGCCGAAGAGGGTATTTATCTTTGTCGGCCTAAACGACTTCTTTGTTCTTTGGGAGCCGACTGGATTTGATGTAATCCACCCTTTTCTTCTTCGTGACAGGCACAGCAGAGGCAGTCGCTGGACTATTCGGGCCCCGCGTGCAACTCCCGACGACGCGTCTATATGTGAGGAGGAGGCTGAAGTCCGGCGTACCGGCCTCATCTAGCCCGAGGGAGGGTGCGCCGGCCATTGACCTCGAAGTGGAGGCCCCTTTGCCGGCGAGGGGAGAGCCTGCGGCGGTCGAGTCATCGTCGGGCGAAGAGGTAGACTACAATTACTCCTCCGATGAAGCGGCTCCTGACGAGGGCGTGTCCGGGGCATCGGAGCCGCCCGAGCCGGTCTTCAGGGCCCCCTTACTTGCTGGCTCCCCGAGCTTTATGGGGAAGACTGCTGTAAGTGTGAGCTTGCTTGGGCCGGCTCCTTCGTCTCCTTCGTGTTTACCTAATGATCTTTTCTTGTCAATTCCGGGTTTCAGGGGCTTAACTTGCCGGAGGCTGTGGAAAAGGGTACCCCAGTTGCGCCGATCGACCGTCAGGTGGGGGTCGATGTGGGCTCGGGCAAACTAGCCCTTCTATTCGAGGCTCTTCAGCAAGAGTCGGCCGCAGGGACTTAAGTGTTTCTGAAGCGGCGGACGAGCCTCTGGAGGAAGGAGAGATTGCGCCTGAAGGCCGCGTCTTCACGGTGGCCGAGGTAAGCGGGGCTTTATGGCTCTTCCCACTTCTCGTCCTCGCGTAATTTATCCCTGGCGACGGGCGGCTAACCGTATTTCATGTGGGCAGGTGGTGCCGACGACCGGAGGACGCCTGGCCGCTCTCGCAAGGCAATCGCCAAGCGGAGGCCGATTACCGGTCGACCACCAGCTGGGGGACCGACTCTGGCATCTGTTCCGGAGGTGGAGACTCTTGCCGTGCTCGTGCAGGCGGGAGGCGTCCCTCACCTACTGGTTCCACTTCCACCTCTTCCGAGGCTGCCGGCCCAGATGGAGGACCCTCTCTTGAGACAAATATTCGCGGGGCTCCGTGCACGTTTGGAGGGATCCCACACGCGAGGGAAAAGTCCGTGGGTGATGGCGTCGGGTCCGGCTTTACTCGAAGCCCCTCCTTCAGCCGAAGCAGCCACACCGGCACCCCTGCCCATTGAGGCAGTGGCAGAAGCGAACCAAGCAGAGGCAGAGGAGGCAGGAGAACACCGAGTGATGGCGGCGACAAGTGCTTCGGCGATGAACTTGGCCATTTCCTTAGCAGTGGTTGGCCAGGAATCTTCTGTCGAGCCACGCCGGCCAGGCGTCTTGACTCTTGCTCTTCCATCTTCTTCGGCCGCGGTGAACGTTGATTTGTGGGCGAAGGTGGACAGCACCGTGGAATTTACTCCCCCAGCCATGCCTTCGGTCAGTCACACCTCGTCGGAGGTGCCCGTCTATCAAATGCTGGTAACGCTGCGGACGATGCTATTTGCCGACCTTTCCTTATCATACCAGGAGGTACACACCATAGTGACGCAGCTGACCGGGGCGTTACAAGTGCTGGGCTGTCCACTGGAGGAGTGGTCGCGGCGGGTTCTCTGTTGCTGAAGTATGTGAAGCGTCGCGAGTTCCTCGAGACCCAGGCTCCCGACGCGCGCGCCGCGCTAGATGCCCAAGCGGACGAGTATTTGCAGGTCTTGGAGGCACGGCGCCATGATGAAGAGCGCCATGGGAAGGCCTTGGAGAAAGGCCAGGGCAGCGTCCGCTCCCTCAAGAGTCGGATCGAGAAGCTAGAGGGCTACCTTGCTGCGGCTAGGGTTGACCTTGCCGAGGCTGAGAAGGTGGTCGAAAGTGAGAGCGAAGCTCTCGCCGTCGCCCAAGTTGAAACGGTGTCCGCGGAAGCTGAACTCGCCCGTCTCGAGGAATTGAGGGGCCGGTTACGTGATATGACGAACTTCCCCTGCGTCGGGATCCTCCCCCTCGAGGACATCTTCAGGGGTGTCGACTGAGCGTCGCCTCCCTTAGCTCTCTCCTTTTTGTAACACAGGGGTATGCCCCGAAGCATATGTAATCTGATCCTTCTTTAAATAGAACAGAACAGTTACAGTTTCACGTGTTCTTTGTGTATGCATTCATCCCAGAAGGACCTCTCTTCCCCCTTTTTCTTCTGTGTGTATTATTTTCTTCTTCCTCTTCCCTCCCCTCCCTTTTTTGTGCTGAGACCCATTGGCAGGGTATGAGTCTTGCGAGGATTCGCTTCGGGAGAACCAGGCGGGAACCCATGTCAGGGCACAGGAGAGTGCTCGCCTTCCCAAGGGGAGGGCGAGGGACCACTCCACCATACCGAACGGGCGACTCCCTAGCTTCGCCGCAATATTGGAAGCGCGTGATGGCCTCAAGCGGGGGGCCTCGGTCAGAGACCGGTTTCTCGTCGTCCAGAGGGGACGGAGAGAAGAGTTTGTTAGTCAATGACCCGGACGGGAGGTCCGAGCCAAAGGGGTACTCACCGCCCGGGGAGGACGGAGAGAAGAGTTTGTTTAGTCAATGACCCGGACGGAAGGTCCGAGCCAAAGGGGTACTCACCACCCGGGGAGGACGGAGAGAAGAGTTTGTTTAATCAATGACCCGGATGGGAGGTCCGAGCCAAAGGGGTACTCACCGCCCGGGGAGGACGGAGAGAAGAGTTTGTTTAGTCAATGACCCGGACGGGAGGTCCGAACCAAAGGTGTACTCACCGCCCGGGGAGGACGGAGAGAAGAGTTTGTTTAGAAATTTCTTTTAGTACTTCCGTAACTACGGGGCGACGGCTAGAAACGGGAGGAGTTCCCCCTTTATCGGCTTCCACTCTTCCCTTGCCCTTGTATCTTTCCCCCCCTTTTTTTTTACTTCTCTTTTTTTTTCTTTCTTTCTCTTTTTTCTCTTCTCTTTTTTTTTCTCTTTCCTCTTCTCTTTCTCTTTTTTTTCTCTTCTCTTCTTTTTTTCTCTTTCTCTTCTTCTCTTTTCTTTTTCTTCTCTTTTTCCTCTCTCTTTTTTTTTCTTTTTTTTCTCTTCTTTTTTTTTACCTTCCTCTTCCCCTTTTTCGCTTTTTTTTTGAAAACATGGATAGTGGTCAAGTGCTTGGACATCAATCATGCAAACCCGCCCAAAATAGGGCGAGGGTCATATTATTGATTGAACGGGGCGCCGGAGCGTGGTACAGTCTCAAGTGCCTTCCATTAAGAGGCGGAACTGAACTTCCCCGCGATGGTTGACAATTACATAGGCCCCACCTTCGTAGACTTTTTGGACTACGTAGGGTCCGAGCCAGTTCTCATTCAGCTTACCCTTAGGGTTGGCAGCCATGAGGTCTCTTCTCTTGACCATGATGAGGTCGCCCTTTTTGAATTCGCGTTCCTTGACAAGCTTGTCAAAGGCGCGTGCAATCCGGGCCTGGTAGATCTGAATGTTCTGTTGGGCCTGGAGCCGCTTTCCTTCTAGACTGGAGAGTTCATCAAGCCTTCGTTCAACGTTGGTTTGCCCTTCAAGGACAAGGCCATGCTGAATGGCAACCCTGAGGGACGGTATCTCCAGTTCAACGGGGACGATTGCCTCCGAGCCATATACGAGAGAAAAGGGCGAGCAGCCTGTTGGAGTCTTGTATACGGTTCGGTATGCCCAAAGCGCCTCGTACATTCTTTCTTCCCAGTCCCTTTTGTTAGAGCTGACCGTCTTGGCCAGGAGAGTACAGAGTGTCTTATTAAAAGCTTCGGCCAGCCCATTGGCCTGTGGGTTGTAAGGAGTCGATGTCCTCCAATCAATTTTATATTTTTCTGCCAGCCGGTAGACCTTCTGGTTGCGGAAGTGGCTGCCGTTGTCTGACACAACTCGGTCGGGCGCGCCAAACCGGAATATGATATTACGGCGGACAAACCTGACCACGATCTCTCCGGTGACCTCCCGCAAGGCAACAACCTCTGCCCAGCGGGAGAAGTAGTCGGTTACCGCCAAAATGTACTTGCAACCCGTGGAAGACGCAGGTAAGGGACCCACAACATCTGTTCCCCATTGGGCAAACGGCCAACTGGGCGCCGTTGGGTGCAATTGCACGGGGGGCCTCCTGGGTATGGTGGCATGCTCCTGACATTTCTGACACGACTTAGCATATTTGCAGCAGTCGTCGAACATCGCAGGCCAATAATAGCCAAGCTTCTTTATTTCAATCTTCATTTTCGGCCCGGCCTGGTGTGCGCCAGCTGTCCCGGCGTGGACCTCCTTCATGACCCTCCAGGCTTCTTCAATGGACAAGCATCGGAGGAGTAATTTCTGCTTGGCGTCGGCCACCATTCGGAATAATATTCCATTTCGGAGCTCATAAGAGTCCTTAATTCTGATCAGCCTGATCTTCTCTTCTCTCTTCTTGGGCAGCTGCTGGTACTTGAACCACTGCATCAGGGGGTCCCTCCAGTCAGGTAGGCCGACGGCTTCTGCTGTGGTGACTTCTAGCTCTTCTTCTTCTGGTTCTTCTTCTATCATACTGGGCATCTGGCGCTGATTTATTACTTGGATACTGAGAGATCCATCTGGAGGCACTGCCAGTGAGCTCGCCAGTTTTGCCAGGGCGTCGGCTTGTGCATTCTCCCCTCTGGCGACATGGCCTATCTCAAGGAGGTAGAACCGCTCCATGAGTCTCTTCGCCTTAGTGTGATAAGGGAGCAACTCAGGTTTTCGGACATCAAATTGTCCCTGGACCTGCTTGACGACCAGCAGCGAGTCGCCGAATACTTGGAGCATTTTGATCTCCATTTGGAGGGACACCTGAAGGCCGATGATCAGAGCTTCATACTCTGCTTCATTATTTGTGCAGGGCTTAGTAATGCAGCAGGAAGTGTGCATCACTTCTCCGTCTGGCGATTTGAGGACGATGCCGGCTCCGGCCCGTACCTTGGCGTGTCCGGACGGGGTCGCTTCTGCTCTCGAAGCCCCATCAAAGTACAGCTGCCAGATAGCTTGTTGGACATGATCCACCTCCAGTGTCTCATCTTCGGGTAGCTCGGTGGCCAACGGGGAGCCTTCGGGCACGGGGTGTGCTGCGAAGAAATTCGCGACGGCTTGTCCCTTAACGGCCTTCTGCGGCATGTAGGTGATATCAAACTCCATGAGCAGCATGGCCCACTTGCCAAGGTGCCCCTTCGGGACAGGCTGGAGGAGGATGTGCTTGATAGGGTCAGCTCTGGATATTAGACTTACTTCATGGGACAGCATGTAATGCCTCATCTTCTTGACTGCGAAGACCAAAGCAAGGCAGACTTTCTCTATCGGAGTGTATTTGGCCTCCGCTCCCACCAATCTCCGGCTGAGGTAGTAGAGCGCCTGCTCCTTTCCCTCATCATTATTCTGGGCGAGCATTGCCCCCAGTGAATATTCGGTAGCTGCTATGTAGAGAACAAGCGGTCTGCCTTTGACAGGTGCCCCCAGGACGGGCGGGGTCTTCAGGTACTCTTTTAGCTGGTCGAACGCGCGCTGGCATTCGTGACCCCAGCTGAAGGGTGCGTTCTTCATCATCAGTCTGTGAAAGGGTTGGCAACGCCCCGACAGGTTGGAGATAAACCTGCGGATATAGGCTAGACGGCCCTGTAGGGACCTCAGCTCTCCCAGACTCTTCGGAGGGGGCAACTCCTGGATGGCTTTTATTTTGAAGGGGTCAATCTCGATCCCTCTGTGCCGGACAATAAAGCCGAGGAACTTACCACTGGACACGCCAAATGCGCACTTCATAGGGTTCATCTTCAGCCCATACAGCCGGAGCCTTTGAAAGACGACCCTGAGGTCGCTTAGATGTTCAGCTCTCTTCTTAGTCTTGACAACTAGATCATCAATGTAACATTCGACCTTGCTATATAGCAGCTCGTCGAAGATCTTGGTCATTGCCCGCTGATATGTAGCACCGGCATTCTTGAGACCGAAGGGCATCCTCTTGTAGTGGAATATCCCCTTGGGCGACCTGAAAGCCGTGTGAATCCGGTCATGGTCGGCTATCCAAATTTGGTTATAGCCGGACGATCCATCCATAAAGGACAAGGCCTCGTGGCCAGTGGTTGCATCAATCATCACTTCGGTGATAGGCACCGGGAAATCATCTTTTGGGCAGGCTTTATTCAGGTCGCGGAAATCCACGCAAATCCTGATCTGTCCATTCTTTTTCTTTACCGGTACAATGTTGGCCAACCAAGTGGTGTATTGGTTCTCCGCCACGAAGCCGACATCTATGAGCTTGTCGACCTCCTTGCAGATCTGGCTGATCAATTCCGGCCTCATACGCCGGGGAGACTGCTTTCACTGGTTCCACTGTGGGATCAATGGCCAAGATGTGCTGAGTCACCTCGGGGCTGAGCCCAGGCATTTCTTTATAGTTCCAGGCAAAGCAATCCCGGAATTCTTGCAGCAACTTTGTGTATTGTTCTCTCTCCTGTAGGGGCATAAGAGCACTCAGAAAGGTCGGCCTGGGGTCTCTTCTGTGCCAAGGTTGATCTCAATCAATTCGTCGACTGTGGCCTGGCCGCGATTTTCAATTTCCGGCGGGGCTGGCGACAAATCGATGAAGTCTTGATCTTCATTGTCTTCGGGCTCGAGGACGCCATCCCCCTCTTCTTGTTCCTCATGAAGGGGCGCGGGGGCTGCATCTGTCGCGCATTCCTCGTGGACCGTAGCTGCCGGGTCCGCGGGGTCCGCTGGTGCAGAAAGGCACAAGGCCACCTCGGGATCTTCTGTATAATCATCGTAGACAGCTCCGGCGGGGGCCGGGGCAGCCGCATCTTCAGGCGCCTGGTATCGGATGGATAGTGTATAGGGTCCTCTTCTGGGGCTGTCCGCCACGTGGGGGCATGGTGGGGCTACCACATAGTCTCCCATTCTGAGCTCGTCCCTGTCAATGAGGTTTTGAGCAATGTCTTTGAAGACATAGCAGTCTTCGATGGCGTGGCCCAGTATCTGGTGGTAGGGACAAAACAGTGGGTCCCCACTTCTTCGGGTGTCCTGCGGCCTCTTGGACCGTGGGAGGGAGACCTTGCCGTAATGGCAGGCCCAGTCGAAGATACCCCGGTCTTCTCTCTCGGGAAGAGTAGGCTTCTGCAGCTTCTCTTGGAGTGTCAGGCCTTGCCTGGTTGGCCGCCCGGTTAATGGGCTTGCCGTGTCTCTCGTCTCCCTTCTTGACCAGACGGGAACATCGGGACTGGTGTCTCGGGGTCGAGACATGTAGCCACCCCACGGGCGGAGAGAACCCTGGATGAGGTCGGCAACTAGCGAGGCCAACTCAGCCAGCCGTGCTTTTAACATCTCGATCTCCCGTTGCTGCCTATGGTACAAGGCGTACATGACGGGGTCATATCGAGGGGAATTTGGGGCATGACCCATGCTTCTGCTTCTTGCTTCGCCAGCAGGCCGAAGTGAGGGCGCCTCGGCGGTGTGCTCTTGCGAGGCTAGTCTGTCGGAGAGAGAGGGGGTTTTCCCCGTGCAGCAGCGGCGGAGAGGGTTCCAAAGGAACACTTCTTCGTCTTGTGCCTCCTCAGCCGGAGGCCTGGGATATACTTCTTGGTGGGCTTCCCGCAAATCTACAGCTTCCGCGGGGTCGTCGCCGGACAAGGCCGAAACTGATATCACATCAGTTTCGTAATAATCTTCTGGTGAAAAGCCCAGACCGGGGTGCTTGGTGATTTGCAGCAACCGCCGATCCAGGTTTGGTGGGTTCCACATTCTTTCGAACATTTCCTTCCGGCTGGAGGGTTGATAGGGGGGAATCTTTTGCTTTCTGACCATTCTGGCTGCCTGGTCGGTCATATGGGGGAGTCCCACAATGGGGACGTGCGGGTCATGCAACTCGTCAGGAAACCGGCAATCATCGTCTTCCATGACTGGCTTTTCCCCGGCAACATAAAAGATAGTGGATGGCCCCTCCGGGTTAGGCACTTCAAAGGTCCTCAGCCGCTCGGCCGCTTGACAGTCAATCTCTGTAATGGGCTTGATGATCCCTGGCGGGACTTTGACATCCTCCATCAGGTCTTCGAGGCAAGGCGTCCCCGGTGTAGAGTAGATAGGGAGAGGGGCTCCCTTAAATACCCCCCCCCCCTCTTGTGCAATGAATGGTACATGTGGGGGAGCCACATAACCTGGGGGCGGCGGAGGAAACCAACTGCCCGACTCCACTTTCTTCTTCCCTTTGTCTTGGGCGGCTTGGGGGGCCTGCTTCGCCTTCTCTAGATATAGATTGGCATCTGACAAGTGACACTCGAACACCACGAACGGGTGGAGGTCGGCGAAGATTCTGACTTCCTTCCCTTCACAGGGGTACTTGATGCATTGATGCAGGGTGGGGGGCACCACTCTGTTCTGGTGTAGCCAGGGCCGGCCACGCAGCGCCTTATAGGAGGTGTTGGAGTTGATGACGTGGAACTGGACCTTGGTGGTGAAGTCATCAAAGGTCAGGCTGAACTCTGCGACCCCCATGGGCACCTCACATTTCTGGTTAAAACCAGCAATCTTGACATTTCGGACCTCAACCAGGTGTACATCAAAATAATGCTTTTGGTACACCCGGTATGGGAGTATATTCACTGCTGCCCCCGGGTCGATCAGGACCCTGTTGATGGGCTGGCCGTTCAGCTGCCCTTTCATGTAGAGGGGCCTGTTATGGCTGCAGGTCGGCAGGAGCATGTCGTCTTCTGTGAAAGCCACAGCTACTTCAGGTGAGGTTTCTGCCAGGCAAGCTTCAAGGTGCGCTGGCGTCTGGAGTGCGGCAATGATGGCTTGCCGTGTTTCTTCGTCCAAAGACAGCATCTCCCACACGGTAAACCGGGTCGGGATCTTCTTAAGGTGTCTGACTATTCGGTCGGCAGCCCGCACCTTGAGTAGTTTCATCTCTTCGGGCTTGCTGCGCCTGCCCCCACCCTGAAGCTGGGGTGTCAGGTCGGAGGATGCCAGCTTTGTGGGCTCTGTTGCAGCCTGCTGAGCCGGCGGGGCCTGCTGGGCTTCCTCCACCCCCCGCATGAATTCGGCGAGGTTTGGGATATCACTGTTGTCCGCTTCTGGCTGAGGAAGCGTTGCCGCTGGTAGAGCTTGAGAGCTGCTTACTTTCTCGGTCAAAGGAGACCCCTGGGAGCGCGCCTTCCCGCCTGCTCGGGCTAACAGGAATTTGGCGAATGAAGGGGTGCCTCGGCTCCTAGCCCCTACGGGGTAGAGACCCGCCGGAGGAGGGATCTCGGTGCCTCGGACCTCAGGGTCGGGACCTGGTATGGTTGTTCCCCCCTGAGCATGATGTTGAGGTTATCCTGAGGAGGGCGCCCCCACTTCCTTCCCGACCTGGTGGCGTGTTGGGAAGTGGAGACTTCAGCTTGATTCGCTTCCGGCGGCTCATGGGGTGGCTCTTCTTCTGTTTCCTCCAGGGAAAGGGCAGTGTCGAATAAAGCCGAGAGGGTGTTGCAGGCGACGACGACCTCCTTCTTCTTCTTGCCCCTGGGTCTTCTCTTCTTCTTCTTCTTTCCTGCTGCGGCGGATGGCTGCTCTTGGGGAAATTCAGCCCACAGGGGAGGCTCTTTCTCTGCTTCAGCTTCTGCCCCTGGAGCCAGTTCGAGTGATTTGAACTCCTCCCATGGGACGTACTCCTTCAGCTCCACGGGCTGGATTTCGGGCTGCTCATAATCTTCAAGCCCATCAATAATAGCCTGTAGTCTTTCAACCTCTGGGTTGGTCTTCTTGTGCATCCGCAGCGGGACAGAGCTCTTTTTATTGTGAGTGGACCGCCTCATGACTAGTCGGGGGGCCGTGTCGTGGCGAACTGGGCTTACCGGGGGCGGTGCAGGCAGGGGTGTCACGTCCCTCAGACGACTCCGGGGCTGGGTCGAGGGACGTGTGCTCTTCTATTCTTTCTAGTTGCAGTCTGCCAATCTCCTTGATCCTGAGCCGGGGTCATGATGAAGGTCTCATAAGTGGCGCGGGCGCAGGCCTCCGCCCACTCCTCAGGCAACTCCTGGTATAGCGAGACCATGTTGACAGTGGAGGTTATGCTGGGCAACTCATGCGGTTGCGGGGGGTCCACTCTATGCTCCCCCATGTCCAGCTCCCCATTCTTGATCAAGGACTCAATGACATCCTTGAAGACATAGCAGTCTTCAATGGTATGCCCGAGCACTCGGTGGTACGGGCAGAAGCGCGGGTCGTCCTTTTTCTTTAGATCGCCGGGCCTTTTCGGTTCTGGCAGTGTAATTTTGTTGTAGCTGGTTGCCCATTCGAACAGAAGCTTAGACTTGTCCCGGGCAAAGGAATACAGCTTATTCCTCATCTTCTCCCTTAGTGAGGGGCCCTCCCGCCGTTCTGCGGCTCTGGGCGGAGGAAGGTCGGCAGCCCCCTTGGCTTTCTCTTTCTATTTTTCAAAAGCCTGGAAATCTAATGTGTGCACCTCAGGGGGAGCCGGCTTCTTCTCTGCCTGCCTGGCTCTTTGGCTTGACATGGCCGGGGTGGAGGAGTATCGGGCCAAAAATGCCTCGATCTCTGCTACCACGTTGTTCAGGCGGTCAAATGTCTTGACCTCGGCGCCGATCATTCTTTCCAGGATTTCTTTCTTCAAGTTCTGTTTGTAGATCTGCACCGCATCCTCCTGGTGTGGGGGACGCCTGCACCTCATGCTGAGGTTCCTCCATCTCTTGATATAGTCGAGGGCCGACTCGTCATTCTTCTGTCTTGTGGCGTAAAGTTCTGCCACGGTGACCTCCCGCTCCGCAACATAAAATCTCTCTTTGAACTTCTTTTGCATGTCGGGCCAGTCGGCGACAGACCCGGGTGGCAGGCCGGAGTACCACTCAAAGGCAAGCCCGGTGAGTGTCGAGCCGAAGAACTTCAAGAGGTAGGCCTCATCAGCAGCCAAGTCCCCCATGACATTCACATAATAAGCAATGTGCTCCCTGGGGGACCCTTGCCCGTTGAACTTTTCGAACTTGGGTGGCTTGGTGACGCCGACCGGTAACTTCTTCGCAGCATAGTGAGCCGGGTAGGGCACCCTATAGACGTCGAACGGCGTCTGATCCCCGTCGCCTCTCTCGGCCAGTTTCATGTCTATCATCTGTTCCAGCATCAACCGGATAACTGTTGCTGGGTCGACCGGACTCGGATAAAAAAGAGCGGGCTATGCGCTCGGGGTAGCCAGCACGGTCGCCTGGGGGGCCATGAGGGACCCTTGGGAAAGTAAGGCCTGTGGCGGGACTGGTGCGGTGCAGTGTGCCTGCTGCAGGGACGTGTCCCCGAGAGGGTTGAGGGTTGCTGGAAGGGCTACTTCTGAAAATTGCCCCCTGTCCCTAGGCGCTTCGAGTAAAACCTCGGTCTGCTAGGACATCGGGGGCGGTGTGTTCCGTTCATTCAATTGCTTTTTAAGTGATTCAATTTCCTGCTGGAACCGCTGCATCATGAGCAGCATTGCCGGGTCAACCGCGGGGAGGCCGGGCATGCCCCCTGTCTCCTCGGCCGGGGCGTCCTCGGATGATGTCGAGGGTCCGCCACTCGTGTCGCCGGTGGTGACCACATTGGCCGTCAGTGCCAAGAGGGGCTCTTCAGGTAAGGTCCCTTCGGCCCCTGTGGGTGCCACACCACCTGCCGTTCTCCCTCTTCTGGTGAGGGGTCCCGGCCTGACGGCGATTCTGGCCACTTCTTCCGGATCGGTGGGCAAGGCCCCGTACCGACCGTGAACTCATGCCATGTTGCAGGTGAATGTTTGCCATCTCTTGTTCTTGCTTCTCTTTGTCTCCCTCCTGGACGATCTTCCTGGGAACACCAGTCTGTCGAAGACCGATCGTCGGGGCGGCGTTTCCTCCCGTACAGGGGACTGGCGCGGCTCCTCCGAGCGATTCCTCGACTCCGCGCTGGGTGCGGGTCGGGCTCCTTCTTCTGGGAAAGCGGAGGCCATTGCCCCCAGCAGTCTCTGGCGGCCGGCGGGGGTGCTACCCGGGCCTCGGAGGTAATTTCTCATAACCTGCTCGATCCCTTCCCACTCCTGGTCAGGGAGAGCAGCCTGCGGTTGCATGTCGATAATAGTGTCAGGGGGAGAATAGGCCTTGAGTGCTGGGCGAGCAGCATTGTGTCGGCGCCCTCGGGGGCGGCGGTGGACATTCTCGGATGGCACCGGGATGACGGGTGCCGGTCGGAGAGTTGGGGTTATCACGTCGACCCTGCCATCTCGTCGGGCCCTCCTCGGGCGGGAAGTGCTGGGCCCTGCCTGGGCGGGTGCAGTGGGCTGGGCCTCCTTGGGTATCCAGACTTGCTTCAGTTTGGCCGGCCTGTGAGCCGGCGCCTTTTTCTGTGCCGCAGCTGGGGTTGCGGGCGTGGCCCTCTCTTTCAGCTTCTCCAGTCCTTGAAAAGAGTTGCGGACTGGGACGGTCGGGACGATACGGTCCGGTGTCACTTGGGACCTCTGCCCGTCCAGACGGACTCGGAGGGCCCCAGCAGTCATGGATTTTCCGGAGTTGGACGAGCGGCGCCCCGAGCCGGCGCCGGTGTTGTTCCTCCGAAGCCTTCTTCGGTGGGACACTGACCCTCGGTGGGAAGGGCCGGTAGTTTGGTGCACGTGGTGCACGTTGCAGCTCAGCGTCGTTGTGGGGACGCTGTTGTTGTTCTTGGCCGCAGCTCGGCCGACAGCAGCTTCGACGGCCCCCGGAGCGGGAGCGTTGATCTGGGACTCTTCAGGCACCTTCACCTCAAGAATGTCGACAAAGGCCACCCCCAAGAAGTTGGGGAAGCCTACGGTGGGAGGGAAGCTCCCGAAGCTGAGTGGGACCGCCAGGTAGCCACCTCGGACGTGGTTCTCGACGGGCTGAGGGCCGCAAGTGACAGCCATGGTTGGCACCATGATGCAATGCTTTCTCCTGCATTTGGCAAAGTAACGCAATTAGTATTACAAGAAGGGGGCCGCGGGGCCCCTAATTTCGGCAAAAAGACGAAGGGTGGATCGGTCCCACCGGGCGTGCCAGAACTGTGGACACACTTTAATTCGCTTGTTCAGGTGGTTTCGTCTATTAAGTGCGTGGGCGTGCCAGTCACCGAAGTGACGATTTATTCGGGGCTCCGAAGAGGCCATGGTGCGCTCGATCTGACTTCGTCAGACGATTGTGTGGTTCGTGTCGGGACCGAATCCCGTTGCACCATCAAGGTTACGACGTCATTTACATCCCCCATACGAGGGAATACCCTTGATTAATTACCGAAATTAGGGGCCCTGCGGCCGAGGAGAATGATACTAATTGCGTGAGAAAGAGACAGGAGAAAATCACACCAAAGTACGCATTAGGATGTGAGCCACTGGCCATGTCGGTCACTCGTGGACCTTTTCATATTCGGGCACGGGCCCATGATAGAAACGTGACGGAAAACTGGAGCGATAAATGAATCCGATCTGATTAGAATGTCGGCCCAAGACTGAGTCTGGGCACGATCATAGCAAGATGAATCCCGAGACGTGGGCCCGGCCTGCGAGGGCGGCATCACTGTTCCTTCTACGTCGAGTCACGGAGAGAGAGGGCTGCAATGTAGAATTATTAATACCTTGTAATGTTTTATCATTATTACTCTTATTATCTTGTTGCTCATTCCTCTTCCCGCATCTGTTCCGGGTAACTTCCCTTATCTTGCTCATTGCTATTATTACCCCCCCCCTTTTTATTATTATTATTATTGCTATTTATTTCATTCGTCATCTTTTTTTTTGTACGGATATGTTCAGGTTTATTTATTCATCACGACTTTTATTAGTTTGTCAGTGCTGCCATTAGATGCCTATATGTATATATATATGTGTGTGTGTGTGTGTGTGTGTGTGTGTGTGTGTGTGTTCATATATTATATATATATATATATATATATATATATATATATATATATATATATTTATTATTATTTTCTTTGGGGGAGCTGGCCCCTAATGGGTTGAAAGGGGGGCTAAAGGGGGAGTGTATCGCTGAAGGAAGGTGGGCAGAAGAGTGTGCCGGCGAAGGGCTGGGGATGGGTGCCGCTGGAGGGCTTAAGGAGGTGTACCGGTGAAGGAGGGCGGCGGGTGTACCGGCGAAGGGCTGGAGTTATGTGCCGTTGAAGGGCATGAGGATGGCGTACCGGTGAAGGTCTGAAGGAAGTGTACCGCTGGGGCGATGGCTGGAGAGTGTGTCATTGAAGGAGGGGGGATAACATAAAGTCTGTACGTTCCTCAGCCTAAAGTCTATACATTGTCTATTCAACCAGCACACAAAGTCTATACGTCCTTTAGTCTAAAGTCTGTACATTGCGGCTCAAAGTCTATACATTGGCCATTGGCCGCAGTTCAAAGTCTATACGTTGCCCAGCATAAAGTCTATACATTGCAGCTCAAAGTCTATACATTGCAGCATGAAGTCTATACATCAGCCACCATAAAGTCTATACATTGCAGCCCAAAGTCTATACATTGCCCAGCATAAAGTCTATACATTGCAGCTCAAAGTCTATACATTGGCCGACATAAAGTCTATACATTGCAGCCCAAAGTCCATACATTGGCCAGCATAAAGTCTATACATTGCAGCTCAAAGTCTATACATTGCAGCATGAAGTCTATACATCAGCCACCAAGTCTATACACTGCAGCACAAAGTCTGTACATTGGCCAACCCCAAGTCTATACGCTGCAGCATGAAGTCTATACATTGCCCAAGTCTATACGCTGCAGCACAAAGTCTGTACATTACTCATTGCTGTGTTTGTATGTCGATATGCCGGGTCTATACATTGAGTTTGAGATGGTGGATGAGGGTTAACGGCGAAGAGAGAGAGAGAGATAATGGAAAGGGGTGTACCGCTGGGGAATGGAGTGTGCCGCTGGATGCAAAAAGGGGTGTGCCGCTGGGGGTAGCAAGGGTGTACCGCCAAGGGTAATGAGAGTGTACCGCTGGGGCCTGGCAGAGGGTGGTAGAGTGTGCCGGCGAAGGACCAGATGAGTGCACCGTTGAAGGCGCTGAGGGAAGTGTGCCGGCAAAGGGGAAAATGAGGTAGTGGGAGAGGGATGAAGGCGTACCAGTGAAGGTTATTGGAGTGTGCCGCTGGGGACACGACAGAGCGTGCCGGTGAAGGTTGGGATCTTCTATTATTCATTTTTAAGGCTTTTCTTTTCTTCGTTTATTGATTTTTATACAGTCTTATATAAACTTCTTATTTCCTTGGTTCTGTTCAGCCTTTTTGCTCACAAGTCAGACGTCTAATATGTTATGTCGTTATTCAGTTCAGTTCTTCTCACGCTACCGGCAGTGGCTCGATTAGTCGGAAAGTTTTATCGTTGATCGTTCTGTTTGTTTGTTGCTACCTTTTGCCTTTTTAATATGTTGTTATTTTCTGACAAAAATTCGGCAGCATCTCCCCTTGACCCGAGCGTAAGGGAGGTAAAGGGGACGCGCCCACATGGAGTGGCGGAACCCAATAACTGGAGGTGGGCGCCCGAGGGCAACAACACCTTTATAGAACTTCGAAAAACACGAAGGAAGAAACAATGGGCTGAAGGCCCCTTGGGTTAGACAAGGTGGACTGGGGCTCAGAAAAGGTGTGCCGCTGAGGGCCTGAAAGGTGTGCCGTTGAGGGCCAACAGGGGGTGTACCCCTGAAGGCTGAAAAGGGTGTACCGGCCAAGGGCCAACGGGGTGTGCCGCCGAGGGCCAAAAGGTGCGTCGCTGGGAGATAGAAGGGGAGCTAAGTGTGTGGGCTGGGAGGCTTGCAGATTATTCAGGAAAATAAGGGGAGTTCAAGGCCAAGGGTGGGCCACTGGTAGCTGGGTGTTCGGAGAGAGAACAAGGGTCCCCCTCTCTCCTCAAGCCGGTGGGCGTAATGGATGGCCATGGAGGGGAGTGAAGAGCCCATGAGGCCTAAACTCATAGGGGAGGAATCACATTGCTACGGAGACTCCAAAAAACATCGGAAGAAAAGAGAGGATGAACAACACACCATGCACTGTGAAGGCGGGAGTAAACCAACAGAAATAGCAGGAAAGACCCAAGAAGGGCGATTTTTCATTCATGGGAAGCAAAGGGCCGAGGCCCTACATATACATTGACGGACACACCCGAGCCAAGGCTACGGGCAAGAAAGAAAACCCAAGAGCAAACGAAAGGGAAGAGGAAAATAAAGAAAACCATAGAAGGGAAGGTGTTGGGGGCTGAAGTGGGGATGACCGTCCACCCTCCTTCTCCCACAGGTCCCCCCTAGTACCCTCAACTCTCTTCCTCTCTTACTCTCTCTTCTTCCCGGTGACCGTCGGAGGAGATTCACGCCGGAACGCCTCTTCTTCCCTTCTCTTTTCTCTCCGTGTGTGTGTCTATGTCCGTCTCTTTCTCCTTCTTCTCTTTTTCCTCTGTCTGAGTCTCCGTCCCCTTAGCCAGTTGAAGCGGGGGTCTTTTTATACTCCCTGTCGTCGGAGCTTTGAGCACGACCGCCGAAGGCGGGAAGCAGCTCTGTCATGATGATCAAGCTTGACTCTTCCATCCTGGGTGTCAGGGGACTAGCCTGCGTGGCCCAGTCATTGATCGACACCTCGGATCGGCCACTGCGCGCCGAAGATGCGTAGGGCATGGGCACCACGTCGTTTGCCGTTGAAAATGGCTTACGCTGTGCCGTTGGCGGGCTGCACAAGCGTGCCGCAGGAGAGCCAAAAAGGCGTGCCGCTGGAGCCTCCTGAAGGCGTACCGCTGAAGGCCCATTTGGGCGTGCCGCTGAAGGCCCTGGGGGCGTGCCGCTGAAGCCCATTGGGGGCGTGCCGCTGGAGCCCATTGGGGCGTGTCGCTAAAAGGCCCTGGGGGCGTGCCGCTGAAGGCCATCGGGGGCGTGCCGCTGGAGCCCATTGGGGCGTGCCGCTAAAGGCCATTGGGGGCGTGCCGCTGAAGGCCTTGGGGCGTGCCGTTGGAGGCCAAAATTGGGCATGTTTCTGAAGGCCTATTGGGCGTGTTTATGACCCCGTTATGAGCCCGTTATGGACACGAGTCGTGGCCTATTTGGCTCTTCTCGGGGCTCACGGATTGTGGCCCTTTTTGTGCTTGGTTTCTCTTCACTGTCGTGACTCCTGGAGGCGACTTCACGATAATCTCTCTCGGGGCTTATTTACTCGGGCCGTTGTTGATACTGGGCCGGGTAGGATGTCATGGGTGTGCAATTTTGGTGTCCACAGGTGTGCCGCTGGGGGTTGAGGGGTGTGTCGGTGGAGGGTTGAGGACTGCACCGCTTGAGGGTTGAGGAGTGTCCCGGCCAGGGGGTTGAGGACTGCACCGCTGAAACGGGTGAGTTGGGGTGTACCGCTGGGGGATTGAGGACTGCACTGCTAGAGGGTTGAGGAGTGTCCCGTCCAGGGGGTTGAGGACTGCACCGCTGAAAGGGGTGAGTTGGGGTGTACCGCTGGAGCATGGGTACGTGGGGTGGTTCTGTTTTGGTTTTCTTTTGCTCCTGAAATGCAGGTGAAGGGAGGGGGGTTTTCTTTTATTCATGGAGTGCAGGTGGGAAATCCCTTTTGTGATTTTTGTTAATGCCTTCTTTTATTCAGGCAGCGCACGTGAGAAATGTTAATTAGGTTTCTTCTTTGTTCATGCAGCTTGCAGAAATGTCTTATTATTTCTCTTATTTATTCTGTCTAGGGTTGACAGATCATAGACTCTGACGGTCTAGAAGTGGGGCGTCACAGTGATTGTGACGGTCAGAGAACAGCCGTTACCCTTATGTAACGTGTTTGTATTGGTGCGTCAGAGTTAACCGAGTAACTCATATACCACAGAGACTGTGACGGCTCATAGTAAGGCCGTTACATGAATGTGACGGTCCTACTGTCACGCGTCAGAGTGTCTGCTAACAGAAAGCAATATGAAACATAAGAGATTAACTCACATCATGCCTATAACCAAACACCATGAGTTTCTAGGCATGATAAAGAAGGATAGGCTATCTACATGCATAGGTGACCATGAATAAATGAAATACATGTTTTAAGTTCTCAATTTAGGGTTAAGATATGTATGTAATGCATGGAACTAGTAAAACATGAAATTGATGCTCTACTATGCATGAAATTCAATCAAACCAGAGGGCTTATAGTCCTATCAAGTTGTTTTTTTTTTTGCCGTTCATGAGATAACCTACCTCTTGTCTAGGCTTCAAACTTCCAATTATGGTCTGAACACTGAACCCTAGTTCCCTTCTTCCTGTGATTTTTCAGCAACTTCCTTGGGCTCTATCTCCACGACCTCTTGACCTAAAGATGTGAAATTTGGAGAGGAGTTAGTCTAAAGTATTGTAAACAAATGCTTCTAAAGAACTTACCCAAGATTACACCTCCTTACCTTGATTCCTTGCGAGCCAATAGTAAGGGTCGCACAGTTCAGAACTAGGTCCTATTTATAGGGTTTTGACTAGGGTTTGAAGATTAGATCGATTCTAGAGTCCTTAATCTGCCAAACCTGATCTCTAAGAGTCCTTAGGGTCTTTATACATTGTTCCAATTAGGTCTCTTGTGGATAGGAACATCAAGTTCCAATCTTTTTGCAAGTTCTTTCACTTTCGGAACTCGCAGGCTGTGACGGTCGAGCCCTGCCGCGTTACACGGCTGTGGCGGTCTTACGATAGACCGTTACAGTCATCGTATTCAGAATAAAACTCTTTTATCCATTATCCATTAAATTATCTTATTAAGTAGTGTTTATCTTTTAAAAAATATGAGGATAGGCTTAATAACCTTCTAGAATATAGGCCAAACTAAATGGGCCTGGTCTTTAAATCTTCTGGATAATAATTAGATAGGCTAGGTTATCTTATTAACATATTTGGGCCTTATAATGACTTATTAACCCAAATAAATTCTAGAAAATGATTAATAAATCCATAAATTACTTATATAAATTCTGGGGCACTACAACAGCACTTCCACATTGGCTGGTAAACGCTTCCCAAAGGTGAAACCTGTAAGTTTACGACCTAGGTACTTCCACACAGAGAAGTTTGTCCCTTTTTTTTCTTCTTGTGCCTGAGCGCACATCTTCACCTTCCTTGTTTGATTTCCGTCCAAACAATTGTTGAATTTGAAAGACCATCTTCAAGGTCACCTCATTGAGACTCTGAAAAACATTCCAACCCATAATATTAAAAGCGTGTCTCATCACACCTTGGCATCTACTTTTCAGTCCGCTCCTACTCCATTTCATTTCACCTCTATGTCACTCCATTACGTGCCACTCTCTTGCAAAACAGACGCCAAGGCGGGGCAATTGTAGACACGCCGTTTTTGACATTACCGTGAGTAAATCTCATATTACACTATGATACCCCAAGGTTGCCTTCACACTTTTAATTACTTTGGTGATTTCCTATTTTTCTGAATTTTTTTATATTTTGTTAAATTTTTTCATTAAAAATCTTTGACGTGTCAAGCTGCTTTGACGCCTCAATATTAAGGTGTCAAGGTACCTTGACGCCTTCATAAAAATATTTTTTATTATTTTTTATTATTTTTTAAATATTTCTTTTTCCTTTTTGAAAGTGGCAGGGTACCTGGACGCCTCTTTTAAAGGCGTCCAGGACCCTAGACGCCTCATTCAGAGTTTCGTGCAACACGCGGGCGACGCCGCTCTGGTCGGCTAGTTTGACGTTTCGAATAAATCCAATTATGAAGATGTCATTGATCCTAGACGCATTTTAGAAGTCAAAGTTAGGTGCCGAAACCACTCGTTTTCTCCGCTGTCGACGGCTTTCAACGCCGTTTTAATGAAAATTCATTGAGGCGTCAAGGGTCCTAGACGCCTCAATCAATAAAAAAATAATAAAAAATCATGGGCGCGTCCAGTCAGCTGGATGCCTTAACATTGAGGCGTCCAGGACCCTGGACGCCTCAATAAAATTTTTCCCTATAAATAGGGACCCCCCTCCCTCGAAATCAGAGAGCTTCAGATCCGACAGAGGAGAGGGAAACTCTGTCGGATTCTTTTCTAACCCGTGGGTTTTGTAGGAGGAGGTTCTGCCGAATTTTTGGGTGCCCGTGCTCGCGAAAGGAAGGCAATCTTCATCCACCGTGCCTCCACGACGTCCCCACGCTGTCGGAGCTCCGCCGGATCACGTCATCGACGCCTTCAATAAGCCACTCTCCCCCCTTTCTCTTTTGCCATTTCTATTGCATGCATCATCCGCCATTTGTCATCTCGCTTCTGTTTTATGCACGTTTGCACGATCCTTCATCCATCATAATATTTTCCTCCTATTCGTGTCCGAGAGGGGTTTAAAAATAACACCAACCAGGTGTGTGTCTCGCCATGATTTCGCTATTTTCATCATAAAGGATTGATACTACACTGCCATTTTTCTGATTCATTTCCTCTTTGTCTGTTTTCGCAAGGGTAACCAAAGAAGGACCTCACCGTCGGCCGGCCGAAAAGAAAGGAAGAAGCAACCCACCATTTCCCGCTTTTGAGATAAACGCGATCACTCTTCCTATTTTTGGGGTCTCCAGCCCTTGGCGATCACATCATATTTTCGAGGCCGCGGCGAGTCACTTCCCGCTATGGCCGTTTGAATTCTGTCTTTAAAATTCTGCCCTATTCTCATCTCTTCGAGGCCTATATCCCACTGGAGCAATCTCCCGTGGCAGTGCTATGGCCGTTTAAATTCCCATCTTTTAAATTCTGCACCATCCCCATCACCCCGAGGTCACGGAGAGTCATTTCCCGCTATGACCGTTTAATCCCCGCCTTTATTACGCCATATCTATTCTGCATAACCCCCCCCCCCCCGGAGCAATCTCCCGTGGTGGTCTCTATCTCTCTCTCTTTCTGTGTCAAAGCAAAACGAGCGCGCTTCGCTCCCCGCCACATTCCGCGTGACGTCGCTCACAGGGTTCGGTTTGGTGGCCTGTGAGCTACCTTGGGAACCGTACTTCTGCGTTTCTTTGTGGACGTGAGTTCCATTTCTTCTCCGACTGTGGTCACCGTGCGACGGTGCTGGTATGAGGGACGGTCCCCGTACTTCGTCGGGTTCGGACGTTGTTTTCCGTTGACTTGAGAGTCTACTCCTTCAGTGACGCTCCACTAGTCGTAGCCTACCAGTACGCGTGTGTTGGTCTCACCTGGGAGTATGTGTACGGGCTTACCCTAAGGACGATTTTTAGACTGGTTTCTGTCGGGCCCCACGTTTGTAGTCAGAGTCCGGCTAAGGGAAAAACTAGTTAGAGGCCAGACCTAGGACGCATGGTCTGTGTGTGCACACGTGGTTGGGGGCAGTAGGACCAGCGCTGACAAGCGCGACCCCAGCTAGTCACTTGCTTTGTGGTTACTTGTACGGTGTCTGTGCCTCTGGTAGGCGCTACCACGTCAGGCAGTTCACCTGCGGTACAGTGTAAGACGTCAGGGGACGCTGCCGACTGTGCTTCTAGTGGGAGGTACTCCTGTCGAGTCGAGAGTGATAGAATGTCAGTTTCCGTGACTTCGACCTTTGGGTTTTCCGTCGTGTTGACCGTTGAGTTCCGGTTCTTTCACCGTGACACGTGTGTCGCGTTTCGTGCCGTGAGACTAGTGCTAGTGGCTTTACCGAGGTTGCGTCTTGTTAGTGCGGTGTCCACGATCGGATGGTCAGGGTTGCACCTTGGACAGCGTGTCCAAGTTGGCCGTGTCCCGGGAGACAGGCCTCTACGGCAGGGTTGCTGTAAATTTTTACTTCAGTAAGTGGTGAAAGTATGGTCCGGTTCCCGACTGCGAGATCGGGACTTCTCTTTTTGCTTGGCCGGTACAGTAGGAGTAGCTGTAGTGCCGAGTTTTGACCGGCCACCGGGTTTACTGTTCCTGCTGTTACGGTTGCACTTGTGGTTATAGCTTTCCGTGCCTCCATTGTTCTCAGTTGGGGTTCCGCGGGATCCCTACTGGGCCAGTGACAGGAAGCTCACCCATGCTTTTCAGGTGTGGCGGTTCTTCCTCGTGGTTCGAGGGCGCGGTGCGGAGGTTCTAAGTTGCCAGCTTGCCGGGCCGAGTGTTCACTCAGCATGTGTTACGCTTTACTGTTTTGGACTGTACTTTCTGTTGGACTGGACTCTGTTGTAGTTGTAGTTATTTATTTATTTCTGTTAATTGTTGAGTTGTCCTGCTTTATTTCCTATTTCTTTGTGCCTCCACACTCCTTTTAACCCTTCCGAGCCCTCCCGGCTCGTGGGCGGCGGTTCGAGTCTCGGGTTATCGGGTCTTTCCCGGTAATCGGATTCTCGGGTCGGTACACATAATTTCTTAGATCCCCAAGTAGTCATGAAATTGGGGCTTTCCATCACATGTTAGTCTGTTCATAAAGTTAAGATTGATGCATGCATTGAGTTGGCTTCTCAGGGATTTTATCCTAGAGTAACTTTGAAACTACCAGGATTATCTTTCACTCCTGATTTCTTAGTTTTAGCATTGGGTGGTGTCGATGTTGTGCTTGGCACCACTTGGATGCAACCTCTAGGAGATATTTTGTTCAATGTTTCTGACATGAGTATGCAATTCACTCTGAATAACCAGACATATATTTTGCAAGGGGTCTCTAATTCTGACATTAGTCTAGTATCTGCCACCAAATTTTCAAATGCATTGTCAAAAGCAAGATCCATATCTCCCTACAGCATTTTTCATTATAGGTCACACCACAGGGTTCACCTGCATTTCAGGAGTATCCTGCAAACCTGAGATCTTTACTTCAACAGTATGTTTTTATTTTTTCTGAGCCACAAGGCCTTCCACCTTCAAGGCCATATGATCACACAATTCCCTTATTGGATGAGTCCATTGCTATTTCACAGTCTCCATACAGACATTCTCCTTTCCAGAAGAACATCATTGAGAAGCAAGTTTCAGATTTACTCTCGCAAACTCATATGCAATCCATCACCAGTCCTTTTCCTGCTCCTGTTCTATTAGTCCAAAAAAGAGACGATTCATGGTGCATGTGTGTGGACTATAGGTCCATAAATCAGCAAACCATTAAAAACAAGTTTCTCATTCCTTTGATTGATGACTTACTTGATGAACTTCATGGGGCTAAATATTTCTCCAAGTTAAACTTATGGTCTTGATATCATCAAATTCGGATGCATCCTAAAGACATCCACAAGACTGATTTTCGTACTCATGAAGGTCACTATGAGTTCTTAGTCATGCACTTTGGTTTATCAAATGCAACCAAAGTGCACCGTCCACATTTTAGGGTCTTATGAATGATATATTCAAGCAGTTTATGAGGCAATTTGTGCAATTTTTTTTATGACATCTTGGTTTACAGTAAATCTTGGGAATCCCATTTATATCACTTAAGAAAAGTCCTACAAGTTTTACGAGAAAACCAACTTCATGCCAAGTTTTCAAACTGGAACACTGTAGCTCGAGAGATCCGGAGATCAGCTTAGATCTTGGTTGTCTCCAAGCTAAGGAGAATTATTGGTTTACTACAGGAAACTATGGAGCAATGAATAGTCGATTTGGGTTTTCCAAGGATGATGACCCCTCCGGTCAGTATATCCTTCTATTTATATGCTCTAGGTCCTCGTACATCCACTACTCAGAATTTGAGTCTTGCCACAACAATTCTTGGCAGATCTCAAACATGTTACAACTAATCTCCCGTTAATCTCAACTATCTCCAACTAATCCTTATAACAAAAAAATAACAAAGAAAAGAAATACCCAACCGAACTCAACAACATTAACTACTTCTGTTCGGACTCCCAACCACTTTTTTACTTTGAGATGTTACACCCCTCCCTTCCCCTGTAATCCCCAACCCACCCACCCCCCTCTCGTTGCCGGCCGCCGCGGAAACCCCCCTCCCCTCCCCCATCGACGCCCCCTCCCACCCCCCAGCGACAACAAACAAAGGGGGGAAAAAGACAGAGGGCGAGGACCAGGAGGACTTATCGGCGACGATCGGCTACGCTCCAACGACGGGCGGTGGGTGGCTGTCGAGGGGACGATGACGACAGCGAGGGAGAAGGTTCTCGATGGCGAGGACGGCTCCGGCGGCGACGGTGATGATGACTCCGGCGGTCTCTCGTCGACAGGGAGAGAGTGAGAGGGAGAGACACAGAGAGTGTGAGAGCGAGAGACTGAGTGGGAGGGAGAGGGTTCAGTCATCGCAGGGAAGGGGTGGAACTTCCGACGGAACTTATTTCCATCGAAAAATTCTTCTGAATTTCTAATTTTGAGTTCCGTCGAAAAATTCTTCTGAATTTTTAATTTGTGGGGCAAAATGTTCCGACGGAAACTTTTTCATCCGAATATCCGTCGAAAATTCAGACAGATATTCCGACATATATTTATATGTCAAAAATATCAATAAAATTTTTGACGTAATTTAGTACGTCCGAAATTACGACGGACATTCCGACGGATTTATTTTCATCGAAAAATTCCGTCGCTAATACCACATTTTCTTGTAGTGTTTCGTATGAGATTATTATATGATTTTATTTTTAAATAAGCTACACATTTTTAAAATTCCAATGTATTAATTGCATAGCTCATTCCCTCGGCAAATTCACAAAAAACGGATCTATATATTTGATATATATATCATGACTAAGTACTATTTTAAAACCCGGCCAGTCCGACCGGTTAACCCGCTACCCGGTCCCAAAACCGGGTTAGAATAGTGCCTAGACCGTTTTAGACCCAAAATCCGGTAAAACCCAGTCAACTCGGTGTAACCCGGTGTAACCCGGCTGACCCCCTAAAACCGACGTGACCCGACCGGGTTAGACTCCTAAGAATATTTTTTATTTGTTTAATTTTTATTTTTTAATTTAACATAGAAAAATATAGAAGATGAAGAGTCTTCTAACTCCTCTCTTTAAAGTTTCAGACGTATAATCTTTTTGGGACTCTAACTTTCTATCTTCCGGAAGTTGAAAGGGTTTGGGAAGACAGAAAAATCTTCTAACTTTCTACCTTGTGTGAGGCCCGTTGAATCTTCATGATCGTGATTGCAAGTCTGCAAAACAACATAACATATGGAAGCCGAGGAACAAAATACCCTGGTGAACAGGTTCGGCCCCAACCTGTAAGCCGCTGCCTATACAAATTACAAAGTTTCTCTCCTTCTGGGCTTTTGTATCGCAAGGGTAGGCCAAAAGTACAGACTGTGCAATAGTTCTGTCATATGTGATTGCTATTTGTTAATTTTTAATTTTTTTCTACCTATTGTTGCATGCGGTTGTGTTCGTGATGGTGTGATCATTTCCCCTCAATATATCTACCACGTCACATGAATATTATATTATTCTATGAACTGTAAAGTGTAAACTGTAAACCAAAGTAGAAGGTGTTGGCAGAAGAGAAGGAAATACTATAGCACTTTGGGAACACAAGTTTCACTGAACTTATCATGAAGGTTCAGACGTTTCCAAAAATATATGTTTAAGTGTTTGTTTTATATTTCTAAGTCAAGGTATCTTAAAATTTTATGATAATTTATAATATTATTATAAAGTATAAACAGTTCTAGTCTTACGGGTCACGGGTCAACCCGAACGGTTAAATCATTGACCCGCGACTCACTAACTTAATCGAGTCAAGTTTTGGGTCAAGTTTTAAAACATCGTGACTAACCACTAGTTTTGCATCTTTTTCTTAGTTTTGTATAGCATATATATATTGCCCGCAGTACACTTTTTTTCATTTTTGCATGAGATCTGTTGACAGACATAAAGTGCTATGAATCTAGTGCACTCACAATGACTACTCCCTTGAGACCAAAGAAGATAATCTCTTCGACACTCCACTGTTAGAACTGACGATCGAGTGAATTTGATTGTGAAAAAGGTATACATACCAAGTCATAAAACATAGAGCAAGATAACTAGGGAAAGAACAAAGCATGCATGGAGAAGAAAGAAGTTGGGCTGCAGAAACAATGGATAGTCCCTTCTCTCAGACAAGCATATGTTAGAGAGAAGACTGCAATCAAGTGATTGTGTCTAATGAATAGCTTGTTGGGGAGCTACAAGAAATATATTAGGCACAAATATATGTGTAGTCGGAGAAATCAACACGGAAATAAAATTCTATCCGCACACCTTCGGCGGTCCTGTGCAACCACAATAATTTATATGCCATCCACACACGTACGTATCCGAGTCGAAAAACACCAAACCAACACAAGCACAATCACACACAATGCACCGGATTTTTAACGTGGAAAACCCTCCCTCGACATGGAGAGGGAAAAATCACGGGGCAAACCGACAGCGATCCACTATGTAGAAATAGCAATACAAAATCTCTCTCTCAAGATTTGCCCAAATCTTGAGGAATATACATGAGAGATTGGAGAGACACAAGATTACCTCACAAAGGATAAATCTCCAAAATAGAAGCTTCACGAGAATAGAAAAATATCCGACTTCACAAGATCGGGTTTCTTTCTTCTTCATCTCTCTCTTCCTCTCTTCCTCTCTCTCTCTCTTTCTCTCTCCCGCTAGGGATCTTCAAGGAGGAAGCCGCCGCTGTCTGCTGCTGCTGCACCCTGTGTGTTAATGTTAGGTCTCGGGTGTTTTGGGTAAAGGAAAGGTGGGTGGTATGTTATACCCCACCCCCCCTTTCACACTTATCAAGTGCCCACGTATGGGCTGGACCGCACCAACAATCTCCCCCTCCAGCCCATGGTGGGAGGTAACACTGAAATGACCCCTCATTGGGAGTCCATGCCAGCCAGTCGCCGATACAACTCTAGCTTCTCTCTAGGAACAACATTTGTCATCATATCTGAAGGATTTTTATCTGTATGAATCTTCTTCAGCTTCATCTGTTGTTGCTCTATAGCATCTCGCAACCAATGGTATCTCACATCAATGTGATTTGTACGGGAGTGATATGTGGAGTTTTTGCTCAAATCCATAGCACTCTGACTGTCACAAAAAATCACATACTCTTCTTGCTTCAAATCTAATTCCTGCAAAAAACTCTTCAGCCAAAGTATTTCTTTCACTGCTTTAGTTGCTGCAATATACTCTGCCTCAGTAGTAGATAAAGCAACACATTTTTGCAATTTGGACTGCCAGGACACAGCTCCCCCTGCAAAAGTAAATAAGCACCATGAGGTAGATTTTCTTTGATCAAGGTCACATGCCATATCAGCATCTGTAAAGTCTTCTAAAATTGGTTCTGAACTCCCAAATGTCAAGCACACACTGGGGTTGCCTCTCAAATATCTGAAGATCCATTTCACTGCTTCCCAATGCTCTTTCTCTGGATTAGAAAGGAATCCCCTCACTACACCAACTGCATGTGCAATGTCAGGCCTAGTGCAGACCATTGCATACATCAAACTCCCTACAACTGAGGAGTAAGGAATGCTCTCCATCTCTTCCATATCTTCCGTAGAAGAGGGACATGACTTCTTGCTGAGCTTAAAATAAGCTGCTAATGGAGTACTCACAGACTTGGCATTCTTCATATTGAACCTGTCAAGCACCCGTTCAATATAATTTCTTTGTGACAACCATAATTTCTTGATTTTTCTGTCACGAAAGATATCCATGCCCAATATTCTGCATGCTGGTCCCAAGTCTTTCATATCAAAAGACTTTGACAAATTTGCTTTCAATTTATCAATCTCTTAAGTATCCTGACCAACAATCAATATATCATCAACATAAAGCAAAAGGATAATGAAGCTCACATCTAATAATTTACTAAAGTAAACACATGCATCTGCAGCTGTCCTCTGGTACCCATGACTCACCATAAATGAGTCGAATTTCTTGTACCACTGTCCAGGTGCCTGCTTTAATCCATACAAGCTTTTCTTCAACCTGCATACCATGTGTTCCTTACCTTTCACTTCAAAACCTTCTGGCTGTACCATATAGATCTCTTCCTCCAAATCACCATGAAGGAAGGCAGTCTTCACGTCCATCTGCTCAAGCTCCAAGTCTAAGCTTGCAACCAAGCCTAGAACCACCATGATAGAAGTCATTTTCACAACATGAGAAAATATTTCATCAAAATCAATTCACTATTTTTGTGCAAAACCTTTCACTACCAATCTAGCTTTATACTTCAAGTACTCTGCATTGCCATCCTTTTTCAGCTTGAAAACCCACTTGTTCTTCAATACTTTTCTGCCTTTAGGAAGGTCCACCAACTCATAACTATTATTCAGCTTAAGTGAATTCATCTCGCTCTGCATGGCTTTGAACCACTTATCTTTGTCTTTATGAGATTGCACCTTCTCAAAGCTCTCTGGCTCCCCCTCCTCAGTAAGCAACATATACTGAGAGGGAGGATATTTTGATGATGGTTGTGGCACTCTGGAAGACCTCCTGATCTCTAACTCTTGATGCTCCCCCTACTCAGAAACCTCCTGCTCTGGATCAACATCACTATCACCCAATTCTGGTATTTCATCACTGTCATCTTCACCTTGCATTTCTTCTCCATCTGTAAGCTCTTATACTGGAGAAGGAATGAGTGCGAGATCTGGAGCACTGTAGGAAGATTGGCCTTTCAACTTTGTTTCTTTGATGTCTTCAATATTCTGATCTTCATAAAAGATCATATCTCTCTGTCTGACTACTGTTTTCTTTTCTGGATCCCATAACCTGAAGCCAAACTCTTCATTTCCATAGCCTAAGAAAATACAAGGAATGGCTTTGTCATCAAGTTTCCGCCTTTGGTGCTTGGGGACATGCACAAACGCCTTGCATCCAAACACTTTCAAGTGATTGTAGGATACCTCCTTCCCTGACCAAATCTTCATTGGAATTTCAAAACCCAAAGGAACAGAAGGAGACCTATTTATCAAATAGCAAGCAGTGCGAACAGCTTCAGCCCAGAAGCTCTTTGGTAGCTTTGCCATCCTCAACATACATCTCACCTTTTCCACAATGGTTCTGTTCATTCTTTCTGCTACACCATTATGCTGTGAGGTGCCTGATTCAGTCCTTTCATATCTTATGCCATGAGCTGCACAATAATCTGTAAATTCTTTAGAGATGTACTCTCCTCCATTATCTGTGCGGAGACATTTCAACTTTTTACTTGTCTCTCTTTCCACCATAGCATGAAAATTTTGAAATGACTGAAACACTTGATCTTTTATCCTCAGCAAATAGACCCACACCTTTCTAGATGCATCATCAATGAAAGTGACAAAGTACCTATTTTCACCCATGGATTCCACCTCAAAGGGACCACAAACATCAGAATAAATCAAATCTAAAATGTAACTTTTTCGTTGTGATGAAGAACGAAAAGAAATTCTATGATGCTTTCCAAGTAAACAGTAATCACAAAGACTAAGAGTCATACCTTTCGTGGAGGGAATATAAGACTTCCTCGCCAAAAGTTGTAGTCCTTTCTCACTCATATGCCCGAGCCTTCGATGCCATAAATCTGGAGAAGAATCACCTTGGACAGCATTCAACACATCTTTGCACACTTTTGCATGAGTCTTGTAAAGACCACAACAAGCATTTCCCTTGGCAACAATCAATGAGCCTGTAGTCAAATTCCATTTTCCTTGACTGAATCTGTGCTCAAAACCTTGCTTATCTAGAGCAATCTGAGACGCAAATCAGGAACATGCCGCACATCCTTCAAAGTTAGTGCATACCCTGCATTTGTTTGTAAATACACATCACCAATACCAACAACCTTTGAGTATCTAGTGTTACCCATCTTCACATTTCCAAGATCTCCTGCCTTGTAAGATGTAAAGAGCTCCCTTTTGTAGATCGTGATAAATCCACACACGAAGAAGAAATTTAAATATGAGAAATCATGACAAAAATAAGGAGGTGATGATATAATAATAAGGAAAAGAAGCACGTGGTGCTACTAAGGAGGGTGATCGCCAGAGGGGTTACCTCAAGAAGAAACAAAGAAGATCGCGAATACCTGGTGGAAAATAGAACGCGGGATGGATTGTGAATTCCTCCTCCTCCTTCAACTGGCCGGCCGATGAAGGGGGTTTTTCTTTATTGATTACCTTGCAAAAGAGACAAAACACACAAGCAGTGGATCAGCCAAAAGTGTACGTAGTATCAGTCCTAAAGATGATATGAAGATGAGAAAAGAACAAAACATGCACACCTTATTTTTGTTTTAAAACACCTAAAGAAAATAGGGAAGAAGGAGATATGATGCAGTTAATGCAAACGTAAAAGAAGAAAAACACAGTGATGATGATCGGTTGATGAAGATAAAACAACACAACAGAATAAAAAGAACCCTGCTGTAAGGCCCGTGCCTTAATGGATCCTTGATGGTTTTTGTTCTATTATTTGTTCTGGAATTTTCGACTATTTTTCTGGATTTTTAGGAATTTGTCTGGTATTTTTCCGGATTTATTTAGAGTTATTTGAGGGTTATTAGAATTAATGAGATTTTAATATATATAATGATTATATTATATATATTTTAATTTCTTTTTTTATTTTAATCCCTCTCTCACCCTCTTTCTCCCCGTCGATCTCTCATTCGCCCTCACTCTCTCTCTCTCCTCCGTGCGATCGCCCCTCTCTCCTCTCTAGGGAACACGGGCGAGACGAGGTCGGATTGAGGCGTGGTTGGCGCCGTTGGATTCCTCGCGTCGAGAGGAGCGCGTAGGTGTCCACTTCGGCATGGTTTGGTGAACGTGGGAGCGAGGTGGAGCGTGGAGGCTTCGTGGCTTTTCCTCCTTGCATGCGGCCTTTCCCTTGGTTTTGGCTTGCAAAAGGTAGGGGGATGGAATCTCGATCTCGCTAGGATCGTTTCCCTTAGCTCGTTTGTTGATTAGCGCCCCGTAGCATGCATGATGCCCATGTTTCCATATTTGGGGTTTTAGCTTAAATCTTTGAGTTTAATGCGTTTTAGGCCTTGCATGTGCTAAATTTAGTTGTTAAACTGTTGTATAAACTGTATGGTTTGGCAGGATATTAGGTTTTTCGACGATACCCGGCGATTTAGGTCGTCCGGGAGGGAACCCGTTTTTAGATTTAACCCGTCCGCGACCCAGGTGAAGTGACGGTCTCGCCAGGAACCGTCACTTCTCCGACGGTCTCCGGTGAGCGCGTTACTTAAATGTAACGGCCCATCGTGGGTGCGTTACATTGAGAGTAACGGTAGGGCTCCGGCCGTCGTTTCCAAGCGACGCGCCGAGACGGGGGCGTCGTTTCGTCTGCTGTTAGTTTTAAACACTGTTCGTTGATTTGGGCCTCGGGTGAAAGTAACGGCAGAGCTCCCGCGCGTCGCTTCGAAGCAACGCATAGGACCCCCACCGTCACTCTCCCCTTTAAGGCCTTGAGCTGGAACTCAGGTGGAAGTAACGGCTGGAGACCAGCGCGTCGTTTTTGATGTAACGCGCCAGTCCCCAACCGTCACTTTCAAATAGCGCGTGGGTCTTCGACCGCCGCTTCCCTGATAGTTGTAATATGTTCCCAGCCCTTTCGTTATGCATTCCTTTATGTACTCATGCCATATTCGTATTGTTTTAATGTATAGTGGCGTGTTTTATTACCATTAGAGTAGCCTTTCTTTCCAAGCAATGGAGCCACTGTTGTTGCCCTAAGGTCTGTTGAGTGCCGACCCGCTTGAGGATGGCGGAGGGGTATGTTTCCCATGCACGGTTTGTAAGCTAGTTCCGTGGGCTCCCAGCCAATGGTAGCGTCCTACCAAGGGGGAAAACTAGCTAGAGCGCCTGGCTCAGGCTAGAGTCAGTGTGTGCACACGTGGTCGGAGACTGTGGACTGACACCGACGGGTGCCACTCCGACTGGTCACTTGGTTTGGTACTGTTTACGTGCTTAGCTTGTCGCTTCGTCGACTGCGAGTGCTTGAGATGGAGTGTAAGTCGTCAGTGGACGCTTCTGGTTTCTGCTCCAGTGGTTGTCCTTCCTTGTTGCTTGGATTAGTTAAGACTTATTCTATTTGGTAGTCTTGGTTTTAACGCTCGCATTTAGTTAGCTGTGGCATTGCTTTAGCTGTTATACTTGCTTAGTTAGAGTTTACAGCTTTACTTGAGTAGTCATCCATGCCATTGCCTGTTAGCTTGTTTTAAATGCATGCTCTAATTGCTGTTATTTATGCATGTATGCTTGTTTAGTGCGAGGTAGGGATCCGCGTGACCCCTACTGAGTCTGGCTGTGACTCACCCTTTCTCTTTTCAGGTGAGCCGCGCTCGTCGTCTCCCGGTGCCTTGTGAGTCGGTTCGGAGACCGTGTTAGCCGCCAGCTTTAGTCGAGGCGCCTTTTGCGGCTTGTTGTACTTTTGCCGGGGTATGCCCCGCGTAGTTGTACCTTTTTGGGCTAGTACTCTTGTTTCTCTGGACTAGTATATATATATCACTCTAGTTATTTTGAATTGCTTCCGCACTTGTGTTAATTTATTTACTTAATTGTAAATTGCGCATTCCAAATTCCAATTCGTTATGCATACCCCTCAACACTTTTCTTCCAACCCTTCAGGGGCATCATCAGCCTCTTGGGTGGCTTCCCCAGTTCTTGGTATCGGTGTATCGATGTTATCGGTATATCGGTATCCTGAACTCTGGGTCGTTACACCTGCTGTCCCTGACGACAGTAAAGGGAAACAAGGTGGACGCGGTTGATCGGAAGCAGAGGAAGCAGAGCCCTTTCGAAACGATCGCACAGGAGGAAGATGAAGCTCTGTAACCCTAAACTCGTAACCCGTAAACCTGTGGACTCTCTGACCCGTCAACCTCTGTCTAGATCGACCAGAACATCCTTTTATAGGATTTCAATTGAAGATAAGTTCAAATTTGGGAAGATAAGGATAGGCAATGATCAAAGAAGGCAGGACTCTAACTCCAATTCGAGCAAGGAGACCAACGGAGGCAGGGAACTCTCCAGGAAAGAGGAGTTTAAGCAGAACACGGAAGGTGAAACACGACCTTCGGAAGGGCGTCAAATCACAAATTGACGACCTACATCAAGACGTTACTCAAAACACGACCATGATCAAGGGCGTCACTTCTTGGATTAAATTTTGGCAATAAAACTTACTTTATTTGAAAATTATGAGAACACGCCTGAGATGATGGCGTTAATTGAAACCACGCCCTGAGGAAGGACGTTAATCGATAATTTGAATTTATTTTGAATTTATTTTGAAACCGGATAATACCAAGAATTGACGCCCTGACATTTGGTCGTCCTTTCTTTTGAACACGCCCTAGATACGGTCGCGATTAAAAACACGCCCCTCTTCAGGTCGCGAATCACAAAAATGCAAGAATAAATCAAAAACACACAAAATAAGAAAAAATTCATATTATGAAATTATTGAAGTTCACTTTGGGGCGTCAACATAGTGACATGAGATTTGATCAACATAGCGTCAAGTTTGGCGTGTCTACAGCTGCCCCGCCTTGGCGTCTGCTTTGCAAGGGAGTGAGACGAAATGGCGCGAAAGTGCAACAAACGGAATGAAGTGGAGCGAACTGATAAGTAGATGCCAAGGTGTGATGTGACACGCCTCAGACACTAAGCATTAGAAATCTTTCCAAGATTCTGAGCGAAACAACTCCGGGTGATTCCAAGGAAGTATCAATTTGCTGGATAAAGGAGATTAAACTAAACAAGTAAAAATGTGCGCATGGCACGATAAGGAGACACCATTAGAGAGCGGTTACCAGCCAATGTGGACGTGCTACAACCAAGGTGGATTTGTAGAAAAATAAAGGAAATTGAGATGAAGACCCAGCAAAGGGACATTTTCAAGTAATCAGCCTAAGCGGCTTCAAAGAGAACAAAGTACTTGATTTGGAATGGAATATCTCATGTCAACTCAATCAAGAGCGAGTGACCTTCATTACTGCCATAATATGAAAATTTTCAGCATGAAGCTCAAAGTCCTACATGATGCATGCTGGGCTAAAAGAAAAGATAAAACAAACTAAAAGATAGAAAATAACCAAGGATAATATTGCTAAGCCATCTAGATTTGGTCAAGAGTCCAGATCTCTAAGCTGACACTAAGCCGAAGCCCGTTTGTCCACGCATCAACTCAGAAAAGTGGAACCATCGTCCCAGACCTTTTACGACTCAACGGCCTATCCGTGTGATCAAGACTTTCCTGGAACCATCACTGTTTTTGGTGAAGGGGAACTCAAATTCCAGGTTCATCAGAACCACAAGGTCCTTGATATGCTATAATAGCGTAGATACCATATAGTAATAATGCTTACAAGAACAACATGATGTTACCTCCACATTAATCCGGACATCTCGAAAACTGCAATCTTCTGCACTCAAAAGTTCATTAGTTCTCTCAAAATTTCAATATAAATAATCCTCAATTCAAAGTATAACATGATCATAAGTGCTTAATAAGATAGAATTCCAACGAAATAATAGCACTTAAGTTCATCAAAGCATGGAAGGAAGGAAATTCATAAGTTCACAATGAAAGGCGCCTTATACAGAGGGTGTCAAAATGATAAACACGCCTTTCACTGAGGCGTTAAATTCACCAAGGGTTCAAGAAGAAAACGACCCTGGAAAGGGCGTTACACAAAACACGACCGCCGTCAGGTCGTCAATTCAACAATTGACGCCCTAACAGAAGGCGTTAATTAAGCGCGAACTTCCGTTTCCGATTCGAAAACTAAACCTCGTCCTAATGGCAATCAACTTGCTAACTCCAAATGGCCTTAAGACTCCCTAGACTCCTATAAAGGGAAGGCAATTCCTCAAATCAATCAAAGCAACCTTCGGAGCTCTGTTCTTCTGCAGGCATCGTAATCGTCCGAGCTTCTTCCTGCAACAGAAGATGGAGAGGGCGATTAAGAGGTCCAAATCCTTCACTCCCAGGTTGACCGAGATTAACGGGCATATTAGCAGTAGAATTTCTATGAACCAGGTAGAGAGAAAATCCTTCTGTTCTTGTCTTTTCTTGTCTTTACTGAAACATTGTATGCATATTCATTCTTCTTTCTCTGCATTGCTCTTCCTTTCTTTCTTCCACAGGACTTCCCAAATGTCCCAGGAGCAAGGAGATTCACAAAAATCAAGTCTCCCTCTCATACTCTCCAAATTTTCTTCAGATATGAGAGTCTATTTAACAAGATGGCATCTTCTGGGTCTAGTCACCCATGCCAAACATTATGATCAGATTCATCTTGACTGGGCAGCTATAGGGGCTCTTGTAGAGATATGGCATCCTTCCACCCATACCTTTCTCTTCTCTACTTTTGAAGCCACGATCCTATTAGAAGAATTGGAGATAATCTTAGGCTTAAAGAGAACGAAGCAAGGAGATGAGGAAAAGGTGGCCATCATGCCAAAACCAATTGCCTCTCATGAACTATTAACAAGCTTGGTATCTAGCCCCAACCTAGTGAATCAAATCAAAGCTACTAAAGGAATCAATCTTCTAAAGCTCGCCTCATGGGTGTACAAGAGAGCGGATCAAGCTAAAGAAGATGAAGAGATAGAGCGGGTAGCAAAGGCTTTCGTGGTGTGCTTGGCAGGAGCACTCCTATTCCCATCTACGGAGGACTTTCTAGAAGAGGCACATTTAAGCGCCGTAGTGAGTCTACGGGAAGGAGATAGAGTGGGACCGGCGATTCTAGCCTATCTCTATAACGGGCTTACCTCGGCGGCGATGGGAAGGCCCATCTACGGATGCATGCTAGCACTCTCTAGTTGGGTAGATTTCCACTTCAAGTTCGATCCATGTGACGAAACCCCACAATCCTCGAGAATCTTCTCAAAAAGCCCACTCTCTTATATGACCGATTCACTTGGGATAAGTAATAGAGTGACGAACCGGATTCCTCAAATCAAGAAGAGAGCGGAATGGAGAGAGCACCTCAAAGTAATGCCAAAGAATCTCTTCACTTGCACCCCGGGAATACTCAAGACTCAAGAAATCCGTGCAAGATTCTCTCCCGGGATGGACCTTCGTCTCATAGGCGCTTCAGAATTCGTTTTGTACAATTCACATCAGTGCCTCCTTCAACTCGGGCTTCCACGGCGAGTATTCGAGGACCCATCACACCTCCCTCCTATCAAGAGACGGGACCTTGGCAGCAACGAAGATGGTGAAGAATGCATAACTATTCAAGCTTTGTGGAAAATCAACAAGGCTCATCAACCTGTAGAAAGCTTGAATGAAGACAGAGATGAATGGAAATCTTATGTAATAGCTCTTAGAAAATTGAGGCCCAAAATGACTCATTAAGCATTGTAATCTTTTCCTTCCAATAACTCAATGATATTTCCTTTATTGAGCCATCTTACTGTGTTTCTGATCAACTCTTCCAACGTTCTGATTCTGTTGCAAATAACGACTCAGGCAATGTCGTGAATTCATAAAAGGACGCCTTCACATCTGGTCGTCTTCAACATTTCAGTTCACAAATTGACGCCTTTACCAATGGGCGTTAACTGAAAAACGCCCTAAGGCAAGGCGTTAATACGATTCATATTCCAAAATATATTCGTTGAAATCCCAAAAGTAACGCCTTCAGCAAGGCCACGTTTCTTATAAAAAACACCTCAATCATAGTCGTTACTCAAAAATAGTAATGATTATTCCCATCAAATCAATCAATTGCCATTAAATGCGTCTGACGACGGTTATCATTCCCCATGCAAACAAAAATAACGCCTTAAGAAATGTCGTCAATTATTAAGAAACGCCTTTATGTCAGTCGTTGATTCCACAAGACGCGGCCTTCCTTAAGTCATTAATTCTTCTTGACCGTTCGACTTAACTTTCCCTCCTTTCTTCTTCTTCCTCCGTCAATTTCCCCTCTTTCTCTCTTTCTTCTGCAACCCTAACCGAGAACCCCCTCCCCCAATCTCTCTCATTCTCTCTCTCTATCTCTCTCCCTTCTACACCCTAGCCCTAAGCTATGGCCGGCAGAGGTTTGAAGCGGCAGAGGGTGGTTGCCCCAGAGGTCGTTGACCTGGGCGATGATGTCCACGGCGAGGAAGTCCCTCCCGCGGCGGCCGAAGAAGACGCACCGGCGGTGGCGGCCAGCGACGAAGCTGAAGAAGGCCAAGAGGCCAACGAAGGAGGTGAAGAAGACGAAGGTAGTGGAGACGAACAGGGAGGAAATGAAGAGGGCGAGGGGGAAGAAGAAGGAGAAGATGAGGACGGCGATGAGCCGCAGCCCACGGCGGCGACCGGTCCTCGCCCCGGCCAACTCTGACGACCACGCCAACCACGGCCTCAACCACAGGAACCCAAGCACAAGAAGGTAGGCCCTCAACCCAATTCCCATTTTTTTTATTTTAATTTCATTTTTATGCCATTTCCATAGCCCTCGGGTATAAACCCTGCAACCCAGAAAGAAGGCGCCCTCAGGGGCGTCACGTTTTTAAAAAGACACGCCCAACCCATGGGCGTTAATTAAATTATTTTCCTGAAGAACAATTAACCCCATGAGAACACGCCCTAAAGCATGTCGCCCATTTAAATTCATATCATGCTGTTAATTTATATCAATTCCATGCTTTAATTATTTCAAATATTTTTCCATGAATTTGTTTCGCATACCATTATTTTTATTTTATTTTTCCGAAAAACTTGAAAAGAACGCCTCCCATCGGGGCGTTAATTCAACAACAGACGACCAAACCAGAGGTCGTCCATTCATTAATTCCTGATTAATTAACGGACCCATTTTGGAAAACGCCCCACCCACGGGCGTGACTTGAAATATTTTTTAGGAATTCAGAAATTAACCATAGAATCACGCCCAACCTAGAGGCGTTTCTCAGATGAACAGCGACCTAGGATAGGTCACAAATTCAAAGCACACTCGGAACCACGCCCTCCTCAGGGGCGCTAATTCAACGAACCACGACCTGAGGATGGTAGTTAATTAAAATCAAACACCAATATAATCCGAGGCAATCAAAATGAGATTCAGCATGAATAATCAACATAATTAAGTAAAAATTCTTTTCTTTACATGCAGGGATTGATGAGGACACGGATCTCCTGGGTTATGGTCCGGGCAGCATACTACGGCCTCCCCGAGTTTCAGAGAGCGAGGGTAGATGCTATGGGGTTTGGGGCCTTCCTTAGCATAGAGCCAGTTAGGCCAGACCTACCACTTATCCAGGTTCTACGGGAGAGATGGGATAGGACTAGCCGGGCATTCTTGATGCCATGGGGGCACATGATTCCTACCTTGGAGGATGTGGCTAGGATTACGGGGTTGAGGGTAGACGGTGAGGCTGTGAGCGGGATCACCTACCCTGACTACACTGAGCTCGCCCAGAGGCTGCTAGGGCTAGAGATGGTCTACGAGACACCCAGCGAGTGTAGGACTATCTTCCGCACCGACCTTACTACAGTGATGGGCTTAGGGAATGCTAGGCATAGGTCCGGGGAGACCTTAGAGCAGTTATCGCAGAGGTTGATAGATGGGGCTAGGGCGGTCTACTGCCAGGACCCAGCCGACAGAGAGAGAGCAGACCGAGACCTGAGGAGGTTCCTGCTGCTGCTACTGGGGAGGCTATTGCTCGGGACGAAGGGCGACGTCATCAACTGCCGATTCCTAGGGATACTCGAGGACTTGGAGGCAGTTGGCAGCTACGCCTGGGGAGCGGCGCTGCTGGCGCACATGATGGCCGACTTGTCCACCGGGACAGGTCGAGAGACGACCGTCAGTGGCTTCTCACCTTTTCTTCAGGTATGCATTTTTCATTTTTCTTTTCTTTTATTTTTATCATGCTGGTAAATGCTTCACTAATATGATGCATGGATGCAGGTTTGGAGCCATCTATACATGCCGATGGGGCGCGCTGACCCACGGCCTGGAGGTGAGAGAGCTTTCCCTCTGGCACGGCGTTGGCTGCCGATAGTGTTTGAAGCCCCACTCGGTTACGAGTTGTGGGTGCTACGGAGAGAGTTCCGCGACTTCCCTCCCTCGCTGGTATGAATGAATGTTATGCATCTTTCTTTTGCGTTTATTTTGAATTTACTATGATGATGATGATGAAATGATGACATGTATGTTTATGAATGCAGGTTCAGTGGAGACCCTATGAGGGGATGACGGACGAGGGCCAGCCGTGGGTCGTAGCGGGCCGTCCTCATTTTGAGCGTGAGCTTTGGGTTCACTGCCTGAGCGAGATCGAGCCGTTACGGCTTAGGTTGGTGATGAGGACACTAGGCCTCCACCAGGAGTGGGTAGAGGTAGGCGAGCCGCGGGGCATCGGGAAGAAGACGCGCGGTCGTACGAAGGCGACCGACTGGAGGGTGCGGTTCGAGGAGCAGTACGCCGACTGGCAGCGAGGCGAGACCAGAGTCACCTCCCGGGCGACTGACAGCTCTGAGTACCTCCGGCGTTACTGGGAGGTTTACGCCGGCCGACCCCAGATGAGGGTCTTAGGGGTATGTATGAATGCAATTATTTCTAAATTAAATGCAAATGCTCTCTATCATGTGACTAATATGTAATGAATACAGGATGCACGGGACATAGCGGCGATGGATGCCCAGGCCCACCTACACAGCCTGGAGGACCAGCTGGCCGCCACACGGGCTGACCTAGAGACCCTGGTGAGTGTTTAAATTATTCCTATATGCACATGTATATCTCTTTTTTTTGTTGAGTTATTGATGATTAGCCACTGACGATCTCAATGAATGCAGCGTGCCCAGTAGGGAGCAGTGAGGAGAGACCTAGGAGAGGCCTCCAGCTCGAGAGGGCCCAGTGCAGAGGTGACTGCACTGGCAGGGCAGCTAGCCAGAGCGATTGCACGAGCCGAGGCAGCAGAGCGCGATCTCGCTTCACGGGTAAATTCCAAAACACAGATCCATTCAAATATTGATTATACAATTGTGCACTGATGAAATTCAAATATTGATTATATAACTATGCACTGATGAAATTCATTTTACAGACTGAGGAGCTTCGAGCCGCTCTCACTTGCGTCTGCGAGGGACAGCAGGCGATGACTGCCCAGGTGAGTTTTTATTTAGTCATGTGTTGCTTTATTTCAAAAAGGTTGAATTGTTGATGATTTGTTACCTGTTTGCAGAGCACACAGCTACGGGCGGCACGTACCGAGTTGGCGATCCGCGATCAGCGGATCTCAGAGCTTGAGAGGTCCCTGAGGCGACGAGAGGAGCTTCCTCAGGACGTGGCCGAGCTGCGGGTGGCTCTTGAGCTGGAGCGACGGGAGCGTGCCCGGGAGCGCGAGGAGCGTGCTCGTGAGCGGGAGGAGTACCAGGCGGAGCGTGCTCTGTACCAGGAGCAGGTAGCAGCACGTGAGCGAGAGCTGGCAGACTCGAGGACCCAGTTGATCCTTTCTCAGGAGCAGCTACGAGTGTCTGAGGAGCGTCTCCAGCGAGGGCGCGAGCGAGCACGGGCTGCGGGATACTCCTTCACCAACTCCACTTTTGTGGCGGGCTCTTCCCTCCGAGAGAGGAGCGAGGCAGGGGGTCAGGTTCGGGTTCCAGCTTCTTCACGGGGGCCCATGCCTCCTCCACCAGCGCCAGCTAGGGACGGCGAGGAGGAGGTTGAGAGTAGGAGAGAGGAGGGTGGAGGCGAGAGCTGAGCGACTTACTTGCACTCTTCCACCCTCACACTTGTACATGATAGACATTCATGATGTATATATATATATATGATTGAGATTTCTTTGTTACCTGAGCACTTTGTGTAGTTGTGGTCTTGTGTTTGTGTACTTTCCTCTTTCCACGTTCTTCGTGTTTGCTTTACTGTGCCCCGTTTCTGCAATTGTAATCCACACTTTGAACAAACAGGTTAATTCATCTGTTCGACTTGGCCCCTTGCCCAATAAGCAAGGGGTAGCAATATTTTGACCTTAATGAGGGGTCAAGGGGCCAAGCCTTTAATCAAATAAGGCAAAAATAAAATAGCTGATAGCGGGGAGATGCCTCATGCAAAGCACGCATATGCCAACCATAAATAAAAGATGCACATGCAAGCATACATCGTGAAGAAATGCATTTTTTTCTTTTTTTTCTTTCTTTTTTCACTCATTTATATTTTTTTTGTTATTTTTCCTGAAAAACGCGCCTTAGAGTAGGTCGTGATTCGCATAAAGACGCCCGAGAAGACGGCGCAAATTTGAAAAGGAAATCTGATTTTTGAGAAAGTAACGACCTGTTCAGAGACGTTATTCAGAAAGAGACGACCTAATCTAGGACGTTAATTCTATAAAAAGCGCCTTAGCCAAAGGCGTTAATTGGATTATTCTGCGAAAAAGGGTGTCGAGGCTATCGAGACCACGGGTCCTGCACGGTCATCATCCAAAATTCATTAACCTTTCTTGAGTAATTAAGAGGGGGTTGACGTGGTCATAGTTGACTTGTATTCGAGATTTCGCACAGTGCAATTTCTTTAGTCCGTCATGACCATCCTGCCAGTTCGTGACTTATAGGGTGTTTGGGAGTATTTTTATTTTAAAAACTATTTCTTCCTCCAAAATTATACTACGTCGATTTTTAACATAACTTTTAAATTTGATAAAAAGAAGTCTCAACTGTTTGGTAAAAATAACATAAATTTTAAATTTTATTAGAACATGTTTGGCAGACGGCGGAGAGGGTTGCCGGGGAGGGGAGGGGAGGCCGGCGGGGGGAAAGGCAGGAGAACGGGGAGGCCGTCGGGGGGAAACGGGAGGGGGAGGGAGAGGGAGGGGAGGGGAGGGCGGCGGCGGAGGGGGTTGCCGGGGAGGGGGAGGCCGCAGGCGGCAGGCCGCGGGGGGAGGGGGAGGCCGGCGGGGGGAAATGGGAGGGGGAGGGAGAGGACGGCGGAGGGAGTTGCCGGGGAGGGGAGGGGAGGGCCGCAGGCAGGAAGGCAGGGGGAGGGGGAGGCCGGCGGGGGGAAACGGGAGGGGGAGGGAGAGGGAGGGGAGGGCGGACGGCGGAGGGGGTTGCCTGCGCACGGGGGGGGGGGGGGGGGGGGAACCGGAGAGAGGGGGGGCACCGCACGGGGGGGGGGAACCGGAGAGAGGGGGGGGGAGCCGGCGCCGGGGAAGGGGGGGAGCTGCCGAGGGAGGGGAGGGGGACGCCGTCGGGGGGAGGGGAGGGGGCCGCAGGAGGGAGGGGGCCGCCGTCGGGGGGGCACCGTCGGGGGGAAGGGAGGGGGCCGCAAGGGGCTTCTGCGCAGGGGGGGAGCCGGTGCCGGAGGGGGGAGGGGGCTGCTACGCAGGGGGGAGCCGGTGCCGGAGGGAGGGGGGGCTGCTGCGCAGGGGGGGTAGCCGGAGCCGGAGGGGGAGCCGGAGGGGGCTGCGCAGGGGGGGAAGCCGTAGGGAAGGAGAGACGCGGGGGAGGGGAGGGGTCGCGAGTGGGAGAGAATTTTTTTAAAAAAAATTGGTCTGGTGTTATTTTTTTTTTTTAGGAAGATTTACACGGGAGTAAAGTATCTCCCTAAAAGTTAGGAGAGACATACCAAACAGGGTTATAAGACCTCTTCCGCTTTTTTTTAAAATTGAGAGAAAAAAGAGGTAAAAAAGAGCAACCAAACACCCTATTACCACATAGAAAGGATGGAAGAAAATATAAGGGAAGTCCATAAGGGATTCTGAGATGCTCAAGGCAAAGTTACCTCCCCTACCCTATGCCTGTTGGGGTTCGGTCTTTGGCGTAGGGAAATTTGTTGCCTTTTGCCCCTTTTATATTGCACGCATACGCCCAAGGTTTTCCTTGCGGGGACTTTGCCCTCTTGACATGCTTTTCTTTTCACAACTTGACTTTCACTTTGGAATTGATTTGCATTTGCATTGATGAAAAAACCTAATTGTACTTGGGCTTTTATGGCATTTGCTCCCTTTTGGGCCCTGACTTCTACCTACTAGGGCGGCGGATAGGCTTGGCGTGTCTACCTCAAGGTCTCCCTTCCTCCCTTATGGGCCGAAGAAGAAAAGAACGGGTATTGCCTTTCACTTTTAGTCAGGTTTTTGACTTTCCATCGGATTTCGCACTGCTTGAGTTTAAGAATAAAGCGTGTAGTGTGTGCGGGAGTCAACCCCCTTTTAAGTTAGCAAGATTGATGCATGAATTCTGAATTTTGACCTTTCGGACCTTGATCTTTCGTGTGTCGTGGCACCAATTTTGATCTCTTCTATTTTTTTGGCTTTTTGGAATTTCTATTTTTTTTGGTTTTTTTTTGGAAATATTCCACTTTGTTTTAGATTTTTGAAACAATTTTCATTTTGTTTGGATTTTGAAATCAAGGGTAGTATTTCTTAAGATACAAACCATTCCAAGGGTGAGTTAACTCTTCTCCTTCAGCATTAATCAGTTTATAAGCATTGCCTGGAAAAACATCTTTTATAACAAACGGTCCTTCCCAATTGGGTTGGAGTTTTGAGCGAGGGTCACCCGGCTTTACAAAAATTCTCTTGATTACCATCTCACCGATTTTGAATTTTCTCTCAATTACTTTCTTTTGATAAAAACGCGAGAGCCTGTTTTGATAAACACGCGCATGCTCAGCGGCGACCAGACGCTTCTCATCTAGGAGTTCCAATTGGGCGAGGAGTGAATCACGACGTTCATCCATAGAAAATTCCTTATCCAATTGTACTCGTAGAGAGGGAATGAGAATCTCATAAGGGACTACTGCCTCCATCCCATAAGTAAGGGCGAAAGGGGTTTGCCCAGTGGGGGTACGAATGGAAGTTCGATAGGCCCAGAGAGCTTCAACTAGCTTGTCTGGCCAGTCCAAAAATTTATTAGCCTCACACGTCTTTTTGACAATTTTTATCAGAGTTTTGTTAGTTGCCTCTGCTTGGCCATTGCCCTGCGGATAATAGGGAGAAGAATGATGCAATGTAATGTTATACCTATTGCAGAGATCTTTGATTTCTTGAGAGATAAATTGAGGTCCATTGTCGATGACGATGGTGCTTGGAATGCCGAACCTCGTGATGATGTTCTTCATTATAAACTTGCAGACGGTTGACGCTTTGATCTCCACGTAAGCTTCTGCTTCCGCCCACTTGGTGAAGTACTCCGTTGCCGTGAGGATGAATGATTTTTGCTTGGTCAGGAGATTCGAATCATCAAGAGGTCCAATGATATCAAAAGCTCACATGGAGAAAGGCCATGGGGAGGATGTAGGGTGGAGTGAAGAAGCAGGAGAATGAATCTTGTCGGCGTGTAGTTGACACTTAACACACCTTCGAACATAGATGGAACAATCCTCCTCTAGAGTTGGCCAATAGAAACCTAGCCTAAGAATCTTCTTAGCTAGCATCTGGCTATTCACATGACCACCACATACTCCAGAATGCACCTCTTCCACAACTTTCCATGATTCATCATCGTCAAGGCATCTTAATAAAACACCGGTGAGCCCTCTCCTATAGAGCACACCTCCAATCAAAACATAACGCTGAGCCACTCTTCTAATTGCTTTCTTTTCTTCTGCGGTGGCTTCCTCGGGATAGGACTGATCATTGCAATATCTGGCAATCTCGTAATACCAAGGCTTCTCTTCGTCAGCCAATTCTTCTTCCCAGTCTAAAAGCATGACCTCTTTGCCTTTAAGGGATTCCTTTTGCTTAATCCTTTCAAGCACCTTATCCCTAATATCGAGGAATGCACGATCCTTGATAGCTGGCGTGTCACGCTGATGAATCAGGGGAACATGAAAATCACGCTCAGGAAGGAAGACTAAAGCAGAGGCCAAAGAAGCAAGAGCGTCAGCCAAGATATTTTGGCTACGAGGAACATGGACGAAGATCAATTTGGTGAAGAGCTTGGCATAAGCTGAAGCAAGTTCCTGGTAGGGTTTGAGCTTAGGATTGATAGTGCGGCATTTGACCAATACCTGGCGCAGAATGAGCTGACTGTCACCCACAATCCTCAAATGGGTGACACCATACCGATGAGCGGTTTGAAGACCGGCCAAAAGAGCTTCATACTCAGCTATATTATTGGTGGCGGGAAAAGTGAGCCGAGCAGCAAATGGGATGGTGACCCCTTCTGGTGTTAAAAGAACCATGCCGATCCCTCTTCCTTGGGAATTTAGAGCTCCATCAAAATGTAATGTCCACATAGGGTCGTGGGGTTGATTAATGGACATTAGTTCTTCATCTGGAAACTCCGAATTGACAGGATCAAAATGCGGTAGAGGGTGGTGAGCAAGATGTTCGGCAATGGCGTAACCTTTGATAGCTTTCTGTTGAATGTAAGTGATATCAAACTGAGAGAGGAAGCTTTGCCAGCGTGCTAATCGATCAGTGAGGACAGATTTTTCAAGGAGGAATTTAATCGGATTCATGCGAGCAATGAGGTGAACCTCGTGAGCTAGGAAATAGTGCTTTAACTTCTGAACTACCCAGACTAAAGCAGCGTAAGTTTTCTCCATGGCTGAATACCTCTGTTCACAGGGGTTAAGAAGTTTAGACAAGTAGTATGCTGCTCTCCTTACCTTCTTCGTCTACTTGAGCTAAGACAGCACCTACAGAGTCATCCAGGACGGAGACATAGAGAACGAGTGGTTTGCCTGGAATCGGCGGCCTCAGGACAGGAGGGTTGGCCAAATAATCCTTCAATCCGTCAAAGGCTGCCTGACACTTGTCATCCCAATTAAACTTGACTCCCGGCTTAGTAAGCTCGTAAAACGGCCTACATCTTTGTGAATGCTGGGAGACGAAGCGGCGAATGAATTGCAACCTCCCGATTAATCCTCGAACTTCCTTCAAATTCTTGGGAGGAGGCATATCTCTAATGGCCCTTGCCTTGTTGGGATCAACTTCAATTCCCCTCTTGCTAACAATGAAACCAAGCAACTTCCCTGAAGAAACACCAAACACGCACTTCTTGGGGTTCATCTTCAACTGATATTCTCGTGATCTTTACAAGACCTTGGCTAGAACCCCAGGATGTTCAATCCTTGTCCTTGATTTCACAACCAGGTCGTCCACATACACCTCGATATAGATATGAATCATGTCATGAAAAATCGCCATCATAGCCCTCTGATAGGTGGCTCCAGCATTCTTAAGTACAAAAGGCATGACCACATAACAATAAGTACCCCATGGTGTAGTGAATGATGTCTTCTCTTGATCTTCTTCAGCCAGACGAATTTGATTATAACCTGAGAAGCCATCCATGAACGAGAGGGTCTCAAATCCTGCCGTGTTATCAATCAAAACATCAATATGAGGGAGGGGGAAGTCATCTTTGGGACACGCACGGTTGAGATCCCGGAAGTCTATGAAATCCGAACTTTTCCATCTTTCTTCATAACCGGGATGATGTTAGCCACCCAATTGGGGTAGAGGACAACTCTAACAAATCTAGCATTATGGAGCTTGTCGACCTCTTCTTTCATCTCTAAGGCCATATTAGGGTGGAAACGCCTCAACCGTTGCTTGACCGGCACAGACCCTGGCTTAAGTGTAAGGCGATGTTCAACGAGCGCAGGGTCTAAACCAGGCATATCTTCATAACTCCATGCGAACGTGTCCTTGTATTCTTGCAGGACCGAAATGAGCGCCTCCTCTTCGGAGGGCGGCAAATTCTTGCTTATGAGGACAATCCTAGGGTCTTCCTCGGTACCCAAATTAATTTCTTTGATAGGCTCTTCTACGGAGGCTGACGGTTCGTCAAATCGTCTTATGCCACTAGCAAAAGCATAAGCCTCGTCCTCATATTCTTCATAACTCTCATCCCCCTCTTCAATAGGGTCTTCATCATTCATAATTTCATAGACACCCAAACCCTCATAAGAAACAACAGCAGCATCCTCATATTCCAGCTCTGGCAGGATGATTGGATTCTCTATAAATTCAGGAAGGGCTAAACAAGCATGGCATCTGATAGCTAACTCCAACAGAAACCTACGAGGAATCTGCTTACCCTTGGACTTCTTATGTGAATCTACCCCTTGAATTTTAGTGTTAGCGGAAGATGAGGAGGTGCAACTAGCTTGATCAAAAAAAGGAAGGGAAGGAGGTGAAAAAGTGGATAAGGAGGTAATACAGAGGAAGTCCCCTCACCAGAGGGGGAGAAAAGATTTAGCAATGAATCTTGAAGGAGCGGCCCCTGGGTTGGGACACACTCAGAAGAGAAATAGGAGGTCTACTCAACAGAAATGGAGGATTGGAAATTTGGGAATTTGACGTTTTTTTTTCTGTTCGTTTTTATTTTTATCTTCATTTTTATTTTCTATTTCAAGAAGGAAGCAGTGTGAAGGGAGAATAACAGGAGGAGTGGAAATTGCCAGATCAGAGAAAGCTTGAATCAGTGATGGCCCGCGCGGGGGCGTGATGGAGAGTTTAGAAAATCGCTTGAGGAGCGAAGAAGGAATTGTGAGAGAAACTTGGATTGAATCTGGAGATAAATTGATTATAATCGGAGGTGGTCTTGGCACGTGACCAAACCGATGAGAATATAGAGAAGCAAGCACAGATGGATGCATGGAAGTGAGAGAAAAGAGGCCGGCCCACAGCCTGTCCACAGTGAATCCTTCTTCAAACGGAACATCTGGCTCTCCAATATCAGTGTAGTCACTCAGCAGCTGCCTCTTATCTGTAATTGCAGCTGGCATCTCAATCAATTCATGAATAAGTGGCGGCCATTCCGGGTCAGTCGGCATAAATAGGCGACTCAGAGAAATAGTAATATCCTGCATATCGAACCACCTGTACCAGTCACATTCTGGATCATCCATTTTTCTTCTTTTGTCAGGCCTTAAGGACTCCAGGGCTTTGTATGTGGCCAACGGTGCAATATGACGAGTAAACTGTCTAGCATGAACATCCTGACAGTCTAATATGGAAGTGATTATGGTAGTTTGCTCATTATTTTGAAAACCACCCGTGACAAAATGTGTCTTCAATGTCCAAGTGAGCGGTTGGCGATCTGTTTTTAATGTGGATGTCATAAATGCCCATGGTTCATCTTTGTTTTTGCCTGGCCCTTTGTAACCTAGGCCACCTCGTGTAATCAACTTCTGAGGTTTAACAGGCCTAATCCTGCCTTGACAGTTGGCGCCCAGACCTTTGCCATTTTGATACCCCATTTTCATTAAGATGTTCCAGCCAGAGGTGTTCGTCATTGTTTTCTTCTTTTTCCCCTTGGGAGGCAGGGGTGTCATAGCAACCGTTGTGACTTTTTCTGGCATTGGTCGTGGACAAGGGACGTCCATCACAGATAATAGTGGCTTGTTGGCCGGTCACATGGATGGAACTGACGAAGCCACATGAATATCCTCCTCTGGCAAAATCGGCATACTGGTAACTTTAATAATGCGGCCCTTGTGTGGGAATTTAAGGCATTGGTGATTTGTGGAGGGCACCGCATCGAGTTGCTGAATGTAAGGGCGTCCCAGAATGCCATTAAATGTCGGATCCATATCCAGAATATGGAAATCTGCTGTGATGGTGGTAGGACCCAAACTTACTTTTAACGTAATCATGCCTAGAGGAGGTTTCTTCGTGTTATCATATGCAGTGACTGTGATAGTAGACGGCCGAATTTGGCTTTCCGGAATGCCACACAACTTCAAGGTGCTAGGTGGCAAGACATTGATGGATGCCCCAGTGTCCACCAGACATTGCTTAACAGCCACCTTATTAATGTCAACTGTGATGCATAGAGCGTACTTTCTTGCTGGGAGTGGCGCCAGTTCATGTTCATGGAAAGTAATTGCCGGCTGGCTGCTAGCGGGCGTTAAAACCATGATTATCTGCTCAACTGGAATGTCCTCATTGACCATCACCTTTTGAAGATATTCTTTCAAAGCTAGCTGATGAGTGGTGGACCTTTTAATTAGTTCCAGGATTGAAATCCTTGCTGGTGTTCGGTCCAAGTGCTTTAGCAAATCATACTGAGTTCTTGGCACTGACTCTTGTTCTTGTTCTTGTTCTTGCGGCCCCTGCACGGGCTCTAACTCTCTCTGTGAAAAAATACGGTGGAACATCCGTCCACTGCGGAGCGGCGCCACGCCTTGACGTGCCTCTGTCGGGACAAGTGTGGGAGGGGGATTAGAAGAAGAAGAAGGTGTGTTGGTGTTAAGAAGTGGTGGAGTGGGAGTTCCCGCAGAGGGAATCCCCGTAGAGGGTGCTGGTGCCCTGGTAGGAGGCGTAGAGGTAGAAAGGGATACCCGAATGCGGGGGGAATTGGTGGGGGGTGGAATGAGAAGGGTTCTGGGTACAAAAGGTGGCGGAACCGATGGTGGGGGGATCCTTGCCGGTGAAGGAGTAGTGGTGGCAGGTGCAGTGGGCGTTGGTGATGGGCGGATGAGGAGTGGCCTAGATGGCAGTGGCGAAGGGTTGGTGGTGGATGGGTTTTGTTGTGGCATAGGCTGTGGAGGTGGTAAGCGTGTAAGAAGGGGGCGAACCGGCGAGGTTGGAGAATTGGCGGTAGGAGGTGAATTAACAGGGCACAGAAGAGATCGGCCCACTTGAGGGGTAGGAGAAGAAGAAGGGGTGCGCAAGAGGCGCGGAGGTTGATTTTGATTATGATAAAGTGCCCCAACAGAGGCGTTTTCTTCATGCCATCCCTGCCCTCTCTCCACTTCATAGAGAGACGTGACAGGGTTTACGTGCTGGTTTGGCGGGTGCTCCGGCAGTGGATTGTGGACGATCCCCATATCGTGCTGAGGTGCTGGAGCTTGTTGTTGTTGCTGTGGAGCTGGTTGTTGTGGCTGCTGAGCCTGTTGCTGCCGAGGAGACCTTCTTTCTTTCATGGTGGCGATGAATTGCCTCATTTCGTCCCAATTGATGTCACCCTGGTCATTTAGATCATAAATGTAATCTCTGAAGTGGAAGCAACGATCAAGGTTATGACCAGGTGCACGATGGAAAGCGCAGTAACGAGATGTGTCAACGTTAGCGGGCCACGATGTTCTTTCCCTTGGCAATATGAGCAAATTGGCGGCCATTAAGGCATTGAAAATATCCGGGAGACTTTCTGGTAATGGAGGGTAGTGGTCCCTTTTGGGGCCAAGTGGTGGTCTCCGTTGTTGTTGTTGGCCATAGTTGGTAGATGGTGGTACCTGGTGGTACTGTTGCGGAGCTGGAGGGTTAGCGCGGTGCGCTTGGTTTGGTGGTGAAGCAAAGGAATGTTGGGGTGCGAATTGGCGTTGTGGGGTGGAGTTGAAATGGGGGTTTTGGGGTGGAGGAAGGTTAGGACGTGGGTTAGCTTGATGGGGGTGGCCAACTACGCCAACCTGCTCATTTGCAATAGTGCCCTCCGTCGTGGGCCCACTGTTGTTGACATTTGTGATTTTCTTAAATAGCCGTGGCTTCGGCTCAAACATGCCCATAATGGGCGAATCCTTCATCTGCGTCTGGATGTAACGAGCTCTCTCATAGAGCTCCTCCATGGTGGTTAACCGGTTCATGGCCAGTATGTGCCGGAACTGAGAAGTGGCATTGGAAATTATCATCTTGACTTGTTCCGGTTCAGACAGTGTATCTTTCAACTTTTTGGCCATAGACCGCCATCTATCAGCAAACATTATGAAGTCCTCCTCGGGCTTCATCTTTTCCGCGACCAGATCTGTGAGCGAAAGGGATGGTCCGACCCGGTCTCTGTATTTTTGCAAGAACTTCCTTTGAACAATATCGAAGTCGCCGGCATCAGCAGAATCCAGTGAATAAAACCATTCAAGGGCTGGCCCCTCCAGAGATCTCCTGAATAAATAGGCCAAAGAGGCCTTGTTGTCTTGCCAGAAGGAGGTCTCGTACCTGAAGTTCTTCAAATGAATAAAAGGATTACCAGTCCCATTATATCGCCGGAAGTTCGGCATTTCAGATGGTGGTAAGTGGAAGACGGGCAATGTAGGGAGCGAAATTTCCGGGGCGTTCTTAGCCGTGGTGACCTTCTTTAGTTGCTCCTCCATGCTGGCCAATTTCTGGAGTAATAGCATATTAGTGTCGGCCTCGACTGGGGCCGGATTTTGAATAAAAAAATGTGGTATAGGTGTCCGCAGAATTCGGGGAGGTTGGAACTGAGGCCTAACCGCTGAATAGCTCGCCTGTTGGGCCGGCATGGCCGCACCGGGCGTTGGTGGACGAGAGGGGGGTTTGTGCAAGACCGCCTGGTCATTAGTGAGGTGATGGCCACTCTCGGCCGGAGGGGGATTGGAGGATGAAGAGGGAACATACTTCCCTTTCAAAGCGGCCTGAATAGCCTGCCGCTGGGAATCGTCTAACTGAGATAAAGCATTAATTAAATCCATAACATTGAGGGATGGAGAAGAATTCCCCAAGGTGTTGGAGGGTAAAGTTTGGGAAGAGGGCACAGCCTCTTGAGGAGTGGCATCAACCACATGGATTTGAGGATGATGGGACTGAGGAGGAGGATAATTTCCCTCATAATAGATGGAATCCTGGGGGGGGTCTCATATTGACCAAAAATATTCTCATCCTCATCATCATAAGAATACCCGTAGCCTGCCATGTTGATGATTTTTCCTGAACGGAGTTGCATGTTTAAGAGGAGAGACGGCTTTATAAAGGCAGTATCAAACAAACAACCACTCAATCCAAACAAGTCTAAACAAATCAATCCAAGCAAGTGTATGCAACCAAGTTGAGATGAACGCAAGGTTTTAGTGTTATGCTTGAGATTAGAGTGGATTAAATTGTTGAATAGTTCACTTCTGTTTGCAATGTGAAACCTAGTTGATCCAAGTGTAACCTCCGGGTCAACTAGATTCTTTCTCTCTCCTCACTAACGATAGGTTCTCTATACTCCGGGTACTTCAAGGGTACAACCAGCCCGGTGTCCGTGAGGGAATCCACGGGTGCGGGGACTTACGGAGGTCTTGGAAAAGGGATTTCCGGTCCAAAGAGACGGAATGCTCAATGGAGGGTCGTCCCGATTCCAAGAGAGGTGTGTGGAATCCTAGTGTAGAGAGAGGAGGTCTCTCAACCAAATGCCACAATATGCAAAATAAGATGATAAGATCACAGCAATATAGGCAAGTAATGCAATAATCAATCCAACAATCACAGACAGCAACAGGAAGCAGGTTTCTGTAAAAACGCAGGAAAGAGACGACCTGGGGCAGGTCGCTATAAACCAAAGAGACGACAGGGTCGCTGTCGTGAATCACTGTGGTGGCCCACAGATAGTGCAAAACACGCGCCTTGGTGTGAGGCGCGTAATATGAAAGGACGCCTCTACGAAAGGGCGTCAAATACCAGTGGTGCACACGGTTGAGGAAACACGCGCCTTGGTGTGAGGCGCTGGCAAATAAAAAGACGCCCAAAGTTAGGGCGTGAATTATCAAACAGAACAAGAAGACAGCAGATATGATAAAAGACGCCTTATGGGAAGACGTAACACAGAAAATAGACGCCCTAAACTAAGGCGTGAAAAGAAAAAGTGCCTCTGGGTGAGGCGTTAATTCAGGAAAATAATCAAACAATCACAAACTGGCTGATCCCGGGAGTGTGCAGCGTGCACGATGGAGGGTGCCCGTGGGGCACAAAAGGAGGGGTACCGAGGGTACCGAGGGGAAAGGGCACACGTGAGTGCCGAAGGGGAAAGGGCACACGTGGGTGCCAATAGGAAAGGGCACACGTGGGTGCCAATAGGAGATGGTAATCAAAAGAAAAAAAAACAGTGGAGGTCCCACCGTGATCGCCAATTTAAATATGAGAAATCATGACAAAAATAAGGAGGAGATGATATAATAATAAGGAAAAGAAGCACGTGGTGCTACTAAGGAGGGTGATCGCCAGAGGGGTTACCTCAAGAAGAAACAAAGAAGATCGCGAATACCTGGTGGAAAATAGAACGCGGGATGGATTGTGAATTCCTCCTCCTCCTTCAACCGGTCGGCCGATGAAGGGGGTTTTTCTTTATTGATTACCTTGCAAAAGAGACAAAACATACAAGCAGTGGATCAGCCAAAAGTGTACGTAGTATCAGTCCTAAAGATGATATGAAGATGAGAAAAGAACAAAACATGCGCACCTTATTTTTGTTTTAAAACCCCTAAAGAAAATAGGGAAGAAGGAGATATGATGCAGCTAATGCAAACGTAAAAGAAGAAAAACACAGTGATGATGATCGGTTGATGAAGACAAAACAACACAACAGAATAAAAAGAACCCTGCTGTCCCTGACGACAGTAAAGGGAAACAAGGTGGACGCGGTTGATCGGAAGCAGAGGAAGCAGAGCCCTTTCGAAACGATCGCACAGGAGGAAGATGAAGCTCTGTAACCCTGAACTCGTAACCCGTAAACCTGTGGACTCTCTGACCCGTCAACCTCTGTCTAGATCGACCAGAACATCCTTTTATAGGATTTCAATTGAAGATAAGTTCAAATTTGGGAAGATAAGGATAGGCAATGATCAAAGAAGGCAGGACTCTAACTCCAATTCGAGCAAAGAGACCAACGGAGGCAGGGAACTCTCCAGGAAAGAGGAGTTTAAGCAGAACACGGAAGGTGAAACACGACCTTCGGAAGGGCGTCAAATCACAAATTGACGACCCACATCAAGACGTTACTCAAAACACGACCATGATCAAGGGCGTCACTTCTTGGATTAAATTTTGGCAATAAAACTTACTTTATTTGAAAATTATGAGAACACGCCTGAGATGATGGCGTTAATTGAAACCACGCCCTGAGGAAGGACGTTAATCGATAATTTGAATTTATTTTGAATTTATTTTGAAACCGGATAATACCAGGAATTGACGTCCTGACATTTGGTCGTCCTTTCTTTTGAACACGCCCTAGATACGGTCGCGATTAAAAACACGCCCCTCTTCAGGTCGCGAATCACAAAAATGCAAGAATAAATCAAAAACACACAAAAATAAGAAAAACTTCATATTATGAAATTATTGAAGTTCACTTTGGGGCGTCAACATAGTGACATGAGATTTGATCAACATAGCGTCAATTTTGGCGTGTCTACACCTTTTAGAAGTTGCATGATAGGAAGCACCAATGTCTACTATCCACTCTGAATCATGGCCTGTGAAATACAAACAAGTGTCTCCCTCTATTGTGAGAATGACATTATCACCCTCTAACAATGTAGCTACGTTATTTTGATCATCCTCTGTCTTCATCTGATTTTTATCCTTCTTCTCTTTCATCTCTCTCTTCCATACCCTGCAGTTCCTCTTTAGGTGACCTTCTTTTCCACAATGAAAGCATGCTCTACTCTTGGACTTTGACCTGCCTCTGGACTTGCTTTGACCCGTTGACTGATCATTATATTTTGATCTACTCCTCCCCCTGTTCTCTGTGACAAGAGCATGTGCATTATCTGATCCAGTTAATTTTCTTCTTGTTTCTTCATTAAACAAGCTAGCAGTAACTAAACTCATAGACAACACACCATTAGGAGCAGAATTACTAACTGACACAACCAAGGTTTCCTAACTGTCTGGCAAGGATCCCAAAAGCAACAAAGCCTGGAGTTCATCTTCTAAAGTCATTTTCATTGTAGCCAACTGATTCACCAAACTCTGGAACTCATTCAAATGCTCTGCAACACTGTTACCTTCTTTGAATTTCAAATTAACAAACTTTCGAATAATAAAAGATTTATTACCTGCGATCTTCTGCTCATACAAGGATTCTAATTTTTTCCACAATGCTTGTGCACTGATTTCACTCGAAACATGATGAAATACACTGTCATCTACCCATTGTCTGACTGTGCCAATGGTCTTCCGATTTAATTTTTCCCAATCTTTAGCGGACATACCCTCCGGTTTGGCTCCATTACCTTCAATCGGATCATACAAATCCTTGCAATACAAGATGTCTACCATTTTTGGCTTCCAAATAATCCAATTTATATTATTCAATTTTATCATGGTGCTAGACGCTCCACTGTCCGACATTCCGACTCACAAGAATAATGCCTGTAATATAACCCTGCTCTGATACCACTTGTTGGGGAGCTGCAAGAAATATACAAGGCACAAATATATGTGTAGTCGGAGAAATCAACACGGAAATAAAATTCTATCCGCACACCTTCGGCGGCCCTGTGCAACTGGCATCGACTCCGTCGTGCCACATACACTACATCCGTTGTCTGACCAAGGACAACGGTCTACCCAGTGGCTACCCACCTCATGAAAGGCTCTCCTGAGATGAAGGAGTGCCCTTGGCTCTTCAGAACGAAGGACCGAAAGCTCTGTCGGCAGAAGATCCCGGTCACCCGGCACGGGTATGGCTTCCCGCCAAGATGGGCCCGTTAGTGGCCGAATGATCGCCCTGATCAGGCGGAACTATCCCGGGTGTTATCCCACCCTCTAAGGAGCTTTGGGCACAAGCCAGATCGAGCCAGCGGCACGAATCATAGAGCCGAAGGCCGTGTCAGCGGAAAACCCGCGTAATCAAACCAAAGTCATTTGAAGCTCCAAGAGTGGCCGTACGTCGGCCTGAGAGCTTCGACAAGGCGTCTCCTCGAGGTTTCAAGGAGCAGTGGCTAGATAAATGTTCACGGTGACCCCCGGAATCATCCCCGGGCCCATCGGCTAACTCGCGACGTGTGAGGAGCATTAATACGGCGCGCCCTAAACCGGCGCGCCCCCCTTATCCGGCGCCCTCTTGTTCCGGCGCGCAAAAGATGCATAGAGTCCTTCCCCGGCGCACCAATCTCCACGCCGGATTAAGATCTCAAACCTGCTCCTATATATATATATGGCGGTTCGATTGAAAGAAAAAAAGGGCCAGAGAGGAGGGTAATTAAGAAAGGAAAAGTAGAAGAAAAGAGGGAGGAGGGCTAGTCGTCTTGGAGGGAGAAAGGGTTTTCTTTCTTGTGAAGGAAGCAGAGTCTCTCAGAGCGTTCCTCAGTCGCCGTCTCCCGTCCTCATCTAAAGCCCTTCGGAGTGAGAGAGGAAGAAGGCATTCCGACACTCTATTTCTAGGACAGGTGGGTGTTCGAGTCGTCTATCTCCGGCTCCACTTTTTGCTTTCTCCCCGATGAATGTAAGCGAGAGGGGTGAGGGATGGCGATGATATGAGCCAATCCTTCCCCCTTCCTCGCCATCTATTTTCGTTTGTTCTTCCTCTGTAAATCCCTCTGCAACTAGTGAACGACGACCGGACGGCGGTGCCGGCGTCGGATTCATAATACATGTGTTTGCCCCATGTTCATAGGGTGATAATGTTATGTGTGTGTGTGTGCTGGATGATTGAGCGCTCAACGTTGTGTCTCCCCTTTGCCATTGCTATCTCAGCCGGTGCATCTGTGTGTTTTCTCACTTGCGCATTTGCTTCTTCCTTCTTTCCGAACCTGATTTCCTCGGCTCCGAATATGCCCTGGGCTACCACGGGCTAAAGAGATGACCCCTCCCCGGGTCCTTCACGACGACGCAATGACCGGGTTCTATTCGAGGGTCCCTATATGCTTCATGGATAGAGGCGTGCTCGTGCACGTACATCTTCCCGTTTGCTTCATTTCAGGGTCTGATCTCCATTTTCTTTTCTCTTGGCATTATTCTATCGCTCAGAGAAGGTGGGGATCACCTCCAGCGCATCAGGGCCCGTCATGTGATTATTGCATTCCAGTTACTCGAGCATATGTGTGTGTGGCTAAATTACCCTGTCGCTATGCCAACCATCCCTCCCTGTGATTCCCAATCGCTGCTCCCTCCGCGAGTATGAATTTCTTTAACCCCCGAGTGTCGATGCATCTATGTATGCTCGGTGACATATCAGCTCACCGGCAACCGTATGATGTTACTCGCCCCTGTTTTCATTCCATCTGTATTCGGGATCTGCAAGCTCGTTTGATAGCATTGTTCCGATAAACCGGGGAGGGGATACATTCCCTGACATCGTATTACAAACACCACTTGGCCAATGGGAGCTCGTCTATCAATGACGAGAGTTCCCACAGACCACCAGGTTAATAGTAATGGATTAATCCCAACTGATTGAAACCCACAGTCTCTAGGAGGCTCGGTGGTGAATAAGGGATGCATGCCCCTCGTAGGCTGGTCCTCGGGGCCTCCCTTCACCACAGTTGTCCCTCTCCTCTGGATATGGTGTAGGCTACAGGTTGCTCACCCTTCGTAGGCCAGCCCTCAGGGTCGTCGCTTCCTTCGGCAGCTAACATATCCATCTGTTTTAACCCACGGAGCCATTGTGCCCCTTGAAGGCCAGTCCTCGGGGTATCCTGTCCGTTGGGAATTTGCTGGCTGTCATCACGCAGACCGGCGTTTCAGGGGCTTACTCCATAAGTGAGCATGACCCCGTTCCTCTCCTGTAACCCTTCAGGTTCAGGGGAGACGCTGCCCAATTTTTGGCAGGTTTTGGACATACATTCATTTCTGTGGAGCTGGCCATAATAAAATGATCATTCTGGGCCAAGGAACCCCAGTGCTCGAGTTTGAACCTCGCACTGGCTCATGACTCTGATCCTGAAGAGCCTCGGACTTTTTTCAGCAGGCAATAAGCCCAATTGAACCTTTAAACCTTCAAAATATTTCAATAAGTTGAATGGTTTCTAAATTCATAAGAAAATAAGTTAGGCCGGTGAGGTCCTGATCTGGCGCGCCTTAATACGGCGCGGTACCCCCCCGCGCCGTATTAACCTTAGAGTCATTTCTTCTTTCAATTCTTTGGCCCCTTCCCGGTGCGCCTTAAACCGGCACGCCCCAAGGCCGTCGCGCCGGCTTAACGTGTAATTGGGGGGCGCCGGGTTAAGTGCTTTGCCTATGCTTGGCCGCGCCGGATTAAGCCCTATACCTACGTTTTACCGCGCCATGGAACCTATCTCTTGTGTGATCACGCCGTTTCGAATCGTTACGCTATCTAATCCCTTGCTCCCTTCCAGAGCGATCCTCGGCTCCCGTGGTCAGAGTTAATAAACTCTAATTAGTAATAAACTGGATAAGAGGAGGGCCGTTCGAGTCCGAATCGTTTCGATATCATGATTTCACTACCATGTCTGTCAGCACTCTACTTCTGTTATCATGCTGGTGTTACATTCTTTCCCCCCCTTTTGGCGGGGATTAATAAATGTGATTGAGCGCTGTTCGTTTTCATAACTCTATTGCCATGCTTAGCAGAATCATGAGCATCATGCATGCATGTTTGCATAGACCCTCGGGTATATCAAATGGCGTTGACGAAAGGCCGGGTTATGCCCGATCGGAAGTCTCCGCTATGCGCGATGGTGGTCTTCGGACCTACGTCCTCCGCCCTGTACCAAGGGTCATCAATTTAATAAACCATGCCTCTCTTGCATGATAGATAGATGCATCTCATGTGATCTTGTCATGCTCATAACATCGCACCTTTTATTCCGGCCTCGACAGCCCACTATCTCGGCAATTAATCAAATGTTTTCCCTCCTCGCAGGGGTTGTAATTAACGCCAAAGCCTTTATGGTATGGCGGACTGCTGGTCCCGACCGAACCTCACTCTCGCCCGTCACGCGGGTCAGAACGAGCGCACAATAAACTTGTCACGTACGTGACTGGCACGCCCACGCAGTCAATCAGTCAGTTAATTGCCAGTCAGTTAATTGATTGATCGACACGTGAAATAAACCAACAAACAGAATAGAAATCCCGTCCCCAAACAGTTAGGGACCTACTTAATAAAAATATTCCCTGGGTTAAAATAAACGATCGCAAACAGTCTGGCACGCCCGGTGGGACCAGTGTCACCTTTCATCTCTTTGCCGAGATACTTGGGCTTCGAGGCTCTCTCAAAGGCTGCTGATCGTTGGCTTGTTTGTCTTTATAGGCGAACGATGACAACAACTGGATTGACTGGCGTAGGCTTCAGTCCTTCGATTATTGCCGGTCATGCGCAAGGGTACCTGGCGGTGCCTGTGGAGTTCGGCAGCTTCCCTGCCGCTGTTGGCTTCCCCAACTTCTTAGGGTTAGCCTTTTTGGATATGCTAGAGGTGGAACCCTCGGAGCCTGTCGAGGGAGCTACGAAGAATATGGAGCCTCTGAAGGCCCGATCCTGCCATGACTCGTTCAAGAGTCCAACCCCGGTTGCCAACTGCTTGGTGCACCATGCTATCCATGGGGCCCGCCCCAATATTGTCAACAAGCACCCTGGAGGACGTCAACGCCGGCAAGTCCAAAGGAGTGCTGCTGTGATTGCCGAAACTCTCTCCCAATCCGGCAAGTCTATGATGGTTGGTGGCATGCGCGTCTTCCTCAACGGACGCAACACGCAGATAGTTCCGGACCGAGTCATCCCCACCATCCCTGTCCACAACACATATCAGGCCCTCGCTGGAAGGAGGGCAGAAAGAGAAGAAATCGACCACTATGGCCAAGGAAGGTCGGCCCCTAGGCCGAGAAAGTTCAAACAGGTGTGGGTTCCCGAGTAGGCCCAACCTGTCCATCAGCTGGTACCTATCCGCCGCCGTCCTGTGTATGACGGGGCGGAAAAGAGAAGAGAAAGGGGCTTGCCCCCGAAAGAAGAAGAAGAAGTGGTTGCGGATCCTCCGCGCCGTGAAAGTTTTCGGGCCTGCGCCTGTCAAGCCAACATCCCAGCCGTGGGATGAAGATTCCAACAACCTGCCGATAGAGCTCGGCTAGCTTATACCCCTCATGTGGGAGGTCGACAACTGTCCCCCTTGTTACATCAAGAGCGGGGTCAAGAAGAGATGACATGTCTGGTCAGAAACTATTTTCGAGGGCTAGGCAACCCCTCGCTTGGGCAACAGCGACTGATGCAAGCAGCCGCCGCTGATGAAGACTACTGCCCGTCAATGGCAGATGAAGAAGATGTAGGAGAAAGAATGATGGTGTCGTCAGTCGACGACAATGGATATGATAACGGCTTCGAGATCGAAGCCGATGAAGCAGTTCCCAAGCGGGAAGAAACAAGAAGAACTTCTGTGTTCGAGAGGCTGACCTTCCCACACCAAGCTAAAAGGAGGGTCCATCGACGAAGGAGAAGGATGCAGGTCTTCACCTGCAATATGGCTAGTATATCCAACCGATATGGGGGGCTTCCCGAAGATCCCCGAGAATTGGCTCAGTTGGCCGCAAGGCCAGGGCTTAGCACTCGGAGGACAGAAGCAGCAAGGGAGCTCCTGATGATGACTAAGGGAAAACAATCCCAGGTCTACCACCAATGGGATGATGAAGCTGCCGTCTTGACCGCCAATGTGGTGACGGCAGAAGAAGAAGACGACGTCCCCCTCGACATCCTACCCGAGGGTACGTCGGGTGAGACAGCAGAAGTTATCCCCACTACAGTCACTATAGACCCATCAGTCTTGATACTACTACAGAAATATCGGCAAGAGATAGACTTGCTAAAGAAGCAGTTAATGGAGAAAACTGAACAGTCCTCAGCTTCCAAACCACCCGAAGTCCAGGGTGAATCATCTCGGGGAGCGGTTCGTCATGACGACCCTCTGCCGCTCTACACACTGCCTCAGTCGTCAGAACCAAGTATGGCGACAACGCAACAGCGGCCACCACAGCTCCAGCCGCTGCTACCTCCGGTGCTCCCTCAGGTGCACCAGACACCCCCGCTGCTGCATCCTCCACATCCGTACCTGCAGCCGACACACTTCTATCCAGAGCCGGTTGACGCTGCTGTGAGGCCCGTGCCTTAGTGGATCCTTAGTGGTTTGGATCTAGAATTTATTCTGGAATTTCTGACTATTTTTTTGGATTTTTAGAAATTTTTCTGATATTTTTCCGGATTTATTTTGATTTAATTGAGGGTTATTAGTAAATAATAAGATTATTATATATATTAATTTTATTTTTTTTTATTTTAATCCCTCACCTTCACCCCCTCTCTCTCCCTCGTCGATCTCACTCTCACCCCCTCTTTCTCTCTCTAGTCCGATCGCCCCTCTCCCCTCTTCTTGGAATTCGGGCGAGACGACGTCGGATTGAGGCGTGGAAGGTACTGGTGGATTCCTCGCGTCGAGAGGAACGCGTGGGTACCCCATCTTGGCGTGGTTTGGAGATCGTGGGAGCAGGACGGAGTGTGAAGGCCCGGTGAACCTTTCCTCTTGCATGCGGCTTTTCCAGCGGTTTCGGCTTGAACGAGGTAGGGGGATGGAATCCTGAGCTCGCTAGGATCATTTCCTATAGCATGTTTTCATGTTTAAACCCCTGTGGCATACATATTGGATATTCTTCCATTATTAGTATTTAAGCTTAGTCCTTACGTTTAAGCTATTGTAGGCCTTGCATGTGATGGTTTTAGTTGTTATATTGTTGTTTAGGACGTGTGGTTTGACAGGAAACAGGTTTGTTTCATCGTTACCCGATGATTTCGGTCGTCCGGGAGGGAACCGGTTTTCAAACATAACCCGTCCGTAACCCAACTGGTGTGACGGTCCTTCCAGGAACCGTCACACTAGTAATGGTCCATAGAGGACGCGTTACATCACAGTAACGGCCCTTTGAAGGGGCGTCACAGTGAGAGTAACGGTGTGGCTCCCGACCGTTACTCGTCCGTTGAATTGCGTTGACCGGGTCAGGCGGTTGACCTGACGGCCAGTCGGCCGGCCGTCAGGGTGCCCTGACGCGCTTGGGCGAGCGCGCCACATCGCCTGCAAACGGTTTTGAAATACTGTGCATTGGTTTTGGCCTCGGGTGGATGTAACGGCCAGGGCCCAACGCGTTACAGTTGATGTAATGCGATGCGCCCTGACCGTTAGGTCCTGTGACGGCGTGGCTGTGGGCCGTCACACCCCATTCTCGCGGATTGAGGCTGGAGCTTTGGTGGTTGTAACGGCCGGGGACGGACGCGTTACAATCGATGTAACGCGCCAGTCCACGACCGTCACACACCTGTGACGCGGTGGCAACAGGCCGCCACTTGCCTGTCAGATTCAAAAAGTCGCCAGCTTATTCTTTATGCATTCCGAAATGTTTATATGCCATGTTGAGTTACTTTATTATATAATGGCATGTTTGTAAATCCCAATAGAGTAACTTTTTCCTTGCAATGGAACCACTGTTGTGACCCTAAGGTCTTTGAGTACCGACCCGCTTGGGGATAGCGGAGGGGCGTCCCCGTACACGGTTTGTAAGCTAGTTCCGTGTGCTCCCGGCCAACGGTAGCGTCCTACCGAGGGAGAAAACTAGCCAGAAGGCCTGGCTCAGGCAAGAGTCAGTGTGTGCACACGTGGTCAGAGGTTGTGGACTGACATTGACGAATGTCACTCTGATTGGTCACTTGGTTTGGTACTGTTTACACGCTCAGCTTGTCGTGTTGCCGACTGCGAGTGCTTGAGACGCAGTATAAGTCGTCAGTGGACGCATCTGGTTTCTGTTCCTAGTGGTTGTCCTACTCCCTACTACTTGGATTAGTTGAGGTATATTCTACTGGTAGATTTAGTTTCTGTCATTTAGACTTACTCGTTATTGGCATGTATTAGCTGTTATACCTGTTTAGTTAGAGTTTACAGCTTTTATGTGATTAGTTTATTCATGCCAATGCCTGTTATTTTATTTAAATACATGCTCTAATTGCCTTTATTTTTGCATGTATGCTTGTTTAGTGCGAGGTAGGGATCCGCGTGACCCCTACTGAGTCTGGCTATGACTCACCCTTCTTCTTTCAGGTGAGCCGCGCCCGCCGTCTCCCGGTGTTTCGTGAGTTACTCGGAGACCGTGCTTAGCTGCCAGCAGTAGACTGGTCGCCTTTTTGGGCCTTTGTTGTACTTTTGCCGGGGTATGCCCCGTGTAGTTGTACCTTTTTGGACTAGTACTTTTGTGTCTCTGGACTAGTTTATATATGTACCACTCTGGTTATTTTGAATTGCTTCCGCACTTCTGTTAATTTTATTGCTTAATAGTAATATGCGCGTTCCAAATTGTAATTCGTTATGCACCTCCTTGATAAACCCCTACTAACCCTTCAGGGGCCTCATCAGCCTCTTGGGTGGCTTCCCCAGTTCTTGGTATCGGTGTATCGATGTTATCGATATATCGGTATCCTGAACTCTGGGTCGTCACAGCTGGTATCAGAGCGGAGTTGAGGATTTGTATAAGGAATTGTAAATTGCAACTTGTCCAGAGCTAGTCCTTCGTGTTGTCTATTGCTGGCTTAGGTTGTTTTCTGCGTGATTGATGTGATTATTGTTGCCTTCTATTTTTCGGCAGTGCAAGATGCCGCCTCGTCGAGGAAGACCTCCTCGAGTTCCTCGAGCTCCTAGAGATGCGCCTAGAGAAGAAAGTGGTTCTGCACCTCCTCCTGCAGTTCCCGCTGTTCCTGTTGTTCCTCCTCCAGTGCCGGTCGTTGCTCCTCAGGTTGAAGTGCCTGGTAGTCGAGGCAAGGCTTTGAAAGAATTTCTTTTGTTCAATCCGCCTGCTTTCGATGGACAAGCTGATCCAGAGGTTGCGAGGCAGTGGCTAGATGCAGTTGAACGCGTGTTCCTGTCTATGGAGTGCGCTGAGGATGAGAAGGTTATGCTTGCTGCGTTTCAACTCCAAGGTACAGCCATTACGTGGTGGAAAGCCGAGTGGCAGATTGCGTTTCACTCCAGACCTCTTCGGCAGATCACTTGGGCAGAGTTTGTTGCTGCTTTCGAGCGTGCCTACACTCCTGCCTGTTTGCAGATGGCTAAGATGTATCAATTCATGGAGCTGACTCAAGGCAGTATGACTGTGCTTCAATATCGGAACAAGTTTTTGGAATTGGGTCAATATGCACCCCATGTGCTGGCTAATGAAGCTTTGAAGACTCAGCAGTTCTTGCGAGGATTGAGGCAAGAGTTGAAATTGCCTTTAATTGCGAGTCGAGTTGTTGATTTAGATGGTGCGTGCCAGGCAGCTGTGGCACTTGAGCTGGAGATGGCGAGACCAGGTGGATATCCGCAGGCGGGGTCAGTTCAGCCGACAGTTCAGTTTCAACTGGCTTACCGACCGCCAGTGCCAGGTGTTCCCTCGGTCCAGTCAGATGTGAGCAGTGCTTCTTCCCCTTCCAAGCCCAAGTTTAAGAGGTTCAAGAAGAAGAAGAAGTTTTTCCAGCAGCCGTCGTCCGGTACAGATTCTGTTCAGCAGCCGACAGCGCCTTCTTCTCAGACTCGTCAGAGTTCTGCTGTCAGTCAGCCGTGGACTTGTCGGAGATGCGGTGGTCACCATAAGGGTCAGCCGTGTTCTCTTCCTGTGGTCTGTTTTCGCTGTGACCAACCTGGTCACGTTGTTCGTGATTGCCCGCTAAGACGAAGCAGGTGCAAGCTCCCCAGTTCTCTCAGCCTCAGCAGTCGCAATTCAGACCTCCTGTACCTCAACAACAGTTCTATTCTCAAGCTTCGGCGTCTTCTCAGCAATCTTCAGCCGGATCAAAGAAGCAGAAAGGCAAGGTTTCGCATATAACTCGAGCTGAAGCGGTTGCATCCCATCTGGTGGAAGGTACGATTATGCTTTATGGTCATTCAGCTCGTGTCTTATTTGATTCTGGTGCTTCTCACTCTTTTATTTCTGAGGATTTCATGGCATGTATTGAGGAGCCGACATCAGAAATGACTTGTGAGCTATTTGTTGAATTGCCTTCTGGAGATTTCATGATTACACCTCTGTGTTTGGAAGAGTCTCCTGTTATGATTAATAATCATCGGTTGCCGGCGAGATTGTATGCGTTGCAGCTGGCAGATTATGATATTATTCTGGGAATGGATTGGTTGGAGCATTATGGAGCTGTGGTTGACTGCAGATCGAAGAAAGTCTATTTTCAGCCACAGGGAAAATCAGCTTTTTATTCCCAAGGTATTCGATCTCGTTCTTCTCGCATGATTATTTCTGCTATTCAAGCCTATAGGTTGCTTAGTGCATGTTGCCAGGGATTCTTAGCTTCTGTGGTTGCTGTTGAAAAACCACGGCAGAAGGTCAGTGATATTCCTGTTGTTTGTGAGTTCCCTAATGTGTTTCCTGACGAGTTGCCAGGCTTGCCTCCAAAGCGAGAGATTGAGATGGTGATTGAACTGATTCATGGTATTGGCCCGTTAGCAAAGGCACCGTACCGAATGGCTCCAGCTGAACTGAAAGAACTACGAGCACAATTGCTTGAATTGCTGGAAAAAGGCTATATTCGCCCCAGTTTTTCTCCGTGGAGTGCTCCAGTGCTATTTGTGAAAAAGAAAGATGGAAGCCTGAGACTTTGTATTGATTATAGACAGTTGAACCAGGTGACTATCAAGAATAAATATCCGCTTCCCATGATTGATGATTTGTTTGACCAGTTACAGTCTGAACTGTCTTTTCACGGATTGACCTCCGGTCTGGCTACTTTAAATTGTGGATCCGGGAATCTGATGTGGAGAAGACAGCTTTCAGTACTCGATATGGTCATTATGAATTTCTGGTAATGCCGTTTGGATTGACGAATGCCCCAGCAGCTTTCATGGACCTAATGCAGCGTATTTTTCGTCCATTTCTGGATCAGTTCGTGGTGATCTTTGTTGATGATATCCTGATTTACTCTGCTTCTGATGAAGATCATGTGCAGCATTTGAGGATCGTTCTGCAGACTCTAAGAGATCACGAGCTTTATGCGAAGTTCAGTAAATGTGAATTCTGGCTTCGGGAGATTCATTTTCTTGGCCACGTGATTTCTGGTAATGGAGTGGCAGTGGACCCTGCAAAGATTGAAGCTGTTTTGAATTGGCAGAGACCGAGAACTGTAACAGAGATAAGAAGCTTCTTAGGTTTGGCTGGGTATTATCGCAGATTCATCCAGGATTTTGCAAAGATTGCAGCACCTATGACTAGACTGACTCGTAAAGATGTGACGTTTGTCTTGTCGGATCAGTGTGAGGAGAGCTTTGTTGAATTGAAAAGGCTCTTGACTTCTTCTCCAGTGTTGATTTTTCCTTCCGGCTCGGGTGGATTTGTTGTTTGCACAGATGCTTCGCGAGTGGGTTTGGGTGCAGTGCTGATCCAACATCGTAAGGTTATTGCATATGCATCTCAGCAATTGAAACAGCATGAAGAAAATTATCCCACGCATCATCTGGAGCTAGCTGCAGTTGTGTTTGCCTTAAAGATCTAGAGACATTATCTGTATGGTGAGAAATTTCAGATTTTTACTGATCATCAGAGTTTACAGTATATATTCTCCCAGAAAGATCTGAATCTCAGGCAGAGGCGATGGATGGAATTCATGAAAGATTATGACTTTACACTCTCCTATTAGCCGGGTAAAATGAATGTTGTGGCTGATGCTCTGAGCAGGAAAGTGCAAGTCAATCGTATGTTGCTTCATGAATGAAAATTGTGGGAACAGCTTCCGAGCGAGGCATTCAGTGTAGAGATTCCTGCCGATCCGAGGATGGCAGTTTGTGCTAGCTTGGTTTTGGGTTCAGCTTTATATTAGCAGATTAAAGAAGCCCAGCAAGCTGATTCTGATTTGGCCCGTATTGTATCAAGCTATGATGTGGAATTTGATGATGAGCTGGTCGTCAGTTTCCAGGGCAGATTGTATGTTCCCGCTGATGATGCATTGAGACTTGAGGTTCTGAGTGAAGCCCATGGTTCCCGTTTTGCTATTCACCCAGGTGTCACTAAGATGTATCAGAATTTGAAAAAGTAGTTCTGGTGGCCATGTATTAAGTCATATGTGGCTGTGTTTGTTTCTAAGTGCTTGACTTGTCAACAGGTTAAAGCGGAACATCAAAAGCCAGGTGGTTTGCTTCAGCCGTTAGATATTCCTATGTGGAAATGGGACCATGTTACTACAGATTTTGTGGTGGGTTTGCCTCGGACTTCTCAGGGGTTTTGATGGTATCTGGTTGCTTGTCGACAGATTGACTAAAACTGCCAGATTGTTGCCAATAAAAGTTACTTGGAATGTGCAGAGGTTGGCCGAGCTTTATGTGCAGAAGATCGTGCCACTGCATGGAATTCCAATTTCACTTGTGTCAGATCGTGATCCACGTTTTACCTCCGGCTTCTGGCACAGTTTCCAGAAAGCCTTGGGCACTGAGTTAGCATTCAGTTCAGCGTATCACCCACAGTCAGATGGACAGTCAAAGAGGACTATTCAGACTCTGGAAGACATGCTGAGATCGTATTGCCTTGATTGGCAAGGTTCGTGGAGTCAACATCTGCCACTTGTTAAATTTGCTTATAATAACAGTTTTCACTCCAGTATTGGCATGGCTCCTTATGAGGCACTGTATGGTCATCAATGTCGTACTCCTCTGAACTGGTTTGATGTTGGGGACAGATTGTTGACAGGACCTGACATGGTACAGCAGTGTTCTGATGTGGTTCGTCTGATTCGGCAGAGATTGTTGACGGCTCAGAGTCGACAGAAAAGTTATGCAGATCAGCGTAGACGTCCACTACAATTTGAGCCTGGAGATATGGTTTTTGTCAAGGTATCTCCGATGAAAGGTGTTTCCAGATTTGGGAAGCGTGGAAAGCTGAGTCCGCGTTATGTTGGCCCATTTCTTATCGTTGAAGCTGTGGGTCAGGTAGCTTATCGTCTGCAACTACCAGCGGTTATGCAAGCTATTCATGATGTGTTCCACGTCTCTCAGTTGAGGAAGTATGTGCCAGATGCTTCTCATGTTCTCGATGATTCAGTTTGGCCCGAAGTGACTGCTGATTTGTCTACGCCAGAGTTTCCTATCATAATTGAAGACCGTCGTGAGCAGCAGTATAAGGTTATCCCTCTGGTAAGAGTTGTTTGGCAGTGTCACTCTGGTAATGAGTGTACTTGGGAACGTGAAGATGAGATATGTCAGCTTTTTCTTTTCTTATTCCAGTGAGGTATAATTCTTATCTTTGTTTCCTCCTTATCCGTTGTTGTAAATTTCGAGGGCGAAATTTCTATTAGGAGGGAGGGACTGTGAGGCCAGTGCCTTAGTGGATCCTTAGTGGTTTGGATCTAGAATTTATTCTGGAATTTTTTACTATTTTTCTGGATTTTTAGGAATTTTTAGGAATTTTTTTTGGATTTATTTGGATTTAATTGAGGGTTATTAGTAAATAATAAGATTATTATATATATTAATTTTATTTTTTTTTCTTTTAATCCCTCACACCCTCTCTCTCCCTCGTCGATCTCACTCTCACCCCCTCTTTCTCTCTCTAGTCCGATCGCCCCTCTCCCCTCTTCTTGGAATTCGGGCGAGACGACGTCGGATTGAGGCGTGGAAGGTACCGGTGGATTCCTCGCGTCGAGAGGAACGCGTGGGTACCCATCTTGGCGTGGTTCGGAGATCGTGGGAGCGGGACGGAGTGTGGAGGCCCGGTGAACCTTTCCTCTTGCATGCGGCTTTTCCGGCCATTTCGGCTTGAACGAGGTAGGGGGATGGAATCCTAAGCTCGCTAGGATCATTTCCTATAGCATGTTTTCATGTTTAAACGCCCGTGGCATACATATTGGATATTCTTCCATTGTTAGTATTTAAGCTTAGTCCTTGCATTTAAGCTATTGTAGGCCTTGCATGTGATGGTTTTAGTTGTTATATTGTTGTTTAGGACGTGTGGTTTGACAGGAAACAGGTTTGTTTCGTCGTTACCTGACGATTTCGGTCGTCCGGGAGGGAACCGATTTTCAAACATAACACGTCTATAACCCAGATGGTGTGACGGTCCTTCCAGGAACCGTCACACTAGTAACGGTCCATAGAGGACGCGTTACATCACAGTAACGGCCCTTTGAAGGGGCGTCACAGTGAGAGTAACGGTGTGGCTCCCGACCGTTACTCGTCCGTTGAATTGCGTTGACCGGGTCAGGCGGTTGACCTGACGGCCAGTCGGCCGGCCGTCAGGGTGCCCTGACGCGCTTGGGCTAGCGCGTCACATCGCCTGCAAACGGTTTTGAAATACTGTGCGTTGGTTTTGGCCTCGGGTGGATGTAACGGCCAGGGCCCAACGCGTTACAGTTGATGTAACGCGTTGCGCCCCGACCGTTAGGTCCTGTGACGGCATGGCTGTGGGCCTTCACACCCCATTCTCGCGGATTGAGGCTGGAGCTTTGGTGGTTGTAACGGCCGGGGATGGACGCGTTACAATCGATGTAACGCGCCAGTCCACGACCGTCACACACCTGTGACGCGGTGGCAGCAGACCGCCACTTGCCTGTCAGATTCAAAAAGTCGCCGGCTTATTCTTTATGCATTCCGAAATGTTTATATGCCATGTTGAGTTATTTTATTATATAATGGCATGTTTGTAAATCCCAATAGAGTAGCTTTTCTTTCCTTGCAATGGAACCACTGTTGTGACCCTAAGGTCTTTGAGTACCGACCCGCTTGGGGATAGCGGAGGGGCGTCCCCGTACACGGTTTGTAAGCTAGTTCCGTGGGCTCCCGGCCAACGGTAGTGTCCTACCGAGGGAGAAAACTAGCTAGAGGGCCTGGCTCAGGCAAGAGTCAGTGTGTGCACACGTGGTCAGAGGCTGTGGACTGACATTGACGAATGTCACTCTGACTGGTCACTTGGTTTGGTACTGTTTATGCGCTCAGCTTGTCGTGTTGCCGACTGCGAGTGTTGGAGACGCAGTATAAGTCGTCAGTGGACGCATCTGGTTTCTGTTCCTAGTGGTTGTCCTACTCCCTGCTGCTTGGATTAGTTGAGGCATATTCTACAGGTAGATTTAGTTTCTGTCGTTTGGACTTACTCATTATTGGCATGTATTAGCTGTTATACCTGTTTAGTTAGAGTTTACAGCTTTTCTGTGATTAATTTATTCATGCCAATGCCTGTTATTTTATTTAAATGCATGCTCTAATTACCTTTATTTTTGCATGTATGCTTGTTTAGTGCGAGGTAGGGATCCGCGTGACCCCTACTGAGTCTGGCTGTGACTCACCCTTCTTCTTTCAGGTGAGCCGTGCCCGCCGTCTCCCGGTGTTTCGTGAGTTACTCGGAGACCGTGCTTAGCTGCCAGCAGTAGACGGGTCACCTTTTTGGGCCTTTGTTGTACTTTTGCCGGGGTATGCCCCGTGTAGTTGTACCTTTTTGGACTAGTACTTTTGTGTCTATGGACTAGTTTATATATGTACCACTCTGGTTATTTTGAATTGCTTCCGCACTTCTATTAATTTTATTGCTTAATAGTAATATGCGTGTTCCAAATTGCAATTCGTTATGCACCTCCTCGACAAACCCTCACTAACCCTTCAGGGGCCTCATCAGCCTCTTGGGTGGCTTCCCCAGTTCTTGGTATCGGTGTATCGATGTTATCGGTATATCGGTATCCTGAACTCTGGGTCGTCACACTGCAGTCATGAACCGGATGATGGTGGAAAGAATGATCGAGCTGAAGCTCGCAGAAAGGGGTAAAGGCGACTACGTCGCGTTTGATGCATACCGAGTGCCATACCCGCAACACCATGCTGCTAAACGGCTTCCCCCGGGAATCAACAAGCCACCCAAGTTTGACAAATTCAACGGGAAGGGGTCCCCGAGATAACACATAACCTATTATATGATTGTCATGGGCGACTTGGCCACCGACGAGTCATACCTGCTAAAGTTTTTCGGGTCCTCGCTGACAGGGCTCGCATTTGAATGGTATTCTAGCCTCTCGGCTGGGTCCATCAGCGATTGGCCAGATATGCAGAAGAAGTTCTGAGAAAGATTCCATGTTACAGAGAGGGAGGTCACAGTGGCCGAACTCTACTCAACAAAGCAGAGGGCCGATGAAACAGTCCTCGATTATATCAAGAGGTGGAGGAACCTCGGAATGAGATGCAAGCGGCCCCCGCATCAGGAGGACGCTGTGCAAATATGCAAACAGAATCTCAGAAGGGAGGTTCTGGAAAAGATGATCGGAATGGAAATACGATCGTTTGATTGATTGAACAATGTCGTGGCCGAGGTGGAAGCTTTCCTGGCCAGACCTGCCCCTACATTTGCTGCCGGCACGACCCAGAAGGGCAAGGCGGTGGAGCGGCGCCCGTCGCCTAAAGAAGCAAACGCTCTTGACATAAAGGCGTTCGAACGACAGAAAAGTGAAGGCAAGAAGGGTGTCACCCCACAGCCTGCAGAAGCCCCAGACGGCAAAGAAGGTCCTTTGCAGAGGGACAAAATGAAGAAGGCCTATTCATTTCCAAAGGACAAGACCCGGGTTCTGTTCGACTGGGTAACAGAATATAGCATGGTCACCCTGCCAGAGATAAGGAGGCCGGAGGACCTAAAGAGAAAAGACAGCCCAAGATTCTGCCCCTACCACCAGATGTTGGGGCATCCAATCGAAGACTGCTATGTTTTCAAGGACATCACTGAAGGGATGGTGAAGAAAATTGAGATCGAGCTGGGAGAGTACAAAGTGGACCCTCCTCAGCCACATGAAGTCCCTCGGAGGAGGGCAAGAGTCAACATGATCTCCCTATACCAGGCACTGCCCGAGGAGATCTGTGAAACAAGTACGCGGAGCACCTATGAAGCTCATTTCTTAGAGCCCGCGAAAGAGCAGCAGGGATGGCAGCAGGCCCCTGTGAAGCATAAGAAAAAGAGGGCACCTCGCCCGAAAAAGGGCGCACATATCTGTGGTGTCACACCCCGGCCTGCTCCGCCGGTGGTAGCACCCGTATGGATCACTCCACCTACAACTGTCAGGATACCTACACATAATCGGAGGATACAAACTCTGATGCCAGTGGTTAAGGAGACCAATCCTGGGGTCCTTCGACTGCAAAACCTCATTGAGGGGCTGGACGAATACATGCAGCCCGAATTGAAGTCCTTGCTGGTGCGGGACCACGTCCCGTGGCAAGAACTAGAGCAGCTCTCACCCGAACAAAAGGAGGAAGTTGAAGCGGCACCCGACAGAGAGGGCAGTCTGTTCTGGGGGCACCCGCCCGCAGAAGCAAAAAAGAAGAAGAAACAGAAGAAGAAGAAAAGGAAGGTCGCTGAGGCCGATAAAGTACATGTTGTTTCCTGTCATACTCTATCAGCACTCTTCAACCTACCCGGAGGGGAGGAAGAAGAGGAAATTTGTTTCACACCCCATGTTGGGGGAGGCAAGGCCGAGGCTGCAACTGCTGCACATGCCACTCGGTCAGGCCGAAAATGGGGGCGCCAGCCGCCACCCAACCACAACATCATGTTCAGGGGGGAGCAACCCTACAAAACACCTCCGTAGGAGGTCAAGGGAGTCCAAATCCCTCCTCCGTCAGGCCTATATAACAAGAGCGGGGGCAGGGGGGTCCCTTCATTTCTTGAATTCATGAAGATGTCCAAGGGGAAGCAGCCTTGCCAGGAGGCTAACCCTACACCCGGGAACGTTCACCCGTAGCTAGCACAGTCTGCCAAAGATCCAAATGCAGATGGAGCTTGCCCCGCAGCAACTAATAAAGAACACCCAGGAGTCGGTACCAGCCAGAAGGGCGTCGAATCCGAGGAAGATGAAGCAGGTCCGTCAGGGCCCGCAAACCAAGACTTCCCCAAGCCCAGATGGGCCAAAGAGATGAAGCTCTCTAATGTCTGAGCTGGGAGCCGAATAATGAATCTACTCAAGAAGCTCCCTGCTCTATTTACAATCTAGGAGATCCTTTCTTTGAGTGAAGAGACTCGACAAGCAATTATTACTGCTCTCCAGACGCCTGCTCATTTTGAGACATGTCTGGCTGAAGCAATGCCGGAGGCTAGCATGACCTTCACTCCAGACGATATGCTGCTGCCCACCATCAGCCACAACAGGCCGCTATATATGAAGGGGCACCTCAATGGAAGGGAGTTGAACAGGATTCTGGTTGATCCCGGTGCAACGTCCAACATCCTGCCTTATAGAATATACGAGAGGCACCACTTTAACGTGCATCTCGAGAAAGTCGGGGATATGCGTATCGTCGGCTTCAATAAAAAATGTGAAGTGTCAATGGGGGTGACAGAGTTCACCCTCACCTTAGCAGATTTCACTACGACGATGCAGTTCCATGTCATTGACTCCCGCACCTCGTACAAGGCACTGCTCGGCCGCCCATGGCTGCATGAAAATATGGTGGTGCCCTCCACGCTCCACCAATGCATCAAGTACAGTCTCCAAGGGAAGGAGGAGAGGATATTTGCAGACCCCCACCCGTTCGAGGTGTTCGAATGTCATTTGGCAGATGCCAACCTATATACGGGGCCTTCTCAGAAGACCTCGGAAGCTAAGACCCCTGCGGGGGCATCGAGAAGCACATCCGGCAGCAGTTGGTATCCACCACCACCGCGCAGATATGTCAAGCCCAAGGTGGTCTTCCATATCACAGCATCCGGAGACGTGGGCAGAACAGCACCCCCAACATTATACCTTAAAGCTAATGAAGTGTGGGTCGCTCGGCGGCACAATCATATTGAAATCCCGGATGGCCTCACCAAGCCAACTCCCGGCCTTGATAACCCTATTGTCGAGCCTTTCAAAATTTGGGAGGTGACACAAAAAGATGGACCTAGCAGCTTGTTCTATACAGCTGAGGAGCATCCTACTCGGGAAGACACAGACTGCAGCATCCTCGAAGATATAAGCAACCCGCCGGTTCCCGTCAAGGGTCTGGCATTCACGACTGAGCGGATGGCCAGGATGTTTCAGAAGCAACACATCCCCCCCGATCAGTCTCAAAAGCGCAAGGAAGCTTTCCAGAAAATATGGTATCCCACAAATCTGGATAAGGAAATGAGACGTGTCTCTCAACATCCGGGGTTGGGCTTCACCCTGGAAGAACACTATTACAGTGGGCGATACGAGGTGGACACCATCTCCACCTTCTATCCTGCTGAAGATAGTCCGCTGGGGGTAACCTTTGATGAATACCCGGCAGAAGCTGAGCATGTTGAACTGGCTCGACCCGGAAATCAAGAAATAGAGACCGTGGTCCCCTGTCGATGCTGGGAGCAGGTCTACCCTGAAGAGGCGGCCCTTCAAGCCAAATTTGATACGGCTAGCAGCAGTGAAGCCGAAGATACTGAAGAAGCAGCAATTTCTCCCTCCAGTAGAGTCCTACTGATGATAACTTCAACACCCCTTCGGCCAATCAGGGAAGCCTCGGTCGACTCCGATCAAGGGGAACAAGCCACCAAGAAAGAAAAAGCCACTTCTATGGAAGATACAACTGCCCCAGAAGGCGAGACCTCCTCAACTTCTGCTACAAGACCGGGATGCTGTCCAAGCCCTGCAATAAACAACTACCAGCCTATCATGGCTGCAACCTCATCTACAAAGACTGAAGCTGCTCTCTCGCCCTTGGGAGCTACAACGGCAGTGGATTTGCTAACAGAACAATCCTCGCAGCCGCTGGTGCAGGAAACAGAGAATCCTCAAGAGGTTCTGATGATGTCAGATGAGGAAGTCGAAGAACTCGACCCTCAAGATGGTATTCCAGACTTCGTTGACCTCCAGCCGGCACCTCCGGAGATAGAAGACGGAGGCCAAGCCACAGTCGATGAACTGATAGAAGTCAACTTGGGAAATGAGGAGGACCCTAGGCCTACCTTCCTCAGTGCCCAACTATCCCCAAAAGAACGGGAGCTGTACACCCAGCTGCTGCAAGAGTACCGGGATTGCTTCGCCTGGACTTACAAAGAAATGCCCGGTCTAAATCCCGCTGTCTCACAACATGAGTTGGCAATCAGCCCTGAGGCCGAGCCGGTGAAGCAACCACCGCGGCGCATGAGGCCAGAACTCATTACTCAAATTTGTACTGAAGTCGACAAGCTCATTGACGTGGGATTTGTTGAAGAAAACCAGTACACCACATGGCTGGCGAATATCGTCCCCGTGAAAAAGAAGAATGGACAGATCCGAATATGTGTCGACTTCCGAGATCTAAATAAAGCCTGCCCAAAAGATGACTTTCTGGTGCCAATAACGGAAGTCATGATCGATGCTACAACCGGTCATGGGGCCCTGTCATTCATGGACGGGTCATTCGGATACAACCAGATTTGGATCGCGGAACATGATCGGGTCCATACTGCTTTCCGGACCCCTAAAGGCATTTATCATTATAAAAGGATGCCGTTCGGACTAAAGAATGCTGGCGCAACTTATCAGCGTGCAATGACCAAAATCTTCGATGAGTTGCTCTACCACAAGGTCGAGTGCTACATAGATGATCTGGTGGTCAAAACCAGAAGAAAAGAAGATCATCTGCAAGACCTCCGGATTATTTTTCAGAGGCTGAGGCAGCATGAGCTAAAAATGAACCCCATGAAATGTGCATTCGGAGTGTCGAGCGGAAAGTTCTTGGGCTTCATTATCCGATATCGGGGGATCGAGATAGACCCCGCAAAAATCAAAGCAATTCAGGAGTTACCTCCACCAAGGAACCTCTCCGAGTTGAGATCACTACATGGCCGCTTGGCTTATATCCGGTGTTTCATTTCCAATTTGTCAGGGCGAAGCCAGCCTTTCCACAAACTGATGATGAAACAAGTTCCCTTCTATTGGGATGAAGATTGCCAGACAGCCTTCAACAAGCTGAAAGACTATCTGAAGACTCCTCCAGTGCTAGGCGCACCGGTGAAAGGACGGCCATTGATACTATATATAGCAGCTACACATAACTCCCTGGGGGCAATGCTAGCCCAGAATAATGAAGAAGGAAAAGAGCAAGCCCTATATTACCTCAGTCGGAGACTGGTCAGAACTGAGGAGAAATATACTTATATTGAGATGGTCTGTCTGGCACTGGTCTTCGCAATTAAGAAGCTTCGACACTACATGTTGTCGCACGAAATCAGCCTGGTATCCAAAGAGGACCCCCTGAAATATATTATGTCCCAGCCAGCACTCAAAGGTCGCCTGGGCAAATGGGCAGTAATCCTTATGGAGTTTGACATCTCCTATGTGCCGCGCAAGGCCGTCAAGGGCCAAGCTATTGCAGACTTCTTCGCTGAGCACCCAGTACCCGGGGACTGCCCGCTGGAACCGGAGCTTCCTGAAGATGAAACCCTGGAAGCCGCTCAGGTGCAGCCCTCTTTATGGCAGCTATATTTCGATGGTGCTTCCAGAATTGACACCTCTGCCACTGGATCGGCCAAGGTCAGGGCAGGAGCAGGCATAGTCCTGAAATCCCCAGAGGGGGAAGTGGTGCACACATCTTGCTCGATAAACAAGCATTGCATGAACAACGAAGCAGAGTATGAAGCCCTGATAATCGGGCTGCAAATCGCTCTATCCATGGGAATTCAGATGTTGGAAGCATTTGAAGATTCCATGCTAGTTATAAAACAATTAGAAGGAGAATTCGATGTGCGAAAGTAAGAACTTCTCCCCTACCATCAGTTGGCAACCCGCCTGATGTCGAGATTCTACTTCATCAGCATCAAGCATATCAACTGAGGCCAGAATGCTCAGGCAGACGCCCTCGCTAAGCTGGCCAGTTCGTTGGCGGTCCCGCCAGACGCAAGCCTGAATATAACGGTGATCAACTGCCAGCAAGTCCCCAGTGTAACAGAAGTCTTAGCCGACGAACAATAAATTGAGGTGGCAGTCGTCGAGGAGATTCAGCAGCCCGACTGGCGAGAACATCTCCTACGGTGGTTTCAACACCAGCAACTTCCAAAAGAAAAAGAACAGAGAATGAAACTTCTGAGGGTCAAAGACTCTTACGAGATGAGAAGCGGAACCGTGTTCCGAATAATGGCAGATGCCCGAAGGAAAGTCCTACTTCGTTGCTTGTCTTCAACAGAGGCGAGACAGGTGATGCAAGAAGTCCATGCAGGATCAGCTGGAGCACACCACGGTGGCCCAAAGATGAAAATTGAGATAAAGAAATTGGGTTACTATTGGCCCACTATGTTCGATGATTGCTGCAAGTTCGCCAAGGCTTGTCAGAAATGTCAAGAACACGCTAACGTGGCAAGGAGACCTCCAGTGCCATTACATCCGACCTTACCAAGCTGGCCGTTTGCTCAATGGGGCACGGACGTGGTAGGGCCTCTACCAGCATCTTCGTCAGGGTGCAAATATATCTTAGCAGCTACATACTATTTCTCCAGATGGGCGGAGGCGGTAGCACTAAGAGATGTAACGGGGGAACTAGTTGCAAGATTCTTCCGCCAGAACATAATATTCCAGTTTGGGATCCCCAGCCGAATCATCTCTGATAATGGCAGCCATTTCAGAAACCAGAAGGTTTATCGGCTAGCCGACAAGTACAAGATTGACTGGAGGACATCGTCCCCCTATAACTCTCAAGCCAATGGGCTCGCAGAAGCTTTCAACAAGACACTATGCACGTTGCTGGCAAAGACTGTCAAGTCTAATAAAAAGGACCGGGAAGAAAGGATGTACGAAGCGCTCTGGGCCTATCGTACTGTCTATAAAACCCCAACCAGTTGTTCACCTTTCTCCCTCGTCTATGGGTTAGAGGCTGTGGTGCCGATCGAATTAGAAGTTCCTTCGCTGCAAGTCGCTGTCCAGCACGGACTAGCCAGCGGTGAACAAACCAATGCAGAAAGAAGATTGGAAGTGCTCGTCGAGCTCGAAGGAAAACGCCTCCGGGCACAACAAAACATCCAACTCTACCAAGCTCGCATGGCCCGTGCTTTTGACAAGCTGGTCAAAGGTCGAGAATTTAAGAAAGGAGACCTGGTAATGGTCAAAATAAGAGAAGTAATGGCCTCCAACCCCAAAGGGAAGCTGGTCGAAAATTGGGTCGGACCATATGTCGTCCACCGAGTATATGAAGGGGCTGCCTACGTCCTGGTAGACCACAAAGGAGCCGTCCAGTTCTCTCCCCTCAACGGAAGGCACATAGAGCTGTATCATGTAGCGCAACCAACATTTCCCGAGTGATCGGTCGAAATACCTTTCCTGGGTCTAGCGGCACTCCGCCCTAACCGAGCTACCCTTATCTGGGTTTAGTGGCATTCTGCTCTAGCCGAGCTACCCTTATCTTGGTCTAGTGGCACTCCGCCCTGATCGAGCCATCTTTCCTTGGTTTAGTGGCATTCCGCCCTAGCCGAGCTACCCTTATCTTGGTCTAGTGGCATCCCGCCCTAGCCGAGCTACCCTTATCTTGGTCTAGTGGCACTCCGCCCTGATCGAGCCATCTTTCCTTGGTCTAGTGGCATTCCGCCCTATCTGAGTAACCTTATCTTGGTCTAGTAGCATTCTGCCCTAGCCGAGCTACCCTTATCTTGGTCTAGTGGCACTCCGCCCTAGCCGAGCTACCCTTATCTTGGTCTAGTGGCATTCCGCCTTAGTCGAGCTACCCTTCCTTGGTCTAGTGGCACTCCGCCCTGATCGAGCTATCGTTCCCTGGTCTAGTGGCATTCCGCCCTAGCCGAGCAACCTTATCTTGGTCCAGTTGCACTCCGCCCTGATCGAGCTATCCTTATCTTGGTCTAGTAGCATTCCGCCCTAGTCGAGCTACCCTTATCTTGGTCTAGTGACACTCCGCCCTAGCCGAGCTGCCCTTATCTTGGTCTAGTGGCGCTCCGCCTTAGCCGAGCTACCCTTCCTTGGTCTAGTGGCACTCTGCCCTGATCGAGCTATCGTTCCTTGGTCTAGTGGCATTCCGCCCTAGCCAAGCTACCCTTATCTTGGTCTAGCGGCATTCAGCCCAGATCGAGCTACCTTCCCTTGGTCTAGTGGCACTCCGCCCTGGCCGAGCTCTCAAAAGAATACACCGTATTGCCATTACGGGCGTCACGCCCGATTCGGCGAAGAGATCATTCCTTTGCATTAGCATCAAACCCTTGCTAATGAATGAACCGCTCTGCTCGGCACAAGGCCCGGTGCTCCGGCCAACAGCCGTCTACTATCAACCAAGGGTCGGACATTACGCTGCGACCTACCACCCTTTATATCCAAAAAAAAAGAAGGATAAAAGAAAAGAAAAATGGGGTTAAAAATAGAGATACACCGCCAGACTTGCTCCTATATTAGGACAAGTGCAAAAACGGCTATAACCCAGCTCTGGCGAAAACCCGAAAGGGCGCTACTGGCAAAATCGGGTACCCCGCCACGCGAAAACCCGAGAGGGCGCGTGGGCAAAAGTAAGAGGGGGCTAGCTTCGGCGAAAACCCGAAAGGGCGCTTAAGTCAGTAAAGTGGTAAGTTAAAAATTCCTCTTTTGTTCTTCCCCCGACGAAACTCCGAAAGGGGTAGTCATCAAAAGTCCCACCGGAGCTCCTCTAACAAACCCATGTTCGACCCTCGTCATCATCGGCGAGATCGGTCGATCTCTACCCCTAACTTGGACCTTCCGTCCCTGTTAGTAATCCTACCTTTGCTTCGGCATGTGACCCATGCTGATGAACAAACCCATGTCCGACCCTCGTCATCATCGGCAAGATCGGTCGATCTCTACCCCTAACTTGGACCTTCCATCCTTGGTAATAATCCTACCTTTGCTTCGGCATATGACCCATGCTGATGAACAAACCCATGTTCGACTCTCGTCATCATCGGCGAGATCGGTCGACCTCTACCCTTAACTCGGATCTTACGTCCTTATTAATGAACCATGTCCTTTGCTTCGACATTTAACCAGTGTCGACGAACTAAACCAGGGACCAATCCTTGTCATCATCGGCAAGGCCAGTCAGCGTTCTAGCAGTTAAGTTCTTCTGTACTCTAAATTCAAAAAAAATGGGGTTAAAAATAGAGATACCCCGCCAGACTTGCTCCTATATTAGGACAAGTGCAAAAATGGCTATAACCCAGCTGTGGCGAAAACCCGAAAGGGCGTCGCAAGCAAAATCGGGTACCCTGTCACGTGAAAACCCGAGAGGGCGCGTGGGCAAAAGCAAGAGGGGGCTGGCTTCGGCGAAAACCCGAAAGGGCGCTTAGGTCAGTAATGTGAATAAAAAAGGAAAAGAAAGAAATTATAAATCAATGATGAATAGTGATGATCCATCCTCCGTCCTGAAGACCCTTTACAGGGTCGAAGCAGAGTCTTCATCCAATGTCCCACCTATATATATATATATTTCCTACCCTTCTCGACCCTTGTCATCATCGGTAAGATCGTCTACCCTTTTTGACCCTTGTCACCATCGGCAAGATCGGTCGCTACCCTTTTTGGTTCTTGTCATCATCGGTAAGACCGTCTACCCTTCTCGACCCTTGTCACAATCGGCAAGATCGGTCGCTACCCTTTTCGGTTCTTGTCATCATCGGCAAGACCGTCTACCCTTCTCGACCCTTGTCATCATCGGCAAGATCGGTCGCTACCCTTTTCGGTTCTTGTCATCATCGGCAAGACCGTCTACCCTTCTCGACCCTTGTCACCATCGGTAAGATCGGTCGCTACCCTTTCCGGTTCTTGTCATCATCGGCAAGACCGTCTACCCTTTTCGACCCTTGTCAGCATCGGAAAGATCGGTCGCTACCCTTTCCGGTTCTTGTCATCATCGGCAAGACCGTCTACCCCTTTCGACCCTTGTCACCATCGGCAAGATCGGTCGCTACCCTTTCCGGTTCTTGTCATCATCGGCAAGACCGTCTACCCCTTCCGACCCTTGTCACCATCGGCAAGATCGGTCGCTACCCTTTTTGGTTCTTGTCATCACCGGTAAGACCGTCTACCCTTCTCGACCCTTGTCATCATTGGCAAGGTCGCTCGCTGTCTGTTTCGGTTTTCATCTCCCATATACCCTTGTGGGTCTTCCGGACTCTCGGCTTGCACTGGCCGTTGTTTAGTCTCGAGAACAGCCACGGTGCGGTGGAGCGAACACCTCATCCCTTTGCTGAAGGCGTGAGCGCTCTCCTGCCCCCGTGACCCACACGCTCGGACTAGAATCAACTAGCTAATGGAAAGAAGAAAGAAGAATAATGACAGAATGGAGTCGTCATTTAACAGCAAAATGAAGATTTTCATTCCTATAGAATAAAGGGTACATGTTACGCGAGGCATTCCCCGGAATACATGAAGTCCATCAAAAAGAGGCAAATGGAAAAGGACTATGGCAGAGGGCCTCGGAAGATGTCCTCCAGCGCCGGAATGCCCAGGGAAGGATGGCGGGCCAGCTCCTGTAGTCTGAACTCAGTGGCCTCCAGCTGAGATAGTCTCTCCCCGAGGGAAGCAACTTGCCCCTCGGCCATTTCTGCCTCCTCCACCCTCTAGACTTCCAGGCGTCTCCCAGCCATGAGATAGGCTGGATAAATGGCTTCTACCCTAATTACGCTCTCGTCACCTTGCGGAAGAGCGAAAGAACAGATCCAGTAGACCAGGTACGCAGCACAGTGCGTGACTGCGTCGACACCAGTAGGGTTTGGGTCCTCCCTCTGCCCTCCTCTTGAAGATGATAATGATGCGGCCTGGCATCAGACTCTCTTCTTCCACTTCTGAGCCGCTGGTGCTATCGGGGGAAAGTATTCGTACTTGTTCTTCCCATTGAAGAAATATTGCAGCCAGGTGCCCATCCGCACCCTCCGCTTCTCGCCCGGCTTCCGAGCTTCCCTCGTGTCGTGCGACGAATGATAGAGGGTGCGGTACGCCTTCATCAGATAGCGATAAGCATAACCCGCCAGATACCGACCCTCACCGTCGGTCTGATCCATCAGCCAGTCAGGCCAGTAGACCTCCTCATACGGCTCTCCATCAATGGGTAGGCCGCTAAGCTGTGAAAGGCTCCACAGATCCAGAGATGTCTCTCCTTACGAGGTATAGAAAGTGTTGTACTCGGGGCAAAACACTTCGATCATGCCGCAACATAAGCCTCGGGAGATGGGGTAGCGGTACCTTGAAGCATACACGCTGTGGTAGACGCCAGCCCTGGTCAGGATATGGGAGCGTAATGATGCAGCACATAATCTGTGAACTCCACCGCTCCAGGTCTAAATGTGTGAGCGTCGGTGGCCCTCAGCTCGGCAAACCACCCCACAGATATATGGTGCTTGAAGCGGATCGCCAGGCAGTCCAGCAGAAATGATTCTTCTCTGTATCCCCATTTCAACGGGGCAAGAAACAAGCCAAAGATCGGCTTCTCCCGGTCCACCCTGCCGGCGGAATCATTCCACCGAGCGGGTACGAATTCAGGGGCCCTGGTCAGCAGCCCATCTTCTGGAGCCAGATCTTGCAGTCCCAGCACGACGCTCCATTTCCTGACCCCTCCGGGGAGATAAATTGGCCTTCCCCGCACCACACAGTCTGATAGGCTATCCCTCTCTACTAACAAGGCCTGCTCGGCTTTGCGGACGAGGAACAGATCTCTCTTCCCCTGAAGATTGAAACGCCGAAGGCAGGACATCAGATGCTTGTCCTTGGGATGATCTCGCCTGATGGCGCCTTCCCGGTCATAATGAAAAGAATCACCTCCGAGGATGAGGAGACGGCCAGTGTCCACAGTATCGGTCTCTGAGTCCGAGGATTCTGCAACTATAGCAAGCTGGTCGTGCCCTTGGTCAAGGGAATGAACATTTCCCCACGTCACCACGGCACGGGAGGCGGAAGAAGAAGAACCGGATGCCATGATAGCTGCAAAGAAGCACATCAAACAATAAGCAAAGTCAGAAAATAGCTGATCAAAGGTAGATTTCTGACAAAATTTTGACAGAGTCTCCCCCAGCACGGGAGATTGCCAAAGAAAAGAGGGAACACGTCCACTAAGGGAACGGTCCCTAAAAGCAGCCATCGACATTACACCGAGGCCAAAAAGAACACCCGGGGAAATAGCTCCGAGGGCAAGCCCTACCAGAAGCCTCCCGGAGCCCAAAGAATGGGTTTGAAACCCAAAAGGGCAGCACTCCACTCACCCAAAGGAGAAGCCGCCGCCGCTCTCGCCCTCACCTCACTCGGCGTCGCGGGAAGAGAAAAGGGAGGAGAGAGAAAGAATTTTCGCAAATGAGAAGTGAGGAAGAAAAGATGAAAGTCGAAAGCCTTATATGGGGGGGGGGGTTTCAGATGTTAATCCGGCGCGCTATTTAGCGCGCCGAATTAACCTCCCCCAAACCAAAAGGCGCGCCGGATTAGCTCCTTCCTAGCAATCGCCTCGCCGGATTAAGATTCCAGTTACCAGGGCGCGCCAGATTAACATCTCAAAGCTAAGGGCGCGTCGAAGTAACCCCGCGCCGTATTAACATTCAAGCGGCGCCGGATTAACGTCCGTGCCGGATTAAGGGCCGTCCCGAGCTTCCATCAATTGAAGAGAAGATCATTCAGGGCGAAATTCATCCGTCGACCTTGCTGCACTCGTGCTTTGCTCGCAACACCCACGTCTGGGGGGCATTTGTTGGCACCCAAAATATGATCGTCGGCGACCAAGCCACAAAGACGAAGGACCCGGCCCGCTGAAGCACGGAAACCGATAAAGATCAACATATTGAAGACTTCTCGAGCTGCCAGAGCCTCAAGTCACCCCGTATGAACGCCAGGGACTTCACCTCAGGAGAACCGAGATGAACTCAGAACCAACCGGCAGTGCGACCAAGCCTGCCCAATGAACCGGCATCGACTCCGTCGTGCCGCATACACTACACCCGTTGTCCGACGAAGGACGACGGTCTACCCAGTGGCTACCCACCTCATGAAAGGCTCTCCTGAGATGAAGGAGTCCCCTTGGCTCTTTAGAACGAAGGACCGAAAGCTCTGTCGGCAGAAGATCCCGGTCACCCGGCACGGGTACGGCTTCTCGCCAAGATGGGCCCGTTAGTGGCCGAATGATCGCCCAGCTCAGGCGGAACTATCCCGGGTGTTATCACACCCTCTAAGAAGCTTTGGGCACAAGCCAGACCGAGCCAGCGGCACGAATCATAGAGCCGAAGGCCGTGTCAGCGGAAAACCCGCGTAATCAAACCAAAGTCATTTGAAGCTCATAGAGTGGCCGTACGTCAGCCTGAGAGCTTCAACAAGGCGTCTCCTCGAGGTTTGAAGGAGCAGTGGCTAGATAAATGTTCACGGTGACCCCCAGAATCATCCCCGGGCCCATCGGCTAACTCGCGACGTGCGAGGAGCATTAATACAGCGCGCCCTAAACCGGCGTGCCCCCCTTATCCGGCGCCCTCTTGTTCCGGCGCGCAAAAGATGCATAGAGTCCTTCCCCGGCGCGCCAATCTCCACGCCGGATTAAGATCTCAAACATGCTCCTATATATATATATGGCGGTTCGATTGAAAGAAAAAAAGGGCCAGAGAGGAGGGCAATTAAAAAAGGAAAAGGAGAAGAAAAGAGGGAGGAGGGCCAGTCATCTTGGAGGGAGAAAGGGTTTTCTTTCTTGTGAAGGAAGTAGAGCCTCTCAGAGTGTTCCTCAGTCGCCGTCCCCCGTCCTCATCTGAAGCCCTTCGGAGTGAGAGAGGAAGAAGGCGTTCCGACACTCTGTTTCTAGGACAGGTGGGTGTCCGAGTCGTCTATCTCGGCTCCACCTTTTGCTTTCTCTCCGACGAATGTAAGCGAGAGGGGTGAGGGATGGCGATGATATGAGCCAATCCTTCCCCCTTCCTCGCCATCTATTTTCGTTTGTTCTTCCTCTGTAAATCCCTCTGCAACTATTGAACGACGACCGGACGGCGGTGCCGGCGTCGGATTCGTAATACATGTGTTAGCCCCCTATTCATATGGTGATAATGTTATGTGTGTGTGTGGGCTGGATGATTGAGCGCTCAACGTTGTGTCTCCCCTTTGCCATTGCTATCTCAGTCGGTGCATCCGTGTGTTTTCTCACTTGCGCGTTTGCTTCTTCCTTCTTTCCGAACCTGATTTCCTCAGCTCCGAATATGCCCTGGGCTACCACGGGCTAAAGAGATGACCCCTCCCCGGGTCCTTCACGACGACGCAATGACCGAGTTCTATTCAAGGGTCCCTGTATGCTTCATGGATAGAGGCGTGCTCGTGCACGTACATCTTCCCGTTTGCTTCGTTTCAGGGTCTGATCTCCATTTTCTTTTCTCTTGGCATTATTCTATCGCTCAGAGAAGGTGGGGATCACCTCCAGCGCATCAGGGCCCGTCATGCGATTATTGCATTCCAGTTACTCGAGCATATGTGTGTGTGGCTAAACTACCCTGTCGCTATGCCAACCATCCCTCCCTGTGATTCCCAATCGCTGCTCCCTCCGCGAGTATGAATTTCTTTAACCCCCGAGTGTCGATGCATCTATGTATGCTCGGTGACATATCAGCTCACCGGCAACCGTATGATGTTACTCGCCCCTGTTTTCATTCCATCTGTATTCGGGATCTGTAAGCTCGTTTGATAGCATTGTTCCGATAAACCGGGGAGGGGATACATTCCCTGACATCGTATTACAAACACAACTTGGCCAATGGGAGCTCGTCTATCAATGACGAGAGTTCCCCAGACCACTAGGTTAATAGTAACGGGTTAATCCCAACTGATTGAAACCCACAGTCTCCAGGAGGCTCGGTGGTGAATAAGGGATGTATGCCCCTCGTAGGCCGGTCCTCGGGGCCTCCCTTCACCACAGCTGTCCCTCTCCTCTGGATATGGTGTAGGCTACAGGTTGCTCACCCTTTGTAGGCCAGCCCTCAGGGTCGTCGCTTCCTTCGGCAGCTAACATATCCATCTATTTTAACCCACGGAGCCATGGTGCCCCTTGAAGGCCAGTCCTCGGGGTATCTTGTCCGTTGGGAATTTGCTGGCTATCATCACGCAGACCGGCGGTTTAAGGGCTTACTACATAAGTGAGCATGACCCCGTTCCTCTCCTGCAACCCTTCAGGTTCAGGGGGGACGCTGCCCAATTTTTGGCAGGTTTTGGACATACATTTGTTTCTGTGGAGCTGGCCATAATAAAATGATCATTCTGGGCCAAGGAACCCTAGTGCTCGAGTTTGAACCTCGCACTGGCTCATGACTCTGCTCCTGAAGAGCCTCAGACTTTTTTCAGTAGGCAATAAGCCCAATTGAACCTTTAAACCTTCAAAACATTTCAATAAGTTGAATGATTTCTAAATTCATAAGAAAATAAGTTAGGCCGGCGCGGTCCTGATCCGGCGCGCCTTAATACGGCGCGGTCCTGATCCGGCGCGCCTTAATACGGCGCGGTACCCCCCGCGCCGTATTAACCTTAGACTCATTTCTTCTTTCAATTCTTTGGCCCCTTCCCGGCGCGCCTTAAACCGGCCCGCCCCAAGGCCGTCGCGCTGGCTTAACGTGTAATTGGGGGGCACCGGGTTAAGTGCTTTGCCTACGCTTGGCCGCGCCGGATTAAGCCCTATACCTACGTTTTACCGCGCCATGGAAGCTATCTCTTGTGTGATCACGCCGTTTCGAATCGTTACGCTGTCTAATCCCTTGCTCGCCTCCGGAGCGATCCTCGACTCCCGTGGTCGGAGTTAATAAACTCTAATTAGTAGTAAACTGGATAAGAGGAGGGCCGTTCGAGTCCGAATCGTTTCGATATCATGATTTTACTACCATGTCCGTCAGCACTCTGCTTCCATTATCATGCTGGTGTTACCTTTCCCCCCCCCTTGGCGGGGATTAATAAATGTGATTGAGTGCTGTTCGTTTTCATAACTCTATTGCCATGCTTAACATAGTCATGAGCATCATGCATGCATGTTTGCATAGACTCTCGGGTATATCAAACGGCGTTGACGGAAGGTCGGGTTATGCCCGATCGGAAGTCTCCGCTATGCGCGATGGTGGTCTTCGGACCTACGTCCTCCGCCCTGTACCAAGGGTCATCAATTTAATAAACCATGCCTCTCTTGCCTGATAGATAGATGCATCTCACGTGATCTTGTCATGTTCATAACATCGCACCTTTTATTCCGGCCTCGACAGCCCACTATGTCGATAATTAATCAAAGATTTTCCCTCCTCGCGGGGGATGTAATTAACGCCATAGCCTTTATGGTATGGCGGACTGCTGGTCCCGATCGAACCTCACTCTCGCCCGTCACTCGGGTCAGAACGAGCGCACAATAAACTTGTCACGTACGTGACTGGCACGCCCGCGCAGTCAATCAGTCAGTTAATTATCAGTCAGTTAATTGATTGATCGACACGTGAAATAAACCAACAAACAGAATAGAAATCCCGTCCCCAAACAGTTAGGGACCTACTTAATAAAATACCCCCTGGGTTAAAATAAACGATCGCAAGCACCCCCTACTCATACAAATTGAGTATGTGTGTGTGTGTTGGTCGTGGGCATTTGGTGGTACACCTGACCAAATCTGGGTGGCTCCCTTCGTAACCCCCTACTCATACAAATTGAGTTAACAGTCCATCAATAGAGAGGGTGTGTTCTGATGCTTGCAGTAGAAGGATAGATAGAGAGGAACTCTGTCTCATTACAACAGTAAGATATGTCATCATTAAATGACAATATCTTTCATCTTTATAAACATCGAATTTAAAGTTCATTGCATTAATGTGGTCAACCCAAGGATGAGGAGGGCACCCACATAATTATTAATTCAAGACCCCCCTCCCCATACTGAAACGGTGTCTCGCCCCTACCAAATGTCATTGCCCCTCCACTCCAACATAGAATCCAAAGAACGTGACGTTTCAATGTCAGCAAAAGGGAAGAGGATCTCTATTTTATTATCATAATATATAATAAGATATCCAGTCATTAAATGACAATATCTTTGCTCTTTATACATATCAAGCTCAAGGTGTCAAAGTGTCACAGAACCCAAAAACTAGGCTAACTCCGACCCAAGGACGGATGATGGGCCACCCACCCACCCACAGACTTCAAAATCCTCCCCGCTATTTTGAAACTCCATCTTGCCTTCACTCTGGTAACGTAAGCCATTGGGTAAAGTCGCAGTTAAGTTATTCCAAGGTTAAGTTTAACCACATTTGTTAATTATTTTTTTATACTAAGAGAAATAAAATAAATAAAATGATTATAAACATAAAACAAATAAAAAAACTAAATAGTCTTACCTTGCCCAATTTAATAACTTGTTCGGCCAAAGTAGTCATAATAAACTACCTGATCTCAACCGAGTGTATCTTATCGGACTTCAAAAATATCTCATATTATTTTACTTGTATTATAATACTCTTTTTTTTATAATTCAAAATCTAACATAGTTGACGTAGACTCAATCAAAACATCTAACATTTTGAATTTAAAATTCAATAAAATTATTAATTAATATATTATTTTTTTACGACTATGGTGTTATCAAATCGGATGTACATTCACGAATGCATAAAATAAGACGAATAAGTCACCGTACATAAATAAGTATTATTAAATTATCGAAGTCGACCCCGATGTCGGCCTGTCCCTCTCTCCTGCCTCCTATTATAAAACAATAAAATTCAAGATACTTTTACCTTCTGGTGTCACCCAAACCAGAACCGAAGCCAGTCACCCCAGGACGACCCGTCCGACCACGGAATTCAAAAGCTCCCCTCCCCATTTTGAAACCCCGCCTCGCCTCCTCCGCCGAGCGCTGCCGCCACCCCCCTTTCTCGATCGCTGCCATGGCCACCGACCTCCCCTGCGACCCCGACGGCGCCTGCATGATCTGCAAGAAGAGGGCCCCCGAGGAGGAATCCATAGTCTGCAGCACCTGCGCCACCCCGTGGCACGCCCCCTGCCTCTCCCGTCCCCCCGAGTCGCTCTCTTCGATCGCCTCCTGGGAGTGCCCCGACTGCACCGCTCCCGGGCCCGGCCTCGACCTCGACGTGTCCGCCGCCCCTCCGGCCGGTGCGGCGTCTGGCCTCGTCGCGGCCATCCGGGCCATCGAGGCGGACGCGGGGCTGACGGAGCGGCAGAAGGCGAGGAAGAGGCAGGAGCTCCTGAGCCGGAGGGGCCCGGGGCTGGGCGGCGAGGATGAGGACGACGAGACGAAGCGGAGGAAGAGTGCCGAGTCCGACGTGCTGGATCTGCTGGATGAGAAGTTCAGGTGTTCTATCTGCATGCAGCTGCCGGAGAGGCCTGTGACGGTGAGTGGACTTGCAGCAGTTCTTCCCCATTTTGATACCTTGATCATCTGAAGATGATCTCGCACATAGAACTGCTCTTGTACTCTTTCTCCATAAATCAGGTTTTTCTCTTGCAAACAGCAGGTGTTTCCTTCATCTGTTGCTTCATGCTGGTCGGTTACATGCTTCGCGGGGTGCTTTTGATTTAGAAAGTTGTAGATTTTTCTGTTTGGCAACTCAAATATTAAATGCTTGAGATGGATGTTCTCTTCCATTTCCCTTGCAGACTCCTTGTGGGCACAACTTCTGCCTCAAGTGCTTCCAGAAATGGGTTGGGCAAGGGAAGTATACATGTGCAAAATGCCGTTCTCGAATTCCTCAGTCTATGGTGTCAAACCCGAGGATCAACTCTGCTCTTGTTATTGCGATCCGTACAGCAAAGACTTCTAAGATATCTGCTTCAGATACCGAAGTTCCTGTCCTGCATTACATCCGTAATGAAGACAAGCCTGAAGAAGCGTACAGGACTGAACGGGCGAAGAAGCCTGGGAAAGCCAATGCGTGCTGTGGTCAGATCTTCGTCACTATCCCACCTGATCATTTTGGTCCCATTACCAAGGACTATGATCCGAAACACGGTGAAGGTGTCTATGTGGGTAGGACATGGGATGATCGGATGGAATGCAGGCAATGGGGTGCCCACTTCCCTCATGTTGCCGGTATAGCTGGGCAATCTGATTATGGTGCCCAGTCAGTTGCTCTTTCAGGGGGGTATGAAGATGATGAGGATCATGGGGAATGGTTTCTTTACACTGGCAGGTTTGTTCCCTGCATTGTGCTATGCAATCAAGTCGCTGCTTTCTCTTTGACATTACCATCAAAATAAAATTTTTTCATAATCGATTGTTGGGTGGCAAGAGCTTCAAACTTATTCCTGGCCTTCTGCATTCCTTGGACTTTGCTTTCGCCCTTTTCTCGTCCTTGCCATGAACTGTGACTTTATCTACTCATCTATATTGCTATATAATTTTGGAATAATGGAAAATTCAAGATGTGTTCCATCTGTCCACGGGTAACAGTGGCCATTGGAACTGGATCTATGTTATCCCATTGGATCTACTTTCTCTTGTTGTTAACATTAAACGTATAATGAATTATACTCGTTATGAGCATACTTCTCTCTCTCCCTTCTTGTGTTGAGATATTTTTTCCAACCTATTGAGAAAAAGCCAAAGAGAGTAATGTGCTCTCTCTTTATCTCTCTTCTTCTATGTAGTTAAAGGCGAGAGGTGAGTGAGGACATTAGGGTCTATCCTCAGCCCTAAATGCCTAGGGGAGAGCAGATGGTGTGTTTTCTTCCATTTTCTCATGAAGGAAGAAAATGGCAGGAAGAGGAAAATGAAGAAAACATCAAGATGATGATATTTAAGATTTTGGAAAGCATTGATCATGTCCAACATAGAAAGACCAATTTTTATGGAGCACTAATGACACATCCTCTTGTAACTCACATGGGCATGCAGTGACCCCACCGAGCGTCCCAGCAGATGCTGCACATGTCCCCAACTGTTCCGAGGAGCACAGGCTCATGGACGCTCTGAAAATAGCACCCTTAGCATGCTGGTGGCTGCACTGCATCCCAAGATTTTTTCATGTTTACCTGTCCTGGAAATCATTATATTTATCTGTTGTAACACCTAAACACCCTAATATATATCCATGCATTTTCAAATTCATATAAAAGGAACACACGTCCTTGGTAGATCCATGAGAGATAAAACCTTTCTTTTCAACCTTTTCATGGTATCAGAGCGGACTGCTTCACAACCTGGTTTCTCATCCTGCAGCCTTGGCAGATGGAGACTCGTCATCAACGATACCCACACCTCCCTTCCCATTCCAAGCAGATGGTGCTTCTCATATAAGTAGTGGATAGTCTCGGGAATTGTCGATAGTAAGAAAAATGTGGTAGTATGGAAGAGAAAAAGGACAATAGACATTGTTAAGGGGAATTATCTGTTTTAGAATAACTGAAAATAAGGAAAAATAATACCATAATAAAAAATGCAAGCCATTTGTTATGGATACATAAGCATAGGTGAGTGGGCAAATATGAGGTTAGGCAAGGTGTTTTTGTCTCAGGTGACCTTGCCTTTTCGCCCAAGAAAGTGAGGTGAGAGCCTTTGATAACATAACCCTTCTCTAACTACCCTTCCCTCTCTCTCTCTCTCTCTCACACACACACACACACACACACACACACACACACACACACACACACACACACACACACACACACACACACACACACATTGAAGGAGACACCTTCTCTCCCCTTTCTTCCCATAACCACTTCCAATATGTAGCGCCTTCGTCTTTTAATCTTCTCTGTCTCTAATCTCCAGCCTGATAAAGCAACTATAGTATATAACTTTTATTCTAATTACCATGTACCTCAGTTATATTATTGTAAACCAAAGAAGTCAAAGGAGAGGATGGGCGTATGAGTAGATGTGGGTGACAAAGGAGACAAAAGTGTACTGGCCAGCGGCCCAACCAACAGCACTGGGGCAGGGTGGGTCACCGTCTCTTGCCAGCATGCTCTGGTTGATGGAGGGCTTTTCTGTACTCCTTGTAAGCTGGATACTCAGTCCAATCTATGCTTTTGGTGTCTTGGTAAGGGGCATCACGCCTCAACTTGTTGGAATGCTATGGTTTATTGGTTATGTAAGTGGACAAGACGCAGGAGTGTTCGATGCAATGCCAGCAGTGATCATCCGCAAGTTCACAGTTAGTTGATACACTGATTGTGGAAGTTCCATGTGTCGTTGATGGACCTGCTGCAGTAGATGAGGCTGATGAGCCAAATAACATAGCGTCATTAAAGTCCTTGGTCACCTCATGATACCAATCCGAAGGCCTGGCACTGTTCATTGGTTGGTATTGTCCAGGAAGGCCCCCTTGAAGATGATGACATTATTTGAGCTTTTAGAATGCATTGGCTAAATGTTGCACAGTGGAAGATGAGCATGTTGTCGGTTAATAGTTGTTTAATATTTTACCCCGATGTCAACACAGTCCTCAAACCAGTGAAGTTTCAAATTAATAATACATCAATATTGTGGTCAGAGTGGGAGGACCGGAGGAGAGGTGAGGTGTGAGGGCTGCTTCGAGGGGACCCTTGTGCTCTTGTTTTTGTTGGGGACTCCATTACCTCTGTGGAGTGTTAAAGTGTTTCATAGCTTGGTGATGTCGTCATTTGGGGTGTTTGTGGGGGTGGATGATAATACTAAATCTTGGCAATTCTGCAGTATGCCAGAATCTTGCTGGAGTTGCACTCTATGTCAAATGTCCTGCAAGTTTTGAAGTTAAGATGCACAAAATTATTTTTAGGTGGATGTGCTTGTTGAATCCAATCCTCTGGTTACAGTCCCAGTTAGCCGAGCTGGTTGGACTTGCATGGATGTTGTTGAGGCGTTTGTAGTGTTAGCCCGGAAACAAATGTGATACCTAGATGTCGAAGAAGGCTGAGTCATTCAATTTGACTCGGCCGAATGGGAGCAACATGATTGTTGATGAGTGAAAACATTCCATTCCAATTCCATCTGACAAGCTTTCCCCAAATGTGGTGTTGGACCCGTTCTTTTTCACGAATTAATTGAGATAAACAAAAAATAAATTAATCTTACGGGAGCTGGCACAAAGCCGAGGCCATCGTGATAGGGGTCGAATGTGAGTCTCGGGAACCCTCCCTTATTTACGGCATAAAATAATACAATGTCGTAGCAAGCGAGCAATCAAAGTAGTATTTTGCCGCACTTACGGAGTGGCCAAGCATGAAGCGGAAACAATCCCCCGAAGAGTGGAGCCTTCCCCGACATGAGCCGCAAGGAGCGAAGCACGAAGAAGTCCCGGAGGTGTCGCTTTCTCCTCCACGTGGTCAAAGCGCAAAAAATACCAAAAAAATAAGAAAATGTGGGGGCCTTTTATAGGGCCTCCCCCCTTCCCCCTCCCGGTCATCCCGGATCGGGAAGCCTACCCAATCCAGGTAGCCTCCGCGGAACCTACCCAGTCCGAGTAGGTCTCCCGCGAGGGCTACCCGGTCCGAGTATCCCCTTACCGGCACCTACCCGGTCCAGGTAGGTCCGTCTCTCATCCTAACCCTATGAATACCTCCCTAGGATCCCATGGGACAAAAGATATATGCAACAAGCTCATTCGGAGGCTTACTTGGAGCACAAGAGCAATCCTTGGAGGGTTTGAAGACTTCGCTTTGTTTTGTGCTTTGAAGCGAGGGTATGTTATGAAAATGCCCTTGTGATGGCACTTAAGCAATTTGGCCTCCACTTATGTAATTTCTTTATAATTTCATGGGAAAATTATGTATTTTTTGAATTAATTAGAGATTATGAAAATACTTTTGAACTTACAAGAAAGCCCCTATAAAGTTGTGCAATTGCAAAAATGTCCTACAACTTTTGTAAATTACAGATGTGTCCTATATTTTTAAGAAAGTCATGTAAAAGGTTACAATTTGTCGAAAAGTCTCGTATTGCTCAAAGTACTCTATATTTTATAGAAATGTCTAGGATTTACAAAAATACCCTGAGTTTTTTGTAATCGTGTAAATACCCCTGTAATGTATGAGAGTTTTGTGTATACATCTCGTGTCATGAAAATGTGTTTAAGGCACTTATCCAAAGTCACCGACAATGATCACCTCGGTGATCTGGTGGTTTGGTCGAGATGAAGTTCAAAACCAAGCTCCCGCCAGTGACCCGGTGATCAGTGAAGATAAGTCCCAGTGCGATCAGCCAAGATAAGAGTCGATGCAACCAAAACCCTAGTCAGTACCAAATTGCAAATAAACCCTAGCCAATACCAAACTGCAAATAAATCCCTGGCCAATATAAAACTGCAAATACGCCCTTACGCCTACCCAATCATAGTTGAGCACTCGAACAATGCCAAATTGTGAGATGACCCTCCATTCATCCCCAATTAATGAAGTTGCCCCAATCCTGGAAGGTTGGCCCTACTCTGAACCAAATTTCCTTTATACCCTCACTATGGCATAAGTGCCTCCATTCCTTCAAAGGTGCATGCTACTATAGTTGTCGCAGCGTCCTTAATCTCGTCGTTGATATTGTGAAGGTTGATGACTTCTTTGGCAGTTAAACAAAGGTGTTTAGACTTTATGTCCATCATCGATCGCGGTCGGTAAGGAAATGTCTAGCACTCGAATCTTAAATCGTGTGTTAAACCCAAACCTGTGGAATTAACAATGCACATGCTATTTAATAGCTACCGCCCTAAATTCATATTTAATTCCGCACGTTGTGAATAGGCAGGCACGTCTTGTGAGACGTTTCCCGCCTTTCTTCTTTTTGCCAAAAAAGATCCACACCTTTACTAAGGTTGTGATGCCCTTTTCCTTCTTATAGGTGAGGAAAAGGAGGGTGTCCGTGTTGCAACAAGTGACTAGTGAGTAGCAAGCAGTAGCAACAAACGAGACGATGGCAACGGTAACTTACGGCCCTCTGGTCATCGCCTACCACGCTAGGTTTGGATACATGGCAACACCTCTGTTGTTCGACGACTTCCCGCCAGTCATCGGCTCGCCCTAATTCCTGGGCATTATACCCGTGGTTGAGAAACGGCCGGCCGTGCCTGTGCTCACCAGGGACACCAAGCCCCAAACCACTGTTGACTGGGTGTTCTCGATCAACCACATCGGCGTCTACACTGCTCCTTAACAGGGGCATTGCCGAAACATCCATTGGAGTAGGAAGCCCGCAACGGCCATCTCCAAGTCCGGCAAGATTGTTGTTGTCGGCAACCTCTGTATTCGGCTTGATGGAGGTGAGATGATTCTGCCACGGGACAGACATGTCACAACCATCCCCACATCCAACCACTATGAACTTCTACGACAAATGCGAGAGGACAGAGCAGATTTGAAGAAATCTGGCACATTAATAGCAAATCGGGGGCAAAGGCGTCGGTTCAGCTCCACCGCTCCCAAGCCTAAGTCAGGGGGCAATCCAGTAGAGGAGTGCCACCTCTGCATGAAGAAAGTCTGGGTCACTAAGGAGGCGGCTCGGGTTATTAGGCGGGCAAGGGCAGGAGAGCCCATCCGTATGTTGGACCTACACCAACCTCAAGGGTTAGCATATCGGCAACAAGTTGAGACCACGCTGATTCCGAAGGTCGAAGTTCCATGCCCTCACGGGCAAAAGTGGAAAGGGGTTAACAAAAGGCCCCAATGCTCCTTACTGTCAGGCCCGTCCCGAGTGGATGTCAATCACTCAATCGAGGCTCATCCACCTTGGGTCTCAGTCTTTGATATGCTGGGGGTACCAGCTTAGTCAAGAGCACAACCAAGGAAGAAGAGGGTGGTACAAGTGAAGTGACCAACAATACCGTTAAGGTATTCACTTGCTACACCATCGGTAGATAATTGAAAGAAGCATGAGATGACTTGAACGGGCTGCTGCTACTTCTGAAGAAGTCTTATCCATTCCGGGCTGTGGCACAGCTGGGTTGTGCTATCGCCACCTCATCCCATGGTTGGCAGTATCGGCCGAAACCGATACGCTTCGGCCGAAACGTATCGGTTTCGGCCTTAACCGACACGAAACCGGACCTGCTCATTGTAGTAGGTCCGAAACTTAAAAAAAAATGGTTTCGGGCGAAACCAGTATCGGTTTCGCCCGAAACTTATATGTTTCGGTCCGAAACTCACGTGAACTCTCCTTAATGTTTCTCCCTCAGATCTAAGGGAGAAAACCTACTGCTCTGGCCCCTCTGCTACTCCGCCCCTGCTGTTGCTGCTGCTGCTCTGTTACGTGCTGCTGGTGCCCTACTGTTGCTGGTGGTGCCCTGCTGGTGCCCTGCCGCAGTTGGCCTACGACTGTGTGTTGCGAAGAAGGAGTTGCTGTGCTGCTGCTGTGTGCTGTGTAGGCTGTGTTGGGCTGCTACTGTGCTGGGTGAGCAACAGATGTAGAGGTAAGTGGTTATTTTGTTGAGGTAAATTTAGGGTTTGTTTGTTTTGTTTTGTGTTATTTTGGTTGGGTTGAAACTTTTTTTGTTGTAATTTAATTTTTCAGTTCTGGGTTAATTTTAAACTCTGAATTATGTTAAGACTTCAAATTAAACCCTAATTACTTAAAATTGGTTAATTGCTAATTAAGCCCTAATTAGTTCATAAAAATTGGGGTTTTTGTCTAATTCGGTTTGCTTAGGCTCAATTGAAGCTCAATTAAGCTTCATTGAAGAATTAGGGGTGGGAGCATGATGGTAATTAATTTTTATTGAGGGTACTTACGGGTTAATTGATAATTAAGCCATAATTAGTTCATAAAAATTGGGATTTTTCTCTAATTCGGTTTGCTTAGGCTCAATTGAAGCACAATTAAGCTTCATTGAAGAATTTGGGGTGGGAGCATGCTGGTAATTAAATTTCATGAAGGGTGATTAAGGGTTAATTAATAAGTAAGTCCTAATTAATTCCTTAAAATTCGGACTTTTGTCTAATTCGGTTTACTTAGGCTTAATTGAAGCTCAACTAAGCTTCATTGAAGAATTTGGGGCGGGAACATGGTGGTAATTAATTTTTATGAAGGGTGATTAAGGGTAATTGGTAATTAAACCCGAATTTTTTCGTTGTACTTACAACTATTTCTCTTTGACTGTCTTAATGCAGCATCATGCCTAGACGTGAACAAAGTCAGGAGCAGCAAAGGCAGGAGGATCCGGGGTGGGCCCATCTCTCCTTAGTTGATGCTAAGAGAAGAAAAGTTAAATGTAATTATTGTGGTAAGGAGTTACATGACGGAATTACTAGAGGAAATCAACATTTGGCAGGGGTAAGAGGAGAGGTGAAATAATGTGACAGATGTCCCCGAGAGATCCGAGAAGAAATGCGCCAGTGCCTTCTGGGAAAAAAGGAGAGGATGCAACAAAGGATTGAAGATGAAGCTGAAATTGCTGAGAATATTTCAGGCAGAAGGGTTAGGAGGGATGATGATGAGGAAGACACTGAGGATTCAGATCCAGAGTTGACTGAAGCAAGGGAGCGTGAACAAGCCGCTCGAAGGAAAGGAAAGGCAAGGCACCCATGGGTTCAGGGACCTACTCCAGTACAGCTGCACGACGTCTTGACGCTAGAGCTGCCCCGCAGACAACAGGTCCCATGGACAGCTATCTGCACAGAAGGCCCCATGTTATACAACCTAAAATCAAGCAAGCATTGAGAGGGGTAAAAATATCAGCAGAAGTTGCAAGGCATTCATTTAAAAGTATCTGCAAATGATTTTTTCATGCAGGTGTCCCTGCACATGCAGCTGAAAGTGAATATTTCCAATGCTAGATGCCATAGCAGATGGTGGTCCTGGCTTGAAGGCCCCATCACGTCGAGACATATACGGGCGTGGTCTTGAGAGAGAGGTTGAGGAGCTCCATGATTGGGTTGAAAGCTTCAAGCATATATGGATTGAGAGAGATGCACCATCATGTGTGATGATTGGACTCGTACCACGAAGAAGTCCATGATTAACTTTTTGGTCTATTGCATCGGAGGTACAATATTTGTTAAATCTGCAGATATACCAAATTATGAAAAAAATACCAATTATTTGTTTAGTTTGATGGATAAGATGGTAGACCAAATTGGAGAGGAGAATGTTGTGCAAGTAGTGACTGATAATGAAGCCAGTTATAAGGCTGCAGGGAAGAAATTGATGCAGAAGCGCGGGCATTTATATTGGCTCCCATATGCAGCACATTGTCTGGATCTGATGCTTGAAGACATATGGAAGGAAAAGCATGTGAAGAAGACAATTGACAAGGCACAAAAAATCACATAGTATATTTATGGCCATCCTAGGATATTGAATATGTTCAGGGAGCATGCGAGTGGGGGGTGCGATATCATCCGTGCAGGGCCAACCAGATTTGTTTCGAATCTTATTTCTTTGGAGTCTTTGCACATGTATAAGATTGATCTCAATTCTTGATACTTGATCCTTATAGATATGTAACAATATTTGATTCAAATTTCATTTATTTGCACAGATATAAGAATGAGTTGAAAGCTTTCATGTATCACAATGCCTTGCGGGGATACATCGACAAGGCCAATGTTGATGCTCAGATGAAATATTTAGATGTCTGTCACATCGTGGAAGACAACAAATTCTGGGGCAGGGTCTCATGGTACATGAAAGTAGTCACACCTCTCGTGAAGGTCCTAAGAATGGTGGATGGCGATGAGAAGAATGATATGGGATATATGTACGAGGCCATGGACGTGTCAAATTAGAGTTGCAGGATTCCCTTCCGAGAGATTATGCAAAATGGTGGAAAATGATTGACCAGAGATGAGACAACACATTACACCACGATTTGCATGCAGCTGGTAAGTGATAAATTGTACTGAAACATTGTTAATGCCTATATGTTATTTTATATCTAACATTTAGTTAATTATACACAAATGTAGGTTTTTTCTTCAACCCCCGATTTATGTACGATGCCAATGCACATGTTGATGGCGAGGTCCTCCAAGGCACTTTAAAAGTCATTGGTCGTTTATCGAGGACACTAGAAAAGAGACTTTAGGTCGAAGTAGAGGTTGGCCTTTATTGATTTTATCAATAAGAGGTATAGAATTTACTTAAGTCATTATGTTAATCTATTAATTTATCTTTGTAGACGAACTATTATAGAATGAGGACTGGGACATATTCGGACTCCCAATTGCAATACGTTGTGGAAAGAGTGAGCCCAGGTATATTTTATCTTTGTGTTTTCTTAACCTCAATATATATTAGTACATCATGGAGAATTGATTTTTATTTACAACTTATATTTATTTGTTTATGGTTGGTGGAACAGTTGACTGGTCGATAATGGTGAATAATAGAGATTTGGGCAGTTCTTCATTGGCTTTCATTGCAATCAGGGTGCTGAGTCAAACCACATCAGCCAACCAATGTGAAAGAAATTGGAGCACGTTCAACCTTATACACTCAAAGGTTCGCAATTGGCTAAAGGCTGAACGGTTAGAAAAATTAGTTTACTGCCACTACAATACGAGATCGAGAATAAAAAATATGAAGTTAAGACAACAGCTGCGGGACAAACGCGTCGTAGAGGATGCAATTCCGAAAATTGATGTGGGCGCTTTATTTGATGATGAGAATCCCTTGCAGTCTTGGGTGGAGACATGCGAGTAGGTTGATGATCCGTTTTTGATGATGATGATAGAAGATGGGCAGAGGGCATACTAGATGAAGATGAGCCAAGTCATCCAGAATTCAAAAGATCAACAAAGAGGGCCAGAGAGACTCAAGCGCACCAGAGAAGGGACCCAGCTTTGTTTGTTGATGACACTGAGCAGTAGCCTGAGGTTGAGCCAGCTGGACACTCAGAATCAGATAGCAGGCCAGTCACTCCTAAATGTACCAAGTCACCTCCATCCTTAAGAAGAAGTACATTAGTGCATGGGCTAATTGAGAGGACTAGTACTGCTGCTCGAGAGGACCCAACAATTGAGCAGTTGAAGCAGATTTGTCTGAGGCACACTCTAGGAGGAAAATGATTCATGTCAAGGGTGACCGAGGAAATCACACCAAAACAGAAAAAAACATCCCCAAAGGCTAAAAGGCAACCGGTTTCTTATGGTGATGATGATGATGCTGGTGGTGGTGATGATGATCGCAGTGCAGTTGCAAGTGTTACAGGTGTTGCAGGTGCTACTACTAGCGGTGGCACTACTGGTGGTACTTTCTCCTTCCACGCAGACACAAGTCGAGGATACAATCATAGTGAGCGAGGATATGATTCACAGAGTCAACATGGACATCCATCAGGTTATGGAGGTGGCCAACAGGAGGCAGCCATTTATGGGTGGGGTCATGAACCAGCATTCCAGTTCCATCCACATCCGTCCAGTTCCTCTTCTCTTCCTCAAGATTCTTATGTTGATTCTGGATTCAAATCAAGCCGACAACCTTACACTCCAAGAGAGATCCAAAGAGGGATGTAGGATTTGGCTACCTCATTATTTGGTTATAGTGAATATACACAATACATGCAACCTGGTTATGGGTATCAACATCAAGGCCCAGATGATGAGGGAGAAGGTTCTTGTAGTTATTTATTATCCATATTAGTGCATCATCATTTAGGTAAGGATCACGTTTATTGTACTGCTTGAATTTATTTCATGTTTAATATGTACTGAACAATATTAGTTTAACATGTTCAATGCTTTCTTCATCACGTTTATTATACTGCTTGAACCTATTAGTCTTCATGTTTATTGCACTTAATCCAATATCTTTATAGTCAAATGCATGCGTAATGAAATTTCTGATTTTTATGTGATTATTTATTTTTTTTGATTTTTTTCTATTTTTTACATTTATTTTGATCTTTTTTTATCATTTTCACTGGGTTTCGGCCGAAATCGAAACTGAAACCAAAACTGGCAACCTTGCCTCATCCAACCTACAAGGTCATGATAATGTTGAAGGGGTGCCCGGAAGGAAATTGTGGCGTCCGTGAAAATGAGAACCCAAAGAACAATGATGAGTTGGGAGATAATGTCCAAGATGTCATGTTGGAAGAGCTGTAGTGTGAAAATCAACAGTTGAAGACTATCCTGCAAGACTTGTTGCGAGAGAGGGAGCTACAACAGTCACAGCCTGTGGTGATGCCACGCGCAGAGGAGCAAGCTCCCCAAAGCGCGCCGACTATTGTCAACGCTTTGGCTACAACAATAAAGATACCGGGAGCAGTGGAGTTTGAAACTCCTTAAAGGGTGGCCAACATTCGGCCATCGAATATGCCAATGCTAGAAAATTTGATAGCGTAGAGGCAGATGATCGAGAGGATCGTGGAGGCAAAGTTCACTCAGCATGGCGAGGGTATCGCCACTATTGATTTGTATAGTGTGTCGTACCTGCTTCACCACTAGTTCAAGAAACTCCCTCCGGAGTACTCCAAAGCCCTTAAACTACAAAAGTTCAATGGGCAGGGGGCTCCTTGTGAGCATCTGGCCTATTACATCACGGCCATGGGCGAAGTAGCCCTGGATGTGTCTTACCTTCTCCGTTACTTTGCCACCTCCTTGACCGGTACCACCTTTCAGTGGTACTCTCGCTTGAAGTCCAATTTGGTGGCTGATTGAGCAGGATATGCAAAAGAAGTTCCTCGACCATTTTTAGACAGCCGAGTGCAGAGTATCTCTGGCAGAGTTGTGTTCTCTTTGACAAAGGAAAGGGGAGACTTCTCTCGACTTCATCAAGCATTGGAGGGACTTCAATACGAGGTGCGATAACTTTTCGACTCAAGAAGATGACATTAGTATATGTCGGAAGAACTTGGCAACAGAAGTCAGTGAAAAGCCCCTGGGCACAAATATCAAAGGCTTCGACCAATTGAATTCAGTTGATGTCGAAATTGAGATGTTCTTTGTCGACAATCCCAGCTATATTCCTGTTAAAAGCCAAGCGTCAAAAGATCGCATCCTGGCAGCAAGGAAGTTAATGCAGTGGATTTGTCTCCGAACAGTGGAAACAATGGGGGAGGAAGTTGGGGCAGTTTAGGCAAGAAGTCTGAGGGCAAGGCGTCAGTCACCACATTGGTAGAGCGCATGAAGACGCCATACTCCTTTAAGAAGGAGCATGCAAAGAAGCTTTTCGAGTTGTGCATGAAGCAGAAGCTCATCGTTCTGCTGGAACTAAGGAGGCCTGCAGATGCAAGCAAAACAAATGAGCCCGACGATTGCATGTATCATCGCATATTGGGTCATGCGATTGAAGATTGTTACATCTTCAGAAATGCGATAGAAAAGATGATTCAAGATGGTTTGATCAAGATGCAAGGTTGTCTGGTTGATCCTTCACAGCCCCACTCCTGGAATTGGCCAAACCAAGTATTCACATTCCATGAACCGGGGGCAGAGGAAGCAAGTCAGGTCGAGCCCACACTCTAGTATCTGGGTTGGCAGCCCTCCCATCAATTCTCCTTTCCGAAGGAGGACGCCAAGAAAATATTTGACACTCTTCTTGAAAGGGGCCAGATAATGGTACATGATTCACTGGCTCACTGCACAGAAGTAGAGAAGAGGCATCCCCTCTATTGTGAATACTGTTAGGATATCTGACCCCACGGGAGAATGTGAAGATGTCCATGACTGTATTGAAGACCTCATTTAGAGGGGGGAGATAGGTGCACAAAGACGTTGCATGATAAGGCAATGCCCCAGGGAAGCCACCGAGGAGATACTATGCCAAAGCCCTCTGGCAAGAAGATTGTGTGAAGAATCTCCCACGAATGACCCTGATGGCCTCATTTACCATAAGCTCTCCTTGTGATGATGACAATGTAGATGACAAGACTAGGAAGATGAGTGTTGAAGAAGGCCTCGTCAACTGGAGTTGCGGAAAGAAAAAATGAAAAGAGAAAAGCAAGAGATGACGATTATGCTTCCAAAAAAAGGGAGGGTCAGAATTCCAGCCCGAAGTATGTAAATCTGCATATGAAACGGGGTTGGGCTCAGACTCTGCTGCCAAACGAATCTCGCCTTGGGACTCAGAAGAAGCAACAACTTCAGGACTCGGCTCTGACTCTATGGGCTGGGCATCCATGGCAGCATTCTCTGCAATGAAAGAAGTCTATGCAGCTTAGGGAAATGCATTCATCAAGAAAAAGAATGATGATGATGAAGAATGCTAGAGTGGTCAGATACCTGACCCCACAATCCTCCCCTCTCTAAAGACAACAGGAGGGGTTGACTTTATAGGAGTAGGTCTCTTAGGAAGAACTGCACCCTCCTCACAAATCGCTGCACTAGGAATGTGGGGCTCTGTATTTTCGGAAGTCCCGGTTGCCGGCTCAAATTGCTTCACAGGCAAAGGAGCTGAAAGGGAAAACAACAAAGAAAAGAGCTTGAGATCACAATCGACCAAAAGCCTATTGCATAAAGGAAGAAGGAGAAAGAAAGAGTGTCCACTTGCGGGGTTACGATCCGCAGGAAGGGTCACAACCGGAGGCACTTCTGAGGGCGAAGGTTCAGGAGTCAGGGTAACCTTAGCACCATCGTCTTGGCCTTCTGAAGAGGCCTCAGAGGTGGTCGAAGCCTCATCTCCCGAAGAAGTCTCAGAGGTGTCAGGAGACTGATCTTTTGAGGATGTCTCCGAGGCATCAAAAGGTGTTGAAGATGTCCCAACAGAGAAGATAGTTGGAAATAACAGCACAATAAGAAAAGAATGCCAACAAAAAGGGGGTAGAGGCAATCTTCACCTATAGAGGTACTCTTGCTAGAAATGGCCTCGACATCGACTTCTTCATTTGGACCCTCTGTAGGGACTTGTACAGTTGGCTCCTCTCCAAAAGCTACATTAGTTGGAGGGATTTGTTTCGCTTTGGGTGGATTAGTTTTTGCTACGAGAGAAAGAAGATGCAATAAGTAACAGACAAAACAAAAAGGAGGAAAGGATGCCGCCGGTAAGGCTTAAAGGGTCGCCACCCTCTGCCCTCACTAAGTTGATGATGCAGACTAGAAACAAGAAGGGGTGAGGTTGCCCATCGTCTCAGCCTCATGGCTCCATCCTTTGCAATGCTGCCAGTTGCGGGCACAACACTAGTCTCGGCCCCCGGGTCAGCATGATAGTTGGGGAGCTCTATACCTGAGTCGGCTCCAACAAGCTCGGAGAGCTTGTCTAGGGAAGTTGCTAAAGTCGTGGCTACAAAGGGCGTTAATACACTAAGTCAACAAAGGAGAGATAATGAGTGGATAACCCATGAGCCAAGTGTCAAATAGAGGCTCACTTGGGTTGTCCCTTACTTCGCCACTTTTCGGGGAATTCGCAAAATTTGGCTTGCCTTCCTCGTTAGAACAAGAGTTAGGAATGCCCTCTACTTGTTCGCTTGGGAAATGAAAGCAAGAGGCCTATTAAGTACTTGCACAAAAAGAAGAAAGGGAGGAAAAATAAAAAAAAAGGATTACATCGGCGCAAAAAAGGAGCCATACCTAGTTGTTAGCTCATAGAAATTCCTTCTGCTTAAACCAGGGGAGACGCGTCCGTGACCGGCATATATTTGTCGGTCAGATGAAGTAGCTTATTGAGATCTATCTCACCATTTCCCACTCTCGATTGGGAGGGAACCCCACCAGAGGTGGGCGAGAAGGTCATCTCCCCCCTAGCCTCTGGCAGACTTGAAATGAAGAAGAATAATCATAAGACGGGGCTGAATACCAATGCTTAGATCAATAAAGGCCAACAACTTACTGGGCGCCTCATGCTCTTCCAAGGTCGCCTCTCTGGTCCACGCCCGTGAGGGCGATCGGCTGCCTTCATTGCTATCCTCGTTCTTTGGCCTTTTGGTAGGAAGGGAGGGATCACTAGCGGCGGCGTCTTCAGGCGTCCCGATAGAAGGGGTCATCTCCGAGGGGTAATACACTACAAAGAATACAACGTCAAAAGAAGAACACATGTAAAGAAAAGAAGAAACAAGGGAGGAACATGCCCGAAGGAAAAAAAATCTTAAGGAGAAGAGCCTCACCAGCAAGTCCCAAGGGGGTCGGTGGCCTTAAAACTATGTGCTCTGGCTTTAACCCAATGACGCGGGTGGCTTTCTTCATTATCTCCAGAATATCCCTCAGTGTGTGGGACTACTCCAAGCGTGGTATATATTCCACAGGGTTAGCCACACTAATCGCATTGATAATATGTGCCTTCCATTTTGTAATGGCATTATCGCAAAAGTGCCCTCCTATAGTAAACTCGAGAGCAAACTCTTCTTCTTGTAGCCACGGTCTTCAAGAAAGTGCTTCCACCACAAGTATGTCTTAGAGGAGCCCGTGGAAGCGCCTCGCCGAGAAGAAGAAGATGATGAAGCCTTGTCCTACAGGCGCTTTAAGGGCTTGATCTCCCCAACATAAGAAAATCACTCAACCGTTAAAGATTGGCCCTCTTGTTGTCATGTCTTAGAAATTTGCTCAGACTAGGAAAGTGAGTCTGGATGAAATCAAGATCAAGGGATAGGGGCGGCAAGTCATGTCTCCACAGGCGTTTCTCTTCGACCTTCTTCAATGCATGTGTTGTTTGCCTGAAGATACTATTGTGGTTAAACCACCATCTGGCAAAATAAACATCAATGTGGCCTTTGCGGTCTTGTGTAGGGATAGGGTAAGTCCTAATTTCGCCTCGGTACATGAAATCCCACCATAAGGCTGCCACCAAATGCGCATTCCTATCTTTGCTTTGCCTCCTCGTCAGCGGGAATTCGGAGTTTGGGGGATTGCACTGATCGTAACCGAAGTTTTGGGTAAACCGGTAAGGATATTATGGCTCCAAAATAGTAATGTTGGCTCAGTGCAATGCAAGAACACTGGGACGAGTGATGTGGACTCACTCAACAAAAGTAAAAGGAGATGGCTCCTGGTGATGCGACAGCCAACTAACCGTGTTGTCCGCTCTCTGTTCAAGGAAAGGCGGATAATGCAGCGAGCAATGGTCAAAATTCAAGCCCTCTCTGTCGCCCGCAGGGGGATAAGACAATGTCTAGCGAGTAGTTGCTAACTGTACAAACATATCTTGGTCTGGCTGGTTCACGAAGGAGAAAATCAATGGAGCCACTGTGCTATCCCCCTCAACCTGCTGTGTGAACCCCGAGAAAAGTAAGCCAGCCCAATTGCTCAAGTAGTGAGTCGGCATTAGTACATTCTTGTCCCGAGGAGAAACATGAGTAGTCAGTGCTCCAAAAGAATGATAAATATTGGCCAATGTTGTTGGGGTTATCGCCAACCTCTGTTCACGGGCTGGCAAACAAGTTGGATAAATGAGCTCTGCTCAGAGAACACCCTCCTCCCCATGAGGGCCACAAATGTAGCCAGCCAATAAGCAAGATAGGCTACAAGGTAGGAGAGATTAGGAAGCTCCTGTGGGTTCCATCTCTATCTCGGGGCATACAAATAATGGGCATAACGTTGAAATTTTGTCTCCACCTGAGTGTAATGGTCCAAGGGGGCACCTTCCCGGGTGAACTCGTAAAAATAAACGAGCCATCATAAAAATGGCGGATCCAACCCTTCAAGGTCACCCTCTTTGTGTGTGAAGGCTTCTCCTTCTCGACACGGGCCAAGAACCTCCAAGTCTTCATTAAAAATCGGTAGCAAAGCCGCATCCGGTACCTTCCTTCAGTGTTGGAATGACTAGGTGTATGTTGTCAAGGGTCACTTCTTGATAAGCACGGCCGATAATGGGCAAGCCAAAAATACGGTGAAAGGCCCATAGATCCAAGGCCGTCTCATCCTCAGCAGTGACAAAAGTGTTCCAACGGCGATTGAATTTCTTCGCTAAAGTCTGCAGCAATTCAGTGTGGCAAGGGTAATTATACGATGCAGCAGTCACAGTATGCTGAGTCTTAGCTCTCTCTAAGGATACTCTTTTATATAAAATGGAGAACACCCATCAACCATTTAGTGGCTCCCTAGCAGAAAGAGTGTGAAGAAATGACGGGCTATTTGCCATACCAACTTGGCATTGTTTGCCGTAAAATGCAATGTACCATGCACTGGTAATCAAAGCCATCCTTGGTGAAATCTAGGATAGAGGGAGTGAAGATCATGCCCTCGGTTAAATCATGTGCAGCTCGATGGTGACCATATATGTCTCAGGTAGTTGGACGTAGAGGCACAACCTACACCTTAAAGCTCTCATGATCACTGAAGAAATCTAAGGAATCTTTGCTGGGGAACTACTGACTGTCGAGAGCTGTCCTCATAATAGCTCGGATATGATAGGGCACAAGTGTCTGTCATGCTGTCTCGACCTTGTAGGATGGCCCGCTTGAGATGACAACGCTCCTCCGGCAAGTACGGGTCGTCGATCTCCATGACGACTGGGACGTAGCTCTGGATAAAGGTGAAAAGATGCTTATCCAGTGCAAACTGTTGAGGATATTCGCCCAAGCGATAATATGAGTAAACCCCATTCTCTTGAGAAATGTGGGTCAAGTCTACAATTCCTTCGCCTTCAGTAGCCTCGGCCACGGGCCCTTCTACAACCCAAGTAAAGTCACGATCTACGGAATCAAAATTCTCATGGGTAATTGCAGGAGGACCAAGCATCAACATCCCCTATTAGTCCGGATGACGTAAGGACTCTTCTTGGAGTCACATTCCATCAGTTCGTGGGCACGGTGGTCCCCACCAAAGCGAGTCAACGAAAAGTCCACTGCAAAAAGGAAAGTTCTAAATTAGATGAGAAACGTCGGCAAAACAAGTCAAGAAAAACTCACGTCATGTCAGCAAGACTTGGGAGGGTGCAAGAAATCATGGGCGCATAGGCTGCTTATCGTCATCTTGGACTCCGATGGACATCCATGGCGGGCATTTGTTCGACCTATTTTTTTCTCAAATTAATCGAGACAAACAAAAAATAAATTAATCCCACGGGGTCTAGAATATGGCACAAAGCCGAGGCCGTCGTGATAGGGGTTGAATGCGAGTCCCAAGAACCCCCACAGTATTTACGGCATAAAATAATACAATGTCACAACAAGCGAGCAATCAAAATGGTATTCCACCACACTTATGGAGTGGTCGAGCAAGGAGCGGAAACAATCCTTGAAGAGGGGAGTCTTCCCCGACACGAGTGGCATTCAAGGAGCGATGCACGAAGAAGTCTCAGAGGCGTTGCTTTCTCCTCCACGTAGTCAAAGCACAAGAAACACCAAAAAATAAGAAAAGGGGGGCTCTTTTATAGGCCCCACTTTCTCCCCCCTTCCTGTCACCCCGGCCTGGGTCGGCCCTCCTCGGTCCGGGGAGGTCCTCCGCCATCCTAACCCTATAAATACCCCGTAGGATCCCAAGGGACAAAAGATGGGATCAACCCTTGGAGGCCTACTTGGAGCATGGGATCAACCCTTTGGAGTGCATGAAGACTTTGCTTTGTTTTGTGCTTTGAAGCAAGGGCATGTTACGAAAATGTCCTTGTGATGGCACTTAAGCAATTTGGCCTCCACTTATATAATTTCTTGGGTAAAAATCACGTAATTTTCTGAATTAGTCAAAAATTATGAAAATACCACTGAATTTACAATAAAGCCCATATAAAGTTGTGTAATTGCGAAATGTCCTACAACTTCTGTAAATTACAGATGTGTCCTATATATTTAAGAAAGTCCTATAAAAGGCTACAATTCGTCGGAAAGTCTTGTAAAGTCTTATATTGCTCAAAATACTCTGTATTTTATAAAAATGTCCAGGGTTTACAAAAATACCCCGAGTTTTCTGTAATCGTGTAATACCCCTGCAATGTATGAGAGTCTTGTGTATGCATCACGCGTCACGAAAATGTGTTCAACACACTCATCCAAAGTTGTCGACAATGATCACCTTGGCGATCTGGCAGTTCGGTCGAGATGAAGTTCAAAACCAAGCTCCCGCCAGTGACCCAGTGGACCATTAAAGATAAGTCCCATGGCAATCAGCCGGGACAAGAGTCGCTGCAATCAAAATCCTAGTCAGTATCAAACTGCAAATAAGCCCTAGTCAGTGTCAAACTACAAATAAATCCTAGCCATTATCAAGTTGCAAATAAATCCCTGGCCAATATAAAATTACAAATACTATGCCTACCCAATCACAGTTGAGCCCTCGAACAGTGCCAAATTGTGAGATGACCCTCCATTCATCCCCAATTAACGAAACTGCCCCAATCGTTGAAGGCTAGCCCTAGCCTGAACCAAATTACACCCTCACTATGGCATAAGTGTCTCCATCCCTTCAAAGGTGCATGCCGCTATAGCTGTCGCAGCGTCCTTAATATTGCCGCCGATATTGTGATGCTTGATGACTTCTTTGGTAGTTAAATAAAGGTGTTTGGACTTTATGCCGATGTAAATTAACACTAATTACGGTCGGTGAGAAATGTTCAGCACAACCCAAACTTGCGAAATCAATAATGCACATGCTATTTAATAGGTAACGCCTTAAATTCATATTTAATTCCATGTGTTGCGAACATGTGGAACAGCTAATTCCACAACTTCCTCCAGGAGACCCGTACCCTAGCAATAATAGCTCACAGGAGGATTCTGGTCCAGCAGGGCGTGCTCTTTCTTTGAGCAATGATAGTTAACAAATTTTGAGACAAAGGTGGCAATCACGGGTTAATGAAAGTAAGGACAAAATTGTACAGTCAGAAGAGCTGGTTTGGAGAAATTCTCTCTCAATTAGCCTTCCAAATCATGGTAGGTTTTAGAAGAGAAGATTCTAGGCAGAAAAAATATACGACCCTCCCAGTGTATTAGCGCCAGCAAGGTTTGAAACAAAAGAAGGATATTAGTAATCTGATCAGATCTTTGGATTGCAAGGATTGCAATTCCGTGATTGGTGCTCCTGCAGGTGGCACACTATCCAAGGCCGACAGGGTATCATTGTTGACTTTACCGGGAGATGATCTAATGACTGTTGTATGGGATGAGGAGAAACACCTGCTGTTGATGTTGTCGTAGTGTGAACCTGGAGATGATATACTGCTAGTCTTGCCCAAGGAAAGCAGGAGGCATGCCTCCCAGGTTTGCGGATGTGCAGCTGTCATAGGTGTCCAAGGCAAAATCTGTGGACAACATTTAATGGATATAAAAAACGGCTGTTAATTCCAACATTGCTTTTACATCAGCGGCAAAAATTGCCGATTTCAGAATGTACGGTTGTTATTTCCTCATTGAGCAATGCAGAATTAATTCAAAATGCTAGTTTGATAGGGATACGAATTGATTCTAAGCTTGGACAGTTCCATACGTTATGGAAAACTATCAGTGGGGACATTCCTGCTTCTAAGCAAAGCAAGGGCGAGCATGGACTTGTATCTTTGTTGAAGGATGCTTAGAGCAAAAGGGCAGTTTCACGATGTGTGGCAACACGATCTTCCCAGAGACGTTGATATTAATTGTTCTGATGTTTTTGGAAGGGGTCTTGCTTGGCATTTTCTTTCTTGAAGATTGTTCTTAAGCTCTTTGTTTCTATTATGTTGTTTTTCTTTCTTGGTCTTGTAGTTGACGAGGAATCTCTCCTCTACCTCAGATTGTACTACCCATAGTTGTCAAGGCGACCCAAGGCGTTCACGGGGTCCCTAAGCGCTTAGGCGACAAGGCATCCGCTTAGGCGTCGCCTAGGCGACACTTCGGCGACTAATTAAAAAAATCTAAAATATATATCCTCCAATATATAAATGAAGAATAAAAAATGTGAAACATACAAAAAAATAAATTACATGAATAAATTGCTGTAATTAAATTATGTGACAATTATAGAAAATTAAATTGTATAAAAAAATTACAAAAATTTCAGAAGTAAATACAAAAGATTCAAAAGTAAATGTAAAAAATTTAGAGAAATTACAAAAGAATATAATAACATCAAGAAAATTATAAAAAAGAATGAGTTAAACGTACATAACCAGGTCGGATCCGGTTCGGACGGGTCACGGTTGGCCCGCCTTGACACCTAGGTGCCTGCCTTGGCGACCGCCTAGCTCGTCTTTTCCACTGTCAACAAGGCGCTGGACCGCCTAGCCTTTTCAAAGGTGCCTCGGCGCCTCGGCGTCACCTAGGCGACGCCTTGACAACTATGGTACTGCCTCTGTTCATTGAATAAAATTCGTGGTATAATCTACGTCTTTTAAGAAAAAAGAGGTTATATTATTGTCAGGTCTTCTTTCCTTTTATTAATGATGTACCTATAATTAATGTATAAGTAATTATACCCATCTATGTGAATGTTTCTCCCTCTCTACTTTCCTTGTCCAACATCTTTCTTGTCCTTTCCTCTTTCCTTTGGTAGTCTCCATCAATGCCCCCTTTTATAACGTATGAGATTTATTATGCACAGATATTACTTTGTTCTAGTTTATTATCCATACATGCCTTCATACTATATGAATATATTCTAGTCATTTTTTGGGGGGGTTGGATACAAATATTTGATCAACCTTTTTGCATCGCTTAGAGAATGCAACATTTTTAAGTGCCATTCTCAACAAAGCATTTCATTAAAGTTTAGGTACGTAATATACTAGCAGTTCAACTATGGCCACATAGATTATCCACAATGACTATTATAGGAGAAATTTGAGCAAACTTGATGCTTAACAGAAGCTTTTTATATCTATCATTATAAATTGTTAAAAGATATTATGTGCAAGCATATGCACTTTAACTCAACTGTTGATCAAATAATTTTGGAATTTTCAAGGCTTTTAGTGCTTCATGACCAAATCAACTGTAATGATATCTATTCAAAAGTGGTTCTAAATCACTTTTATTTTATTTTGACGAACAAATTGACACTTCATCAAGCCTTTTCTATTCTTTACTAGACGCATAGTGCAAAGAATAAATGTTGATCTTTAAGCATTGGAAATCATGTTTTATTTTGTAAATTCTACTTCAAAATGCTGCACAAATTTGCACATCTACCATTTTTTTAATAAAATAAATGTATTTTATATTAGAAGTAGTATGCATCATGCATTACATGCTCTTTTATTATGTAAAAATAATGAAGTTATTCCCTTTAAGCTATAATTGAAATCAATCTCCCCAAAATCAGATTCAACTTAAAGTTTATAAATGTGCATGGTGTGCATACTTTAGCTAGTAAGATTTACTTGTGAATGGTGTGGTTGCGTACAAAGGTTCTTTTAGCAAGTATTCTGCATTTGACGACATTACTGACCACTGAATTCCAAAGATATTGTCTGATTTGAATTATTTATTCTGGTGATGTCTGACTTAAAACAACATAACTAGTGTGAGTGATGGCATTTACTGTGTAATGGCAGTGGTGGAAGAGACCTTAGTGGAAACAAAAGAACAAACAAGGAACAGTCTTTTGACCAAAAGTTCGATAAGGTTAATGAGGCATTGCGGGTTAGTTGCCGGAAGGGCTATCCTGTTAGAGTTGTAAGGTAAGCCACCTTATTACACGGACTCCGGATTGTTCTAGTGTTTATTTTTTCCCTCAAGATTTCTACATTTGCCTTTACTGTTTCAATCTCCAATCTACAATCATGTAAAGTAACCATGAACAGTTTTGGATGGTGATCGAGGTCTTCTCATTTTTGAGGTTTCTCAGATGAATGTTATTTGCCAATTGTTGCCAAAGCCTTTCATGATTAAAGTTACATCTTCCATTGTTTCCCTGCAGAGTAATCCTGTTTCATCAGTGGTTCTTTTTTGGACAAGGTTCTCACATGCTTCTTTAAAATGAACTATGCTTTAGTAAACATTTGATTGATCAATGTCTTGATATTGTTGTGCATTTTTTGTCTTTTCTTTTACTTGTACTGCTTCTAATATTACCAAAGTAATCATACACGTATAGCTACCTGAAACAAACTGTGCAATAAATGTGGGGGATTAACATATATTCACTTCTTGCAATTTCTTGCTATAATGATCTTTTCCAAACAGGTCCCACAAGGAGAAACGGTCGTCTTATGCTCCTGAAAAAGGTGTTCGGTATGATGGAATATACAGGATAGAAATGTGCTGGCGCAAAGTTGGGATTCAGGTGTATCACTGGCTGTCCTCCGTTCCGCCTTATCATATCTTTTTTTGACATGTTATATAATTTTTAACTTTTGTGCAAATATATAACCTTTACACTAATTTCTTGATTTATATCAATTGTTTACTCTTTCATACTCTTTTCTCTTTTGTCCTTTTTTCTTTTACTTTTTTACTCTTGTTTTTTCAAATTATGCTTGACCCATGTACGAGAACTAATAATTTGGAATTTTGATATAGGGATTCAAGGTCTGTAGGTATCTATTTGTTCGTTGTGATAATGATCCTGCACCATGGACAAGGTTTGTTTTAAAACCGGTGGAAGTTAGAAACTTTGTGTGTGTTTTATTTTTACTGATTTTCCTCAACTCTTTTGACCACAGTGATACATATGGTGATCGCCCAAGACCTCTGCCCAAAATTCAAGAGCTTAAAAAGGCAACTGATGTTACCAAAAGGGAGGAAAGTCCGTCATGGGATTATGATGTTTGTACATGTTTTTGCTCCCATTTGTTCATCTTTGTTTGTCTTTATTGTGTAGTTCTCAATTTTAATTTTTGATTTAGGAGCAAGATGGCTGGAAATGGACTAAGCCGCCACCTCCAAGTAAAAAACTGTTGGTTTCCCCTGATCCTGAAGTTAGAAAACAAGTCAAGAGGGCAATGAAGCATGCTCAAAGCTCTGTGCGGGAAAGGCTCTTGAAAGGTTCAGCATCTTCCAATTCATGCATATCTCACTGGAGCTTTAGAACAAATGAACAGATTCAGCTTACCCATCTGTGTATTTTATACTTGGATAATCATTTGATACTTTTATTTTTTTTACTTGCAGAATTCAGCTGCCTTATCTGCAGGAATGTTATGACATTACCTCTGACAACTCCATGTGCTCATAATTTCTGCAAGTTTTGTCTGTTGGGTTCATTTGATGACCTATCAGCTGTAAAAGAGAGAACTAGTGGTGGAAGGAAACTTCGTGCACAGAAAATTGTCAGGAAATGCCCCAGTTGTCCTTACGACATTTCTGATTTTCTGCAAAATCCTCAGGTATCCTCATAAAGATTTCTTCATTTGTATCTTCTCGTTTTCTGAAAAAGAATTCGATAGAATCACCATGGATGTTGTTTATGTATGTCAGGTTAACAGAGAGATGATGGATTTGATAGAATCACTCCAATGTAAGGATGAGCAGGAATGTGTGGATAGGCTGAGTGAGGACAGAAATGATGTAGCTCAGAAGTTCGGTGCAGAAGACGGTAACGGTGTTGACATGAAGCCGTCTGAAGAGAGAATCGATCATGTTGACAAGAGCAGTCCATCTGATGAAGGAATTGTTGATATGGGCTTGCCGACAAGTGATGATAGAAATGTTGGAATGAAGATGCTAAATGAGAAAGATGGTGTACAGAACAAGAATGCAGAATCTGTGAACAGAGAGACGGTGGAACTAGGTAAGAACGATACAAGTGCAGAAACAGATGGTAATCTGGCTGAAAATTCAATTAAGTTTAGTATTACCAAGGAAAAGAGAGTAGAGAGTGTAGGGGGAGATTTTCAGAACAACACTCTAGTTTACGAAGAGGGTTTTGCAAAAGAGATTCAAACTCCAGAGAGTAAGAAGGATTTCACATCTTGCAAAAGGAGGATTGCTGGAGGACCTGAGTCAGGGGTCCTGACTGGGAGCAAGAAGTCAAAAGTAGCCTCTGATGATAAAGGTCTACCAAGTCGTCGTCTAACGAGGAACCAGAAGTATCTGATGGAGTGATATTCAGTACTTTCGGAGACCAATCTGGTGATGCCTCTTGTGGTTCTAATACATTAGCTTTGTGATCCGTTGCAGAAGATATTCACCTTTTTCCATTTCGGGATTAGGAAAACATTCCTAGAAAGGTCCTTTGCGAGTAGCAATAGAGTTTATGTGAACTTTATGGAGATTTGTATTCCTATCATGCTCTATGTTGAAAGACTATCTAATGGTGGAGGATCTCTCTTTTTCTTATGGGGAATGATGTCCTTACAAGAATGTCTTGTGAAATTCACCTCAAAAGGTAAGCTCTTTGGTCTAAAAGCTACAGGTGGGTCTTACTGCCGGGTCTTATGTGCCAAGTTCCTATCAAAGAAAAAAAAGATCACTGAACATAGAGATGTTCATTCCTCATTGATTGGCTCCATTAAATGCAAACCAATACTTTCAAACGAGTTTTTCAACTCTAATTTCTTTCATGCCTCCACAAAACCTGATGTTCATATTTGATTTTTCTTGTGCGGATGCATCTTTTGTGATCAGTGCTCTTCTGTTTGGGGAACTGGGGATAACTTAGAAGTGTGGTATTTGTCATTGACGCGTTGTTATTGTCTTCCACCTAGCCCCACAGGAGGTCAACATTTGTTATTGTCCTGTTTGCTTACGGAACCCTATATATATATATATATATATCATGATGACAAAGATGAGAATATGTTGATAAGTATTCTCATTCATATGATGATTTGGGAACAAGGGAAGACGCCAAGGATGGGGACGGCGTTATAAAAGGGAATTTTTTTGGGACGTTTAGAGATAAGATCGGAGTGATGATTTGACCCTGGTTTGTCAGAAGGGTGGCTAGATCAAAATGTGGGGTTTTGTCACCCGAGAAGTGGCAAGAGGTCTGATAGAAAGCTCTGACAAATGTAGTTAGAATTTGGAAGAATTCGGGAATTGTTGATAGGGGGATGAATTATCTCCATTTTCATACTTATTATAGACATTCTAAATCAGATTTGGGTACACCAACTTATCTTCATACCAAATATGCCGTACTGTCCGAATCTACGGTTTAAGTAACTCCTCAAAATTTAGTACTGAAAATCATATGCCGCAGATTCCATCTAAGGGCGTGTTTGGGCAGTGTCTACGGAGGGATTTTTTCAAAATCTCTCTAGAGAGAGAAGAAGCTTCTTTTAGGGAGTTTTTAGAGATTGTCAACTCTCCTTCTTTTTCTCCCTATATCTCTCTAGATCTCGAAATTCACCCCAAAAAAAGTTTGATGGGACATTGTTTCATTTGGAAAGGATTCTAAAAAGTGAAAGATTTCAATGATGGGAGAGGGAAAAATCCCTCTCCAACATCTGTACCAAACGCGCCCTAAGGCACTTACCATTGTGGTCAAGTACACCTCCGTTCTCGAGAGTGGCTAACTAGGGGTGTTCTTAATTCGGTTCAAATCGAACTAAATCAAACCAAATCGAACTTCAATTTGACTTGAACCTAAATTCGGTTCGGTTTGATTTCATAACGTGTGAAATCGAACTAAATCGAATAAATCAAATTTATTATTTATATTTATATTTATTAATAATATAGATCATAAATATATTAAAATATTTCAAGACATGATTACATAGATGTATAAACATACAAAAATATACGTTTTTTATTTTTTTATTTTTATTATATATATAATTTATTAAATTCATATATATTGTAATAAGATATAAAAAAATTGGTTTGAACCGAACTATACCGAACTAAACCGAATTTGTTTGGTTCGGTTCGATTTGATTTGAGGTTTAGTTTAGTTTGATTCAGTTTGAAAAAAAAAATATCTCAAATCGAACCATGAACACCCCTATGGCTAACCGAGAACTAGGTGTGAGTCGTGTGGCAATGAGTCCAGCTGAGCTTTTCAAAGCTTGGAATTGGTTTGACCAAATAATGCTCAAACTCGAGCTCCAGTCCAAGTTTGTTTCGAGCCCCCTTTATAGGTTTGAACTTGGCTCGCCGAAGGTTCAAGCCGAGCTCGAACTTGTTTCGAGCCCCACTTTTAGCCTTTGCCCATTGAAAATTATTCCATTTTGAAAAAGACTGTCTACTTTTAATCACATATTTAGCAAGATAAGCTTTAATTACCAAGTATGATGGCACCTTGTACACACATGGTTTGAAAATGGTGGTGTTTGCATGTATTAATGATATTAAAATTAAGTTTAAATAAATGTATTTTATTTAACTTGGCTCGTGAGCCTATCAAGTCGAGCTTAGTGAAGTTCAAGTTCAATTGGTTTAGTCAAACGAGTTTCACCCGGAGATCAGACTTAATTCATTTGATTAGTTGAGTTAAGCCAAGTTGAGCTCGAGCGGCTTGGCTCATTGTCTCAGGTCGTCGTAGATCTTGACGAAATCATAGAACCTACGAGTAAAGATCCGATCTTTACCATGTGGAGATCTCGAATCTCCAATGCTCAAAGTCGATTATATAGATCCTTCAAAGTTGCACATGCATCTAGCTTATAGTGGTATTCACACGGCCTGTTACATTGATAGAATGTCTCCACCCGTGAGATAATCTCACGAACAACACCACCATCTTACTGTGCTCTCTACTCCTTGACAACTCACTCTAGGCGAGAGAGAGTATAAGCTTGTCCAAACACCAAGAGAGAGTGGCAGCTGCAAGAGAAAGTGAGAAGGAAAAAGAGGGTGACCCAAGGAGAACCCTAATTACTTGGTGTTAGGGTTTCTCTCAAGCTATTCTTTTATAGAAGTAATTAACTCATAATTATTTTAACCCTTACCTTAAGCAGACCTTATTTGTGTGACCCTCTAAGCCCAATATCGAGCTGACAATAAACCCTATAAAAATATTAAAATCCCTTTCAATATGCTTATCATAAAATAATGAAATCCCTTCTCATTATTATATGTGGAATAATATCAGAATGCCTTCTAATATTATATGTGCAATAACATTAGAACTCCTTATAATATTCTAAGTTAACTCTTAATTCATTAAATCAGTTATCTTATAAATGATTCATTGCTTAGGCCCTACACTAATCTAAGAGGATTAGTCCATATAATAAATCCAATAGGCCTAAAAAGATTGTTTTAGACTTTGGCCCATGTTCTAGAACCTTAAAATAGGTGAAATCACGGAATTAAGGAGATAATTACTCTTTGGGACATAAATAAAAGAATAATATTGGGGATAATATCAAAAGAGTTTGAAGTATTTCAATTTTGACGCCCAATAGGAAAAATGGTCTATCGCAAGACCCCTAACGCCCAGAAAATGGTCTCCGAACGACCACAAATCGCTGTCAGTTCCGTGAGAGAAAGAAAACGTGAAAATGTTAGATTTTTAGAGTCCAAATCATCTGGATCAACTCTATCAGCTAATTAGATAGGTCTAGAAGGATTGTAGATCGAATAGAAAGTCTAATTGGGACTCTAAATTCGTTCTAATCCTCAAACCCTAGTTAGATCCTATAAATAGGTCCCAGATTTGACATGCGCGACCCCTACTTTAGCTCGCGTGGAACCCAGGTAAGGAGGCCGATTTTGAGGTAAGTTTCTTCTAGGAATTTGTTCATTATACCTAGAACTAATTACCCTCCAAATTTCGTTCTAGGAGATCAAGTCTACGAGAAGTTAGAAGCTTCCGAAGTTGCTGATTCGACATTAAGAATTCAGGAATTAGTGCGTTCGACCCAAAAAGATCAAAGAATTCAGAGCCCAAAACGAGGTAATTAGATAGAGGTTCTTTAGAACTTTTTATTATCCTATCTATCCTCTAATTACCCTCAAAATTTCATGTCCATAAGTCAAGGGAATCAGGAGATAGAGAGCCGTAAAGTTGCTGATTTAGAGCAAGAAAGTGCAGAAACTAGGGCGTGATCTGAGTCAGAAATTCGAAGTCTAGGAACATTATTAAAGGTATGTTATCTCTTGAAAGGCTTAAATTTTATGTCAAGAACAAAAGCCCTCTTGTTCCATTCGTTTTCATGTATTATATCTTGAGAATTTCATGTTTTACTTAGTACTATGCATCTAGTTTAGTCTTCATGCACAGTACTAAGCCTAATGAAGAGAAAAATGAAATGTCTTGTTGTTCATACAAGCCTATGCATATTGTTGGCCTATGCACAATCTATCATGATTATGGAAGTTAAAATATGTTGATTTCCAGACATGATATGTCTTAATTAACATTTTTATTTAGTTATCTTTGGAACTCGGATTGACACAGGAAGAAACAGTCTTCCTGGAGACCGTCAGAGAACTGTCGCGGTCGTACGATAGACCGCTAACTGTAAGTGGCGGGCGTCCATTTGACCGTTTTCGAGTTATGATTTTGTAATATTGGTAATCCGAACCATATTGTAGAATTAACCATAGTTAATATATATTAAGCCTAGTTAACTAAGTTTTAAGCCTGATTTAATTACTGATTTTATATACTTAGTTAAATGTACTTGTTTATCATAATAGATTTCATGTTTTAGGCACATGTGATATTATTTTTAACATATGTTATTTTATGACCAAAATCGTATACTTTTGTAATTAAATACATGTTTTTAGAGTTAGATGATTCATGATTTAACTTGATAACTATCTCGATTTTATTTCTCATCTAAGTGTCATTTTCTTAAGTACATGGCACATATCCTGGTATGTTGTCCTTAGTTACACTATTACACATTAGGAATGCAATCTTAGACATGATGACCTCTCTCTTGGATATTCCTTCCAATGGACTAGGAAATCTTATTTCAGAACCTCCGTAAGACTTCGTGAGCCTGAGATTCTCACTAGGACGCCGAGCTGGTTGTACCATTGAAGCTCAATTGTCTAGAAGTCACTTATACCGATGTTTTATATTTCTGGAATTAGCGGCCTTCTGGTTGACCGCCAAAGACTGCTAGCGGGCTTACATTTGACTGCTAACGGATCCTAAACGGTACTGCATTAGACCGCTAAAGACTCCAGATATTCTGTTTTCAAAATACCGAACTGTCTTAATTAACGGTCTTGAACTAGACCGCCAGGAGCAAGAAACGGTCCAGTAAATAACCGCTAGCTTATTGAGTTTGATTAACCCGGGGTTTGACTTAAGGGTTGATTTTCCTATGTTCTTAGATGGTCGAATTGATTATCTAGAACTTGTCACATTATTCCAAAGATATCTAAGTAAATTGCGAAAGTTAAGGAATATACCGTTATGCTATCGATTTATTTTCATGGCATAACCTAACTATTAATGTATTTCTTGAAATTCCTTATTCTCACTAGAAGCATTCTTATATTTGGTTACTTTGTCATGGAACTATTGTTGAAATTGTACATTCTTGGCCATAGTATTGATATAAACGTGGAAGTAGCTTGATTTATACTTGAAGATGCAGTTCGAGCGCTGATTGTGTTCAAGGGCTCTATACTAGTTCCCTCGGCTGATTGTCGGAAACATACTATATAAACCATGGGGTATGATGCTACTGACGTCGCATTGCGCTGGGAGTACTTTCTCTATAAATAAGTGAAATATCCACGGGATCCACGTAAATCCACATAAATTCACGAAGTACTTGTTACTAAGTGAAGAGTACATTCTTGCTTGTTATATGACTTTCTAGTACATTCTTGTTCATGAAAAGGCCAAACTTACTTTCTTGATTAATGAATCATATTCTCATATCTCAAGTTTGATCGTATCTTATTATTTTGACATTATTCACATCGTATTTACATGGTTTATCTTATTCCTTTAGAGCTAAAACATTAATTACTTTAACATTGCCGATACAAAGATACCTACTGGGCATGTGTGCTCATTACCCTACTTTCCAATCTTTTTCAGGATATTCTAGTGGGACGGATTCAAATTACTCGAGTTATGGATTTGAGAGCGAATGAAGGATACGTGACTCGAGAGAAGCCTTAGTTATTAATGTCTAGTCAAGTCAATATGTAATTTTAATTTTCTTGAGTCTAGAAATGAGAATCAAAATCTTGTGTACTTTGGGAATTATCTTATGAAGAAGTAAAATTGAAGGTTTTAACGAATTACTTGTGCAATTACTCTTATGTGTGATTGTCTTGCGCTTTGATTATATTGCTTACTTGAGACTTACTATGCCGGCTGTTCACGTTCCCGATTGTTTCCGCTACATAATCTTGGGGCGTGACAGTTAAGGTGGTATCAGAGCGCTAGGACTAGAAGTCCTAGGGAAAAGTCATGTCATAGGTTAAGTCTAAGGTTTAAGGACCCATATCTATGAAACTAGAAAGAAATTCCCAACCTATGAGAGGAATTGGGTAGAACCGGGGATGAGATAATCATTAGAATTATTTCTAAGACTAACCCCACTCATTCCATTAGAATTAACAAATTCATTGCTCTTCTCAGGTACTTCATTCTTACGATGGCTCATCGCATAGACTGGAACGGTATGCAAGAGACCGTTGCGGGTCTGACTCAAGCGTTGCAAACCATGGCGCAAGCTGGCGCAGGGGCAAGAGCTGGAGACTTACATCGTAACTTTCGGAGCTTAAATCCTCTGCGGTTTTTGGGTTCCTCTAATCCCGACGAAGCCGAAAATTGGATAGATGAGATGAATAGCATCTTTGAAGTTATGTAATGTACGGACCAAGAGAAGGTTCGCCTTGCTATATTTCAATTAAATAAAGATACCCGTACGTGGTGGAAGTTTGTTCCTGCACCACCAGCTGATGCACCTCGTACATGGGAAGGTTTTCTTACGCTCTTCCGAGCTAAGTACTTTTCTGAGCATGTCAAGGAGCGGAAGGCTATGGAGTTTGCTTCTCTACGCCAAGGTATGATGTCAGTGGCGGAATAGGAGCTTCAATTTTCCAGGCTAGCACCATATGCTCCTCATTTGATTAGCACCGACTTATTGAAGGTTAATTAATTTATGGATGGTTTAAGGCCCGATTTTATTCAGCAACTGGGGACTCAAAATATCCGTACTTATGCGAAGATGGTCCAACGTGCACACTTATGCGAAAGGACCTTGGAGAAGGTCGAGAAGCTGAAAGGAAAGGGAGAGGAGCCAAGTCGAAGGTCTGATCGGCATGATAAGAAGAAGTTTAGTATCACAGAATCCTACAAATCCCGTGGTAGCAAGAAGAGATCCCGAAACGGGAGTAGTAGTGGTAATCATAAAAATAAGAAAATCAAAGAAGAAGAGAAGCATGTCATGGCGGCTTATACTTTTTACGTGAAGCTCGGTCATTCGGCCGAAGAATACTGGAAGCGCCTCGGCGCTTGTTTAAGATGTGGCAATAGGGAGCACCGCATGCCGGATTGCCCCCTTATGAAGAAACAATCATCCGGTGGTGGACGTAAATGGTAGGCTCGTCTCAATGCCGTCATGAATGATGAAGAAGAGCCCAAGGATGATGGGCTAATGGAAGGTACCATTCAGATCTATTCACATCCTGCATTTGTACTATTTGATACTTGTGCTTCTCATTCCTTTATATCCACTGCTTTTGCAAAAATATTACCCATTTCATCAGTTCCTCTACCTTCGGATCTTGCTATTACTACACCTTTAAGTCCCGGAACCAAACTTACAAACTATTAATTTGATAGTGAGGTAATGGTAGAAGGTCACAATCTTCCTGCAAACCTCGTATGCCTTGACATGGATGGCTACGATGCTATTCTAGGCGTGGATTGACTTGTAGACCACGATGCCTATATAAATTGTCGCAACCGGATTATCTCTTTTCGGAAACCAAGTCTTCCAAGATTTTCTTTCCTCGATATCAAATATAGGAAGCATCCTATCATAATTTCATCTCTTCACACTTGCAAACTTATTTCGCAAGGATGTGAAGCTTTCATTGCTTCCGTAATCATTACCGAATCCAAGGAGATCGTCTTAGAAGATATTCCTATTGTTAAGGAATTTCTTGACCTATTTCCATCAGATTTGCCCGATTTATCGCCCGAAAGGGAAGTAAACTTCTTTATTGAACTCATTTTCAGAGCAGCACATGTTTCAATACCTCCCTACAGGATGTCCCCCACAGAACTCAAGGAATTGAAGAGATCGACAACTTCAAGAGTTATTAGACAAGGGATTTATTCGACCTAGCACATCCCCTTGGGGTGCGCCAGTTCTATTTGTCAAGAAGAAGGATGGATCTCTCAGGCTGTGTATCGATTATCGACGACTGAATCAACTTACTATTAAGAATAAATATCCATTGCCGCGTATCGATGAGCTCTTTGATCAGATTTCAGGAGCAGAATATTTTTTCAAAATAGACCTCATGTCAGGTTACCACCAACTCAAGATCAAAGAGGAAGACATTCACAAAACAACTTTTCGGAGCAGATATGGCCACTATGAATTCGTGGTAATGCCGTTCGAGTTAACCAATGCCCCAACAACATTTATGCAACTTATGAACAATGTCTTCAGGCCTTATCTCGACCAGTTTGTAGTCGTCTTCATTGACGATATTTTTATATACTCCAAAACAAAGGAAGAACATGAAGAGCACTTAAGGATAGCCTTGCAAACACTAAGAGAATACAAACTTTATGTGAAGCTTAGTAAGTGCGAATTTTGGCTAAGGGAGGTTTCTTTCCTTGGCCATATTATTTCAAAGGAAGGTATCACTGTCGATCCTTCAAAAATAGAAAATGTTAAGAATTGGAGTCAGCCGACGACTGTGTCCGAAGTCAGAAATTTTCTAGGTCTGGCTGGTTATTACAGAAGATTTATTAAAGATTTTTCTAAGATTGCTGTTCCTTTGACTAGACTTACAAGAAAGGAGAATCCTTTTATATGGTCGAAGGACTGCGAGGAGAGTTTTCAAACTCTTAAAGAACACCATACCACTGTACCAATTTTAACATTACCAATAGAAGGGGGTGGTTTTAAAGTCTACACGGATGCATCTGGTATTGGCCCAGGATGCGTTCTTATGCAAAAAGGAAAGGTGATTTGTTATTCTTCAAGGCAGTTGAAGCGTCATGAAGAAAATTATCATGTGCATGATTTAGAATTGGCTGCGGTCATATTCACATTAAAGATTTGGCGACATTACCTTTATGGGGAGAAATTCACTATATTTTCAGATCATAAAAGTCTAAAATACCTATGCACCCAGAAGGAGCTGAACATGCGACAACGCATATGGTTGGAGTATCTCAAGGACTTCGACTTTACAATTCAATATCATACAGGGAAAGCAAATGTTGTGGCTGACGCTCTTAGCAGGAAGCCAATGGCAACACTAGCAAGCCTCAGAGAAGGTATGACTTGTCTTATCAAGCATTTCTCTCACTTAAATCTTGATATTGACAGGGAAGAAGATGGATGTATAATTGCCAATATAAGGTCTCAACCTACATTGATTGAGGATATAGTCAAATTGCAAGAGAATGATCCTACATTGATGGAAATCAAAGATAATATCAATCAAAAATCGGAATTTTATATCTCACATGATGGAAGACTATTATTTAAGGATAGAATTTGTGTACCAAATCATGATGACACTAAGAAACTGATCATGGAGGAAGCGCATAAATCAAGGTATGCTATTTACCCTGGTGCTACCAAGATATATCAAGACTTGAAAAGAAACTTTTGGTGGCCCAATATGAAAAGAGAAGTAGCGGATTTTGTGTCCCGATGTCTCACTTGTCAACAAGTAAAAGCGGAACATTTAAAACATACTGAAAATTACACCCCTTGAATATTCCCGAGTGGAAATGGGAAAGTATAGGGATTGATTTTATCATGGGTTTATCCAAGACAAGAGGTGGACATGATGATATATGGGTGATCATAGACCGATTGACTAAATCTGCACATTTTCTACCAATCAAAAGTCGATGGTCTGTGGATGTACTAGCAGCACTATACATGAAAGAGATTGTCAAACTATATGATGTCCCTGTTACCATCATATATAACCGAGACCCTCGGTTCACATCACAATTCTGGAAGGGTCCACAACATTCATTAGGGACCCAACTTAACTTTAGCACGGCATTCCATCCACAAACTGATGGTCAAACTGAAAGGACAAATCAAGTGGTGGAAGATATGCTCAGGGCTTGTGCTATAGATTTTGGAGGAAGTTGGCACGATCACTTGCCTTTAGTGGAATTTGCATACAACAATAGCTACCAAGCTAGTATACAAATGACACCGTTTGAAACTTTATATGGCAGAAGCTGCCGTTCCCCTATTTGTTGGAATGAAGTAGGAGAAATGCAATTTCTCGGTCCCGACATCATCAGGGATACTACCGAGAAGATAAAACTTATTCGAGAGAAACTTCGTACGGCCCAAGATAGGCAGAAATCATATACTGACAATCGAAGACGCGATCTAGAATTTCAAATAGGAGATCATGTATTTCTTAAGATTTCTCCAGGTCGAGGTATTCGAAGATTTGGTATTAAGGGCAAACTTACTCCAAGATTCATTGGCCCCTTTGAGATTCTCGAAAGAGTTGGTGAAGTGGCTTATAGAATAGCTTTGCCTCCACAATTAGCAGAAGTTAATGATATATTTCATGTCTCAATGCTCAAGAAGTATGTACCTGATCCTTTCCATGTCATCACTTACGACAACCTAGAAATTAAGAAGGACTTGACATACGAGCAAAAGCCAATCAAGATCATTGAACGAGAGGTACGTCAACTCCAGAATAAAACTATTCCTATGGTCAAGATCCAATGGACCAAGTTATGGCCGCATGAAACAACATGAGAAACCGAAGAAGTCATGCGCAAGAGATTTCCAGAAATATTTGAATGTAAGTACACTCTCCATAAATCCATGCATTGAATTTGGGGATAAATTCTTTTAAGTGGGAGAGGGTGTAACGCCCGAGAATTTTTCGGATTTAAAATATAATTATTAAGCATTTAAATGGGATATTAATTAAAATAAATTAAATCTAATTATTTAGGCCCTACACTAATCCAAGAGGATTAGGCCCATATAATAAACCCAATAGGCCCAAAAAGATTGTTTTAGACTTTGGCCCATGTTCTAGAACCTTAAAATAGGTGAAATCACGGAATTAAGGAGATAATTACTCTTTGGGACATAAATAAAAGAATAATATTGGGGATAATATCAAAAGAGTTTGAAGTATTTCAATTTTGGCGCCCAATAGGAAAAACGGTCTAGCGCAAGACCGCTAACGCCCAGAAAACGGCCTCCGAACGGCCGCTAATCGCTGTCAGTTCCGTGAGAGAAAGAAACCGTGAAAAGGTTAGATTTTTAGCGTCCAAATCATCTGGATCAACTCTATCAGTTAATTAGGTAGGTCTAGAAGGATTGTAGATTGAATAGAAAGTCTAATTGGGACTCTAAATTCATTCTAATCCTCAAATCCTAGCTAGAACCTATAAATAGGTCCCAGATTTGACATGCGCGACCCCTACTTTAGCTCGTGTGGAACCCAGGTAAGGAGGCCGATTTTGAGGTAAGTTTCATCTAGGAATTTGTTCATTATACTTAGAACTAACTACCCTCCAAATTTCGTTCTAGGAGATCAAGTCTACGAGAAGTTAGAAGCTTCCAAAGTTGTTGATTCGACATTAAGAACTTAGAAATTAGTGCGTCCGCCCCAAGAAGATCAAGGAATTCGGAGCCCAAAACGAGGTAATTAGATAGAGGTTATTTAGAACTTTTTTTTACCCTATCTATCCTCTACTAACCCTCAAAATTTCATGTCCATAGGTCAATGGAATCAAGAGATAGAGGGACGTAAAGTTGCTGATTTGGAGCAAGAAAGTGCAGAAACTAGGGTGTGATCTCAGTCAGAAATTCAAAGTCTAGGAACATTATTAAAGGTAGTTTATCTCATGAAAGGCTTAAACTTTATGTCAGGAATAAAAGTCATCTTGTTTCATTCATTTTCATGCATTATATCTTGAGAATTTCGTGTTTTACTTAGGACTATGCATCTAGTTTAGTCTTCATGCACAATACTAAGCCTAATGAAGAGAAAAATGAAATTTCTTGTTATTCATACAAGCCTATGCATATTGTTGGCCTATGCACAATCTATCATGATTATGGAAGTTAAAATATGTTGATTTTCAGACATGATATGTCTTAATTAATATTTTTGTTTAGTTATCTTTGGAACTCATATTGACACAGGAAGAAACGGTCTTCCTGGAGACCGTTAGAGAACTGTCGCGATCGTACGATAGACCGCTAACTACAAGTGGCAGGCATCCATTTAACCGTTTTCGAGTTATGATTTGGTAATATTGGTAATCCGAACCATATTGTAGAATTAACCATAGTTAATATATATTAAGCCTAGTTAACTAAGTTTTAAGCCTGATTTAATTACTGGTTTTATATATTTAGTTAAATGTACTTGTTTATCATAATAGATTTCATGTTTTAGGCACATGTGGTATTATTTTTAACATATGTTAATTTATGACCAAAATCGTATACTTTTGTAATTAAATATATGTTTCTAGAGTTAGATGATTCATGATTTAACTTGATGACTATCTCGATTTTCTTTCTCATCTAAGTGTCATTTTCTTAAGTACATGGCACATATCCCGGTATGTTGTCCTTACTTACACTATTACACATTAGGAACACAATCTTGGACATGATGACCTCTCTCTTGGATATTCCTTCCAATAGATTAGGAAATCTTGTTTCAAGACCTCCGTAAGACTCTGCGAGCCTGGGATTCCCACTAGGACGCCGAGCTGGTTGTACCATTAAAGTCCAATTGTCTAGAAGGCACTTATACCGATGTTTATATTTATGGAATTAGAGGCCTTCTGGTTGACCGCCAAAGACTGCTAGCGGACTTACATTTGACCGCTAACGGATCCTAAACGGTACTGCATTAGACTGCTAAAGACTCCAGATATTCTATTTTTAAAATACCGAATTGTCTTAATTAACGGTCTTGAACTAGACCGCCAAGAGCAAGAAACGGTCCAGTAAATGACCGCTAGCTTACTAAGTTTGATTAACCCAGGATTTGACTCAAGGGTTGATTTTCCTATGTTCCTAGATGGCCCAATTGATTATCTAGAACTTGTCATATTATTCCAAAGATATCTAAGTAAATTGTGAAAGTTAAGGAATGTACCGTTATGCTGCCGATTTATTTCCATGGCATAACCTAACTATTAATGTATTTCTTGAAATTCCGTATTCTCACTAGAAGCATTCTTATATTTGGTTACTTTGTCATAGAACTATTGTTGAAATTGTACATTCTTGGCCATATTATTGATATAAACGTGGAAGTAGCTTGATTTATACTTGAAGATGCAGTTCGAGAACTGATTGTGTTCAAGGGCTCTATGCTAGTCCCCTTGGCTGATTGTCGAAAACATACTATATAAACCATAGGGTAGATGTTACTGGCGTCGCATTGCGCTGGGAGTACTTTCTCTATAAATAAGTGAAATATCTACGGGATCCACGTAAATCCACGTAAATTCACGAAATACTTGTTACTAAGTGAAGAGTACATTCTTACTTGTTACATGACTTTCTAGTACATTCTTGTCACATTCTTGTTCATGAAAAGGTCCAAACTTACTTTCTTGATTAATGAATCATATTCTCATATCTCAAGTTTGATCGTATCTTGTTATTTTGGCATTATTCTAATTGTTTCATCGTATTTACATAGTTTATCTTATTCCTTTAGAGCTAAAACATTAATTACTTTAACATTGCCGATACGAAGATACCTACTGGGCATGTGTGCTCATTACCCTACTTTTCAATCTTTTTCAAGAAATTCTAGTGGGACGGATTCAGATTACTCGAGTGATGGATCTGAGAGCGAATGAAGGATACGTGACTCGAGAGAAGCCTTAGTTATTAATGTCTAGTCTAGTCAAGATGTAATTTTAATTTTCTTGAGTCTAGAAATGAGAATCAAAATCTTGTGTACTTTGGGAATTATCTTATGAAGAAGTAAAATTGAAGGTTTTAGCGAATTACTTGTGCAATTACTCTTATGTGTGATTGACTTGCGCTCTGATTATATTGTTTGCTTGAGACTTACAATGCCGACTGTTCACGTTCCCGATTATTTTCGCTACATAATCTCGGGGCGTGACAGTTAAGGCAGCTCACATATCATGGTCGGCCCCTAAAAATCTTGTCATGACCCTTAAACGATACGAGGGATTCATAATCCAATTGAAATCTTTAATCATCAGTTACCATATATATGATAATAATCCTTCATTCATAGAATATCTTTGATCGACCGAGATATTTGTAATAGCCAAACCCTTTACATTAGATATGATAGTTCACACTCATCAATGTGATGCTAGAAACCTATTTGTAATTGACTGTATCACCATCACACTAGAAACTTCCTTCTAATTGATTGTATTACCTTAGTCATAGATTTTCTCTTAGTGTAACTCTATAAGGCATTATCTCTACATCTTAAGATACCAGGAGAGTAAATGAACCATTGTTGACCACTCAATTTCCTTCGTATGCTTTACATCACACTCGAGTGTTTGACTATGCTAGACTTATGGCTAAGTTCTATAGAGCAAACATCAAACTATAGTGATCCACACATAAGGTGTTCTTGGTGTCTCAAGTCTAACGATTTATCACACCACTGTGATTTTGAGTCTCTTAGTTGGCATATAGGCATAATCACACATCAAGGAACTCCGTGATAAATCAGTTCAGTGAACTCATTTTTGTAACGAGCACATGTATATATATCTTAGTGCCCCCACACCAATGAGTATGAGATCAGTCACCCATATCATATGAGAGGAAATTATGTGTACCAGTTTATTTGAATCTTTGATGTCTCTACTTAAAGATTTTATATTCAAAAATGTTTAGAACACATATGTTTGGAAGGTTGATCTCATTATCATAATCTCATTATGATCCAACCTTCATTGCATGCATTCAAGAACTTCATTACGTCAAACGGTAATACAAGACATATCTGAATGAAAATGTACAAGAAATGATGACATCACTTCACAAGTGATTTGTTTAGAGGACATACATTTCTTTTAGCTGAATCATCCTCCTTTTTTAGCCAAAATCTGAACAAAGACAAGTGGGACAAACTTCGCTATATTTCCACATTCCGTTGTTGAAAAATGATGTGTAGCATCTTAAAGTACCACTATGGTAGAGACAAGCAAAAGTCAAACAACTAAATTTTCTCTACTAGATATTACAGGATAGATTAGCCTCATGGAAGTTAAATACCCTTTCCATAATTAGTAGATCCATACTCATAAAATCTACACTATTAGCAACTCCACCACACATCATGTTTGTGATTATGCTTCTCAAGTCTACCGTTGGAGCTATGAGCAAATTAATCAGGAGCTGGAGCTTCTGGTGAAAAGAGGATAATAGGAAAAGAACCATCTATTTCACAAATTGGACGAGTCTATGTCAACATAATTCCATGGGGGGTTCGGGTTTAGAGACTTTGAAACTTATAATAAGGCTACAATTATGAAACTTGCATGGCAATTCCTAAATGACTTCTCCAATCTTTGTGCCATTATCCTAAAAGGTAAATATCTACCATAACTTCTAGTTGGCAAGGGCAAAACACTCAGATTCTGGGACCTGGTCAGCCATGATGAAATCTAGAGCATAGCTAGAATGGGGATTATTTTGGAGAATTGGGAATGGAAGATCAATCAACATATGGAAAAATAACTGGATTCTCGACCATAGGGACCCCCAGTGATACATCCAAACTATGCCAGAGTGATACCCAGTACAGTCTCTGAACTATTGACTAATAATGGGTGGGACACAAGCCTAATTAAAGAATTTTCAGCATGACAGTGTTAAGGACATTCTGTCTATTTTCTTACCTCTAAATTTTTCACAGATGGAAGACTCACCGATATGGAAGTGGACAAGAGATGGGAATTTCACCACAAAGTCAGCATATAATCTTCTAAGACAATAACACCTTCCTCCATCAACTTCCCGAGGGGAAAGCAGCATGGCAGGCACTATGACACCCTACTCTCCCAAAGGTATTCCCTCCCATAGTCAAACTTTTCATCCGTAAAATTTTCATAAACATTCTTCCCACAAATGTGGCAATCAAGTCTAGAATCAAAAAATACACGGCATATTGCGACCTATATTCCTAGATTCCATAGACAAATCAACAGATCTTATTTGACTGTCAAATAGCAAGAGCCACCTGGTTGGCTTTCCCCCTTTGCTACTGTTCTGGGCATGTTTGTTTGCGGAATAAGGCGTTGGTAACCCAGATACCATCGCCTTATTCCTCCTATTTTGTTTGTTTGCGCGACTCCAATATTCCAACCTGTATTTGGGTTAAGGGTCAGTATCCGGGTTAAACCTGTTCTAACAGAAGGGTGGAATACGTTAACATGGATACAGTCAAAATAATAATGTTTATTTTTTAGTATACCCTAACCCCGGTTATGGTATCCCCCTTAACCTATTTCGTAAACCTCAGCATCTCTACTTTCATAAGGAAGAACTCTCCTCCTAACTCTAGCTACAACACCTCCAAAATCGTCCTAAGAGTACACAATTTTGACCATAGCTTCAACAACGATACCTGAATCTATCTATCTATCACCCAAAACTAGTCATTAGATGTGAAATTCCACCGCTATCATGCAAGGCGACTAAAATCTGCCAGGAGGGTGAGGAGGCTCAAATCACCTTCTTAGGATTCTAGTATGTGCCTTTCCTACAAGCTCTCTGTTAGAGATCGGGAGGAGGTACCATTCGCCGCTAGAGAACCCCCCATCTGTACAAGTGCCTTCTTCACCTCTCCTTTTGATTTGCTAACAACGAGTAATCCCTTCCCACCAATCCCGTTGCACCCCCTCCCCCCAGCCGCCCCTTCCTCCTCCTCTATCCTAAAAGGACCTTGACTACGGCCAACTCAGGCTGTCCCAGTCCCTATGCAAGCGTCCATAGACACCTCCTTAGCCATGCCATATTTTACCGGCCATAAGCATCAACTAAGGGCAGCGAGACCAACAACAGAGATGAGCTTGACCCCTGCACCACTGACTTCTAGTCTTGGATGCCTCTAATAACATGACATGCATACATGTCCTCTAATAACATCCTCGGAGGACGGACCCCGCTGCACTAAACAGCAGTGTACACCCCCTCCTTGCCACAACCCAAGTATCTCACTCACCCTCTTCCTGAACCTACTCTGTCGCACCCTCTAGAGGCACTGGAAGCAGAGCAGCCCCAAACTTTCTAAAGCTAAGATAAGCTGAGAGATGTTCGGATCACCGAACATGCTCCTAACACCTCTGATCCTCGGGGGATAAAGATTTTGGGATTCCAGCTGACAAGACTGACCACTTCCCAGGGACGCATGGTTTAGAGCCCTCCTCCTTGCACCTTCCATGGCCATGAGAGCTACTAATAAACTTGATAGAAGGAGATGAAAACTTGGGTCACAAAACGTCAATTGCAAGAAGAGTAGGATAAACCCTTGCCACCATCCAACAATTGTGTTGTCCATCCAGAGTTTCCTTGGTTCAAAGTGTAATGAGGACATGGACAAAGCTCTTCCTTCTTCCCAGTAGGTTCTTGGTGAATAATTGACATCCAGTGACTTCCCCCATTTTTCAAATATAAAAAGTTGTTTGGATAATTCTTTTGTTTTTTTCCTTTCCAAATAAACATTAGAAATTAAACACAATATGAAATACAACATTCTAAGTCATGTTGGTCCCATTCTGGGGAATAATCGAAGACAAAGTTCCTGGGTCATGTTGGTCCCATTCTAGGCTCGCAAGCCAAGGAATACACTGCATTTTTCCACCGTGCTGCAGGAATTTTTAATTTCATCAAAAGTGAATAAATAGTATCAATAAGAGGGGAGGGCACAGTGAGTCAAACCCTACCATGGTGCCATGCTTTCTGTCATCTTCTTTGTCACTCTCATTTCCCACCATTCTTCCCATCCATCAGTTTTATAGACAGTAACATGACATGCATACATGTCCTCTGAGACCCCTTTGATAACTGAGCCTCAGGTTACCCAAGTTAATCGGCTTTGGTTGTGGGCTAACTGAGTAATAACCAAGACAAACCAAAATATCCAATTTGACTAAAAAAATCTCAAATTAGTTCTAGGCAGAATTGGAGTGAGAATTCTTGATCCCTCTCAATTGTTGTTTTCTACCTATTTTTAACCATTTCATTTTTTTTTACCCCTTCTAAATGGTTTATTCTCCTTATTCTTGTCAGAATAAAGTCGTGGTTATCGAATCAGAAAGCCATTAATTCTGGCACATCCTAAACCCAGTGTAGCTCATCCAAGATAACTCATGCCACTATCAAAACGGCCCTGAATATCTAGACCACAGGCTCATGTACTCAATAAATACAGCTGTGTGAAGTGACTTCTGCAGGGAGGATTTTAACCTTCATACTGGGTTTCAGCCCCTCCCATGGATGTCCCATGTGGGCTGTGTTCTAGATTCGAATCTGCAGCAGAATTCTCCTCACCAAACAGTAAAACAAATATATGATCCACTGCTCCCACACCTTTCCATTGCCCACTTCTCAAAAATTCAAGAAGTTGCATGATAAATATGAAGCTCCCCATTGAAATATAGGTGGCAACTAGAATCCATTACATCTCAAGGTGCATACATATGCACATTTGAGTTTTTATTCACTGAGCAAAATCCCTCAAAACACATTGGTGATGAGTCACAGAGGAAGGTAAACTTAAAAAGCAGATCCGAAAAGCTTAACTTGTTCACCTATAATGCACGAGGAGCAAGTCAAGCATAACCTAATCTTATAAACCAGAAACTTCTTCAAAGACCCTCCTCCTGCATGGCACGTACTCTGGTAGGAAGGCCATAGAGCCGGATGAACCCAGCAGCATCAGCCTGGTTGTAGATGTCCCCGTTCTCGAACGAAGAGATGTCTTCCCTGTACAGACTGTAAGGGCTCCTCCTGGAAGCCACAGAAATAGACCCCTTGTACAGTTTGAGTGTCACGGATCCAGTAGTCTTCTCAGTGATCTTCTCCATGAATGCATCCATAGACTGGCGGAGAGGATCAAACCAACGACCAGCATATACCAACTCAGCATACTTGAGGGCGAGAGAATCCTTAACCTGCATGGTCTCACGATCAAGTGTCAGAGATTCAAGCTCACGTACAGCAGTGAAGAGAATCGTCCCACCAGGAGTCTCATAGACCCCACGGCTCTTCATGCCAACTAGTCTGTTCTCAACCATGTCAATGCGCCCGATGCCATGTTTCCCACCAATTTCATTGAGTTCTGACAGAAGAGATGCAGAAGAGAGCTCAGTTCCATTGATGGATACAGGAAGGCCCGAGACAATACCAATTTCTATGTATCTGCAAACATAAGAAACCAAGCACATTATGTTGACTCATCAAAGAAAACTAATTTTCTTACTCAGCAATCGTGCTGAATTGAAAGCAGACATTGCATCCTGAGTTTAGGGGAATCTTAGTTGGTTGCTTCTAGTTTCATGAGCTGAAACAGCATAACCAAGAAGGTAGTTTTCTATCTGACAACTGGCATCTTAGAACCTTTGATAGACCCTCTCCTGTGCAAAGTTACCTTAGCACCGCCTTGTAAAGGGTTGAGTCTGACAACCAGCCAGTCTACATCGATAGGATAAAGCTTGTGAGGATGAAGATGAAAAAGGGCATTTAAGGTTTTTTATTAACTATTAGGGTACCAAATTTTATATTAACCATGGAAAAACATTAAATGGTTCACGGCAGTTTTCTCTTAACCAACTTATAAGATCAGATAGTAACTGGAAGGGGCTCACATCAAATATATATCCAATCATCACACTGGTCGTACTTCTGCCATTTATAAGAATAGCACTGGTACATAGGGCACTTAACTACATGGTTCAAGTTATATTCGTATATAGTTGTATATTAAGCCATGAATTAAACATGCAAACACAGCAAGGAATATCCAACATGCTTGTTTTCTTCTACTGCTTAGGTTGTGGAGAAAGATTTCCATAAAAAAGGTAAATTTATGTATCCCACTTCATCTGAAAAACAGGTACATTCTTCTCATCCATGGGAGCACTAGAAAAGGATTTTGCACCTCTTTTGGAGCTTGACCAATCCACTTGCTGTAGAACTTGATCAATGTTTTTAAATTGAGAAAAAAGAATTGCTAACAAAATGCACCAAGTCCCTCAAATCTGGAAGCTAAAATGCAGCTTCTCACAGGACTTGCTTTTTCTTAGGAGTGATAAATGAACAAGAAGAATCACTAATTTCTACTATTATCAAGAAAACTGCAAATTATAAATGGAGTGCTAAGCCACTTACTCAGGAGTATCAGGAGCATCTTCAGGGTCTACAGTCATCATGTACATATCCTTGGCTGGCTCATTTGCTGGATCTTCCAGAATATCCCCCTAAAAGTCCAAGAAAGGCTCAATGTAAGAAGAGAACCAAATGTAGAAAATATTTAAAAATCAAGACCTATAAGTTGACAACAAGTGAATCATGTCAAAAGATCTGTTGAATAGAAGGATGGAAGATACTAGCAGGGAAGTTGGTGTAGAGGCGAACTGGTGAGAGAAAGTTCATTGGTAGTGGCGGTGGTGAGTTGACGAAGGCTAGGAGGAGGAGAGGCAAAGGAGTTAGAATTCTCACTCAGTGTTCCTTCCTGTGGGCCCTGATGTTAGCTTCAGGTGTCTAGGCAAAGGACGTATGGTGGAGGTCTGCAAAGAACTTCATGAATGCTTTACTTGTAAAGGAGTTGGCCCCCAAAGTTGGGACTGCTTGAAGAACATTGCTCTTGAGTGTCTGAAGCAATATGTGGAAGGAAGAAGCCCAGGTGATTATAGGGTGACTTCAGATTCTCACCTAGGGCAACCTCCCATGGAGTTGTTGACATCTTGTGGTCCCCTCAAGTCTTGATATATAAGAATAGACTGCAGGCTTGCATAGTTTGTGGAAGTGTGATGCTGAGAAGACAATTCTCTGTTGAAATGTGATGCATCTTCTCATCCATCGGGTGGTTGTGGATTTTCTTAAAGAATACTGACCACAGGGGAGGCTCGGGTGGCTGAGGGAACTCTGCAATGACTCCTTGTGGTTCGGTTCCCCTCTCTAGCTTGCAGAGTGGACTGCCTTTCCCTAAAGGAAGTGCAGAGAGGAAAACTTTTGCTGAAAAGTTCACCTGGGACACCAGAGACAGCCACCTTTCCGGCTACTGAATGTTCGGTGGTTTGGTGCTCTTTGTGATTCTCCCACTCCACATCTAGAATATGGAGGCCTTCCATTCTATTCTGGAGATCTTTGACCAGCTTAGAAGAGTTGATCAGTCCCTGGACCGTGTTCCCATGGACTTTGCAAGGGTTCTGGCGGACATGGATAATGTCAAGCTTATTCTGGACAAGGTTAAAGCCTATATTGGAGAAGTTCTGTGTGAGCGAGCATTGGCATTGAGCCTACTTCCTAGTCAACATCAAAGCCCAATAATCCTCTCAGCAATGGTGATAGGCAGAGTATGAAAGATACAGAGCCAGGAAGATGCCAGTTTGGATGCAGGGATGCCAGCGACTGGAATAAGGGTACAGGACTGCAGAACAGGGTACCAGAAGTGAGTCATCAGACAACAAACTCACTCAATCAGGCTCGGACAATGCCGAGTCATGCTCCGATTGGTGGTTCCACTGATGGCCCTTGTTCTCAGGAGGCTGGCACGGGAATTCCAGAGGAGTCAGTTTTCCCTGAGGATGTCTCATGATTGCAAATATGACTCAAAGGAGCTAATTGATCGATCGAAGGTGCAGAGGATGCAGAGATGCCCGAGGCTCATTAGGAAGCCAATATGATTTTGGGTTTCGATCGGAGTTCTGTGTTTGGGATCATAACAATCCAGGAAAGCAGCCTCGAGAATCAAGATGATAAATAGTCCCAGGCCACAATGTGTAAGCCTGGGTCAAAACTATTGGGTTCAGTTTCAGATGCAATTAGTGGACACGGCAGGATGGTCCTCACACCAGTCTTGTCTAAGTCAGTGTCCATCTTAAACCGGTTTGTAAAAAACCCAATCTCCCATTAGATACCAGATGACTGATGTTAGGGTTTACTTTTCAGGGCTCCCTCCTCCTCAAGAGCTTTTGGGCAGGGTGAGTGGTCAGGATTCCATGGCATTTTTCCAATGAAGTGGCTGGTGACAGCATCCACCAGGGTGGACCCCCAAAACCTCGGGAGTCTTCATCAACAGATGCACCTCCTTCAACCGGCCAGGCTTTGGGATGACCCCACCACTTGGATTGGCCCGAGGGGAACATGTGGATGCCGAAGATAGTGTAGTTTCTCTCATACCCAGTCCTGCTGTTGGGGAGTGGCTTCAGGAAATAGAGCCAAGGAGGGTCGACATTGGAAAAGGGCAAGTCCACTCATGAAGAGCCACCATGTATTGAGAGGGCTGCAGCAGATTCCAGGTTAGTTCAGGGTGTTAGATCCTCTCACTCTTCCTCACTCCTTCATGCTTCTGCTTCCTCTAGAGGACTCATTCTTATAAAATCTTCCTATTGAAGGACAGAGAGCTGTAATGAGGCATCTTTGGCAGATCCAAGTGTAGAGGTAGTAGGGGAGGAAACCCAGGAATGCATGCTGCCAGCAACCTAAAGGAGCAGTGGAATAGTCAGACGACATTATTAGGATGATTGGTGACTTGGTGGGAATTTCCTTTATCAGGAGATAGAACATGGTTAGAGACGTTCTCAAAAAATTCAGGTGAGACATGACCCTTGCGGTTCAGCTGAAGAATAGTGGTAGCGGGGCTGGACTTAGGACCTGAACCTGAGGCTTGCGTCGGTGGCTCACCTGCCTCCCCCCTGTTGAGGAAGGGTGGGATAGAGCCCACGCTCCCCCAATGTGGGGGAGCCAACTCCCCCACGTCGCCCCTCCTTTGTGGGCACTGCATCCCTTGCCGGAGTGGGGCTTCAAACCCCCCACCCCCAGAGGCCCCTCTCCGATTTCAGTATGGTATTTGCGTAATTACCATGAAATAATATAATTTCAGTATGGTATTTGCATAATTAATGGTTCATGGACCATATGGCCATTGTGGGCCATCATGGTCCAATGGACCAGCCATAAGCCAACAGAGCCAAGAGGGCCAAGGAGAGGGGAAGGCAGGGCACACTTCACCTCGTAATCCTCACTCTGAAAATTTCTTTCGTCCCTCATTCGTAACCCTTGATGGCTATTTATAGCCCCCATGGGTCCCACCTCCATCGGCTGGGTGGTTAGATTCCCGAGGTGGGAATTTCTTAAAACCCCACCTGGTGGGGGTCTAGAGAGGAGGGAGTGCAGGTTGGCCGCCCAGTGGAGGTTCTCTCAAGGAATTGTGCAAATAAATCCCCCATAAACTGGGGTATTGTTGGCAGGAGAGAAAGAGGAGGGTGCCCAGTGGAGTTGGAATCACGCCTGGTGGAGTTGGGACTCCAACTGCACTGGATATTTTCTTTAAACAAAACCCCCTATATCTTTTCTTTTTGTAATGACACCCCACATGGTGGGGTTTAATCTTTCTCTCTCCCTCTATTTTTCCTTTCTTTTTTTTGGTTTGCAGATATACCCCACCTGGTGGGGGTTAGGGTTGAATCCCATCGATGCCCCACATCCCCACCGGGTGAGGGTGTACCCTGTTGGAGTGGGTGGACCCTGCAGGTACCCCCCAAATACACCGGGTGAACCCCCACCTTGTCAGGGTGAGGACACCCGTGGGTGCCCCCCCTCACCTCCACCAGGTGGGGGTCCACCCAGTGGGTGTGGGGTGAGCGGCGGTGGGTCCACCCCCCCTGACCCCCGGAGAGAGAGAGAGAGAGAGAGAGAGAAGAATGTATATTTCTCTTTTTTTTTAATTTCATGCACTGGGGATTTGGTTGGAGGTCAAGTTGGACTCTCCCTCCTTCGACCTCCCTGCACATCATCCCTCTCTCGACTCTTTCTCTATTCTCCTCCAGCACAAAGACGGAGTAGGGAGGCTGCTGTCCCTGCTCTTTCTCTTGCTGGCGTAGCAAACCTAAGAAATCAAGGTCCTCCTGTCCACTCGGCGCAGGTGAGGGCCATGGTGTCCCCATCTTTGCCCTTCTGTTTTCTTTCTTTTTGTACTGTTCTTCCTCTCCTTTCATCTTTCCTATCACAGCAACCAAGAGGCTGCTGTGTCACCTGTCCATTAGGACTGGATATTTGGGGCGGCTGCCACTGTGAGGGTAAATCACACTCATATGCAATTATGCATGACATCACACATGCACTTTCATGCATACATGTGCGGGAGGTGTTTGACAAAATGCCGTAGCAGGTTATATGATTTTATTTTTGCATGTATGTACATACACCAAACTGCTGTAGTCCCCATAGACTAAGACCCAAACAATTAGGGTCCAACAAATGGTCTTCCTTTAATGAAAAACTTGTGAAACACAACGAGGCAGAAACCAAGTAGGCAGGAAAGGGCTGAGTCATCTAGGTGGACCGATTAATCGTCTAGGCAGCCAATTTTAAAACATTGCAGGTGGCGCAGATTCATGTGTAAAGTGTTTTGGGGATCCTTGGGTGTTTTCTGCGGGTTGGGTTGGGTTCTGTGGATTCTGCTGCCTTAGTAGAATCCCTCTTTTCCTTTTTATTTCCCCACGCACTTTCTCTATTGCAACATATGAATGTGGTTGGATGCCTTGAAAAAAATTGACAGCATGTGAATATAAATTTGCTTTGGGGAGTGCAAAATTTTGCATTCGACTTGTATGGACATGGTAAGTAATGAAATTACAGGGATACCTCATGGCTAAGGTGCCACAGATTCCGATCTCTGCTGTAAATAGATTTCTTTGTCACAGGAACAGGAACATTGTGTTTCTTGGCATATTCAATAGCATCTTCTCGACCCTTGATGTCCCATTCCCTCCATGGAGTAACAACATTTAGTTGAGGATTTAGTGCAAAGAATGCCAGTTCGAAACGGACCTGCACCAGAATTCAAAGACTAACTCAAGTTTATCAAAGATGCCAGCTATAGGTATAAATCATATTGTAAGCAAGTGAAAATACCTGATCATTCCCCTTTCCCGTACATCCATGAGCAACCGCATCAGCACCAACTTCTTTGGCAACATCAACCATAGCCTGTGATTTTGAAGAAATATGTTATCATAAAGCAATATTCTCAGTAGATAACTTTTCGTCAAATAACTCTGCTCATTGAAGGATGCAAAAAATTGACATGACACTGCTATCTATCAATCATTAAAGGATACAAGTAAATAAATCAAAAGTCATAGAGTGTCATATGAAAGTAACCATCAGCCAGTTGAAGTAACGTGTCTTTGATGTGGCTTGTTCATATACGAAACATAACCCATCATTCATCTCTACCAAAAGATGAGCATACGAAAGGTAAAAGACAAAAGGCACAAACTTTTTGTGGCAAAATATCAGATAAAGAATTTGTTGAAGCTTAAAAGATGTCAAATACAAGAATGGAAAATTTCAGATAAAGGGTGTAAACTTGTTATGATCTGTTCTCACACTCGACAATTGTCAGGTTCTCGTTGATTTATCATTTTACACATCCAAAGAATGGGCACTAAATAGCAATAAGGTTAAAACAATCACATAGCTAAGAAATCTTTTTTCTTTCATGCTACATAATAATTCTCCAGAGAGAACAATATGCATGTATAAGTATTTCACCTTAGCAATAACAGGACGAGCCATTGAAGTCCCAAGTAGATACTTCCTTTCATAGATTGCACCAGCTCGCAAACAAGGGTATATGAAGTCTCTTACAAATTCCTCTTTCAAATCCTTTACAACAAGCTGACTTGCACCACTAGCTTTGGCCTTTGCTTCCAAGCCTTCCATTTCCATCACACCCTTGTAACAGTAATGCATTTGAGAGAAAAAAGCAATTAGCAACCAAAAACAGTATCTGAGCGAGTATCTACCTTTAAATAACCTTTAATGCAAAACAAAACTCCAAAATCAGAAACAAGAACTATGGTAATAATTTAATATAAAAGTTTCAAGAATTTACTGATTCAAGAAGAAAGTAAATTAGTCTGCAGAATGGCACATGTCCTATGCTTGTTTTGCAATGACACTTGCCTTAGGAAGGAAAGTATGTACATCAAAATTCATGATTAATTGATGCAGTGCAGGATCAGATCGGATCGGTCCGATCTGATCGGTTTTGGGTCGAACTGATCTGACCCTGATCCTGTAATCCCAATCCTGTTCACCGGATCGGCCAGGCCAGTGGGGATCGGTTGGGATCGACAGATCCTTGAACCCTGGACCCTGTTTTTTTAATTCCAAACTGTTTTTTTTATTTTTAGAATTGGGTGGGGGGTCCCACTGGCTCTTCAATTGAGAAGGGTCACTGGAAGTTGCCCAACGGTCAAAATTTGACTGTTGGGGAACTTCCAATGCCTCTTGACAATTGAAGAGCCACTAGGAATTCCCAACGGTCAAATTGACTGTTGGGGCCTTCCTCAGCTGACTTGATTTGGGATCAGTTTGGGATTCAGCCGATCCCACCGATCCGGATCGATTTTGGGCTGGCTGATCCGAGCCCAATCCCCAAGTCTGCCTTCCTTGAATAAAACAATGAATTCAGCCACCAACTATTATTTGTGGGGATCATGGTGTGCAGGATCCGATCAGGCCAGATCGCTCCGATCTGATCAGTTTTGGGTCGAACTGATCCAACCCAATCCCCCGATCCCGATCCTCTTCCCAGGATCAGCCGGATTTGTGGGGATCGGCCGTTCCTGACTAGGGTTGTCCAATCCTTGAACCATGGACCTTTTTTTTAAAAAAAAATCCAAACTAATTTTCGTTTTTTGAATTGGGGGGGGGGGGGGAATCCCAGCTGCTCTTCAACTGAGAAGGGCTGCCAGAAGTTGCCCAACGGTGAAAGTTTGAATGTACAACTTCAGTAATTTGAAAGCAATTTCAATGCACAACTTCAGTAAATATAATCCACTGTATGAATATTATGGATTTCTCATCTAAAGTAGTGTCTCCATTATTGGAACACATTTCCTATTTTTTAGGACTTTTTGACTTTTCTTGAAATTTTTTTCTCCACTCCACTAGGCGGTTGGCCTGACTCAGCCGACTTGGTTTGGGATCAGTTTAGGATCGGCCCATCCCTCCGGATCAGTCTTGGGCTGGCCGATCCAATCCCGATCCCCAAGTCTGCCTTGTTGGGGATAGACAGGTGCCCTGTTGATGTAGACACATGTCGGACATGGCCAATTGGAATTGATCAAAAATACAAAAGGATAAATTAAACACTAACCAAATTATTGAACCAAACATTCAAACAAGTAATTTAAAGATTTCTAGAGGTGATCATTTTGAAATCCTAGTATGCTCACATGTAACTCCAAGTATCCTGACATGCCCAAGTGTCCAACATGGCTCCTTGGTAATGGAACTGACACCAAGTCATAGCCTCCCAAACAATGCCCCTGAAGATATTGTTACCAAACCAGAAGCTGTTGGTCAGCTTGGAGGCCGTGACACAAGCCAGAGGCCATAAAACTCAAAATTGTGTCAACTCACGCTGAGCAGGCAGAGACATGAACTGAACTGCCTGATGTTATTGGCTTAATATGAGTCTGAACCTTAAAATGTAAGATACTCACTAAATCAGCACAAATTGTGCAATATGACAATCAAAGCTCCACAAAGTGAAATAAAAGAATGGAAACATGGAGGGAAACCATCGTCACTCTAACAGTATCCTTATGTCCCCCCCTTCCCAAGAGAAATCACAAATATTCATGAATGAGCAACTCCAAATAAGTAAATGTAAATGTACAAAATTACAAGCTACCATATATTATCGCAAATTTATTTCTGCATGGCAGAACAAAAAGATGTCGCAAAAAGAAATGGCATAATTTAACAGATACTATGAAAATAATCACTCTTCCATGATGAATCAACCTCCTATCACTTTAGAGGAACGACTATCAAAAACCACTGGGAAAGGAAATTGATAGACAGCTGAATCACTTCCTTCAGATCTTCAACATACCTGGCCAACATCTGCCGTAAAGCAAACAACATCACACCCATAGTTTTCCCTGTGTGAAGTTATCGAAAATAAGAGTGGAAGGAAAAATGTGGGTCATTGCTACAAGCAGAAGAAATAAACACAAGGTACATACTGTGCATGAATTTTTTACACAGGGGTGTCGATAGAATATAGGAGGAATACAAGGAAAACATGATTTTATAAGCTAGCATATAATCCTTATTTCATTTCTTTTAATTATAAGAGCTTGTACAGATACTTCACGAACTTATTACTCATAAGCTGGTGAATTCTTATTTTGAAAAGTGTAGGAAATAGACTTGGGCATAAAAAACTGAAAAAAAATGCAAACAACACTCATGCAGTAACCATCTATCAAGATTATTCCTCACCATTATACAATGGTTATTATCCAGAAAAGAATCCCATAGGTTAAAAACTCAAAAGAAAAATCTACAGTGTACATAAGTGTGATATTAACGTCATCAACGATAGATGCTAACTTGCTTCATAGTGAAAAAAGAGATTTCTCAAGTCAGCCAAGGATGCAGAACTTAATTCTTCTGAGAAATAAGAATGTTGCATTTTGTTTTCGCTGTTAAATGGGAAAATTCAGTACTATGTTAAAATCACATATACAAAGGAGACGAGGCTTACCTCAACCATGGAACAATAACTGATGTGTCCAGACCACCACTATATGCTAATACTACTTTATTCAGTTTGCCACGCAGTCCTGTGTCACTTGATTTCCCTGAAACATCAGTCTTTCCAGCTAATGTCTCCTTGTCACCCGCGAGTACACTTTGAATAGCTACATGAAGAAAGAATAAAATGTTAGCACTTTAGCACATAGCTAAGATTCTACTGTTCTATAATGAAACCTCAGAACAAAGAATGCATACAACAAGGTTAAGCGTTAGTTGTACCATCAATAAGCTTAACTAATCAACAACTCTACCAGCTTCGGCTGTCATCTTCCTTGATAATGCAAGCCTAATCCTAGTCATTTAAGAAATTTATCATTGGATCTACTCAGTAGCAACAGCAGAACTACAGTGTGCGGTTGGTTCTAATGCAACAAAGTCTAACTCTACCTTAAGTCCCTGGCAGCAATAAAAGCATCCTCAGTCACTAATCAGATTAGACAGGCCTAGATACAATGTATAAAAATCAGTACTAACAGAAAAGCAAGCGAGCTCATGAAGGTTCATGATGACTTTTTGACCACTTCCCCTATCCTGAATGGATAGGCATGTCAAAATGCAAAAAAAATGATAATGTCAACAAATATTAAAATTAAAAAACCACCAAAATCATTCACTTTATTTCCACATACTACCATATCTCTAGAGATAATGTTTTTTTTGAGTGGTAGATAGTACCACAAATTGTATTAAATGTAAAAGGAAAAGGGATATACAAGTATAGTCATTCTGCTCCCAAAACCCCTATACAAAAACCTCCACACCAAGCAGGTGTACCCCTAACTATCCTCCCCAAACCCCTACATATCACTAGAGATAATGTTGCAGAGTATTTGATGAAAATCATAACTCTTCATCAACCTGCTGCTAGTAATTTGCCATATAAGCTCATAAAAAGCGGGAAAAGAAGGAAAAACTACTACCCTAAGCAGACAGAGAAAAGAAAAAAAGAACAGATATACTTATAAAATAGTATCAAACATAACACATTTAAAGTAATAAATTCATATAAAAGGTAACCAATTAATTCCAAAAACTAATATAATGCTCATATTGATTTCACATTCTCATTAACAGAAATCAGTCTCGTAATCCCATTCACAAAAGGGGAAAAAAGGTTTTCAGCCATAGAAAACATTAAAATTTTAAATTTTCATAAAATAAGACAGTACCTCGGCTTTGTGAAACCTGGCTTCGGCGTGCAGAGCGATGACCATTGAAAGTGCCAAGAACATCACTTGATTTGGCCCCTCCCTAGAAAGTTTTAAATATAATGAGCAAATGGCTCCCCACAAGCATTCCACCAGAACAGAAGAAATAATGTAGTACCTCCTTTAATGTGTAGGACTTCCTTGGGTAGCAAATACAATCACGAGGGTTCACGTTCTCTGGAACATAATCACCCAAGAAAAATACTCAAAACCCCAGTAAAAAGAACAATGAGAATTCTTTTCCACCCACATGATGAAATGCATTCCTGCGTCATCCTCCGCTAGGAAGAAAAGTTCTTCACAAACATAAAAGGCATAAATAAATTCACACAAGCGACGCAAAAGGCGAACACAAACTCCAAGCCTGATCTTAGACCAAGACATGAAGATGGGTTATTGCAGTTTTGCACAGAAATTGGACGCCAAGAGCAACAACACAGAGAAAAGCGCGAGCCACCCATGCATGTACATTTTTTGTTTACTCGGACATCAAGCGAACCTAAAGCCCCTCGACATTGGGATCCAATCACCTAACTGTGACAGATAACAGAGAGTTCCCAGAAGGAAGGGGACGTAACAGAGAGGGGGGTTTGAAAAAAAAAAACTGAACCTACCGGGCTTCTTGAGGCCATGGAATGCGATCGCAGAGGAGCCGCACCCTGGGACAGCCTGCAGATTAGCCATGCAGAAGGAGGGAGGGAGGGAGACCACAAGCAGATCCCTCAGCAACGTGAAACCCTACAAACGGCTTCCAGTTGCAGAGGTGACTGGGGACTAGGGTCTCCTCCCGTAGCCGTAGGCAAGCGAGCTCGAATGCGAGGCCGTCAGAGTGGTGGGAGGGGCGGCGGGTGGGGTGGCGGCCGAGTTCGAGCTCCAACGCTTAAAATGGCTTCAGGCTTTGGCTGCTTCATGAACCCCCCAGTTTAAATTTCTGCTCAAACAAAATTTTATTAGTTATCTATATTTAATATTTTTTAAACAAATCGATGTTAATTTGAAATGGCAAGTATCAGTAAATATAGATTTCCTTTTGTCCAAATATTCGACTCTCCGTCAATAAACATTAATCACGATGACGTTTGTGTATTATTTAGATAAATATATATATATATATATGTATTATTTTAACTTTAACAATAATTTATTTAAAAAACTCAATATTTAATTATAGTAATAATAACTACTGTCGAACATATCGAGGTTCTCGTCTCCGACAATCCATCGCCCCCATTTGTCCACCGCCACGTGAGCACGACTGTAATGTCCGACATTGCGCTCAAGTCGGTGTGTGAAAATTTATGCTCTATGTGAAAAAAAAATTCCGATCGAGACACCTCATGATTCTCATCAATATGTCAAATGCTTGAGCTCGTTGTTACTTTTATATTCTGATCATTTGATCCGATACTTGAATGACTGAGATTGAGATGAGGTTGATTCAAAATTGAGCTCTGTGTCGTAGCACGATAGTTCACCTAAGGACGGCAGTGTCAATTTTGGACTCGATTTTGGTCGGGTCTGAAATCGATACGACTCGGTATCGATTTAAGTTTGAGTTTCGATCGAAATCGGTTCAAAACAGTTAGAAAATGTCAAAATTGGAGCCAGCAGGTTAGGTTTCGACCGAAATCGGACGGTTTCGATCCGAAATCATTAAAAAAATATTATTTTTTGATATCGGACCTACTACAGTGCAAAGGCCCGTTTCGATGTCATTATAGGCCGAAATCGATACGTTTCGACCGAAACGTATCGGTTTCGACCGATCCTGTCAAACTGGAGTTCACTCCCTTCCCCTCGTGGGGAAGGACATAGGTTTGACTAACACCTTCGTCGCGAGATGCGAGTTATTTCCGTTAATCCTCCCCTCAAAAAAAGGAACTATAAAAAATAAGTGATTCAAAATTAAGGTTTAAAATTTTAAAACTTAAATTGTCTACGTAAAATAGATCATCCTAAGATCCAAAGAAAAATGAAGTGGAATAACAACAATGCAACTCCACGTGTGGCCGTCTATTGGATCATTTTGATTAGTGTGATGGGAAAAAAAGACGATCAACTTAATGAAATTATAGAGAGAAGGTGGGGGAGGAACGAGGAGATACAGACTAGTAGTTTCCACTCGTCAAATTAAAAGAGTTTGGCGATTCATAACTTAGGTGCGTAGGGTTTTTAAATTTTTTTTGACCTGATCTCTAAGTTTTAATTTAAGATGTAAGTCACGTCACAATCTAATTATTTTAAAAAATAAAAATGAAAGATGTCGATTTTTAAAAGAATAGACTCAGTATTATTCATTTGATATAGTTTCTTTTTTATTTCTTTTTAGATAGATCCAACGGTGACATGACCTGCACCCCAAATTAGAATACTTTAAGAGTCACTTTAAAAAATAAAAAAAATAAGACATTGTATACTCAAGATGTATAGCACAATGTGCAGTGAATCTTACTCAAATTAAAATGGCCACATTACCTTGACAAAAAAAGCCCAAAAAATAAAACGAGAGTCCACTAGTCACAGCTTTCAACTTATAAAATAAAAAAGGAAAATATAAAGATTTACTACTACTTTATGTTTTTTTCCTTTTTTTTCGAAGAAGCTTGTCATTAACTAGGTTCACATGTAATGAAATATGGTCATAGTTTAAACCACAGCGTTCGAGCGTTTAAATATGGTTCAGAAGGAATAACTTTGATCCACATGTCAATAGTAGCTCAAACATAAGGATTCCATAGACATTGTGCTGAAGTCGTGAAATAATATGGTGTATTTTTTTGCATATCTGTCATTATTATTAGAAGTGAAATTATATGAAAATATATCCTACATTTACATGAATTTATTGTCACATATGGTTTTACATTCGCTTTTCATTAATAAATTATTAAAATCTCTTAAAGAGAGATGAAGAAGACGACGAAATACTCCATATATATTTTGACATAATCTAATCAAGCGATCAAAAGGCATACGTGACAACGAAATTGCAAATAAATAGATGATAGATTTTTACGCAATTTTACATCAATTAATAGGGGTATATTTGTAAAAAGATCAAATAATGTTTGGAAGGGGTCGATACTCACGTGTATATATGTGTGCACTGATTCTAACCATGTGGCCCAACTACCACCTACTCCGATCTCCCGTGTGATTTAGAGATTTCAAAGACGTCATTATGACCAATTATCATCATCATATCCATGCCTCTTTTTTGATGCAATGATCCACTCCCCATCCCGTAGTCTTAGCTGATCCGACCGCTGCGCTGCTCAATATGATCTTTTCAGATACACAAGTCTTATCGCCACAAGCGCTCGCCACTAGCTCCCGGCTATAAAAGGAGGTCTTTGCGACCTCCTCTAGATATGCGATACAAGGCAAGTCAACTCTGAGCACAAGAAGCCAAGGCTATGTCATTCCAACCATACTAACTCTTCCTCTCCCCCTAGCCAAGCTATCGTCGAGTGCCCTACACTCCCCCCTCTACAAAGAGCCTTCTCTCATTTCTCTCGCTCGCTCACTAATTTAAGCATAAGAGGGTTCTGTAAGGGAATCCCCATCTTGGTGAGAATTTTTTCTTATAGGAGATGCTCAGCAATACCCTCTTAAGATAGTGAGTCTCTAAAGGAGAAGCACAACAAGATCCTCTCACGATCACGGCCATCCAAAATGATATAGCCAGCCTAGCTTTGTCAGCCAGAAATCTCCAGCCATCGACCCGAGAAAATGGCCTGGCCCTCTGATGGCTCGACCTCGGATCCTCCAACGCGATGACTCTGACACTGAGTCTTTGAGCCTACGTCTTCCAGCTTAGGTCCCATAAGTTGCATCGTTTGACCTCGTCTTGAGATACCCTAGAGATCATATAGAGAGTGAGGTGTCCAACCTTACTCCTCGCTTTTTTTTCTCATTCTATTGAGATATTGCTAGGCAATTGAGGCCGATCATACGTGGGTGCCATGAAGCTCATCCAGAGAGAAACCCTTGACCCCACATGACATGGCTATCGACTCCTATCCTCTCTTTTCTTACTGCCACCCTTTTTTAATCATTGGTTCTATTCTTCTGTGATCTAATTGTCAAGAAGAGAGTAATAGGAAAAATTTTTGTTACTTGATAATAGAAAATAATCTATACTTACAAAGTCTAATTTATTTTTTGATTGCTTTGTATTCTATCATGAGAGAGATCACTTTAGCTTCCATTACCAAGTCTCTTCAGGAACCATGCATGAACGGTCGCATCTCTTAGAAGTTGATAGGTATGTTGAACTTCTTACCTTATTGCTCGGACTCGTATGAAGCAACTCTCTCTCTCCCCCCTTCGAACGTCATCATCTTCCTATAATTCTCTTCCTCTCTCCAAAAATTGGTACATATTAGTAATCATCTTTCATGTGTAGTCACGGATGAAGAGCACTCACCTGTCAAGTGGGATATGTGCGCCTTGTTCATTTCATCCATTTTTATAATACCCTACACTACTTACATATTCTACGTACATTTATTCCTGGGCATTATTAGGCTTACTGCTACTCATCTTTAAACACCAATTTTTCGTTATTGTCATTTTCATATTCATGCAATACATGAAAAGCTTTAAAAAGAGATTGACATTGTAGATGGTACAGATATATTGTAGTTTCACTCCTATCTCAGGATTTATAAATACACATTTATTCAAAGTCACGTAATTTTTACAGTAGAAATAGCCACCTTCAACAAAATAACCCTGCAAGTCATTATATTCATAGTGGAAAGTGGAAGACATAACATATAAATTAATTCTTTATTTGACATTTGTTTTGACATCTAGTTGGCATTTGTTTTGTCATCTAGTAAATTCGTCCAGTGACATTTATATCATGTTCCCATGTCTTCCATGGCAATGCTACTGTTGGCATCTTAAGGACACTACTGTCTGATGTGTCTTTCCCGGCCACTTGGATGGTTCATATCCTAGAGGGGTCATCTCATATGACTTGTTATACACGTATATAACATTTCTCAGTAATGTATGGCCAACTCTTTACAAGTAAAGCATTCATGAAGTTCTTTGCAGACCTCCACCATATTGCTTCGTCACCATCATCTTTAACGTCAAGTGGTTCATGTTGAAAGTAAAAGTCGTCCCCTTACTCTCGTCGTATGAAGTTATGTACGACGCAACATGCAATCATAATTTTAATTTGCATGCGAAATGGGTACATGTTCCCCTCTTTTAATGTTTGGAACCGTATCTTGACTACCCCGAATGCTCGCTCCACAACATTCCTCAGCTGAGCATGACGATGATTAAACTTGTCTCGCAAACTTCGATAGCCTCTACCACCACAGCCTTGATATTGAGAAATGTGATAACGCTCACTCCGATAAGGGCATAAGAAACTGCCAGTGTTTGCATACCCGAGATCGGCCAGATAATATTTACCTGAAATTACTACATTGCTCAATTACAGATTGTGTATTTTAATCCTGGTATGAAATTTACAAAAGTTAAGATTCAAGAATAACTAACCCGGAGGCACCTTGAAACCCCCATTTTCAAGTGCCCAACTCAAGACCTTCTGATCACCAGTTGAGCCTTCCCATCCGGCAGCCAGATATTGAAACTGCAAATCAAAGGATACGGCAGCCATGACATTCTGAGTTATTTGTTGCTTATGGTTTCGATACCGGGCGTGTTTCGATCTTAGAATATTGGCATGGATGTGCGTGCCATCGATTGCACCTAATGCATCCTGCAATTATTGTGATGGCGATCAGAATCTGTAAACAGATGACGTGCCGGTGGTAATGATTGTAATTACCTACCTTAAAGTAAGGGTAAAACTTGTCATTGTGCCGAATGAATGGATGCACATCTTCTGTTCCTGTCGGGAGCTGGAGGTATATTTGCCTAAGTTCAACTATAGCATTACACACGTGTTTGACATAATAACTTATTGTCTGTGAAGAGTGCTGGAAGTGCTCACACATAGCACCCGACATAACACCGTGACCCATTGCATATAAGAACATTGCCAATTGCACACTTGCAGTGACAAACCGCCTATCTTTAATCAGCTCCCTCTCTACAAGGACATCACGCAAATGAATGAACATACGTTGGTTTAGTCTGAACATGTTGTAACATCGCTTTTCATGACCCATTAATATGTCATGTACCCACACATGTCCTGTGTGCGTAGATGTATGCATGGGTCTGGGCAAACGCACATCGCGGATTTTTTCATCGAGCACCTCTACTAATTCCTCCACTACGGACTCGGTCAAGTTCTTTCTTAGTAAAATCCCTTCCCGCATAAGCTGTGTTATCAAATTATTTGCATCCATGAAGTCATGTCATACACATACACGAGACAACAGAAATTTAAAGGTTCATGTGGCACTGTCCACTATACTTTCAAAAAAAATACTAGTACATACATGTCAACTATCGAAAGCCTGAGAAAATACATGATACATGATACTGCAGTTAATACTAGACTACAACAAACCAGAACCTCAATGGCCACGAACAATGATGACAAGCATGCCAAGTGCTATGATGAAAAGGAAGAGAACAATGATGAAAAGGATAACAATGATAGCTAGCTGATGTAAAACAATCGAGGTAGCCCTCAGCTGTAGGTGGATGGGAGGACGGGGGGTCTTCGGTATGGTCGTCCATCACTCCCCTCGAATAGATCGCAGAACTAGTGTTGCGTGCATCAATGACTCGGAATGCATTGTTCGCGTCATCAATTGATGCAAATCCCTTGTATGTCGCACTTGAAACCCATTAACCTGTGCATAACACTCATCCTAGGTGTAGTACACACTCAGGAAACGACCAACCCATACCACATAACACTTATACTTCCCATAATCCACCTGCAGGACACCCTGCATAGTATGTGTAACTAAGTCTGCGAAAGTGGGAAGATGTCATGACATTGCATTACAAAATACGTAACGAATGGTTTAACAAACGTCAACTATTATTACATGCCCGAATGAAAAAGATAAAATCCTATGAAGTAGAAAGTCACATAGTCAAATACAAAGATGACTAACACATAGTCAATGCCCAGGCGGATGGTATCAGATCCTCATCTCTTTCGATGAGTGATCTACCCCAACTTGTCATCGTCATCCAATGCCATAAAGACTGACCGAACATGAGCGTCCTCGAAAAGATCCGCTGCGTCATACAAAATTTCATGATTGTAACCTGGCAGCTCCTTCACTTTTTGGAGACATTCTTTGATTGTGCAAGACTGCTGTGAAGTAGAAGTGACAGAAGACTGTGGAGCGGCGAGGGATTTGTAACAGTCTGCCATATTGGTGTTCAAAGCACAATACTTGTTTAGTGCATCGGTGGCATTCTCTAACCTCTTATTACGCTTTCCCCTACTGGTCCCGTATGATGGAGTGCCACATGTACTCGTCTTGATAGGAGAGGTCGTCTCATCTTCAGATGGGCGCTTTGTACGTGGTGGTGGAGTGAATTCTCCCGTGCCACTGCATCCTCCAACTGACGATGGAGTAGCTCCCCTCCCTTGTGACTGAATGGGCACACGAGCTTGGAAACCCGTAGGAGCTGACATGAAGAAAGGATTGAAGTAAAACTCTAATTCCACAGGGGAAGCATTACATTGAAGACAAATTTGACTTAAGCAGAGACGATCCGAATCATCTTCACACATCTGTTGTGTAGGTGACTCTTCATCTCCCCATGACCTCCTTTGTGATAAGTCATTATCCTTTGTACTTCCAAATCCTAAACATCCCTGGACATGGTATTACCGCACAAGATGTCCATTTCTACTTTAAACTCATATGGCTTTCCTAGGAGTTTCTTGTATTCAAAGTTGGCCTACGAAACAAGAAGACAAAATAATGACCTAGTAACGGACCCGTAGGACACACATCACATGTACTGAGTGTGGACAAATAATATATTACATACCGCAATTGCCTCTGCCCAAGCACCCTCTTCAGGCGGCACATGCATCTTAGTAACGTCATTCCATCCCAACCAGTCCGTGAGATCAATTGTTCGAGTGTGTGGTATTATTTTTTTAGGTTCTTCCACCTATTTTACAAATTATTTTTGTCTACCCCCTTTTTCGTATGATCATTGAAGGGGCCGATGATATCATTCCATACATGTTGTTTGAAGGTCCCTTGGTTGCATGTGTTCTTATGATACTAGTCGATCAAGAGGTTTAACAACACTTTGTCTTCCCTAGTCGTGAAGTTCGTTACTCGTGCCTTCCCCTTACTATCCGCTATGAGTTTGTCTACAAGGAAGGTAAGGAAGACATCGTCCCCTATAAACGTTGAAGTAAATTTACCAAATCATAGTTAGTAGATAAAATAAAATGAGGTAACTCTAGAAAGGCCATCTATGCACATTATGGGTGGCCATGCATAGTTGTTTACAGGCGGAGAATGTGTCACGTACGAAGAGAATGCATAATCTCCCAATACAAGTGTAATGTCCTCCCCTTAAATCACATGACAAGTGGATTAAACTGTAAAATAATGTGTATACGATTAGCATGCAAAGAAACTAGAGAAAGGTCTACATATATGCATTCTTTCGTGGTCATTCCACACACCTCATTGTATGCATCCCATAGCATGTCTGGGCCTTGTATCTGCTTGGAAGCCTCAATCCATTTGAAACAAGGATCAGACACAAGTGCATTTGCTACTACATAAAACGATATGTAGTAGCCAAGCCTACGCTTCAAATGGGAGGAATGGAAATTCAATCCAATTCGGATGTTAAATGTTTCTCGCACTACGTCCCATGACTCCAGTAGAGTGAATTGTCCACCTTTCTCATGCTCACTAAATAATCTTAGTAACATCAGGTCCATCTCCAATGTCCAAAATTGACCTAAACAAACAAGGTTAATGCCGATTATGACATAAACACCCTGATATGGGCCTAGTGTGCTCGGGAAGTCCGATGCTAAGTGTACAAAATTGTTAATTATCGATGCAGGACATGTTGACGGGGAATCGAACGAGGAATATGCTTGAAAGGTCCGAGAACTAAGATGTATTGAGCTTTCCAACCTTTTATCACAAACAAATATTTGAATTGAGAATGAAAAAAAATTCACTTGCATGCCTAAAATATGTATAAGAAACTAACTAAAAACAAAATAAAGAAATAACAGTTATGAGAAAACATACGACAATAAAGTATACAATTATGTGAAGTCATGAAGTTCTACTTGAGAGGAATGTCATGTCTCATGTAATATGGCAACTTTGTCACTGTCTTCAAATATTTAAGATATCCGAAATATACTAATGGTGAGGGGGGAGGGGAGGGAGGGTTGTCAATCCTCGATATTTTACATATGCTAATGTGCATGCACTGCAATTAGTTCTTATGTTTTTATATTGGAAATTAGTGCAGAGATGTTAACCTGAGCCGATCTAAATACCAATAATAACAAGTAATTTTCCTGCTTGTAGATCTGGCAATACCTTGTGGGGTCTCAAAATAGAAGACGCACCTAGCATATGAACCATCCAAGTGGTCGGGAAAAACACATCAGACAGCAGCAAGTTAGATGCCAGCAGTAGACCCGACATGGAAGACATGGAAACATTATAAACGTCACATACGGTAAATTCTGTGGGGAATGTCCAAGTCTCAAAATACAAGACAGATAATATCAAAAACATGTATTGAAATATTTATTAATGGCATTTTAGTCACAAGTGTTCGTGGTAAGAAAATTAAACCTTCAAATGCAAATGAGTGATTGGCCATACATTAACAAAACACATAGACAAGAGACATGAACCATCCAAGTGGCCGGGAAAGCGTTATCACATTTCTCAATATCAAGGATGTGGTGGTAGAGGCTATCAAAATTTGCGAGACAAGTTTAATCATCGTCACGCTCAGTTGAGGAATGTTGTGGAGCGGGCATTCGGGATAGTCAAGATACGGTTCCAAACATTAAAAGAGAGGAACATGTACCCATTTCGCATGCAAATTGAAATTGTGATTGCATGTTACGTCATACATAACTTCATACGACGGGAGCAAGGGGATGACTTTTACTTTCAACATGAACCACTTGACGTTAAAGATGATGGTGACGAAGATGTGGATCCCATTATGCCTGTGACTTCTCGTGACATTATAGAAGGGGAGCATCTTAGGGACACAATTGCTACATAAATTTGACTTCAAAATAGATCTATTTTATCATGCATGGCTTGTTAATGAGGCCTATTGTGACGACCCGGGATCCGAGTACCGGAAAGGAACCGATGCGTCTCGAATCTCGACCCGCCAACCAATGAGTCCGAAGACTTGGAAGGGTAAAAAGGGATGGTGTGGGAGTACAAGAGAAGCCAAAATAACTGCAGAGATAGCATAATAACTAAATAAAATGCACATCATAATATAAATAAAATAAACTGCTACAAGGTCCACAGAGTCTCATGTCCAAATAAAGTACAGTCAACAGAAGGAAAAAGTACAACTACACGGGACATCCCCCGGCCCTGGCAGACTGGCGACTAACCCTGCTAGAGGAACCACGCTGAAACTCAGCCGCACCTCTCGACGGACCCGCCTCACCTGAAAAGCAGGGGTGAGCCTCATTTCATTGACCAAGTAGGGATCCCTCGAACCCCCACCGAACAAGAAAAATGACAACAAGACGCGAAAACCGCGGAAGGTAACACTGTTAGTGTTGGTGTGCTACAGGCCAATTTCGGGTCGGGTAGGCCCAATTGTTGTACGATCTTATTCATTAATAAAGTGGTGTTTGAGCGTAAATATGCGATTGTGTTACTTTACGTTGTCCCTAGGATATGTGATTGTAAAGTCAGCTCGAGATGGGATCTCGAACATGAGACTTACTTTACATGAACACATACCTTAAACTGTTCCTGGTTGGAGGGTAATCACTCGGGGACTTTGATTACCTATTAAACCAGTACACATGATGTGTCAGTGACCAGTCTCATGGTCATTGGTGCGGGGCACCAACACATATGTGTAGGTGTATGTCCTTGGAGGATGTACACTGAACTGATCCGCTATTGGATCTTCAGATGGTTGATTATACCTAATGTCAACTGAAGATCCAACGGTTTGGTCCTTTGACCTGAGACATTGATCGGATCTTACACGAGGACTGGAATGGTTTAATTACTTAGCTAAGTGACTTTAACCATAAGTCATGAGTTGCCGAGTCATTAACCACTCCAGAATACGTGTGAAGATCATCAATGGTCAAGAGGGGATCGCTCACTGTCGGGTATATATCAGACAGTTAATGGGTCATGACATTGACGCTCCGTTAAATCCCTGGCCAGGGTCATGTGAGTTCGTTTAGAACGGACGTCATACACTTTAAGGAGGTCATAGTCAAATGACACGATCATGGGGTTTGACAGAAACCATACCCTCGATCGTACCAGACTCATAGAAGGAGCGAGGGATTATATCGATGCGATAACTGTGGACTTACAGGTACCAGACAGGCTGGTTTAAACCCGGCGTCCTCTAGGATCACGCCGATTTGCTTGACCCAACGTGATCGTAGGTTCGGAATGAATTAAACTATTATTCGGCTCTTGTAGAAGCGAATAATACGTTTAATTTACTTCTAATTAGGAATTAGAAGTTAATGGACCTTAAACTAGAGTGACTGTGGGCCTAGAGGATCACACACAATGGATTCTTGGGTGACGGTTAATTATTATACAAGTGTATGTATTAATTCCTTTTAATTCCTTTTGGAAAGGAGTGTAAATGGAGCTTAATACATATGTATAATAGTAGATAGGATATATATATAATTTTGATCTTTTGGAGCCCTTTCAGAAATGACCAAATCTCTATATATAGAATCCTACGTGAGTTCATTCGAACTCTGAGCTTGCTTCCTTCCTTCCCTTAAGCTAACAAGCATTAAGCTTAAGGGAGAGGATTAACCTCCCCCTTTCTCCCTCTTGCTCTCTCTCTCTCTCCTGAAGGTGATTGAGCTGGGGAAGGTCGTGCCGGGGAGGTACCGTCGCTGCGCAAGGGTCCGTGTGGATCTGCTCTAGAGGCCGTACAGCTGTGCGGCTCGGTTTCTCTGCATCGGGCTTAGCGGACAGCGTCGTTCCGCGCAAGGTGAAACACGCAACCCGTAATTAGGGTATTAGAAATACCGATTAGAGCACAGATTAAGCTTTCCATAACACCGGAATCGGGCAAATTAAATTTTTGTTATCCGCTGCGTAACCCGTAGGTGCTGTGCGAAACCTTACAAACACTACCTAACAGGAGTACGGTAGAACCAACAAGCTGGAATAAATAAACGGAAAAGCTGTCTAACTAACCGTACCGTACAACCGAACCTCGGTCTGACAAAACTCGGGTCCGTACCTACCAGTAGACAGGAGCACCACCCACTAGAAGAATGACCGGATGCGTCCCCTGACGTCTTACACCGCACCACAAGTGTCTAACTACCACGCCCTGGGCGCGAGACTCAGACACACACAGTAACCAGTAGTACCACAAAACAAGGACTAGCTGAGGTCGCGCTTGTCAGCGCGGGTCCGAAGACCTCAGCCCCTTGTGCACACTCAGACCATACGCCCTAGGCATATCCTCTAGCTGGTAATTCCCCCTAAGCCCGGACTTGGCTGTACGTGGGGGCCCTACGGTAACCAGCCTACTCACCGTCTCTCTCGGGTCAGCCGCTCCACCACTCCCGGGTGGGTCAGCACCGCGTGCCGTAAGAAGGCTACGACTAGTGGACGTGTCACCGGAGGTAAGACTCAACTCACGGAAACCACGGATTGAACGAAAAGGGGACTGCAACCCACTCGGTGCAGTCCAAGGTCTAGCGGTCCAACCTTGGGTCGCCACAGGCTCTGGCGGTCCAGCCCTAGTCCGCCACAGGACGCTAGCGGTCCAGCATTGGGCCGCCAGAAGACGAAGTCATGCTGGCTCTGGCACTCCTACCTTAGGCCGCCACAACCCTCTAGCGGACCAACCCTGGTGCTCTAGAAGCCCTCTGGTGCCCGTACCTACGGCCGCTAGAGGCACATGACTCCCAACGGCCAAAATCCAACGGTTGGAAATCAACGGTCAACTCGAGTCTCTGGCGATCTGACCCTAGGCCGCCACACCATCTGGCGGTTTATCGTGCAGCCGCCAGACGACTTCGGGACCAGCCGGCAAAACAGTAACAAGTGGCGCACCCAGCTTAGGCCGTCAGGGTCTCTGGCACGCCTACCTTGGGCCGCCAGTGAGTGTGGCGGTCTCTGGAAGGACCGCTACACTCACCCGAGAACGGGACGGCGGGAACATTCCCAAAAACTCGTTCCACGCCCCGATCATCCACTGATGATGGGGAAAACAAGGGGGAAGCTCCCCTATAACCCCTAGCATGCATCTATGCCCTCGAATCGGTCCGAAACGCGACGAAACGGTAGATCGGCACACAACCCCCAAAACATGGATTTTACCCTATCCGACTCAAGAACGCCCCTCTCGACCTCTCCTCAGCCTACAAATCACGGGGGACGACGGGATGAGCATGGGAATCCGTCTCCCTACTACAATGAAGCACGAGCTCCGCCGAAATGCCGCCGAACGCGAAGAAGAAGCTTTTAGAACACCGATCTCCCTGCCTCTCGCTGCGAGAAGAGCACCGCCGCGTCCGCCTCGTCGTCGCCGCCACCGCCACGCCGTCGCCGGAGGGAGTGGGACTGCGCCTAGGTCGTCCGGGGAAGAGGGAACCGTGGTCAAGGGGGGGCGCTCTCCAACGGTTGGAAGAAGGGAGGAAGAAGAAGAGAAAAAGAAAAGGGAAGAAAAAGGGAAAAGGGGGGGGTATTTATAGAAAATCCAGAAAATATCAAAAATATGAAAAATTAGAAAAATACATTTTTTCGATCCTCGCGACGCGCTGATCGCAACGGTACCACTCGCGGGTAGATGGACGACCCGGTTCACCTGCTACAGGGTTCCGTAGGTTCTCCCGAAACACACACGCGGGGATCGAAAAACACGCGGAAAAAGCCGCGGAACACGTTCTGGGCCTCCGAAACTGACCCGAATCACACGGATCCGAACACGGAAGATGTCCAGAAAATAATTCCAGACATAATGGAAATAAGCTCACCTGGAACGCAAATCCGAGACCCAAGATGAAGGATCCGAAGGGTCCGGGATATCACAGCTATTTTGTCCACGTACTCACCTGCAATGATTTCTAGCATAGTTGACTAGACAATATATTTCATATGGCCTTTCGTATATGTGTCATTTATTTTAATATCATTTGGTAGGTGTTATTTTAAAACAGCCCATAGTATGGTTACATGTTTGTTGCCCTCGATGCTTGTCCAACATGTCATGCGTGTGCATGGTTGGGTGTTGTAAACGGCATAGCAATGCAACTCCATCACAACCATATCCCTTGTGTTGTTTGGGTCATTACTCCGGATGAGGTGGCATCATGTGTGCACCATCTACGAGTTGTGGCGATGAATAATGGGTTTTATGATTTCATGTTGTGGTGGGATGAGCACTTGTGACACCTCAACATGAAAAATGACTTCACATACCTCCAATACCCATACTGAGCCCACCCCACCATCGAACATTTTTGTTGAACGTCAACTTGGATTGGCCTCAGGTGAGGTCATCGGGAACTATTTATGCACATGTAATTTGATGTGTAATTATCTTTACAGTTTTCATCCGAATAATTTCTGAATAGGGTACTAATATTATGATTATTTTCCTTGGATGTAGGTGTTCTTTGAAAATTATCTTTGTGCATGTCTTGGGTTTGCTGCACCCCATGTACTTTTCTGTATTGTTCAATTGAACGACAACTTCATTGAAAGTCACGGAATATTTATTTTTAGTGAAGTATGCTATCTAAAAATTATCCTTGTAGTAATGTTTGCTACACCCCATTTACACTCTTGGGTTAAGAAGTCATTTCTAGTCTCCCATTATCAGGTAATGTGCTAGTATATTCATTTATATGACCTCACACTTTGTGCTAGAATTATCTGCTCTGCATATCCAATATAGAAATTGGTGGAATTTCTGCTACATCTTATTTATGAAAGTATGTACACTTTGACAATTTACGCAAGTTATATATGTGACAAATTCAGCAGGTATTCACTTTTACATTATGTACTCAAAGTTGAATGTATGGCAAAATAAGCAGGTTATGTACTCAAACTGCTCCTACATCTTTTACATTATATATATGGCAGTTGAATGTACATAGCCAAGGTCCCATGTTTGTGTTCTAATAAATTGTTCGCAGCAGATGCATGACAGGTTATATATATAACTGGGATTGTCATGTGCACATATAGCAGGATTGAATTACACGAGTCCTTCTTGAGCTTAGTTTCACTAGCTCTTCAATATAATGATTGTGGCTCATGCATATTGTTCATGAGGAAAATTGTGCTTTTCAGTGGGTGTTCAAATGGTTTGTTGGATGGGCTTTCTGGCTTATACAATGTGTGAGAATTTACTTTCAGTCTTTCCAGAGTTCAGGTGAACTGTATGATGGTTGAACATGATGATTTCTGGAACCTTGTTATTGAATGATTTGAATTGTGGATCTCTTGTTGGTCTTCAATGAACTAAGCTTTTGACATTTGTTGAAATGGTTTTTCATTTGACACTCTATATCTGACTGCATGAAAAATTGGGTTCATACTGTCTTTAACTGAGTTTGAAATTATTAGATTGAACTTTGAATGATTGGACTGTATATGTTGCTAAAAATGAAGTCACTAATATACACTTTTGAAGAGGCAGTCTTGTGTGTTTCACATGCACAGACCTTGTCCTTCATGTGCTCAGACCTGTGCAGCACATGCACATACCTAGTCCTTCATGTGCTTAGACTTGTGCTTTATATGTATAGACTTGACTTTTTATATTAATGGACTGTGAAAGTTCTGTTTTGCGTTGGAATTGATTTGAAGTTATTGTGTGAGTTGATAACAAGATAGTTAAGATTTGTTTGTGTGAATTGGAAATGGACTGAACTTGTATTCATAAGTGATTTGATAGAATTCAGTTGAAAATGGAGTTTCCATGCATGAACTTGTTATGGAATGAGAGCTTGTGGTATGATGGGCTGGTTATGTGAGAATCACTCCCATATGTGGTTCCTTTCTTTGTTAAAACATGCAGGTTGAACAAACTGCTAATGCATTTGAGTACTCAGTTGCAAGATATTAAGATTGCCTTGAGTATTTTGATAACACCAAGTGCAGGATCCATTTTGCTCTCTAAACTTTGGAGACATGGTAAGAATCTATTTTTTGATTTAATTCATGCTGCCTAAATGGGGTTGGTTACTTGTAGCCCAGCCTGCTGCCTGGGTGCAGAAGGCTGCAAGTGTCGACTCTGGGAGTCGACACCTGCAGGCCTGGTGGTTGACTTTGAAGAAGACATAAGTCTTGGCAAAAAATGTCGACTCTTTCACCATGGGTTCTGGTCTTTTGTTTGCTGGCAGAACACCGTGACAAAAGTGTCGACTCTAGCATTTTAATGTTAAATTTGATCATATTATTAGTATTATTATTATCTTTTTTGTATAAATGTTGCACGATAAAGCAAACCCATTGGCGACAGTGCTTAGCGCAGCAATGTTCTACTTTCTACTAGTTTATTTTTACATATAAGTTTACTTTTTTGCCAGTGAAGATGAGCCTAATCAAATTAGGGAAGGTCAGTAAGTTCACAGTGAGTTGCTTCTTTGTTTTATAGTGGTTAATAGCTTATTTTTTATTCAGTTTGAGTATTTGACACCAAATTGCTTGTTTGCAGGTACCATGCGGTTCATGAATCATGATTTTCCAGAGGAGGAATAACATAAACATACTTTTCAAAAAAGAACGGTACTAGGCTTTGTACCTGAGCTGTCAAGAGGGGGACACTGCCCACATACAATTTTTCAAAAAGTCTTAACGTAACAGTGTATCATCACAACCGTGTTCTTTCGTGTACCCTTCAGTGGAAGTGGAGTCCGTACTTTTATCAATTGCTCCTACATGTAACATCTGTTTTGTGGGGTTTTCCATAGCCCGGATGTAAATCTTTCGTGTACCCTTCAGTTGAAGTGGAGTACGTACTTTTGTCAATTGCTCCTACATGTAACATCTGTTTTGTGGGGTTTTCCATAGCCCGGATGTAAATCTGCATACTCCAATAAATGAAAGTAGGGCTTTCAACCCTGATTCTTTATGTCTACTCTTCATGAACTCATGTGTTCCTATATATATATATAGATATAGTAGTCACTTATCTCGGATTGCTTATTCCTTCGCCATTTGCAAGTTCATATGTTCCCGTCGGAGAATATATATATAGATATGTACATATGTATATGTATATAGATATATGTGCGTGCATGCATTTCCCATTTTTTTGCTATCATCTTCTCCCTGGTAGATAGGTTGGTTTTCGTTATACATCCGACCATGGCATCTGTGTGGGGAGGTAGATATCATAAAAGTCATAAAATTGATAATCAATAATTAAAATAATAATATAATGATTGAAAAATGACAAAAAATCTTTAAAAAATGATATATAAAAATGATATACAACTATCACAAATGATGAGAAACGCTTATAAATATCTCCACTAAAAGATTTAACAGCGAGCGTCCGGATTCTTTCATTTTGACCCTGAGTGAGGGAACTTCAACATATGTTATCACACACAGAGAGAGAGAGAGAGAGAGAGAGAGAGAGAGAGAGAGAGAGAGAGAGAGAGAGAGAGAGAGAGAGAGAGAGAGAGAGAGAGAGAGAGAGAGAGAGAGAGAGAGAGAGAGAGAGAGAGAGAGAGTACCATCAATAAGAAATATATTATCACATTTATAAATATTGATAAGAACATAAGTAATTAGGTGATGAGAATGTTGATAAGAATGGAATTATTTAAAAATTGTATGTTAATTAGTATTCAAAAGGCTATTGTAATCTAATTTATACATTTGATCTTTGACATATTTACAATCTATTTTTCAACTACAATCATTGTCATTTTTTCCTTTTTTACAATAATATCTATTATAATACTAATTAAAATATACCTATGTATAAATTATTTAACAATGAATATGAGTAGGTGTCAGAGAGAGAGAGAGAGGGTGACGTGGGAGAGAGGGGAGGGAGAGAGTGAAGGGAGAGAGAGAATAGACCTTCATTAAAAAATTATGAAGAAGGAGTAATTATGATATTTTAGTTGTCATAATTAAAGAGTTAACCCACTTGTTATCAAATCACACTGAAATAAAAGTAAGTTAACACACTTCTTTATTTCCAGGTTAACTATCATTCTATCAAATTAAAATCGAGTTAATCCAAGACTAAGTTAAATAGGTTTACTTAACCCACAAAATGCATAACCCCTTTCCAAAGTGAAACTATGGAACACGAAATTAGGGTCAGGGTGTCTTTCAATAAGCTTCCCTGTCTATGTTGTTTGCGCTTCAGAGAGTGAACTTAAAAAAAAAAAATTCAACTAACCACCACGGATCACCAAAATTTCGGTCACAAGTTAACTCATGGCCTTTTTCTCATGGGATGTTCTTTTCCAGCCTAGATCCATTCTTCATCTTCATATTACACGGGAAAAAAGAATAAAAAGCTGAGTGGCAGACGAAGTCAGTTGAGGATAAAGAATGGGAAGGAAGAGAAAAGAACAAGTTTTTTGCATCACACTCGAGTATATAATGGAAATCCAAAGTTTACACAATGAAAGGGGTCAAACTAGAATTGACAGAGAGAGAAAAAAGGAGCTCTTAAAGATTTTGTGCCCTCTTTTTCTCAGTGATTTTTCAATTCACAAGAATGAGCGAACTCTCAGTCAAAAACTGCATGCCACAGATGCGAGTTACCAATGGCTACTTGGACTGCGAGACAAATGGCTTGCCTGCAAATTCCGTTTCCTGGTTACTTCTCAGGATCAGTAACACCAACCATATTTCACAGGAATTTTGTGGCCACTTTCTCTCATCATTGCTTTTCAATTGATCCTAAGTGATGGCAGTAATAACCTGGACAAAATCTCCACAGCAGTAGAGCTCGCTGATTGGGATGAGCCCACGTCTGCTCTGGCCAGCCACAAGCTGAAGGCCACTGCTGAATTGAGTTTGCCAAACGGGGGTAGGAGGGCTGACTCAAACGAAGAGGGCCTTCTTGTCGGAATAATAGTTTGTTATGAGCTGCCCATTATCCAATATCCACTAAAATAGGAAAAGGGTACCAAAAAAAATGCAGGCATTTTTTTGCCGGTTTCCAAAAGGACAATGCTGAGGCTACAGAAGTGAAATGCCACAGTTGAATTATAAGTACTTCCCAAGCATTGCAGCAAGCTCCAACAAGAAATTCTTAAAATTCCAATGCCCAACAAAAATATTATCGGATGATCTGACTAAAATACAAATCATATGAAGAAGGGAAAAAGAAAGTCTTTCCACTAGGATTTCATGGAAAAACAATTTAGCATGACAATGTTATTGGTCAGTAGAGTGAAAAATTGCAATACTCTGGCATTCTGATTTTACCAGTGCGTGTGACAATCTGCAGCTTCTCATAGCATTGCTCCCACCGCATCATTCTGATGTTTTATTGAACGGCTATAAGCAACGAATACCTATCTTCAATGCAATGCTCGACGTGTTGCCATGCCTAGCAAAATAAATCCTATACAGGCAACTCTTGTGGATCAAGTACCCACACTTCGGGCATCTGAATGGTTGTCCACTCTTGTGATGCAGCTGACTGTGGTACCCTAGGGGATTCCGACAGCCTCTTGAAGAACTTGGGGGGGGAAAATATTAAGCCTCTGTCCGTACTAGACAAAATACACCCAATTCCTCAGTTTGCAGAAGATGCTACCATACCACTACTGTATTGCTCACTTCGTCACCTCCTCGGGTAGAGACATAACCTTATCCATTTCCTCAAAGTAAGGCCAGCTCTTGTTGGTTTTATTGTCAGCCCGGAGTTCCTGTCCAAGAAGACAAAAGAATTTAGCATAGTTAGCTTCCCACGTAAGACAACTTATATATATATATATATATATATAAAGCAGGCCATGGCATACAACCTTAAAAACTGATTTTTCTGGAAATTACAAATTCTTTTGCATTACATAATCTGTCTTAAATCTGAGCATGATGCTCTTAAAGAAACTGTGGGCTAAAAACCTACAAAATTTATAACTGTTAATATGCTCAACAGTGTTCTAATAACAGACCTAGTGGACCCAAAGCAGACTAATATTTAAAAAAGACGTTCACAAAACTGAATTGAATTTAGGTCCCAATATTGGCAAAAAGATTCTTTTTCCTTTGGAAATATCTAAAGTACAAAGCAACTATCTGATGATTGACAACAACAAGGGGATGCTTGTAGAGAAAACACAGACAGGAGTTGATACATTCATGCCCCTAGTTCTGATATTCACGAAACTGAAACTCATTTAGATCCAAATATTGGCAAAGATGATTGTCATGGGAATAGTAAAGGCATACAACAGCTATCTGATGATTGACGACAGAAAGGGATATAGCTTGTAGAGGAAACATAGACAGGAGTTGGAATATACATTCAAGGCTCTATTTTAACAATCATCATTGCTTAGATCAGACTGCTTTATATATCTGCATTGAATAGTTTCTTAACTATAGTTATGAAAAAGCTTCCATTTACTTTTCCAGAATGGGGGGGGGGGGGGAAGCAAGACCTCGTATTTTTGAACCAATGATGCCCAAAGACATTTGCACTGTGCTGGATTTCGATTTATTCCATAGTGTAAGAGACTAGTAGATATCTCTTCCCAGAGAACCATGCGGGCCTTCACCATCTTGAATCTGCTGTCCAACTCACTTCGTTTCTTGATCAATTTTTTGATCTCTTCAGGCTTCCATTTGTTCTGTTTTGTGGATTTCTTTGAAGTTGATGTCATAAACTGGGGATTTGATGGTGTGCTCGCAGGCTCCTCGATACTACTCCCTAGATTTTTTGTGATTTCCTCATGGTCTTCCGATTCATGGCCACTGGCCTCTTTTAAAAGCTCGTCAGCTGATGGCAAGCCTAAAGATTCCCAGAAATCACCAGACTTTTTAGAGGGCTGTGAAGATGAAGTTCCTAAAGAATCACTTGTTGCATTATCATCATCATCCTCAGAGTTGTCAACTGCATGAATAGAAACAGACAGAGGCCATAAGTTTTAAACAAGAGTAGTTAACGTCATCATAAGATGAATTAATGAACTGGATGTTCTAAGCCTTTAGTGACAATAAAACCGCACTCATTAAACAAATAGAGTTTGCAGCAAAAGGATGCATTATTTCTATTTTCTTCAAAGCCACCTTTGTCAACATCTATACAGGGGGAAAAAATAAATATATTCGATGTCAAACAGTCAAAGTGCAGGATGGTTTCTTCTTACAACATAACAGCATTCTTTATAAGCAGACTGCAACATGAAGCTTTGGAGGAAATTCAACAATACCTTCAACCTGTTGACCGAGAATACTTTCAGCAAAATCAACAGAAAGATCATCACCTTCATCAGTTTTTCTTTTTGACCTCTTTTTGACACTTATATTGGATGTATCAACTGCAGGCAATCCAAAATGACCACGAGATTTTCCACTAAGTCTAGCCTTCAGGTCCTCGGTGAAAACTCCAACAGTATTTTCAGTAGCAAATGCGACAACTTCGGGCCTTTTGCTGCTATATTTTCTGACCATTTTCCTTAAAACTTCAGAAACAATCTTTTCCATGTGACCTAATGGAGAGCTAACAGGACAGCTTGAGAGTGCAGCATATGCAGCTTTATACAGGGCATCCAGAAGTTTCCCTTTGTCGAGCCACAGACAGCGAGTGGTGATTCTTATTTTCCCCTTGAGAGTGGCTTGTAATGAACCATTTATTTGTGGCCGGACAATTTCCATGCTGAAATGAAAGAAAGAAGAGCAATATTATTTTCGCATTGTGAAGAATACAAGACAGAAATCCGGGGCGGTACGGTCCCCTCTACTTTCAAAAAACAAAAGAGATATCCTGAGCAAAGTACAAGAGTATCATCAAGGGGACAAGAAATCTCTCACAAAATGAACATGATTTCTCCAACTACCTGAAAGATGAATGATAGATTCAAAGGAATGTGAACAGAGTTATTGACTTTATAAAATCTTGTCACTACCTTGAAGTTAAAGTCCATGAATAGCCGAAGACCTTAGCACATAGAGTTTAGGTGAAAACTAAATAAGAAAAGTCAACAGCCATGAGAGAATAACAGAATTGCTTTTGAATGAAGCTTGATGAGTAATAGAATATCAAAAAGGTGGCTTCGTCAAAGAGACTCTGCATCTCAACAGATGCAGACTTTTTGCACTGTAGTGTAATATTGGAGGCCTGGTATATACTGTTGTCTTTTATGAATAAGTATAGGGACTATGTTGAATAGAAAAGGATCTGATTCATTTTTATTTTGAATTCCAAAAATTTGTCTTCCATCTCATCTATTTTTTTTTGTAATATTTCATGTTCATATCTTGCACCAAATATTATATTAGGCCGTCATATGGTCCACCACACTTGTTGGGCATTCACGACTGAAAATATAAGAGGAAATGATATTATTACAACGTTTGTTTGGCTTCTTAAAGGCTTTTAACTGTGTTTCGGAACTTATGAATGACTTCTGGAGTTGATTATTCTTACAGTATTCATAAAATACATGTAGTGCACGGTCTATTCTGGCAGATAACTAGCCAGCACCAGCTTCTTCTTGTTTTTGTTTCAGATAAGTGTGATAACATCATAATCAATTTTGCACGTATTTTACAGGTTATATTAATCATTTATATATCTAAGAATAGTATCTTCGCAATTATGTACATAAAAGGGTTATTTTTCTATTTTTTATAGAATCGTTCATTATTTGTCTAAAACAAAAAATAAAACACTTTACTTACTTTCATCTCATTTAGTTTGTTTGAATATAAAAGGATTTGACTTGAAGATACAAAAGTTATGTAACAAATCAAATCAGATAAACTAAATTATATGCAATTATATATGATATTTATAATATAATAAAATTCCACATAGAAATTCAGTATTCTGAAGTGGTTTTAAAATTTTAGAAAGATATTTTTTAATATTCTTTAGGATGATATACTTACTAAATTATTAAAAACTTAGATGAAATTACTTATCAAATTACAATAAAATATATCAATCAATAGAAGATAATAAAATTAAAATTGCGCGAACAACTTCTTATAGAGAAGCTAAAGAACTAAGAAGATTAGAACTACAGTACTTTGACTCAAAAAGACTGTAATGCCACTATGCCAAAGAGGGACACAACTGACAATATACTACATCCTTAATTACGCTAAAAGCGACCAAACAATCTGCATTAATTAGCAGGGAAGATATAGGGGTGAACATGCCAAATATTGATGATCCAAGAGACCATATGAAAAAAAAACTGTGCTGCACTGCCGGTAGCGCACTGTGCAGGTTCGGGTTTTAAAAAGCACTTACAAAAAGGACAGGTTTAGAAAAAGGTTGGGTGCCTAGGTGCTGTTCGTTCTGCACGATCGAACGATGCCTGGAATAGCCCGGATGCCTCAGCACTCGTGCACGTGAGTGCCGAGGCGCCTGAGCCATTCCCCGTGCCATTCTATCGCCCGAATCAAACGGCACCAGGAGCCTTTCCCCTTTTTCTTTAATCCTTTCCACTTTTGCGCCTAGATTTCCATCCAACAGCTATTGTACAATCCGCTGCCAACACTCCTGGGCTTGGCAGCAGACTGTTGGATGGCAACATAGTTGTCAAGGCGCCCGCCTAGGCGCCGCTTAAGGCATTTTTTTGAGAACAAGGCGACCCCACGCCTTATTGGGCTGAACAAAGGCGGGCCAAGGCGCCTAGGAGGCCTAGGCGCCCAAAGCGGCGCCTAGGCGGCCCCCTTCTGTCTTCATTATTTAATTAAATATTTTAAATTTTAATTTGAATTTTGTATGTCTTATTTTTTTTTACAGTAGTCATCTATGGTACTTCCCTAGTTATGTGTTTGTTTACTTTATTATTGATTGTATGTGATAATGGGAGATATCTTTTTCTTTGGTATCTGCTTTATATTATATGTATGTTTTTCTTTGGTATCCTTTTCTTTGGTATCTGCTTAATACATCAGGTTAGTATTTTATTCATTCTGAAAGTCCAATTTTTATTGTTAATTTTATCTCAAAATAAATTTTGATATTTTATTGCAATGTCATTTCTATTAATTTTTATTTCTATGTTCACACTAGTGTTGTTTTCCATATTTGAAATAATCATGATTAATTTTTATATAAAAAGTTACATATGTATTAATGATGATAATTTTTTATGAACTTAATGTTAGAAATCGGAGTACCCGTAGAGATGGACAAACAAAGAGAGAGTTGGCACCTTTTTATACAAGGAGATTAGGACGCCAGAAGTCAGGGTACCATAGGCAACAATGCCCCTGTTATAAACATAAATTTTCAACCGGGGGCTCCGCCCCCGGAAACCCCCGCAAGGGGCGCTGCCCCCTTGACCCCCGCAACCTGACCGGGCAGGGGCTTCCGCATGCGAGGGCGCACATTTGAGAGTTCGGGTTCCACACTCTAACACTTAACGCCTAAGCGTCGCTTAGGCAGGCGCCTAAACGCTTAGGCACTCGAGGACCCCAAGTTCGTCTTGGTCGCCTTGTCGCCTTGACAACTATGGATGGCAATCCGATGAGGCCAAAAGAACAAAAAAAACCCCCTTTCTCACACTGCACCAGTGGCATGCCAAATTCACGGGACAAAGAGAATGGTGTTGTGAGCCGTTAGATCCCAAAACAGGATGGCCTATACCCTAGGAGCATTCCACACTGGACGGATGCGCCCATGAAACACCACGAGTATGCACGGGAAACTCGGAGCTCGCTGCATTCTCGCACGTGTTCCGCTTCCGAGTGCATGCACAACGACTGTAGTTTCTATCTTTCAGTCTTTTTTTTGGGTGGCGGGGGAGACCTTTGGATCAAGCTCCAAGAGTTCAAATGCCTAGGGAATGCCGGAGCATGTCAACTATATCAGGATCAAATTTGTTGGAGCCAACAAAAGAGGAATAAGCACAAGGATGGAAGAACTGGACTTTTATTGAAAAAGGATATACATACAATAAATGATCATACAAAGCATAAATGTTAGAGAGAAATTACAGCATGGGCTGTTAGGTAAAGATGAGCTATTCAATGCTCTTCATGGGTGTTGGGAAGAATTTAATGCAAGACTTCTTGGGATCTTTGGACGAGGAAGGCTAGGAAAGAAAAAAAGACACGATGGATGGGAAAAGGCTATGGGGTTTGTTGCTGCTGGTGTGGCTTGCTCATTCGATGGCTATGACGCTTGCCCGATGTTGGCAACAATTTTTGCCTACCTACATGTAGGGTGGACTGCTCTCTGTCCGAGCCACCTGCCCGAGGTGGTGATCTGCCAGAAGCAGCAACAAGGATTTCCCCACCTCTCCGGGGTGAACCACCTGCCCGGGGTGGAGTTATTCCAGGAAGGGCCTCCCCGGGGTGAACTCCCCAGCAGCAGCAGCAGCACAGTCCAGACCTCCCCGGGGTGCAACAGACCTGCAGGTGTAGCAGCAGAGGCACGTGAGGGAGATCTGCCAGACCAGACCTCCCGGGGCACCGGTGAAACAGACCTGCAGGTGCAGCAGCAGAGGCACGTGAGGGAGATCTGCCAGACCAGACCTCCCGGGGTGAGACAGATCCGCAGGTGCAGTAGCAGACCTCCCAGCATGCAAGCAAACCCCTAGAGGGACCTTCCCGGGTGAAATGGCAAATGGGGTGTGGTCACCCCACTCTTCTCCCCCAACCTCCTTGGCCATTGGTGGTTTTAAGAGAATGTTCACCCCCTCTCTCACTTAATATGCAGCATAAAATGGGCCAACAGGGAGATAAAGGACCCGCCCGGGGTCGTCCAACCCCGGGGAGGTCTGCGCGCAGCGGGGCAGGAACTGCTCGGAGTCATCCACCCCGGGCAGGACCTGCCCGGGGTCATTTGACCCCGGACGGGTCCGGGGACCTCCCACCCCAGGCCGGTCTCTCTCCCGCGCACGGAAACCAAGAAAAAAGAAAAATACGGAGGAAAATGACCTCCCCAAGGTCATTTTCACCCCGTTTGACCCGTACGGGTTCAAACACCCTCCCGTTTAACCCGTACAGGTCCAAACACTCCCGGGTGGCCTCCTACTTCTATAAGTAGACCCCCAAGGGTCCAGAACGAGGCATTCAGAACCTACGGAGCACACTTGAGGCATCCAGGATTTCGAAGCTTGTTTGTTGTTTTGACCCGTGAGGGGTAAGTCCCCGGGTCTTGTGTATATGCCCCTAGGAGGATATTTTTGTCATTATGCCCCTCAGTGGGCCATGTTGTAAGTTTCTACGTTCTGGGATGACTAAATTACGTAGTTTCGTCCGTATAACGGGAGAATTACAAAAATGTCCTCTCTGGAGCCTGAGAAACAAAAATGTCATGTTCTTTGCCGTTATACCCTGCAACTTCTTATAATTGGAGCTACGCCCCTACTTCCCGCGCTGATGCGGATCCTTATACAGTCGACAACTTGCCGACAACCCTCGTACCCACTTGGGCCATAAATATATTCAATGTACTCCAAGGATTGTATGTGTACGCCAATCGGGGAGGGGGGAATTATAAGAAAACCCCCGACTTTTAAAAATTGCATATATACCCCTTTTGGGCAAGATTGACACATGTGAGCCTTATATGAAGCCCTTGTCACTCCTTCAGCTCGAGGACGTGGTCAGTCAGTCCGACACTCAGATGTCACCCCAACCTTAGGTCTATGTAGGGTGGTAAAATTATCAAAATACCCCTGTAACCTAGAAATGGCCTAGTAGCCCCTGTAACCCTCCAGAAAGAGCCTCAGCGCCTTGGGAAGTTAGGAACCCGTTCCTACTTCCGTTCTAACCCGAGTTTTCAAGAATATCCTTGGCCTGGTAAAATTATCAAAGGACCCTTAGGAAGGTGAAATTACCGAAATACCCTCGGGGTCCAGAAAATTTCCTCCACTTTAAAAATGCCTACGGCTTTTGCATCTTTGTATTCATACTCCTAAATCTTAGGGCTTTGCCTGAACTTAAGACGTTTGATGAAGCCCTAACTCTATCAAATGTTGGTGGTAAATGAGTGGTCATGAATAGTCTCTCGAGTGAATTTGCCCTCCACATCAGAACATAAGGAGAGGATTTTGAGATTTCTTTGACAGTTAAACAAAGGTGATCGGACGTTAAGTCGATATAAATCAACACTGACTACGGTCAGTGGGGAGAGGTCCAGCACCCGAACCCAGATCGTCTGATATTATGCGCACCCACGGATTAAACCTCTATATATAGAGGAATGTCTCTTTTCAAAAAGAATATTTTTAAATATTTATTTTTCTACGAAAATTTTCGTGGTCCACAGACTGGCACGCCCGGTGAGACCTTTCCTACCTTTCTTCTCTTTGTCAAAGTCAGTCCCCAAAAACCTTCTTCAAGGTTCTGATTGCCCCTCTTCCTCTTACAGGAAGGGAAGAGGAGAGTACATCTCACTACTCATCTGAGAGCTCTTCGTGCATTTGCATGCTTCTTCATTCGTGCTACGCACCACCACCACGAACAGCAACAGCAGCAATGGCTGCCGTCACCTATGGCCCCCAGATCATCGCCAACCACGCCAAGTTCAGATACTTGGTGACGCCGCTCGTCTTCGGCAACTTCCTTGCGGTCGTCGGCTCGCCCTTTTTCCTGGGCGTGGTACATGTGGCTGAAGCCAGTTCAGCCACGCCCGCAACAGCAACCGTCGGGGGCGTCACACCCTCGGCCACAGCAACTGGCCGGGTTCGCTCGGCCAAGAAGACAATTACTAAGGGTGTCAGGCCCTCTACTTCATCAACTGGCCGGGTTCGCCTGGTCAACAAGTCAAGTGTCAGGGGGTGTCAGCCCTCGGGTTCAACAATTGGCCGGATTCGCTCGGCCAACAGGTCAGCTCTTGGGGGTGTCAGGCCCTCTACCGTAGCAGCCGACCAGGTCCGCCCGGCCAAGTCTCCACAAACCAGGGGTGTCAGGCCCTTCGTCTCAGCAAATGGCCGAATTTTCTCGGTCAACCAGATTACTGTTGGCGCCGCTCCTGCTCAACGGGGGCAATGCCGCCACCGCAACGGCTCAAGCTCTACGACGGCCACCCTCAGAGGTGCTGCTCCTGCACAACGGGGGCAGCGTCGCCGCCACAATGACGCCAGACCTATAGCAGGCGTCGCCAGCGCCACCCGTGCTCAACGGGGGCAACGCCATAGCCACAAGGGTACAAAGCCTGCAGCGGTGACATCTCGCTCTGGCAAAATCATAATTGTTGGAGACATTCGCATCCGACTCGATGGAGGCGAGCCGATCTTGCCACGGGACCGCCACGTCCCAACTATCCCCACCTCCAATCGCTTCGAACTCCTCCGGCAGGTCCGGGAAGACGGAGCGAAAAAGAAGAAGCCCGCCGTACCGGCAGCAAATCAGAGTCCAGTACGACGGCTCAAACCACCCGCTCCCTGACCGCGGTCAGGGGCAACCCAATTGAGGAGCGTCAGCTCCATTTGAAGAAGATATGGGTCACCAAGGACGAGGCCCGAATTATAAGGCGTGCAAGGGTGGAGGAGCCCTTCCGCACGTCGAATCTGCAACGTGTGCGGAGTCCGACAAGCACTGAGGCCCCGGCCTCTTCGAGGTCTACAACTCAGCCCCTACGGGGGCAAAAGCACCGAGGAACTGACAAGAAGGTACGGCCGACCTCCCCGTGGGCCAGTTCCACGCACACGAAGGATCGCTCCCCTAAAGCTTCTACATCCCGAGTTTTTGTCTTTGACAGACTAGGGATACCGCCTAAGCCGGATCGACAACCGCCCAGAAGAAGCGGGTGGTTCAAGTAACCAATGAGACTGTCAAAGTGTTCATCTGCTACACTACCTCCGCCGACAAGCAGCCGGAGGACACTTCGGGTGAGCTCAATCAGCCTCTTCAATATTCGAGCAGGTCGAGACCCGTGTCCCGGATCCTGACGCAGACACAGCAAGGGTCGGCTGCCGGGACATCTCAACCCGAGCTGGCGCGACAAGAAGAACACCAAGAAGACATTCATAGTGTCGATGGGGACAACAACCCCGCGCACAAAGAAGATCTTGAAGGGAGGCTCAGAGAATCGCGCTGGAAGAACTCCGGCGTGAAAATCAAAACTCAAGAACCTCCTGCAGTCACTCTTGCGCGAAAAGGAGGTTCATGCTCAACCTCCGGCGATACCCATTGGACGGAACCACAACCTCCCTCCGTTCCAATAGCGGTCAACGCTTCCGTCACTGTTGCAAAATTACCTGTGACGGTGGAGTTTGAAGCGCCGCCACATGAAGCCAACATGCGGTCATCTGCCACACATGTTGCAGAAAGCCTTGTGGCACAAAGGCAGATGATTGAGCGGATCGTGGAGGCGAAGTTCGCTCAACATGACGAGAGTGTGGCTACCGTTGATTTGTACAGCGTGCCCTATCCCCTCCACCATCAATTCAAGAAGCTTCCGCCTGACTACCCAAAGGCTCCGAAACTCCAGAAGTTCAACGGGCAAGGCTCGCCACATGAACACCTGGCCTACTACATGACGGCCATGGGTGAATTGGCACTGGAGGAGGCATAGTTGCTGCGGTAGTTTGCCACGTCATTGACTGGCACCGCCTTCCAGTGGTACTCCAGGCTAAAGCCCAATTCTGTTGCTGATTGGGCGGATATGCAGAAGAAGTTCGTCGACCGTTTCCAGATGGTCGAACGCAAAATCTCCCTGGCGAAGCTCTGTGCCCTTCGACAGAAGAGGGTGAAACAGCGTTGGATTTCATTAAGCGATGGAGGGACGTCAGCATGCGCTGCGATAATCCTCCGACGCGATCACCATCTGCCGCAGGGGCTTGTCGGCGGAAATCAGTGAGAAGCTTCTAGGCTCAAATATCAGAAGTTTCGACCAGCTAAATACGGTGGTGGCAGAGATCGAAATGTTCTTCGCTGACCATCCTGTCCAAGCTTCTGCCAAAGGCAAATCCTCCAAGGACCGCCCGACCAGCGGCAAGGAGGTGAATGCAGTGGACTTCTCCCCGACGAATGGAGATAAGGGAGAGGAAAGTCCAAAGGCAAGGGCAAAAAGCCTGATGACAAGGCAAATGCGTCTCGGTTGGCAGAGAACATGAAGACGCCTTATTCCTTCAGGAAAGAGCATACGAAAATGCTCTTTGATCTCTGCACGAAGGAAAAGCTCATTACCTTGCCGGATCCGCGGAAGCCCTCAGAGGTGGATAAAACAGATGATCCTACCTATTGTGTGTATCATCGAAGGTTGGGTCATACCATCGGGGACTACTATGTCTTCAAGAATATAGCAGAAGAGCTCATTCAAAAGGGCTTGGTAAATATGTTGGGCCATGCAGTCGACCCACCACAGCCTCATGCTTGAAGTCGATCCAACCGGTCGGCTAATGTGGTCTACATGGCGGCGACGGCTTCAAGCTCTAATGCCTCCGAGGCCGGGCCTTCAAATCAGCAATCCCACACTGGCCGCAGAGCCGCTCCTCCCTCACTCCCTGAACGTTTGGCACTGCGGAGGACTATTCGGAAGATCCGGGGGGAGATCCGACAGTTGCAACTGGAACAAAGGCGTCTGCTGCAGTTCTTAGAGAGAATTGATGAGCAGTTGGCCACTTTCCCCTTCGGCCCATTTGCCAGGGGGTTAGCTCCAACCCACACACGGGAGACAGGTGTATCGCCTACGCGCCCGGCTCCGCTTAGGGGCTGGCTCTCCGAAGAATTCTCGAATTCATCTGAACGCGAGGAAGACTCCCCCGAAGATGAAGAGGATTCACCCGAAGGCGAGCAGCCAGAAAAGCTAGGCTCCGTCCCTCGCGAGAAGACCCTGAACATCTTCTCGTGTGCCAGCGAGCGGGCTTGATGAGCCCATCACCCATGGAGCAGGCACCAGGTGCCGCATTTCATCAGGGCTATTGCCCCTCCCATGAGGTGATAGGCCGCATTATTCATAATTTCAGCCGTTCAAGGACCTCGCTGAAGATTTAATTAGGCGAGGGAAGGTCAATATGGGTGAATTCCTGGTCGACCCACCTCAGCCACACGTGCAGGAGAGTTTTCATTTCTCCGTCAATGTTATACATGTCTCAGCAGCTTTCCAACTCCCAGAGCCACAGACGAGGGAGTTAGTTCTCAGGGAGTCAATTCCCAGCTCCCAAGTCCACATTGTGGTACCCAGGGTGGCGACCCTCTCATCAGTGTTCTTTCCCCAAGGAGGACACTGAGAAGATCTTTGACAAGCTCATTGAGAAGGTCAGGTGCTGATGCATGATCCACCGTCCTACTACAATGAGACGGCCAAGAGTCATCCCCACTACTGCAAATATCATGCCAGGGGTCTCACCCCACCTGAGAATGCCCGGAAGGCCAAGATTGCATTGAAGTCCTCATCCAAAGAGGGGAGATCGATGCGCAGGAGAACTCTATGACGAGGCGGCGTCTTAAAGAGGCCGCTAAGAAGATGCTCCAGCAAGCTCAACAGGAGCAGACCAAGCTACGTGGGACCAAACCCACCCCTCAACAAGTCCAACCGGACAAGTCTACGGGCAACGGTAATCCTCAGCCAAACCCCAAAGGCAAGGCTAGGTGCCAGGGGCCTAAGGCCCGGAGCCCAAAAAGCCAAGCCGAGGGAGAAGGTTCCAAACCCCTTCCAAGCCAAGTCAACACAGCATCGTCATAAGGGAAACCCTCCATCAGATAATAAAGGCAAGGCCAAGGTGAGGGAGCCTCAGGCAAAAACTCCTGTCGAGCCAACAAGGTCGTCAATTGAAGAAAGACCTAAACAGCTCGACCGACAAAGCCGCCAGTCAAAGCAAAACCGGCGGAGTTGCAACGCCCCCAAGGGCCCCACTGTGGATTGGCAGAATTCCAGGAGTTGTCGCCTGATGTAATTGCTCAGGCGATCAATGCCACCTTCCAAGTTCAGCCAGAGGAGGCCGACTGGACTAGGGTCACCCCCAGAAAGAGCCGTGGCGCTAAGGCTCCTAAGGAGCCGACCCGGAGCAAAAAGTAAAATTATGGGGGCAAACTAGTCCCACCTCCGGAGCGAAGTCCACTTCTTCTCAAGAGGCGGCACGCCAAAAGAACCAAGAGAAGAATCGCAGGAAGAATTTGAAGAGGAGGTTGAAGAAACAAGCTGAGCAAGCAGCAACTATGGAAGCCTCTAAGAGCCAACTCATCTGCAGCGACTACAAAAGCTCACAGATGAGCTGGAGGAGTACACTCCCCCTCGTCCCACCAGGGTTGTCACTCTAGACAAATACATTCCCTGGCACAAGTTTGGGCGTAAAGCCCGACTTCTTCAATGGCTTCGAGATATGGCTCACCGTCTCGAAGAGGGGAGAGTTTCCAATCCCGGAAGAGCTCTCATTATTTTACAAAGATGAGGAGCTCACTGTTGAAATGCTCGAGGAAATGCTGCAAAAGCTCTCCTGCAACATAGTGGCGATCCCGCCGCCCGACAACATTAACTCTCCTTCGGCTGATAACACCGGGGGCAAGACTCTAATGGCGACATATCAACGTCGCTCGGCGAGGAATAGCCGTGGTCGTGGTCGAGACGAGGACGTGGGCGTGAAGGTCCCCTAACTCTTGACCGGGTCATAATATTCAGAGGGGAGAAGCAGAGTCCTATCTCGAAAACTCTAGTTCGGGGAATCTCTTTTATCCTCAACTCCTCAGAGGGTTCGAGCCTCAGCTCAAACCCTTTACAATCGCCTCTTCTGATGAAGAAGAGGAGCCAGCCAAGTCGTCAGTGCACGAGGAGGCATTGGAGCAGGCTGGCCCCTCCAGCAGGGTTGAGGCCGCGAGCCAAGCATGTCCTTCTAATGAGGACCAGCATGATGAACCTTTGCCACCTCTGGAGGAGTCTCTGGCCCCGCTATTCCAAGAAAATACGGAGGGCCAGAATGAGGAGCAGCGCCTTTCTAAACAGGAGAAGCCTCGCCAGGCACCAAAGACTCTGGCGGAGATCATCCTGTCATTTGACAAGACCCGTGCTCAGGCAGACCACAAAATCATTCATCACATGAAGCGGTTTCCTACAAATGTCACTATTTGGGAAGCCATCGCTTGGAGCAAAGATCTCAGGGAGGCTCTTGTCAAGATACTCCAAGACCCAGAGGCCTACGAAGCCCATGTTGCAGAACTGCAAGCCCAGGCATATGAGGCATTTGCAGCCAACATCTCCTTCACGGACAAAGACATGTTGATATCCTCTCCGTGCCACAATCACCCTTTATATATGCGAGGGACGATCAATGGGCATGATGTGAATCGAATTTTGGTCGATGCTGGAGCGGCAATCAACATCATGCCTTTGAAGACTTTCAGGTCTTTATACTTAGCCCCTTACTTACAAAAGGTCAGCGTTGTTAAAATTTCGGGATTCAATCAAGATTCCGAGGAGGCGCTAGGTCGGGTTGAAGTCAAACTAGCTTTGGGCGATTTTGTCACCCAGGCGACGTTCTACATCATCAACGCCGACACATTTTATAAGGTGGTGCTTGGGAGACCCTGGCTCCATGAAAATTGGGTCGTCCCGTCAACTCTGCATCAGTGCATTAAATATGCTAAGGGAGGGGAGCAACATACGGTCTTTGCAAATCAAGCCCCGTTCCACCCCAATGAGTGCCACCTGGCCGATGCTTCCCTATATTTTGGAGAGCCCACTTTAGTAATCCCTGAACCTGTAAAGGACAAAGGGAAGCAAAAAGTGAACTATGAAGCTGACGAAGGGCAGTTGTTCACTGTTAACCAAGACATAGTAAAGCTGCATAGGCTAAGCCTCCAAGCCGACTCAGCCGGAGAGGCGAAGCATTGACTTTGAAGCTAACCTCATCAGCCGGGTCATTGACGGGAGTTTCTCCTTACCGCCCAAGTGCCTTCAACTCTTGTCCCAACGGGAAGAGTATGAGGTGGAGCAGTTAAAGACCTTCACCGTCTCCTATCAACGGAGAAGAAGACGCAACAAGGGCAAGGGGGACAAGCCGATCATCTTTTTACAAAGGTGACTTAGTCCCACTGGGCCCTCCCGAAGATGATTTTGGCTGGGATATTCCAGCTGATGTGGCACCAGAGCCAGTCCAGGAGATGACGATATGCCGAGACACATCAAGGAAATGTGTAAAAAGCAGCACATCCCGCAGACTCTGGACCCCGCACGAGCAGTATATTTCCATCAGTTGTGGAACCCTCTGCAGGTCCGTGGGCAGCCTCCCTTCTCCGGCAAAGACACGCGGAGACTCGGCTATGACCAGGAGAGGGACTTTGAGGTCTATTATGCAGTCAATGCCATAGGACTGCTACCTCCTCATCACGGGCAAGCTGAAGTTGAGCCCAAGATTGACGACTCTGCAAGGGAGTCCGGTAAGGTGTCAATGATACCAACATCCTCATTAGAAGTCAACAATGACCACCTCTCCGAGGGACGAGCAGCCCAGCCTGTCAACCATCAACAAGATGAAGCAAGCTCCTTGGTTTCAAGCCGCGAGCAAGATAGCTCCAAAGAGTTCGAAGTCTGTGAAGCAAACACTGATGATGAGGGGGACTTTGTCGACCTCCAACCAGCTCCACCAGAGCTCGAAGACGGCGGCCAAGCAACTGTGGACGAGTTGATCGAGACCAATCTCGAAAGTAAAGAGGATCATCGGCCAACCTTCATCAGTGCTCTCCTCAGCGAGAAAGAAAGACAATCGTATCGACAGCTCTTAGAAGAGTTCAAAGATTGTTTCGCCTGGACTTACAAAGAAATACCCGGGCTCGACCCTTCTGTGGCTGAACATGAGCTGGCTATACTTCCAACAGTCAAGCCAGTCAAGCAAGCTCAAAGGCGTATGCGTCACGAGCTGAAACTAAAGGTCAATGCTGAGGTTGACAAGATGCTCGATGTGGACTTCATAGAACCTTGCATGTACCCGGTATGGCTCGCCAATATAGTCCATGTCAAGAAGAAGAACGGCCAAGTCCGAGTCTGCATCGACTTCAGGGATTTGAACAAGGCCTGCCCGAAGGACAACTTCCTTGTCCTAATCACCGAGACAATGGTTGATATGACCACCGGTCACGAAGCCTTGTCTTTATGGACGGGTCGTCGGGCTATAATCAAATCCGCATGGCCATCAAAGAAAGATCATACGGCTTTCCGATCTCCTAAGGGGATCTTCAACTCTAAAAAGATGCCGTTTGGCCTGAAGAATGCCGGTGCAACCTACCAAAGGGCGATGGCTATGATTTTCGACGAGATACTACATGATCTTGTTGAATGCTACGTCGATGATCTGGTCGTCAAGACAAAAAGGCGAGAGGATCATCTGGTCGACCTGCGTCGAGTCTTCGAAAGGCTCCGACAGTATCAGCTCAAGATGAACCCAATGAAATGCGTCTTCGGCGTCTCTAGTGGAAAGTTCCTCGGCTTCATCGTCAGGTACCGAGGCATAGAAATTTATCCTGACAAAATCAAGGCCATAAGAGGACTACCTCCGCCCAGAAACTTGACAGAGCTCAGATCTCTGCAAGGAAGACTTGCCTATATTAGGCGGTTCATTTCTAATCTCTCGGGAAGATGCTTGCCTTTCGGCAAATTGATGAAGAATGGAGCACCCTTTATGTGGGACGAAGACTGTCAAAAGGCCTTCGAGTAAATCAAGGAGTATCTACTGACTCCTCCAGTCCTAGGGGCACCCGTTAGAGGGAAGCCCCTCATCCTCTATATTACTGCTATGGATGCCTCTTAGGGGGTACTTTTAGCCTAGATCAATGACAAGAGTAAGGAGCAGTCACTATACTACCTCAGCCGAAAATTGGTCGGGCCTGAGCATCGGTATGCTCCTATGGAAAAGGTGTGCCTTAGCTTTGGTATTTACTGTCAAAAAGCTAAGGCACTACCTTCTAGCTCACAGGGTGGAGCTCATCTCAAAATGTGATCCACCCAAATTTCTGCTCAGTCAGCCCGTCCTCTCTGGTAGGCTCGGCAAGTGGGCACTTATCCTTATGGAGTTCGACATCACCTTTGTCCAGCGTAAGGCAATCAAGGGGCAAGGAATGGCGGAGTTCTTAGCTGCGCACCTTGTGCCAGAAGATTCCCCACTTAACTTTGAGTTACTCGATGAAGAGGTGTTAGTGCCTTCTCAAGAAACTGGGGACCATGATGAAAAAGTCCCACCACGTATAGAGCCGGGCGTCCTCACTCTTGACCTCCCACACTGGGGGTTGTATTTTGATGGTGTCTCCCGGACAATCAAAAAGGCTAGCGGCCTCACAAACTTTGTCTCAGGCGCGGGGATAGTTTTTGTATCCCCGCAAGGCGACATTCTCCACAATTCCTACGCTCTAATGAAGTCATTGACTAATAACGAGGCAGAATATGAAGCGGTAATCATTGGACTTCAACTGGCACTGAGATGGATATCAAGTGCATCAAAGTGTACGAGGATTCTCAGCTCGTCATCCGACAAATATTGGGCGTTTACGACGTCCGGAAGAAGGAGCTCATCCCCTACCATGTAGCCGTCATGAGGCTTAAAGAAAAATTCTACCTATTTGAAATAGACCATGCCCCCAGAGGCAGCAACTCCCAGGCGGACGCTTTGGCAAAGCTGGCAGCAGCCCTAAAACTCCCGCCTGAGGGAGAGTTGACTATTACAGTCAGACACCAAAGGCTCATACCAAGTGTGCTCGACGATGAGTCTGGCCTCACTATCTATGAGGTCGACAACATCCAAGAGAAGAATGCTCCCGAAGAAGAAGACTAGCGTGAGCCGATCATAAAGATAAAGAGTGGCTGGCTCCCTCCTGATTGGGCTCAGAGGATACAACTGCTATGCAGGGCAACATCCTACCAGCTAGTCGACGACCTACTCTTCAGGCTTGTCCATGAAAAGGATCAGGCAGTCCTCCTACGGTGTCTTTCACCTAAAGAAGCAAAGACCATGATGCATGAGGTCCACTTCGGGTTGTGCGAAGCTCATTAGGCAGGAGCTAAGATGAAGAACAACATCAAGCTAAAGGGGTTCTATTGGCCCACCATGTACGAAGATTGCAACCAATATGCTCGTACATGCCACCAATGCCAAGCATTTGCCCCAGTGCCTCGGAGGCCGCCCAATCCGCTCCATCCGACTGCGCCTACTTGGCCATTTGCAGAATGGGGCATGGACATTATGGGGCCATTCCCACCGTCACCTCAGGGCCACAAGTTCATACTGGCCGCCACTGACTACTTCTCCAGATGGGTTGAAGTTGTTCCGCTACGGGAAGTCACAGGGGAGATAGTTGCCCGCTTTGTGAGGCACTACATCATATACAGGTTCGGCACCCCCAGCCGGATTATATCTGACAATGGCACGCCATTCAAGAACAAGACTGTTTATGCGTTGGTGTCCAAGTTCCATATTGATTGGAGGACATCGTCTATCTATAACCCCCAAGCCAACGGGTTGGCCGAGACCTTCAACAAAACCCTCTGCAAGCTACTGTCCAAGATAGTAGGCGGCCGCAAACGGGATTGGGGTGAGAAGGTTCACAAAGCCCTATGGGCATATCGGACTATCTACAAAACCCCTACGGGATGTTCCCCATTCTCCCTGATCTACGGAGCCGAGGCGGTGGTCCCTGTGGAGATCGAGCTGACATCTTACCGCGTTGCTGTGCATGCCGGATTGCCAGACCAAGACCAGTCTGAAATTGAAAGAAGGCTCGAGGAATTGTCCAACCTTGAACGTGAAAGACTCAGAGCCTACAAGCACTTACAAGTGTACCAGGCCCGCATGACACGTGCCTATGATAAGTTGGTCAAGCAAAGGACATTCAAGAAAGGCGACCTCGTCATGATTAAGGAAAAGGAGGTTCTAGCGGGAAGATCCAACGGCAAACTCCAACCCAATTGGCGGGGACCTTACGTCATCTAGAAGGTTATGAAGGAGGGGCCTATACGGTCATCGACCACAAAGGAAATAATCCCTTCCCTCCTCTCAACAACAAGCACATGAAGCTCTATCATGCGCCACCGCAAGAGTTTCTGCAGCAGTCCTCACAGGACATACCTCTCCCCAGTGAAGGTTCAAGCTAAAAAAAAAGGGGTTAAAAATATTGATACCCCGGCGGACTTAGTCACCCTTCAACGGTTGACTAAGGGCAAAAAGGCCATGACCCGGTCGAGGTGAAAACCCGAAAGGGCGCCTCGGGCAAAAATGGGCAACCCCTCGGTGTGAAAACCCGCAAGGGTGCACCGGAAAAAGCTAAAGGGGGCCAGCCTCGGCAAAAACCCGAAAGGGCGGTGAGGTTGCTAATGTGAAAAACAAATCACATTCACTATGCTTCACGGGTGGTTTTAAGTCAACGACTTCACCCTATAATGGCAAGAGTGTTATACTAATGCCTCAGCTACATCTCTTACGTCGTCCTGCGACACCTAGTCCCACCAGGGCGTCCCGACATTGTTATACTCTGTCCCATCGGGATTACCTATGTTTTGCACTTCCCAGGTTCGAATCCCGTATCTCTCCGGGCTATCCAATCTGTCCTTCTAATCCCATCGGGCTCGGCCTAGGCATGCCCCTTCCGGGCTGCCGACCCACCTCGCCTATCGACTTCCGAGTTTAACTCATATGTCTCTTTCGGACAGTTAAACCCACTTACCCTTTTGTCCCACTGGGTCTGGCCTACGTACATCCCTCTCGGGCTGCCAACCCATCTCTTGACTATCGGCTTTCGGGTTTGACTCTCACGTCCCACTAGGGCTGTCAAATTCATCCTTTCCCTCTTTTGGGTCTGGCCTACGTACGTCCCTCTCGGGCTGCCAACCCATCTCTTACCTTTCGGCTTTCGGGTTTGACTCTTACGTCCCACTAGGGCTGTCAAATCCATCCTTCCCTTCTTCGGGTCTGGCCTATGCATGTCCCTTTCGGACTGCCAACCCATCTTGCCTATCGACTTTCGGGTTTGACTCTCACGTCCCACTAGGGCTGTCAAATCCATCATTTCCTTCTTTTGGGTCCGGCCTATGCATGCCCCTCTCGGGCTGCCAACCCATCGCTCTGCCTATCGGCTTTCGGATTTGACTCTCACGTCTCACTAAGGCTGTCAAATCCATCCTTTTCATCTCTTGGGTTTGGCTTATGTACGTCCCTCTCGGGCTGCCAACCCATCACTCTGCCTATCGACCTTCGGGTTTAACTCTCACATCCCACTAGGGCTGTCAAATCCATCCTTTTCAGCTCTTGGGTTTGGCCTATGTATGTCCCTCTCGGGTTGTCAACCCATCACTCTGCCTATCGGCTTTCAGGTTTGACTCTCTCGTCCCACTAGGGCTGTCAAACTCATCCTTTCTTTCTTTTGGGTCTGGCCTATGCATGCCCCTTTCGGGCTGTCAACTCATCTCACCTCTTGGCTCCGGACTTGACTCACATGTCCCGCCGGGGTTGTCAAGTTTATTCTCCTGTCCCCGCAGGCTTGGCCTATGTATGCCTCTTCAGGCTGCCAACCCTATTTGCCTATCGACTTACAGATTTGATTCATACGTCCCACCCGGGCTGTCAAATCCTTTCTTTCATCTTATCGGGCTTGGCCCATGTATGCCCCTTTCGGGCTGCCAACCCGTCTCGCCTACCGGCCTCCAGGTTTAACCCGCATGTCCCTTCCGGACTGTTAAACCTACTTATTTGCTATCCCAACCGGGTTTGGCCTATGTACGCCCTTCTCAGGTTGCCAGCCCATTCGACCTATCGGCTTTTGGATGTGACTAAGCGCGTCCCACTAGGGCTGTCAAATCCACCCACTTGTCCCATCGGTGCGGCGCACATGTCTCTCCGGGAATGCCACACCCTCTTTGCCTTTTGGCATTATAGGTACTAAAAAAAAAAACATGGGGCTAAAAATATTGGTGCCCCAGCGGACTTGGTTGTCTCCGTTAGAGGAGCAATCAAAGGGTAAAAAGGCTTGAACCCGGCTAAGGTGAAAATCCGAAAGGGCGCCTTAGGCAAAAATGGGTACCCCTCAGTGTGAAAACCCGCAAGGGCGCACTGAAAAAAGCTAAAGGGGGCCAGTCCTGACGAAAACCCGAAAGGGCGGTTGTTATGGTAAAGTGATCAGAAAAAAAGGAAAAATAAAAAAAAACATACATGCAAGAGGATAGAGGCAAAAGCTACTAAGCTATCCTTTATTCATCAATGTCATCAAAAAAAGGAGCCTGAGACAAGTTCTCGGGATAACTCAGAAAAGAATGGACAAAATACAAAAGCCCTGTGTACAAGAATATAAGAAAGCCCCTCAAGCCTACGGCAGAGAATCTACATTGGCACGCGCAAGACTGCGCTCCTCCTCGGTCTCTCGGACCTCTCGCAAAAGCTCCTCTACTCGGGGGGGAGGTCGCCTGCTCGCGCTCGTGAGCGTCCTCGACCTAGGCACCCACCTCAGTCTCGGCTCCCCGAAGTCTGCAAAGTTGCTCCTCCTGCTGAATCGTCAGCTGAGTCCTCCGCCTCCGCTCCTGAATAGCGCGAAGGCGGGCGAACTCCTCCCATAAAGACGCAAGCTCAGTCATCCAGGCGTCCTGAGGGAGACCAAATGCATGCATCTGGCAATGTTACACCAAGTTGAGGACCATTGGCCACTTCATCCCAAGGGCCAGGAAGCTCTGAAGCAGCTTTGCAGCCTCACTAGCTGAAGCTAAAACAAAGAAAGGAGTTGCCTCAGCCCGTGTACGACCGACATCAACCTAGACCAACACGCTCTAAGGGCTGGTCTACATCAACCTTGGCTATCACAAGTTAGCGGCTAGCCAGCTTCAACCTTCGGTCACACACCTCAGCGATTAGCCGACGCATCCTTAGCGACACCTCCATAGTTAGCCAGCTTTAACATTCGGCGACATACCTCAGCGGTCAGCCGACACGTCGACATGTTCGGCTACACATCTCAGTGGTCAGCCGACACATCTTCAATGATACCTCAGCGGTCAGCCGACACAACGACTTTGGCCAACACACCCCCAAGGGTCGGCCAATGTCAGTTTCCAGCTATCACAGCTTAACAGTCAATCAACAACGACTTAGACGGGTGTGTCTCTCCGAGGCAAGCCTACATCAACTTCGGGCCAACAAGCCTCTCAGAAGCAAGCCTACATCAATTCCGAACCAACAAGCCTCGCCGAGGCAGGTCCGTAGCAACTTCAAGCCAACAAGCCTCACCAAGGCAAGTCGACAACAACTTCGGGCCAACAAGCCTCGCCGAGGCAGGTCTACATCAACTTCGGACCAACAAGCCTCTACGAGGCAGGCCTGCATCAACTTCGGATCAATATGCCCTAAGGGTCAGTCCGCATCAACTTTGGCTAATGCACCTCCAAAGATTGGCCAACATCTAATTTCAGACCAATACGCCCTAGGGGATGGTATACATTAGCTTTGGCCAATATACCCTAAGGGTTGGTCAACATCATCAACATCAGGTCAAAGTGCCTCGCTGAGATAGGCCTATATTACTTCTAAACTGGTGGGTCTCACTGAGACAAGCATGCATCAACTCTCAGCCTTCCGGAAAGCAATGAAGCAGTGAGGTGCAGTCTTACAATGATCTCCCCATGTAGCAAAGACTCTGGAGAAATCAAAAATGACGGAGAGCACGGACCGTCCGCCTCCGCCTTCGGCTTCGACGAACGCTCCGTGGGGGGCATTTGTTGGCAACAATTGTTGCCTACCTACATGTAGGGTGGACTGCTCCCTGTCCGAGCCACCTACCCGGGGTGGAGATCTGCCAGCAGAAACAGCAAGGATTTCCCCACCTCTCCGGGATGAACCACCTGCCCGAGGTGGAGTTATTCCAGGAAGGGCCACCCCGGGGTGAACTCCCCAGCAGCAGCAACAGCACAGTCCAGACCTCCCCAAGGTGCAACTTAACCGGTGAAACAGACCTGCAGGTGTAGCAGCAGAGGCACGTGAGGGAGATCTACCAAACCAGACCTCCCGGGGTGAGACATATCTACAGGTGCAATAGTAGACCTCCCTGCATGCAAGCAAGGCCCTAGAGGGACCTTCCCGGGGTGAAATGGCAAATGGGGTGTGGTCACCCCACTCTTCCCCCCCCCCCCCGGTCACCTCCTCGGCCATTGGTGGTTTTAAGAGAATGTTCACCCCCTCTCTCACTTAATATGCAACATAAAATGGGCCAGCAGGAAGATAAAGGACCCACCCGGGGTTGGGGGAACCTGTCCGGGGTCGGGGGGACCCACCCGGGGTCGTCCGACCCAGGGGAGGTCTACGCGCAGCCGGGCATGACCTGCCCGGGGTCATCCACCCCAGGGAGGTTCCCCCGGGCCGTCTCTCTCCGCGCACGAAAACCAAGAAAAAAGAAAAAAAGGAGGAAAATGACCTCCCCGGGGTCATTTTCACCCCGTTTGACCCGTATGGGTTCAAACACCCTCTCGTTTAACCCGTACGGGTCCAAACACCCCCGGGTGGCCTCCTACTTCTATAAATAGACCCCCAAGGGTCCAGAACGAGCATTCAGAACCTACGGAGCACACTTGAAGCATCCAGGATTTCGAAGCTTGTTTGTTGTTTTGACCCGTGAGGGGTAAGTCCCCGGGTCTTGTGTATATGCCCCTAGGAGGGTATTTTTGTCATTATGTCCCTCAGTGGGCCATGTTGTAAGTTTCTACGTTCTGGGATGACTAAATTACGTAGTTTCGTCCGTATAACGGGGGAATTACAAAAATGTCCTCTCTGGAGCCCGAGAAACAAAAATGTCATGTTCTTTGCCGTTATACCCTGCAACTTCTTGTAATTAGGGCTACGCCCCTACTTCAAGTGCTGCTGTGGATTCTTGTACAGTCGACAACTCGCCGACAACCCTCGTACCCACTTGGGCCATAAATATATTCAATGTACTCCAAGGATTGTCTGTGTACGCCGATCGGGGGGGAATTATAAGAAAACCCCTGACTTTTAAAAATTACATATATACCCCTCCTTGGGCAAGATTGACACATGTGAGCCTTCTATGAAGCCCTTGTCACTCCTTCAGCTTGGGGACGTGGTCAGTCAGTCCGACACTCAGATGTCACCCCAACCTTGGGTCTATGTAGGGTGTGGTAAAATTACCAAAATACCCCTGCGACCTAGAAATAGCCAAGCAGCCCCCGTAACTCTCCAGAAAGAGCCTTGGGAAGTTAGGAACCCGTTCCTACTTCCGTTCCAACGCGGAGTTTTCAAGAATATCCCTGGCCTAGTAAAATTACCAAAATACCCCTGGGAAGGTGAAATTACCGAAATACCCTCGGGGTCCAGAAAATTTCCCTCCACTTTAAAAATGCCTACGGCTTTTGCATCTTTGCATTCATACTCCTAAATCTTAGGGCTTTGCCTGAACTTAAGGCCTTTGATGAAGCCCTAACCTATCAAATGTTGGTGGTAAATGAGTGGTCATGAAGAGTCTCTTGAGTGAATCTGCCCTCCACATCAGAACCTAAGGAGAGGACTTTGAGATTTCTTTGACAGTTAAACAAAGGTGTTCGGACGTTGGGCCGATATAAATCAACACTGACTACGGTCAGTGGAGTGAGGTCCAGCACCCGAACCCAAATTGTCTGATATTATGCGCACCCACGGATTAAACCTCTATATATAGAGGAATGTCTCTTTTCAAAAAAACATTTTTAAATATTTATTTTTCTACGAAAAAATTCGTGTTCCACACCCGACTCCCCTATTCATACTCATTTTGTCGGTGGAGAAGGATCCTGAAGCCCAATCTACATTCTTCTTCTTCACCATCGTTCTAGAGATTTCAAACCGACAAATACTTCCTCCGGATGCCTCTGGGCTCTTCTTTACTGTTCCAGAAATCTCCTTTACAGCTAAAGCTTCTTAGAATTACAATAGATACACACACACCCCCCCAACAAATATATCCACTATTGTAAACTTAACTATAGATAAAAAATCATTCAAATCAGATATCAAAAACACATAGCACATGATACTATAAATTGCACTATGTGAGCACTTCAACTTATGTTCATCCGATGCATGAGAAATAAATACCAAAACTGTATGATTTTGAATCCATAAATAGTTTACTAAAAATAGAGAAGACTTAATATTGTAGATTGCAAATTGGAGATTGAATCATGTGTTTTTAGAGTAGGTGATGTCATTCTTATTTTGCCACTGATGACAGAGGGAGAGAGGAATGCTATAGTGTGACCAGGCCTTCTCATGCAACTTGGTCACACTGTAGCATCCATCATCAGATCCATAGATGGCAGTATCGGCCGAAATCGATACGTTTCGGCCGAAACGTATCGATTTCGGCCCATATCGAAACCGTTTCAGACCTGCTCACTGTAGCAGGCTCGAAACTAAAAATAAATAAACAAATAAATGGTTTCGGACCGAAGCCGACCAAAACCGGACCTGCTCACTATAAATTTTGCCTTTTTGAATGTTTTGAACTGGTTTAGGCCGAAACCGAAATCGGTACGTTTCGATTCGATCCTGGCCGAAACCGATACCGAAACTGGTACTGCCATCCTTGATCAGATCTAAATCCAATGTTTCTCTATCTGTTCCATTGCAAATTGTTAGAAGGATTGGGGAGAAACTAGAGGGCACCCCTCTCCAATAGTATTGCCATATATATATATATATATATATATATGAGACCCTAAATAGGGCAAGGCCAACAGACCGATTTCCTACTCCTAATAGGATACAAAGGAAAGGTTGTACATCACACAAGATACGCAAGATCTACGAGATCTCTTTTAACAACACCCCCCATCAAACTCACAAGATCATACACCGAGAGTATGCCAACAAGCTCTCTGAAGTGTCGAGTCATCTAAGACTTGGTGAATAGGTCATTGACAGAGGAAATATGAGGAAGTGACAAATTGCTGAAGAGGTATTGCTAGTAGATGAAATGACAAGCAATCTCAATGTGTTTAGTTTGCTCATGAAAGACCAAATTGCCTATGATTTGAAGAGCACTCTACTTTTTACAATAGTGGAGCTGAGTTGGAGAAGTCACGTCAAAATCTTATAAAAGACTGAGAGAAAACGAGCGCACGGAAAAAGAGAACGTGAAGAGGCCGCGATTCTAATCCCAAAAATGACCCAGCCCTCAAATGTATATATATTCATCATCAAAAATTCCCATAAAGACCCTTCCTAAAAGAGTAAATAATAAAAGAAACATCAAATAGAACTAAAGACAACTTAACAAATAAATGGCAGAGCTGTCCCTACTCGCTATAAAGATGATGGAGCCCAACGATCTTAGTAGATGTGTCAGCCATAGAACAATAGTCAGCCTTGGTGTTGGAGCAAGAGATGACAACCTATTTCTTGCTTCGCAAGGAGATGAGAGAGGAACCGAGGAAGATGCAAAAGCCCGTGGTGGAGAAACGATTAGTAGGATCACCAGCCCAATCAACATCAGTATATGAATGAAGCTTCAAAGTGGCACTGGGTAATATAAACAAGGAATCTTGAATGTTGCCATATAGATACCAAAGCACATGCATATGTGAATCAAAATAGATTGGCGTAGGGCCATTGACAAATTGACTAAAAATATGCATGGCATGAACAATGTCAGGATGAGAAATAGTCAAATACATGAGCTCCAACAAACTAACAATAGCCTTTAAGATCCTCTAAGGAAACACCATCAAATGGGCAAAGCTTGAGATAAAACTCTATGCCTCTCTTTGGTATTGGTTTATCCCGGGGTTAGCTCTAAGTTAACTCCGGGATAAGCTTTTTTGTACTTTAGTAAGGAGTTAGTGTTAGTCGGGTTAAGTTAAGGGCTAACCCAGGGATATTCCTGGGTTTTGAAACCCACACCCAAGGGTGGGTTAACCTCCTACCTCAATAAATGCTCAATTAAATGTGTCTCTCTCTCTCATAATAAATGCTATTTCTCTCTCTCATTATTACTAGGTTAACCTACTCTTTACCAAATCATACTAGATTAAAATTAGGTTAGCCCACATCCTTACTCCCAGATTAACTACCCTCCTACAAAATCAAAAATGGGTTAATTCCGGGCTACTTTAATCGGGTTGACTTAGCCCATCTTTAACCTAACTCCATACCAAAGCCACCCTACAAGAGTGCAAACCGTGTGAGAGTCAAAGAGAGTAGCATGTTAAAGAAGGTTGCTGATATACTTCTGTTGAGACAAGTAGTATCACAAGAGGCAAAGGCAACCTCAAGACCAAGGAAGTAACACAGACCCAAGGTCGATCACCTCAAACTACTGATGGAGGCATTGCCTAAGAGAGGCAATGGCCAGAACGTCGTCTCCAGTGATGATCATGCTTGTCAATGTAAAGGAGGATGGCACGACTATGAGGAGTCATAAACAAAAAGAGTACAATCCTCTACACTTTCACAAAAACCAACATCAAGAATAACATGATGGAACTGCTCAAACTGAGCTCTGGAAGCTTGTTTGAGTCCCTAGAGAAACCTACAAAGGCGGCAGATATGGTGTGGTGGTATAGTAAGATCAAGAGAAGGCTATAGCTAGACTTCCTCAGAGAGGCCACTACGAAGAAAGACGTTCTTTACGTCAAGCTGATAGAGAGGCCATCGAAACACAACCGCAATAGCAATATGGGTACGAACAATAGTCATTTTGGCCATTGGAGCAAAAGTCTCCTCATGATCAATGTCATAATCCTGAATGAAACCTCGCGTCACAAGCCAAGCCTTATGATGTTCAATGCTACAATCAAACTTTGTTCTAAACTTGTAGATCCACTTGCAACGAACATGAGTACATGAAGACCCTTCCTAAAAAGGTAAAATACAAAAGAAACATCAAATAAAACTAAAGACAACTTCTTAACAAATAAATGGCAGAGCTGTCCCTACTCACTATAAAGATGATGGAGCCAAACGATCTTAGTAGACGTGTCAGCCATAGAAAAGTAGTCAACCTTGGTGTTGGAGCAAGAGATGAGAACCAATTTCTTGCTTCGCAAGGAGATGAAAGGAACCGAGGAAGATGCAAAAGCCTGTGGTGGAATAATGATTAGTAGGATCACTAACCCAATCAACATCAGTATATGTATGAAGCTTCAAAGTGGCACTGGACAATATAAACAAGCAATCTCGAATGTTGCCATATAGATACCAAAGCACATGCATATGTGCATCAAAATAGATTGACGTGGGGTCATTGACAAATTGACTCAAAATATGCATGGCATGAACAATATCAGGTCAAGAAATAGTCAACTGCATGAGCTCCAACAAACTAACAATAGCCTTTAAGATCCTCTAAGGAAACACCATCAGATGGACAAAGCTTGAGATAAAACTTCATAAGAGTGCAAACCGTGTGAGAGTCAAAGAGAGTAACATGTTAAAGAAGGTTGTCGATATACTTCTGTTGAGACAAGTAGTACCACAAGAGGCAAAGGCAACCTCGAGGCCAAGGAAGTAACACAAAGACCCAAGGTCCATCACCTCAAACTACTGATGGAGGCATTGCCTAAGAGAGGCAATGGCAAGAATGTCGTCTCTAGTGATGATCATGCCGTCAATGTAAAATAGGATGGCACGACCATGAGGAGTCATAAACAAAAAGAGTATAATCCTCTACACTTTCACAAAAAACCAGCATCAAGAAAAACATGATGGAGCTGCTCAAATTGAGCTCAGGAAGTTTGTTTGAGTGCATAGAGGAACTTACAAGGGCGGCAGATATGGTGTGGTGGTGTAGAAAGACCAAGAGGAGGTTGTATGTAGACTTCCTCAGGGAGGCCACTATGAAGAAAGACATTCTTTACGTCAAGCTGATAGAGAGGCCACCGAAAAACAACCACAATAACAATATGGGTATGAACAATAGTCATTTTGACCACTGGAGCAAAAGTCTCCTCATGATCAATGTTATACTCCTGAGTGAAACCTCGAGCCACGCCGAGCCTTATGATGTTCAATGCTATAATCGAACTTTATTCTAAACTTGTAGATCCACTTGCAACAAACAAGAGTAATGACGAGAGGAAATGGAACAATATCTCAAGTATAAGTCTGCTAAAGAGCTTGAAGCTCCTTATTCATGGTCTCCTGCCACTCAAGAAATTGTATTGCTAGACCATAGGTATGAGGCTCTTGGTATAGGTGTGAAAGGGAAAAATTGTGGAGAATATGAATCAGCCGTCAAACCTATCAGGAGAATGATGATCACAAAGGGGTTAATGCCATAGAGGATCTACAAGAGGAAGAGCAAGATGAAAAGTGGGCAAGACATGTCCATTAGAGGCACCAACATCATTAGCTAGGGCCACTAAAATATCGTCGGGATCCTAAGGGCGATGATTGCAAACATGAGCAATAGAAGGATAAGGAGAATAATGAGGGTTCAAGGGGACAAGGAATAAGGGTAGAAGCAGGCTCAATAAAGGGGAAACCTAGAATGATAGGAGGCAGAGGAGAAGGATCTGAAATATATAGAAAAGAAAGATCATAAGAAAAAAAAAAGAAGAGGATGCCTTCAAAGAAGGTGATCTGATGATAGATGCAAAGATGACAAGTAGATCATGCAATCATAGCAACCATATCCATGATGCTCCATGTTATACCAGAGAAAAGTACACAACCGCTTGAAGAGAGAGCTTGGTGAGTTCATGGGGTAGAAAAAGAATGAAGTAAGTGCAACCAAAGGTGTGAAAATCATGATAGTCAAGAGGTGAAGCATAGAGGCGCTCATAGGAGAAACAACTAGAAAGGATAAAGGACAGAGGTGATATTAATAAGGCAAATAGAAGTAAGAATGGCTTTTGCCTAAAAAGCACGAGGAACAGAGATAGAGGTGAGAAGAGTCTGAGTAGTGTCAAGCATATGATGATGCTTGCACTCAGTAATGCCATTTTACCGAGTGTATGGATAGGGCTACTGAGGGAGGGTCCTATAAGAAGATAGGATACCCTGAAAGTCAAAAAAGAGGTATTTGTGAACACCATTAGTGTGAAGAACATTAATGTCACAGTGAAATGAGGTCTAAATCATCTCAAGAACATACAATAAATGAATAAAAGGTCAGATCTCTTGTGCATGAGATAAACCTAAGTGAAGTGACTACAATGATCAATAAAACATAGTAAAGAAATTTTGTCATAGAAGGCCAAGGCGTGGGCCCTCAAATATCAGAATGCACTAAATCAAACAGTTTTCAAGATGTGGACTCATGAGTAGAGAAAGATAGGCTGGGGTGCTTAACAAGCTTACATCCTCACAATTAGATAACCAATAATAGACTACTGTGAGACTAAGACACTAGTCTGAAATAAAAAACATACAAGCTTCTGAAAGATGACCAAGATGACGATTCCATAAGTCGGTAACAGAAAAGGAAGAACCATGAAGGCAAGATGAGGTGATGACCTATGGAGAAAAATGTAGTGACTCTAAACAGTACAAACTGCCCACTCCATGACCGATTCCAATTCTCTAACCAATATGTAGATCTTGCACAAAACAAGAAGCGGAAGTGAATGAGATAATATATCCAACATCAATAAACCGACTAATGGAATTAAATTCATGGAAAGTTTACGAATATAAGACATGAGAAAAAGAGCCGGGAGGCTAGAAAAGTAAAACTAGCGAGTAATGGTACCACATTGAGAAACATGAAGAGTGTCATCAACAATGTAAATCTGCAAGTGAACAGAAGTAGAACAATTTACAAGCAGTGAGCCATCTGAAGTCATATGGTGAGAAACTTTAAAGTCTAAAATCTGGGTAGAGATAGTACAATGGTGGGAGACATGGCAGAGGATTCAGTGAAGGGATTAGCAGGCTGAAGGAGGTGTTGAAGTTGAGAAGCAAGCTGAGTTTGTTGGGTGGCCAACTGTCACATTAGGAATGGCAGTGGATGTGGCCAATGTATTCTGAGAACAGGACTCAACATCAGAGATGGCAGCAGTGAGGCGAGTGGAATGAGTCTGCTGATGACGAAGAAGCTTTAGCATCTCGACGATGACCTCGATCATGACAATAACAATAATCAAGTTGAGCCACAGAGCCATTGGTATCCCTAAAAGTCTGAGAAGGAGGATGATCTGGTTAAGCTAGCCAAATGGACCAAGAATGGATCCGATGGGAACCCGACATGACTTTCTCCATCCGACAGGGCCACAAGTCCCAGGGATACCCTAGCCACAGGTTCACAGGCCGGCAGGGACGATGGTAGCCAGCGACATTGGAAAGGCTGATGACAGCGATGGGAAAGCAAGATGTCAAAACCGCTGCAAGAAGGAACTGCAAGGATGAAAGGGGACGTGGCTCGATGGAATGGAGAGAAGTTCCCAGATGGGCGGCCCGTAGCAAAGGTGGATGGTGTTAAGATGGGAAGACAACAGCGGTAATGGCTTGAGGAGATCAGTCACTTGATTCAGAGACGAAGAAAAGGATGAAGACTGTAATACCGTAGGTCCCAGGATCAAGGCCTAAGTTTGATACCATGTTACAATGAAAGAATTGAGGAGAAAATGGAGGGCACCCCTCTTCAATAGTATTGCCATCTATGCAAGTAGAAGAGGCCCTAAATAGGGCAAGGCTAATAGGCCAATTTCTAACTCTTAATAGGATACAAAGTATGGAAGGAAACGATGTACATGAGTACACAAGATATTAACGATCTATGAAATCTCTCTTAACACGAATGATGAGCATCATGATTTCCACAATCCTCTCTCTCTCTCTGTCTCTCCTTCCCTCCCTAGCTGGCTAATTGAAAGCGGTGTAGACGCCCCTAATCTCCCCATCGATGCTCATCTTCACCCCAATGTTACCCATCTTCACCAATGCCCTAGCGAACTCTACGTTGAACCTCAACCCCAACAGTCCCCGAATGGGCCTAGAGAAGTGCTATACGAACACCATGGTGGAGATGTCAGTCCATAGCTTTCAACTAGCTATCTACGGAGGGAGAGAGAGTGTAAGGAGTGAGGGGGCCCAAACAGAGAGACAGATTTGATCTGGATGTAGATTAAAAATGAGAAGTTGATAACTCTAGCTTCCCTCCTGAAGATCCTGTCTACACATGCTTAGAAGTTTGTGAATGAGATGACAACAAATTGTTTCGCAAACCATGGTTTGCTGACTCGGACCGGCTCAACTCGACTCAGGCGACTCATACTGGATCATGGAAAACCTGAGCCATGATCTAGGGCGGATCTATCTGATCCGATATTAATTATTTAAACAATACTATATTATTTTAGAATTATTTTATTTAAAAAATATAATTATAATATAATGATATAACATTAGCCATGGATCTTGCATTTCATGGATGAAGAGCATAAAACTCTATTTTCGAGTTTAATGATTACCTAAATAATGATATAATATTTAAAACTACTTAAAATGAAAAAAATAGATTATAACATTATATTATTGACTTAAGTAATTTATGTATCATAACTAGGTCAAAATCTAGAGTAAAATACCTTAGATTTTCATGAAAGTTTAATTTTAAAAATAAAATGCCACAAATTGCTTGAATTGTGCTACTGGCCGAGTCGGCCCGATCCAGTCCAAGTCGGGATGACTCATATCGGATCATGGCCCGCCCGAGTCGAGCTGGACCAGTGATCCGGTAAACCTTGTCCCTAACTATGAGTTTGAGAAGTTGTATTGCCACTTTCATAATCCCTTCACAACATATTAGACTAAGGGTGTGTTTGGAATATAGTTGCAAGAAACACTCATAGAAGTGAGAAACGTGTTTCCTGGGAAACACGTTCAGGAAACGAATTCGATGCATTTGGGAAACACCTGAGAAATGTCCCCTTGTTTCCCATATGCATTTTTATGGGTATTTTAATCATTTAGGAAGATATATTAGTAACTTAAGGGTATTTTAATCATTTTAGAAATACAGGAGATACACTTAGAGCTAAACCTTCCTAAAATGATTAAAATTCCCCTTGTTTCCCATACATATACTGTTTCTCATTTCTCACTGAATTTTAGAGTCTCGTTTCTCGCTTTCATTTCATGTTTTGTTTCCCGCTTTCGTTTCCCATGTTGGTAACTATAGTTTGGAATCGCTGCCAAAGGGGATTCCAATCGTTGGAGTCCCCCGACATAGCTTGAGCTATCTCAAACGTATCATGTTGGCATTGGCTTTTGTGAACTATGGATCATTAGAGTGGAGTGTTGGGAAAATATATTTTCCCATAAATTAATTATTTTGTGTTATGACAAAATAAATTTATTAATAATTATCCCAGCTGGCTAAGTAAGTTTACATGTTTAACTTAATTCAAGGCTCCATAAACATAACCTTGGAATTAAGATTAAATTTAATATATGGGTTAGAATTAATCAAGAAAGCATTAGAAGCATACATGCATTAGAAGCAAAATCGTCTAAGACAAAACCCATCAGACGAAGAGATCAGGATTAGAAGATAAATCGTCTAACAGGAAACCCACTAGACATAAACTCAAACATTAGACGATATTTCGTCTAACCAAACGACGACAAAGAAACTTCATGTAATAGTGAAAACAGAAAGCATCATACGATATTTCGTCTACCCAAAGAACTTCATCTATCCGGAAAGCAGAAGGTCATTAGACGATATTTCGTCTAATCGGATAACGACAAAAGAACTTTGTCTAATCTGGAAAGCAGAAGGCCATTAGACGATATTTTGTCTAACCAGATAACGACAAAAGAACTTCGTCTAATTCGGAAAACAGAAGACATTAGATGATATTTCGTCTAACCGAATAACGACAAAAGAACTTCGTCTAATCGGGAAAACAGAAGGCCATTAGACGATATTTCATCTAACCGGATAACGACATAAGAACTTCGCCTAATCTGGAAAGCAGAAGACCATTAGAAGATATTTCGTCTAACCGGATAAAGACAAACGAACTTCGTCTAATCTGGAAAGCGAAAAATCGTTAGAAGATTTTCTTCTAATAGAAAAACGACAAAAGAAGTTCGTCTAATCTAGAAAGGGGAATGCGTTAGAAGATATTTCTTCTAACAAGAAAATGACAAATGAACTTCGTCTAACCTAGAAAACGGAATGCCATTAGAAGATGTTTCTTCTAATCCACTAAACAGCAAATTCTATCGTTTAAAGTGATTTCATCTAACAAACGATATTGTGTTCTTTTTAACTTGATCAAAAGCTTAACTTGTTGACTATGCTTTATTTTAAAACCACAAAATGACATATGCACAGTAGACAACCTATGATCAACAGTTACATGCTACAGCGCCATGCACAAAGACGATGTTCCCTTCAGTTAAATCATTTGAAATATTGCATGTCCTTAACAATATACATAAAGCGATATTTATGAACGATAAATGATGATCATACTGCTACATATGATCCGCACAATATCCGTTGGAATACTCTCACAATAATGACATATAAAACATGCATAAAATACTATGTCTGTGTGAGATATAATATACGTATAAGTCCTGCAATACATTAGCTGTATTTCAGCTACAACTTGGACTTGTATTTTGAATATTTCTATTTTATATCACGTCCCTATATGGGACATATTTTAAGCAAGGATTGCCAAATCGAATCGGATTGGATCGCCCGATCTGATCGGATTTCGGGCAGTCCTATCCGATCTCGAGCCGACCTTGTTCGATCGCAGATCGGGATCGGCTGGGTCGATTCGGATCACCCTTGGGCCGATTCGGCCGATTTGGCGCAATTCCCAACCAGGATCAGCTAGCTCCTCCCCAATCTCTAACCATGGATTGGCCTGGATCCCCAAATGAAGAAGAAGACCCTTATATTAAAAAAAAAACTAATTTTGTGCGAAAAAGGAGAAGGATCCGGCGAAATCTATAACCAAGGCCTAGATTGGCCTGGATCCTCAATCAAAGTCGAAGAAGAAGAAGATGACGACGATGAAGAAGAGGAAGAAACAACAAAATACCTACCTGCGACAAGCTGCCCTCGTCGACACTGTTGTTGACCTCCTCCACCTCCCGCCATTTGCTCCACCTGCACAGTACGAGGGCTTGCCGCCGCTGCACCGCAAACAGACGTTGTCGCAGTGCCGTGAAGACGTTGCCGCAGCTGCTCCTCCGCCTCCTAAGATCCTACGAGAGAAAGGGGGAAAGAAATAGGGTTTCCATGGAAATTGTACAAAACACCTTAAAAAATAAGACTATAAAACTTAAACTATTAAACAAATGAAATAATACCCAATCCGGATCGAGTTTTGGGCCCCGATTCTAGCCCGATCCGTGATCCTGCCTTCCTTAATTTTGAGAAGTGTTTCAGAATACACAGGCGGGGCAGCAGAATTAGCTTGCACAAAAGTAGTAAAAGGACAAACAGAATATCAGTGGTAGATGATATGCTTCACCTACTACCATGAGAACGATGTGCACTAACTTGCAAGGAGGCGGAAACTTAGAAGTCGTACGTTGTGACTAGAATCAGATCGTTGGATGGAAGAAGCGTCTAACATATACTTGAAGCCTGCGGCTATAATAGCTAGGAGTTCTGAGAAGAACGAAACAATCAACAATGGAGGAACAAATCTAAGCATGAACTCAAGCTCTCTTCTTCCCTCTAGCGATCACAAGCTTCTTACCCATTCAAGTCTGAGAGGAGACTTCACCACACTCAAAGCATCATCCCTGAAGTCCCTCATCTTAAGAAACACTCAAGAAGAGGAACCTGATCATCCACGACACGACATTTTCACTGCCTTCCTCCTCTATCTGCTAGTTGTTTTTTTGTATTGTTCCACTAGCTGCTCATCTAGGAGCACAATTGTAGTAATTCACGTCTGTTCAGTAGAGAACCTATTGAGCATTAGTTGCCCTAAGATAACCTGCACTGGGTGTGCAAGGTTGGGTTGCTGATACCGTGTGATCAGTTGCTGGGTTTGTTGAGACCCGTAAGATCAACTAAGGAGTTGGCCCTGGAGAAACAGCAGATGTAACCTTTGGTTAGAAAAGGTTAGTGGAACCCTAAACGAGTTGCAAGAGACTAGATGTAGGGAAGCCTAGTAGGGCTGACCGAACCAATATAAAACCCGGTGTTTTCCGTGGTGTGATTGTGTTTCTCATATCTCATTTCCGCTGTGTTTATCACTTAATGTTTAACATTTTTAATTTTTAATATGCTATTATTTGCAAAGGCACACCTATTCTCTCCCTCTATGATGTGCCCCGACTACTAACAGAGAGAGAGAGAGATAGAAGAAAATCAGAGAGAAAATGTGGAGAAGATCACGAGGACCAACTTCTCACCACTCTCCAGTCTCCAAGTGATTTTTTGGGGTGTTTTACCCAAAATACCAAAACCAGAGTATGGGTTTGACCAAAACTATGGTGGGTTCAAAGGACTTTTGAGTCATTTCACACAGGTTGGCTTCATGGGTCTCCCAAATTGGATTTTTAGGAGGAAACATCATCATTACTAATCTATACTATTTTCCAGGCATGCCAAAAAGTGGATTTTTTGTTAATCTACTCCAACCATTAGTGTTTCCAAATGCACCCTAAGATTACATCCAAATCCTCACCAAGGATCAAATTTCACATAATTGATAACTGTCTGAAAGACAACGAAAGTAGAGCACACTGGTATAGAGAATGGTATTGAGACATTTACATTGACATGATCAGAATCAAACAAAAATTCTGCTCAGTAAATTGTTGGATGAAACCACTAAAAATGCTATTTAATCATCAGCTATCAAATATGATGATTTATTCTTTGGATTTCTGCCACTTACTTGACAACTACGATGCCATCTGATGCAATTCTTAATCTCTCATCAATGCAAAGTTCACTTGAGTTTCCAAACGCTTTGTCACCATCACTGTACATCAACTATCAAAGCCAAATATAGTAGCATTAAAAACAAAGTAGAACAAAAGAAGCACAAAATAACCTCCAAATCATCTCCTACCTGCAAATCTTCCTTCCCGAGTGAAATAAAACCATTTGATAAAACCCTTCTGTTCCTCAGATGTGAAACTCCCAGCATCTCTCCATTTCTTATCACCTGCCATAAACAGGTAAAATGCAGTTGGCTCATAGAAGCAATCACTAATTCAGCAGAGAATGAATGTACCCAAAATATAAAATCAGCAGAAACAAAATACACCATTCTGAGAACATTGAAGGGTTATCATCTCATGTTATCTTTAACCTCATTGATATTTCATACTGACATTAGCAACGCCCTGATTTGGAGAAAAATGTTACACTTGTTTCATAAGCAGCTCTCTTCAGTACCATTTTTAAGAAATGCTCCAATTAAAAATCTGAAAAGCACGACACAATCTCATGTAATATGTAGCTCAAAACATCAAAATAATCAATGCACGACAAGTGGACCTGCATCACATGTGATGGAGAGATCAAGGCACAGTGGAAGGAAGAAAGACTCCCCTCCCGCCTGCACCCTGTCTCTTCGCTGCAGTCTCTGCTGGTGGCCTCTCCGACGGTCCCGGGTTGCTTGCCGGTGCCTGCCTCCTCCCCGCCAGCGCCGGCGGATCCTTGTGGCGCACATGCTTTTCTCCCCTTGCCCTGCCGTGGCGGGAGGACAGCACTTTGCTGGGTCTGGCTGGAGATGGCTCGGAGAAGGGGAAACAGGTGATCCCGGTGCCGTTGTTGTATGAGGTCGAGCCTACCAGGAGGAGACGGAGGACTGGGCTACCCTCTATCAGCCGGATCCCCTGCCCCGGAGTCTGGAAGCGGTCTCTCCCCCGTCACATGCCCTGGGACTCACTGGTATGGGCTGCCAGGGTGCAGTTTCTGTCGCGGCTATTTCCGAAGGGGGGGGGGCACTCAGGCCGTGGAATTGTCTGAGGAGGGCGAGCCCTCCCTCATGCTGGTGCCAGCCCTAGAGGCTTTTAGCTGGGAGCCGGGGGAAAGTCCACGACAGTGCCAACTCTGTCTAGGATGGTTACCTCGATGGCTTGAAGCTGCTATTGGAGGAGGAAGTCGGTAGAGGAGGGGGTGACCTGCAACCTGAGCGGGGTTGCTCAGAGGCAGAAGCAGGCTGGGGACGGAGGCAATGAGGGAGTTGCTGAAGGTAGTGAAAAATTTGTCTACTGAACAGGTGAGAGAGGTGGCGAGAAGGGTGGGGACCTCCTTCTCGGCTGCAGAGAAGAACTTGAGGGGGGCCTTTTCGAAAATTAATAAGAGATGGTGTGCGAGTATTCGGGGGGGGGGGGGGGGGGGGATGGAGAGAAGGGTGGGGAGGAGAGGGACATTCCAAGTTCTTAATGATTGTCTCACAGAATGTGAGGAGGCTTGGAGTGGAGAAGAGGAGGGAGGTAACGAAGCTGATTTGGAAGTGCAAAATTGACATTCTTTGCATTCAGAGACTAAGTGTGAGGGGGGTGGTGTCGCCCTATTGAGGGAGATTGGTGATGCCCGCCTTGTGGATTGCTTCCCCGACAGTGGGTAGGTCCGGAAGTATTATGATCCTCTGGAAGCCGTATGAGGTGGAGGAGGTGGTGCAAGACAGGTAGGTGAGCAAATGGGCCATCTCTTTGCATTTTAGGAACATCAGGGATGACTTCTCCTGAGACTTTAGTAGGGTGTATGGCCCTCAGCCCAGGGAGAAGAAGCGATTGCTGTGGGATGACTTGATTCGCCATCACCCTTCCTCTCGACGACCTTGGTGTGTTGGAGGGGACTTCAATACAGTGGCGGTCCCGTGGGAGAGGACGAGAGATGGTACTTATGCAACAGACATGGAGGACTTCTCTAATTTCATCCAGGAGGCAGCTTTGGTGGACATTGGCCTGGCCTGTGGTCATTTCACTTGGTCCAACCGTCGAGCTAATGCTTCCGCTCTAGGCTAGACAGGTTTCTGGTTTTCATGGAGTGGGAGAACCACTTTCCTCATGTGCAGATGCTACCTCTGGCAAGATCTGTCTCAGACCACAAACCTATCCTTCTAAAAACTAGTCGTGTGCATAATGGGCATTATGATTTCAAGGTTGAGAAGTTTTGGTTTAGAGAGGCTAACTTTACGGAGACTATAATAGGTGCTTGAAATGAACATGGTTTGGGTTCTTCTGCTATGGCTACTTTGGTAAGAAGACTGAGGCACGCTCCTCAAGTTCTCCAGGCTTAAGGAGCTGATAGAACCCTTTCAAGGAGGGCAACAAAAGACAGAATTCTTCAACAGCTTGAAGGTTTTGATTGTTTGGAGGAGGCAGGTCTTATGGATGATGAGGACAGGAGATTCAAAGATTCCTTGAGGGAGCAGCTCGATGAGATTCTTAGTAGGGAGGAGATCTACTGGAGACAGAGATTGGGGGACAAGTGGATTAAAGAAGGGGGCTAAAACACTGCGTATTTAGCATATGGCTTCAAGGAGGAGAGTCAACACCATCACTTGCATCAAGGTGGGTGATCTCTCCTTCTCTTCTGATGAGGAGATTAGAGGACAGGCAAGAGACTTCTACTCCAGACTATTTACAGAAGATGAGTTTTGTAGGCCGAGAATTGCAAAGGATCCTCTCCCTTACCTCTCCCCTGAGAAAAGGGATGCTATATCCCAGCCCTTGTCAGAGGTGGAGGTCACCAAGTGGTCTTCTCTGTTGCAAGGGATAGAGCTCCAGAGCTAAATGGTTTCCCCCTAGCCTTCTTTCAAAAGTGTTGAGAGGTCATCAAAGGTGATCTTGTGGCAACTGTGAAGGAGTTTCAGGAGGGGAGGGCTCACTTGGGAGGTATCAATAAAACCCTTCTGGTTCTTACCCTAAGAAGTCAAGTGCTCAAGAATATCAGGACTTTAGGCCGTTGAGCTTGCTGAATGGTACCTACAAGATCATCACCAAATTACTAGTAGGGAGATTGGTCAGTGTTATTGATAGATTAGTCAGCTGCTTCCAGGAGCCTTCATTAAGGGAGACACGTCCAAGACAACTTCTTGGTGGCCCATGAGTGTTTATTTGCTATGAGGTCTCAGAGAAAGAAAGACGTAGTCCTGAAGCAAGATTTTGAGAAGGCTTGTGATAGGGTTAATTGGCAGTGCCTCTTGATGTGTTGGAGAGGATGGGTGTTTACACACGGAAATTATTTTTACTTTACTTTGTCATATCAATTTCGTTGTGTAGGTAGGGATAAGCTTCCCCCCTTTTTCTTTCTCACATATTAATTAATTCCGCGTGTTTCATTTATCAGATGATTAGGGTTCGTGTATTGGACTTTTTCCCACCGAGTGGGATTGGTGTTAATTTACATCGGACAAGTCCGAACACCTTTGATTAACTGCTAAAAACTTCTTTCCGCCCTTATGGCCCACACCCCAAGACAAGAGAGGTGTGCTTCCACGATTCCTTCTTCAAGCGAGGGTTTATTTACATTTTTCTCTTCAATGAGGACTTAATCATAATTCTCCCTCTGACAAGGGCTTCTTTGCAATTTCCCACATGACTAGGGCGTCATACATGACTCCACGATTTTCCCTTGACTTTTCAGTATTTTCCTAGATTTTTGCAGACATTTGTACAATTTCGAGAAGTTCCGGGGTAAAAACGCATTTTTCCAGACCATGGCCCTGAACTGAAGAATATTTCTTTGCATAAACATTTCTTTTCTTGATTTTCAAATTTTTCTAGAATTTTCTTGAAAAACATGGATTTTTGTACAAATTTGCAAAACCTAGGGGCATAACTGTAATTTTTGAAGCTGTCAGGTGCTTTTACAGAATTTCTTACATAAGACCAAGTTTCCTGGTCTACTCCAAATTTTCTGAGATTTTTGAAGTAGATTTACAGCCAAAATACAAGATTCCTTGATGCCGAAGTCATTCTAGACCATTACACCTTAAAATAAGGGTTTTTCAGCAAAGTTACAATGGGTTTGTGTTACACAAAACCCTGCAATAGCCAAAAGAAGGGGCGCACCTCCTCCTCCTTCTCTTCTTTCAAGTCCCCCTTCTTCTCTTCTCCTCTTCTCTTTTCTTTCTTCTCTTCCAACTCCTCGTCCTTCTCTTTTTTTGAAGCTTGGCCACCCCCTCCTTTTATAGGTGGTGGAGGGTAAAGCAGAGGTAGGGGGCTCCGGTGGATGCACCCCTCCCCTCTGATGGAAGTCGGAGAGGTAAGGGTCTGAACCCCCTCCGGCCTCCTTCCTTTCTTCCTTTTTCCTGTGTTTCTATTTTTTAATGCATGGGGCAAAAAAAATCAGACCGGCGGGGGTTCCCCTTCGGCCGCGCGATGACCGGAGGGGGTCCCTCCAGTCCTATTTTGACAGGAGGACCCCCCCCTCCGGTCTGCACACATCGAAGGGGGTCCCTTCGATCTGTTTTGACCGGAGGGAGCCACCCTCCGGTCATCTGCACACCGGAGGGGGTCCCTCCGGTTCTGCGCAGACCGGAGCCCCCCCCCCCCTCCAATTTGCGGGGAACCTGAGGGGGTCCCCCTCCGGTCCGCGCTTCATTTGAGAGAGAGAGAGAGGGGTGGAGGGGGGTCTTCTAGGTTTCTTGGCCTCATCCAACTATAAAAGGACCACCGTACTTCTGAAAAACCAATTTTTTACCGTTGGTAACACCGGGCTGCAACATGTGGAGCCCTCCTTGGTGGCTTTTGGGCAATTGCTTTATCCAAGGAATAATCACGTTGACCGTCATAAGGATCGGGAAGATCCAAATACTTGTTTGTAGTTGACCTTCCATGCAGGTGAGCGAGATTGCTCTACCCTACGGGTTATTTGATGAAATTTTGCCGCATAAAGCACACATAATATTGCATAGGGATTTATGATGGCGACAACTTTGTCGTTTCGAGGCCATTCATGACACATTGAATTTTCTTCTTTCTTTCTTTTCGAAAAATCCCTGGAAAATACCAGAAATTAATAGCAAGCGGGTCCAACAATGGGCTTCAGGGAGAGCTGGATCAACTGGGTCAGAGCTTACATCTCTTCGGCTTCCTTTGCAGTCCTCGTTAATGGGAAGCCATCCTCTTGGTTCCTTAGTGGTAGGGGGCTCCATCAGGGGGACCCTATGTCCCCACTCCTTTTTGTGCTTGTGGCTAGTGTTTTAAGCAGGGTATGGCTGAGAGCTAAGGCTACTGATTTGATTAGAGGCTTTCAAATGGTCAGAGGGGGTCCCTGCTTTACTCACAATATGCAGATGATACCATCTTGTTCTTGGATGAGGATGAACAACAGTTTTTTACGGTCAGGCTCTTGTTGGAATTGTTAGAGGAGGTCACTAGCCTTAAAGTTAATTTCAATAAGAGCCTACTTGTGGGGGTTAACATGGAGGATGGGCCTCTTCAGACGACGACCTGCTTGTTGGGGTGTAAGATTGGAGAGTTCCTTATTTCCTATCTGGGTCTCCCTCCTACCCCAGGCTCTTCATTTGTCCTAATTGGCTTCCTATTATTCAGAGGTACGAGTCCAAACTGGCTGAGTAGAAGACTAGAATTCTATCTCATGGAGGCAGATTAGTCATGTGTAGATCATTGTTGGATAGCCTCCCTATCTATTTTCTTTCCATGTTTTATTTTCTCCCACTTCCATGTTCTATAATCATTGCACCCTGATGTTAGCCTCTTCTTATCCAGTATGCCAGAGAACTCTAGAAATTCTTGGCATTCTGTTTCAGTCAGATTTCTTCTGAACAGAACAGTCCACCCCGGGCTCTGCTCTGAGTGAACCAGAAATCACACACATTTGCCCGAGTCTTGTAAGCAATCGCATGAAGGCAGGGAAAGCTTCTTTAAGCTCTATATTCAGCAGCCACGGATCTTGCCAAAATTTAGTCTTCCCTCCATTCCCTACACAAATTGAGGCTGAACATCTGTAGAAATCTTTCAGTTTGAGAATGTTCCTCCATATGCTAGACATTTGGTTGCCAAAGGGTCCTTCTGAACACCATCCATTCCATCCCCCCAAGTACTTGTGAACAATAATATTTTTCCACATGGTTGGTTCATCCATGTCTACTCTCCACAGCCATTTCAGTAGTAGGGTTTGATTGATTGCTTCAATTGACGTCAGGCACACTCCACTTCCTCCTTAGACCTGCACACCATCTTCCATGCAATTGGGTGCATACCTTTCTCACCTGGCCCTTTCCCTTTCCAGAAAAAAAGATGCTTTGAGAAACTCAATCTTGGTGCAAACATGTTTTGGAGCCTTGAAGATGGACAGTAGTAAATTGCAAGGTTGGGTAGCACTGTTTTGGACAAGACCCACCTGCCTCCAACGAACAAAAATTTTCCTTTCCAAGCGGCTCTCCGATCCCCAATCTTCTTGACCACTATGTTCCACTCAGAAGACTTCAAGTTGCCAACAATAAGAGGCAGTCCCAGGTATCTAATGAGAAAATTTCTCCATTTAGCCCCTAGAAAGCGGGTGATTAGGTCCTTATCTTCCTCCTTGATGTTGATTCCGACCAGCTCACTCTTCAGAAAATTGATCTTGAGGCCTGTGACAGCCTCAAGCAGTCTTAATATAATTCTTAGGTTGAGTATCTTGTTCATATCAGCTGAAGCAAAGAGAATGGTGTCATCTGCAAATTGTAGGTGTCTGACCTCCTCCCGATCATTCCCTAAAGAAATCCCCCTAATCAAATTTGTAGCCCTTGCTCTTCTCCACCTAGCACTGAACACCTGCCCTAGAATGACAAAAAGCAGGGGTGAGAGTGGGTCCCCCTACCTCAGCCCTCTAGAGCTTCCAAAGAAGCTGTGCAGTGTCCCATTCAGAAACATAGAGAACTTGGCAGTCTGAACACAACTCCGGACCCATTCCACCCATTGATCTTTGAATCCCATGCACCAAAGAGTATGAAACAAACAATCCCAGCCGATTCTATCATATGCTTTTGCAAAGTCTAGCTTGAACAGTACACATTCTTTCTTCTTGATCTTCTGCTCATGTAAACACTATTGGACTGCCATAAAGTTGTCCAATATGTATCTACCAGAGATAAAGGCAGACTGATTGGCATCTACCAGATTACTGATCATATCTTTCAACCTATTCGCCAAGGCCTTGGTGATAATTTTGTACCTCCCATTCAGCAAGCTGATTGGCCGACAGTCATTTAAAGCTTCTGCATTTTCTTTCTTGGGAATTAACACTACAAAGGTGGAGTTGAAGCACCTCACTGCCGTAGGGTTTTTCTGAAATTCTAGAATTGCATCCATCACTCCCCCTTCACCACTTCCCAAAAAAATTGGTAGAATCCCATTTAGAAACCATCAGGCCCAGGTAATTTATTCGGCTCCATGCTGAAAACTGAGTTTTTAATCTCCTCGGTAAAAGGTTTGATGAGATTAAGTGCTGTAATTTCAGAGATCTTATTGAAGCTATCATTGGTCATGTGAGGCCTCCACTCTTCCTCCTTTTTGAATAATTCTTCAAAGTATGAGTATAGATTGTTGAATTTCTCTTTCATTATAAAGGACATCATCTCCCATGTTCAACCTCTGAATGCTCAAAGAGCTTCATTTGACACTTGTCATTGCATGGAAATATGATGTGTTTCTGTCGCCTTCTTTGAGCCATTGCTCCTTTGCTCTTTGTTTCCATTTAATTTCCCCTCTAAAAGACCATTCCTCATATTCCTTCCTCTGAACTGCCCATTGTTCTCTTTCTTCTTCAGATAGAGCTCCTTGGTCATTTTTGATGTCAAATTCTTCAATATCACACAAGAACCTTTGCCTCATTTCAGATGCTTCACCAAATGTTTCCTTGCTCCACACTTGCATCTTTTTCTTGACCCACTTCAGCATGTCGTCGAGTGTAAGACAAGCATATTTGGCCTTGGGAGCTTCACCCCACCAAGTTTTGAGACGAGGTCCTTAAAATTTCCATGCCTCTGCCAAGCCCTTTCATATCTGACCAATCTAGCTTGTTTCTTGTTTTTTGTTGTACTGATAATGAGAGGAATATGATCAGACAGCACTCTCGGAAGGCCTGTAGCCTCGGCATTACAGAATTTCCGATGCCATTCTGTATTAATGAAGATTCTATCAATCTTGGATTGGGATCTCCTCTCCCCGTTCCCTATCCAAGTGAAAAAAACTGAGTTGATCTGCATCTGCATCATCATAGCATCCCGTGTCCAGTTTTCAAACATCTCCATTTCCTCTATCCACCTGTGTTGGTTGGCCCTCTCCCCCGGTTGTCTGACCGCATTAAAATCTTCGGTTACACACCATGGTGCAGAATCCCCTATTGCCAAAGCATTTAATTTTGAGAAGAACTTCCTTTTTAGTTCATACTGCACAGTCCCATAGACACAAGGAACCCATCTTAAATTTGATTGTTATGGTGTATTAGTGAACTACTTCCTCCTGGCACTCTAAAGCCATTACATTCCACAAAACCAGCATGCCTCCTTTGTGCCCATCTGCAGGCTTAAAAACCCAACTTTGTAACCTGAACCCCCCCCCCCCGAGTTCTGATATTCCAGCTGTCGAAACTGTCCATTTTGGTTTCTTGGATGCAAAGCACATCAACCCTATGCCTTTGAATTAATGACTTTACCTCCCTCATCCTCTTTTCCCTGTTTAACCCCTCGACATTCCATGTTAGAATCTTCATTTACAAACTACTTTCTTCCCCTTTCCCTCACTGCTTTTGGTCTTAGGCCATCTAGCAGTTGATTATTTTGCAAAAAAGTCACCTCCCTTTTCCCAATCTTGATACCACCCCCGAGCCCCTTTTTTTAGCACTCAGTTGTAGATTGAGATCTCTCCTAATCTTCATCAAAGCTTTCCCGACACATTCCTCCCTTCATTTGAAGGAAATACCTAGAAGGAGCCCAACCATTCTGTATCATGTCCTGGTCCAATGCAGGCCAGAGGTTCATCAAATCCCCCATCTCCCAGTTGCAGAACCCCCTCACCCCTGTCGGCCCTGGACTAATCAGACACCTCTGTACCCCCCTCCCTCTGCTCGGGCTCTACTGGAACAATACTGAGTCCCTGTTCAGTCTCTTGAGACCCCCTCTGTGTGTGTCTAGTCGTCTGCACCTGATCCCCAACTGCTGCAGCCACCAAAGCTCTACTTCTGACGACCGCCGGGGGAAAGAATGATAGGCTCTGCCTGCAAACCTGAGGGTGCGCCTCCACGTTTCAGTCTTCCGCTGATGATCGGTTGCCCTTGATGTTTCTGTCACCATTGGGAAGGATGCGAACAGGGGCCGAAAGGTTGGAGATTCCAAGCCCTTGCTCCATCCTCCAGGAAAACCTTGTCCTCCGCATCCCCTGCAAGCCGGAGGATTGATCTATCACCGCCGGTGGCGCTTGCTCTCCGGTCTCGTCTGCGCTGTTTCCCTGGTCGGGTCCGGTGACCTCCCCGCCCTCCGGGACAGCCAGCACAGTCGGTGAGACCACGGTGCTCACCCCCCCTTTCGTGTCGGGTGCGTCAACGAGTAGGGAAGAAGGCTACCCGACGACTAACCCGAAAGCCTAACATGTGAATTGGCCTGATAACCCAGATCCGGATGCTCGGATAGCTTACCCGAGTTAGCCAACTGACAACCCGATCGTATCGGGTCTCGAACGGCCCGATCCTGTACATCTTCTTGACCCGAGCCCGCAGTTTCGCCTCCCATTTGAAAGAAGGGGTCCTTCGGCCGAGGGAAATCATCGGAGATCCTCCTGAAACCTGCCTTGGTCAGTGTCAGGCCATAGGCCTTGCTCCCCTGGCTCTACCCGTACCCTAGGAGGGTACGGTGCCTTCTAAGGATCTCCTGCAATCGTGATTTTCCGATGCAACCGAGTGGGGGAGCAACTCGGCTCGCCCTCCGAGTGCACCTGGACGGCAGACTCGTTCACTACCAGGGTGAGTTCTCTGATTCCGACACCTCTACATCAGCTCTGAGACGAAGACTCCACTAGCTGGATACCACCTCTGCCCATGTCCAGTCCATAGTACCCATGTTCATTTCTTTTTGCCTCCCCAAGCTCCACAACCACTGAAATCCAGAATTTCTTCCCACCTACCCTAATAAACACCCCCTTCGGAATGTGCAGTAATGAGTCCACCTCTACTAGCAGCCTAGCATACTGTAGATTGTCCCCGTCAAGAGTCTTCTTGTCCACCCTCTTCAAGAACCCAAAGGGTTCCACTATGCTATGAAATGTCTCCAGGTTCCAGAGATGGAGTGGTATCCCTGCCATCCTGCACCGAACAGCTTGCCGGGTTGCAACTCTCGAGTAGCAGTCTCCATGGTCCATGGCTTCCAGATCAAGCGGCAGCCATTCATGTTGGTCTCGCCACTCTGCAAGCACCATTGTTTCCACTCTGGTCTGGGGAACCAGACAAGGAGCTCTTCATTTTTCAGCTCCCTGATCCACCAGGAATCTAGTTTCCAGGTAACCTTCAGAAAACCCTCCACAACTCCGCTGCTGTCTTGGCCTTCTCCCAGGACAGACACCACCCCACAATTTTCTAACCTCTTCCTGCCCTCCATCACCAACAGGGACCACGGGATATGTATGGGGGTATGTTTCCCATCCCCCCTTGATGACTCCTCAGCCTGGCATGCTCCTGCTTCCTCTGAAGCTCCATGTTGGCCGTAGTGATGTCTGCTCCCCTTCCCGGCGTGTGTCGTCCTGCAGAACCTCTTCCTATGCCCAACTCCCTTGCAGCGCAAGCACCTTACTGTGTTTCTGCATTCCCTAGCCCAATGCCCTCTATCCAAGCACCTGATGCAGAGATCTTGTTGACCTGGCAGCGGCTTTACCTTGTTTTGACTCCCAAGCTTCTCCGCTCCCGTAGACTTCCTGCCCTTTGAAACTTCCTTTCATCCTTCAGATACCTCTAGCTTCTCCTTCCCTTTCTCTCTCGCCCTCCCCCTTTCTCTCGGCTCCCACTCCCGCTCCTTCTCCCTCCACTCCATTCTTTTGTACCTTGTCACCTCTTTGAAAATAACAACAAAAGATGTTATATAAATAAAAACACTGATTCTTTTTCCTTTTTTATTGAAAGAAATCATTATTCATCTAAACATCGTCGACTTGAATTCTACAGAAGAACTCTATAACATATAACTCACAGTAGTGTGTCGGATGCCAGTTGACTTTCCAAGCAACTCATGTTCCTTGAGGAACAAAAGTTCTCCATGAATGGGTAGAAAATGTTGAGGCTTCACAATTCTGAGGACTTCCTCCTGCCACAGCCAAGTTTAGTATTTATATTGTTTGACATCAGCACCACCAAAACAGATCCAAGCATGTCAACTGAAGGTCAAATTGATTCTCCAAGAAAAGCAGAAACCATGGAAAAAATATACGAATGAGTTTGTCTATATGATTACAGAGCCTTATTATGCAAACTCACCAGTTCACTGTAGTACGCATGGCCAGATGCATGCAAACCCGCATTCTTACCCATTATGAGGTTGGAACCAATCTCGGATATGCGATTTAGCATCTTCATTACTCGAGTCTCATTTCCAGGAATCACCTGCATAGAACGAGAGAATGTCATCCTAACAAAAGGAATTTTTTAGTGTCTTCATCTTCAGCAATATTCACCATATCATTACTAGCAGTAAGTTGTCAGCATATACCTATGAATTTTATTTTCCATTAGAGACCTAAGAAATGGAATACCATTGGGGTTTTCATCAATCGGGGAGAACGGAAAATAAGGCATATAGACCCTTAGCATATGAAGTCAGTAACAGATTCAGAAAAAAGTGCACTGTCTAATCTTTATGCTTTTGTTGGCCACTTGTAGACCACTTTGGTTGAGTCCCCAGACAACTGTGTCCTGGCAAATACTCAACAAACTGTGCTAACATGTACCAAACAAACGATACAGAATTGCAATATTTTCTCCTCCGATGTCCTATAAGTTTACTCATTGTCATCTAAATTCCATTAACTCCCAGAATCAGCGCACCTTAATAGAAAATACTATAACAACTGAAATTACCCACTAGCAAACACCCAAACGCTTCCAGCTATGTAAAAAACCATTCCATCAATTTGTCTAAAAAAATGTTACCTTAGCTGAATATAGAATGATGTCGTCTTTGTTGAGTTTGAGTGAATGACTACTTCCAAATGATGCAAGATTTAAAGCAGCACGTGGTTCTGCCTGACACGACATTCCAGAATTGGGTAACTATTAAAATCTCTGAAAAAAACAGTCAGGTAATGGCAATAACCTATCTGCCTCAAAGTATCTTACTTGAGAGCCAGTGGTAACAATTAATAAATCGTTTGGAGCATATGCATCAATATCCTCCACCTTTACCTGCAAGGAAGGTTACTACTGTTTTTAAATGAGAAAAGAGTTGCAGGGGGTCTGCAAGTTTCAGGTAATTAAGAAGTTTCATATTTTCCCACATGAATTTTGCATGTCATTTACCAATGTGGAAGTCAAGAGCATAAAACTAAGAAATATTGGGTCTGCACTGAACAGAGGATTCACGTATACAAGAATAAAAGCAGTTTAAATTAACAAAAGCAACATCCACCCCACAATGAAACATGAATGGATCCTGTGACGACACAGCAGAAGAATTACAAGAAGAAAGTTGAGAGTTTGAAGACTGAATAAAGAAGGAATATAGAAAGAGAGACAAACAAGGAATTCACCTTCAAAGGAAAATCTAGAGGATGAAAACAAAACATTCATTCTTGATCCTTGATTTATGTCCATGTGATCCCTTAGACTTATATAGAAAAGGTGAAGCATATCGCTTCAAACCTAATGTCAAACAGCTGAAGGACACCCTGTGGAGTTACCCTACCATCGGACTGCCTGAAATACACTGATCCTTATAACTCTCACCAATATAAAATCTACAGGAAACACAAAGACTCCTATGATAAAGACACATTTGAAGGGCATCGAGATCATACCATTGTAATAAGACACCATTTTTCCCCAATTAATTGGAGAGATTCCCACTCACACTTCATGCTCTGCAGGTTAGAATAAAACTGTTGTCTGCAAGTTTAGTAGTGAGCTCGAAGATATGGATTTCATGCCCATTCACCAGTATTATCAGCTGAGCTTTAATAAATCCATGTTGTGAACCCAGGATATGATGCAAACCCAGGGTCCCTTCTTTAAATTGACTTAGACTGATCTTTTAAAATTTTAAAGGTAAGTTCATGATGCAAGCTGAATATTGGCTTCCTTCTTTTTAAAAAAAAGTTCAAGATGCAAACAAAAAATTGATGTTCTTCAAATCTTCTCATTGGAAAGGTGATTTGGCCGGTGTTTGAATCTCTGTTATTGTCTCCAACATTCACAATCTTTAGTTTCCTTGCTAAGAAGATACTTAGAGGAATTATTGAAATTGTGGAAGGATTCCCAGTAGGAAATGTGAAGCCTCTCACCAAACTGACTCATTAATTTCCCAAAGGGAACAACAAGATCAAACTCCCATGAACTTATAAGACATTTTTAAAAGGGCATTTAAATTAGGACCCATAATTAATCCAATGCGACAAGGCATTTTTCTTTTTCAATCAACTGGAACCACCCCCACATAAACCTTATAAGCAACATCAGCCAAATGGTGCATATTAAATTTACTTATAGACGAATTAGCGAAGGGACATTAGTCATGTTGATCTTCTTAAAGGCTCCCTATGCCCCATTCCTAGGCATTCAGCACCACCACAATTACATTTCATGGAACCAACAGATACCAGCAAATGTCATCACCCACAGCATGAACAAAATAAGTCAGTGACTGCTATTTGATGAAAATGCAAGTTAAAATGAAAAGACCGGACAACTGAGATTCAATAAAGTTCACATAAATTGAGTATAATTCAGATGCAGCGCTTAGCGTGATCATCTCTGCCATGAATAGCAAACTTTAAGTACAGGTTGAAAATAAGCCTGCAGATACAGAATACCCTCTACATTCCAGCTTTCATGAGCACCGTATTCCACAACAAGGACCCGAGGAGTGCAGGGATGTCGGTTTCGGTTTCGGCCGAAACCCAATGAAAACTTCAAAAAAATTAGAAATAATTCTAAAAAATCAGAAATAATTCAGAAAAATATGAATAATCACATAAAATTCATTAGACATGCATTAAGTGCAATAAACATGAAGTAGGCATTGTAGTTCAAACATTGAACATGTTAAACTAATATTCTTAAGTACATACTAAACATGAATTAGGTTCAAGCACAGGAGAATAAACATTAAAAAGGATTAAGTGCATTACACAAGAAGAGTAATAGGTTCAAACTGTACAATAAACGCGATCCTTACCTAAATGATGATGCACTAATATGGATAATAACTAGAAGAACCTTCTCCCTCATCGTCTGGCTTTTCATGTTCATACCCATAAGAAGGTTGCATGTATGGTCTATATTCACTATAACCAAACAATGAGGTATCCAAGTCCTGCATCCCTCTTGGAGTGTTTGGCTGGCTTGATGCAAATCCAGTATCAACATAAGAATCTTGAGGATGAGAAAAGGAACTAGTCGGATGTGGATGGACTTGGAATGATGGTTCATAATTCCACGACCCATAAATAGCTGCTTCCTGTTGGCCACCTTCGTAATCTGATGAATCATATCCTCGCTGACCTTGACTGTATCCAGTACCACCTGCAGCACCTGCATCCAAGGAAGGCAGTATCGGTTTCGGCCGGTTCCGAAACCGATACGTACCGGTTTCGGTATCGGTTTCGATTTCGGCCGAAACCGGATGAAACCAGTTAAAAAATTAAAAAAAGTAATAATCATGTCTGGTTTCGGCCGAAACTGACAGGTTTCAGACCGAAACAAGTCGGTTTAAGACCGAAACAGGTCAGTTTCAGCCAAAATTCTTAATGGTTTCGTCCGAAACCATTTAAATAATATTTTTTTAATTGTTTCGGACCTGCTACAGTGTTTGGGTGTGGTTTCGGATCGGTATCGGCCGAAACCGATACGTTTCGGCCGAAACGTATCGGTTTCGGCCGAAACTGCCAACAATGCCTGCATCACCTATACCACCTGTACCACCTGCAGCACCTCCGGGATGATCACCATCATCATCATCACCACAAGAAATCAGTCGCTTTTTAGCATAGCCTTTCGGGATGCTTTTTTCTCTTTTGGTGCCAATTTTTCAGTGATCTTTGACATGAGTCCTTTATCCCTTGACGTGTGCCTCACATAAATCTGCTTCAACTGCTCAATTGTTGGGTCCTCTCGAGCAGTAGCATTTATCCTCTCAGTTTGCCCATGCACTACTGTACTTCTTCTTAAGGAGACCGGTGGCTTGACCATTCTAGGAGTGACTGGCCTGCTATCTGATTCAGAGTGTCTATCTGGCTCAAACTCGAACTGCTCCTCAGTGTCATCAACAACCCTAGACTGGTGCGCATGAGTACCTCTGGCCCTCTTTGATTTTCTTTTAAATTCGGGATCTCTTAGCTCATCTTCATCAAGTATGTCCTCTGCCCATGTTGTATCATCAATATCGAATACGGGCTTATCAACCTGCTCTCGTGTCTTCACCCAAGACTGCAAGGGATTATCATCATCAAACAAGACATCCACATCAATTTCTGCAGTGGCATCCTCAACGATGCGTTTGTCCCGCAGTTGTTGTCTCAACCTCATATTTGTTATTCTCAACCTCATATTGTAGTGGCAGTAAACTAATTTCTCTAACCGTTCAGTCTTTAGCCGATTGCGAACCTTTGAGTGTATAAGGCTGAACGTGCTCCAATTTCTTTCACATTGGCTTGCCGATGTGGTTTGATTCAACACCCTGATTGCAATGAAAGCCAATGCAGAACTGCCCAAATCTCTATTATTCACCATTACCCACCAGTCAGCTATTCCACCAACCATAAATAAATAAATATAAGTTGTAAATAAAAATCATTTCTCCGTGATGTAATTGCAAATAAAGCATAAACATAAAGTATACCTGGCCTCACTCTTCTCACTGCGTATTGCAATTGGGAGTCAGAATACGTCCCAATTCTCATTCTATAGTGGCCCATCTACAAAAATTAAGTAATAGATTAGCATAACGACTTAAGTAAATTATATACCTCTTATTCATGAAATCAAAAAGGTCAACCTCTACTTCCGCCTGAAGCTCTTTTCTCGTGTCCTCGATAAACGTCCAATGACTTTTAAAGTCCCTTCGAGCATCTCGCCATCAACATGTGCATTGGCATCGTAGATAAATCGAGGGTTGAGGAAATAACCTGCATTTGTGTATAATTAACTAAATGTTAGATATAAAATAACCTAAAGAATAATGTATTAATACAAGTAATCACTCACCAGCTGCATGCAAGTCGTGGTATAATGTGGTGTCCCATCTATGATCAATAATTTTCCACCACTTTGCATATTCTTTGGGAAGGGACTCCTGCAATTCCATTTTGGCACGGTCCATGGCCTCATACAGATATCCCATGTCATTCTTCTCATCGCCATCCACCATTCTTAGGACCTTCACGAGGGGGGGTGACAACTTTCATGTATCGTGAGACCCTGCCCCAGAATTTGTTGTCATCCACGATGTGGGAGACCTCCAAATAATCCATCTGAGCATCAACATTAGACTTGTCGATGTATTCCCGCAGGGCATTGTGGTACATGAAAGCTTTCAGCTCATTCTTATACCTGTGCAAAGAAATAAAATTTGAATCAAATACGATCATAACTATAAGGATAAAGAAGTAAGAATTAAGTTCAATCTTATACCTGTGCAAAGACTCCAAAGAAATGAAATTTGAAGCAAATCTGGTTGGCCCTGCACGGATGATATCTCACCCCCCACTTGCATGATCCCTGAACATATTCAATATCCTAGAATGGCCATAAATATATTGGGTAATCCTTTGTGCCCTTTCAACTGTCTTCTTCACATGACTGTCCTTCCCAATATCTTCCAGAATCAAATCTAGGCAATGTGCAGCACATGGGAGCCAGTATAAGTGACTGCGCTTCTACATCAATTTCTTCCTGCAACCTTATAACTAGCTTCATTATCAGTCACTACTTGGACAACATTGTCCTCTCCAATTTGGTCTACCATGTTATCCATCAAATGAAACAAATAATTGACATTTTTTTCATAGTTTGATGCATCTACAGATTTTACAAATACTGTACCTTCGATGCAATAGACCAAAAAATTAATCATGGACTTCTTCGTGGTACCAGTCCAGTCATCACACATAATAGTGGATCCTCTCTACTTCTATATATGCTTGAAGCTTTCAACCCAGTCAGGGAGCTCCTCAACCTCTCCCTCAAGGCCACGCCCGTATATGTCTCGACGTGATGGGGCCTTCAAGCCAGGGCCAGCATCTGCTATGGCATCAAGCATAGGCTGAAAATATTCGCTTTCAACTGCATGTGCAGGGACACTTGCATAAAAAAATCATTTGCAGATATTTTTAAATGCATGCCCTGCAACTTCTGCTGATTTTTTGACCCCTCTCAATGCAGACTTGATTTTAAGTTGTGTAGCCTGGGGCCTTCTGTGGAGATAGCTGTCCATGGGGCCTGTTTTGTGCGTCTACGGGGCAGCACCAATGTCAGGACGTCGTGCAGCTGTACTGGAGTAGATCCCTCCTGAACCCATGGGTGCCTTTCCTTTCCTTCGAGCGGCTTCTTCACGCTCCCTTGCCTCAGTCAGCTCTGGATCTGAATCCTCAGTGCCTCCCTCATCATCATCCCTCCTAACCCTTCTGTCAAAAATCTCCTCAGCAATTTCCTCCTCATCCTCAGCTCTTTGTTGCATCCTCTCCTTTTTGCCCAGAAGGCACTGGCGCATCTCTTCTCGCACCTCTCGGGGACAGTGGTCACATTGTCTCACCTCTCCTCTTACCCCTGCCAAATGTTACTTTCCTCTGGTAATTCCGCCATGTAGCTCCCTACCACAGTAATTGCATTTCACCTTTCTTCTCTTAGCATCAACTAAGGACAGGTGGACCCACCCCGGATCCTCCTGCCCTTGCTGCTCCTGTGTTGGTTGACGTCTAGGCATGATGCTGCATTAAGAAGTTAGACAGTCAAAGACAAACAATTGTAAGTACAAAACAAAAGCCCCAATTTTATGAATGAATTAGGGCTTAATTACCAAATAACCTTTAATCACCCTTCATAAAAATATAATTCCAGCATGATCCCAACTAACATTCGTCAATGAAACTTAATTAACCTTCAATTGTGGCTAAGAAAGTGGAATTAGACAAAAGTCCCAATTTTTATGAACTATTTAAGTCTTAATTACTAATTAAGCCCTAATTACCCTTCATAAAAATATAATCCCAGCATGATCCCACCCCACATTCGTCAATGAAACTTAATTAACCTTCAATTGTGGCTAAGAAACTCGAATTAGACAAAAGTCTCAATTTTTATGAACTAATTAAACCTTAATTATTAATTAAGCCCTAATTACCCTTCATAAAAATATAATCCCAGCATGATCTCACCCCAAATTCATCAATGAAACTTAATTAACCTTCAATTGTGGCTAAGAAACTCGAATTAGACAAAAGTCCCAATTTTTATGAACTAATTAAGCCTTAATTACCAATTAAGCCCTAATTACCCATCATAAAAATATAATCCCAGCATGATCCCACCCCACATTCGTCAATGAAACTTAATTAACCTTCAATTGTGGCTAAGAAACTCGAATTAGACAAAAGCCTCAATTTTTATGAACTAATTAAGCCTTAATTACCAATTAAACCCTAATTAACCATCATAAAAATATAATCCCAGCATGATCTCACCCTAATTCCGTCAATGAAACTTAATTAATCTTCAATTGTGACTAAGAAACTCGAATTAGACAAAAACCCCAATTTTTATGATTGAATTAGGGCTTAACTATTCATAAATCTAATTTTAACTAATTAGGGTTTATTTTGAAATCAGAACTAATTAGGGTTGCAAAAATTAAGCTTCAAATTAAAAACTTACAACCCAATCAAGTGCACAGCTTGCAGCAGGCGGTGGGCGGTCCTCCGGCGGTCGCAGTAGGCCAGCAGCAGCCCGTCCTCTCTCAGCCCAGCCGGCGGCGGCAGTAGCAACAGCAGCAGCTGGCAGCTGCTGCAGCAACAGCAGCAGGCTAGCAGCAGCAGGGCGGTGGGAGGCTCGGGGCTGGCAGGTCCGCACCTTGAACAGCAACAGCAGCAGCACCTAGCGGCGGCCAGCAGCAGCACTCAGCAGTAGCCTGCGCAGCAACACAGCACCAGCAACAGCACGGTCTCGCAGCAGCCAAGGAGCAGTTTCGGCCGAAACTCCAAGGAAAGAACACCACGTGAACTCTCTCACGTGAGTTTCGCCCGAAACCATCCGGTTTCGGGCGAAACCAATATTGGTTTCGCCCGAAACCGATAACCCTCTTTAGTTTCGGGTATTAAACAGTGAAGGCTTGGGTTTTCGTATCGGGTAGTTCTCTGGCTCGGATATGGACAGCGCCACTTGGGGGATTTACCATATTCCACAACAAGTCTTCATCTTGCTGGAAAGAGCAAAAACCTCCCTTCCATATCCAAAGACCTTTTGTATTTCGACTCGAGTTTCTTCCCACCATGGTCCATACTGACACCTGGTTCCCAAGTTCTCACCCTCCAAACCAGAAAATGTTTAAGAGAGAAAGCAGCACATTTATCAGGATCAGCTGTATCAGCAACTAAATGTCAATTATTTCCATGAACGTCATCTGATGCAAAGCAATTTTGATGGACAGCCCAAATTCGCCCAGGCTTATCAACGGATTTCACGACGACGATGCAGCGGAAGACAAACAGTGACCCAATGGGGTCATTTTTCATTTGATTATGTATTTAGACTTTTATCTAGAGTCCTTTCTATTTGTCTGTAATTTTTGGTGCGATTTTCGCACTATTTTCTTAAGTCTAGGAGTATTATGGTCCAAGGTTATTTAGGGAGTGAAGATAGGGTTAGGGTTAACCTAACCACTATAAAAGTCATGTAATCTTATCTTTTGGGGGGGGGGGGGGGGGGGGAATGAGGAAATGTTTTGAGAAACCCTAGCCGTGTCTCTACGAGAAAGAGCCCCGAGTTGTCCCTAAGAGAGGAGGGCGCGAGGCCCACACTCCACCTCCGCACCCCCCCTTTGTTCCTTCTTCCCATACCTTCGTCGTTTTCCCCTTCTCCTTCTTTGTCTTCTGCGAACCAGACCGCCACGACCCTTCTCTTCCACTTCTTCTTCCTCCATCCTTCCTTGTCACCTCCTTTTCAACTAGCAACAGGCATACCCAGCTGGCCGCCTCCACCCTTCCACCACCACCAGCAACAGCATCTGCAGGAAGGTCCAGCCAGCAGCCTCTGACGTCATTCCTCTGCCGGCAAAAGCAGCCCGCAGCTGCCGCTTTCAGCCGATCCGGCCACACCCAAACGCCACAACCACCTTTGCCGCCACCCTGCCACTGCAAACCGTCTACTCCGCCCCGGTCGCAAAACCCCCTTGCCACAGCTTGGGCCCGCATAGGGCTGTAGTCCACTGTCCGCGACCCCACCCCCAGCTCCACCCACAACCGTCGCCACTGGCGACCATCCCGGCCGCCCTGCGCCACCCGCGGTTGGCCTGCACCGACGCAGACCGCCTGTGCAGTTGTCGCCCCGCCGGGTCACCCCAGCATCCCCGCCACCGCCCGCCAGGACCCTCAGTTGTCGCGGCCTGCGTCACTGGCCGCCAGCCATCCAGCCGCGGCACCGACTGCTCCGCCTCCTTGAACCAAAGTGACCTGCAGGAATCACAGCCACCTGTGAACAGTAGCCACGGCTACTGTAGCAGCCCGGAGCCCCAGCAGTCAGCCCCTTCAGGTCCTCAACTGTGCTCGTCCATCCACAACGATCTTGTCCTGCATCATCATCCATGAGATGGGAGAAAAAATCCATTGACTCCAATTGGGATCATAATAGGCCTGACACGCATCGAATTTAGAAGATAAAGAGTTGACTCAAACAATTATGAACAAACAGGTAAAATAGGGTTTTTTTTTGAATTATGTATTAATTATCAGTCCTATTTAAGGGTCTAAATTCTTTTGTTTTTTTTCTGAAAGAATTTGATCCCTGATCTTTTTATCATTGGTTTGCCATCACAGAGAAGGGAAAAAAAGAAACTTAGAGAAAAAAAGCAGAAAATGGAGGTGGCAATGGAGCCATTCGCTCGGCCCAGAAGCCACCACTATTATTGCTGTTATTGCCCCTTCTCTGTATGCATGACACTGCTCTATCTGCATTTGCTGCTGACATGTTATATGCCTGCTCTACAGCCGGCAACCCTGCCTGCTGCTGCCACATGAGACACAGCAGTGGTCGACTACCAGAGGCTGCAGCATCTTCTCGATTGCTACTGCTACTGCAACTGCCATACAGAAGGGGCACATGATTTTCTCCTCCCCAACCAAAGTTTTTCTTATCCCTATCCCCTCTTTTTTCCCGTTTTCCTTTCTTGTTGCCTCTTCCCTCCAGCCCTCTCCCTTCCATTCCTTTTTATTCTCCCTTCTACCTTCACTATCCAAGATGAACCAGTTTCCAGCTTTTTCCTTTTTGTCCATCATTCCTCTCTGTCCTTTGTTCTCTTGTTTTCTCTTCTGCTGATCAGATTTCATCTGATCTGGTCACTCCTACTCTTTATCTTTCAACTTTCCATAGAGTTGGTTATCTTTTTCAGGTTACCCCACATGGTTAACTGATTTTCTACATGTTCAAGTCTGGATCACGAACAGACTAGTTCAAGTTCAAAACGGATGACCCAACTTAGGCTTCTATTATCATTTTTCATAATAAAAGGAAACTCAGTTGTTAAAAGTACGTTTCCAGAAGTTTGCAGGAAATAAATCAAGATCTGACAGTCAGTCCAAGATAACCTACAGAATCAAATAGGCTTTAAAGCAGGTAACTTGCAACGTAATGTGAAACATCTACAGCTGTGCTAAGAGGATATGCATGTGTATTTATCTGAGTCCACAAAACAAGAAACTAATCATCATACTCCATGTTGAAAAGCTTCCTGATGCAATATCTTGGTGCACTGGTTCCAGATTAATCTGTTAAATAATAACACCACCTATACATTTTCCATGGACAAAAAACCCCCACTGAAAAAATAATATATATTTGTTTATCCACTTAAAAATTAACCCATATAAATCTCTAAGGAACCCTCATTGTTTCCCAAGATAAATCCAGAGCATAGAAGAAGTAACATGGAATTCTCTTTTGGGTGTGAAGCAAACATATAGCTTTAATGATAAAAAAAATCCAGATGCTGACATGAGAAGAAGTTCAGAACTACCCCTGGAAATGGAGAATTGTGTCTATGGATTGGGATGAGAATGTCATATTTTTTTGTCCATATAAATATTGGTATCTGAGAGATGGATTCTTTTTGTACGCTCAGGAATCCTTGGAAACCTTCTCAATGTTCTCCTTGACGATCTTATGACCAGATCACTTTGTTTATTCATCAAACTGGATTGTACTTGATAATTTTTCCTCTTGACTTATTATTAGTACATTCTCACTCTTCTTATTTCAATTTGTCCTTTCCTTTACTTTCTAAGTGGATAATACCACCTATCACACACTTATCTCGATTAAAAAGAAAAATGAATGGAATTGCAAACAGGTTTTGAGAGTGTCAATCAAAGATCTATATGACACAGCTCACAATATTTAGGCCTTAAAGTGATGCTGAAAAAAAAAAATCAATGCACACTGAAAAAGCAGAGTTTTTCTAGGTGTTTGGCCCAAGATTGTTCAGAACCTCATGGTTAAGGAGACAGGCGATAAAGTTAACAGTGTGCATCTCCTATTATGATTGAAATCTATTATCGCTTATCATAAGGCCTTCCACTGGGTGTGAATATGGATATGTTTCTATGAACTAGATAGTGGATGGACAAAAGGGAAGAAGACAAAGAAATGTGGTTTGGACTAAGTACCAATAAGGGAGATTCAATGTCAATTCTAGCCAATGTTACTGATTCCTGGTTTTCATTGTCATGCACTACAAATGAATGCCTGGGGGCTCTGAGTTGTGGGTAATCAGATGTATGGACCATAAAAAAATCACTCATAGTTCCTTCACCGTTGTTATCAATCTCAAGGCTCCGAGAGTGGTAATGGAGGTTGCTCCAAAAAGCTTCTCTCCGGAGCTCACAAGGAGTGACATGAGTATCAACAGTAACGGCTGCATTGAGGTTCCCTCTTCACCAGTTTGCACAATCATTTACGACAGCGACAGCAATGATATGTCCATTTGTTGCATCAGGGTGCATTCATCCTGATATTTTCCTGTGAGGGGGATACTAAACTGATATCACTCACATGTAATAGAATGCTCTTTTCAATCGCCACGTGCAGCTAGTGCATTACACTTGTGAAAGTAAGGTTGAGTCCTTGTGGTATCATTACTAACATCATAGAGGTTTGTGGAAGATTGTTTGACAAGTCTACCCCCTCAGTCCCTTGAGTACCTTCCAATCAGGTGGGACATAGTTTGGCATGCAGCAGCAAGGATAGCAGTTTCGGTTTCAGACCCGGTTTCGGCCGGGTCCGAAACCGAAATATATTGGTTTCGGTTTCGGGCCGAAACATAATAAAATAATATTTTTAAGAGGGGAGTTGGCGTCCGGTTTCACCCTCGGGCGTCGGTTTCACCCTCGGGCGTATGGTTTCGGATCGTCCAGTTCCGAAGTTTCAGCCAAAACATATCGGTTTCGGCCGAAACTGCCATTCATGTGTAGCAGTGGGATATAAAATTGTAGTTTACTGTTGCATGCTACTCTATAGACGTCTTGGACAGAACCAAACTCCAAGAACCAAGAATCAGAATGTATCAGGGGATATCATATAAAGTCAAAGAGACAAGCTGAAGTTCTGAGGCCATGATAAGCAGAGCACTCCAATCTGACTGCGTAGTTGCATAGGATTTGATGAGAAGGGGCCAACCCATATTTTCACATTTGCCAGTCTAGGACACAAGTGTATAGCCTGTTGTCCATGGATAGATACACTTTTTCTCGGCTTTGTTTTTTATCAGAGCACTCCAAACTTGACTGTATAGTTGCATAGGATTTGATGAGAAGGGGGCAACCCATATTTCCACATTTGCCAGTCTAGGACACAAGTGCATAGCCTGTTGTCCATGGATAGATACACTTTTCTTGACTTTGTTTTTTATCTTATATAATCACACATCTTTGCAATTGTTGATATCTCTAACGATGATGCAATGTACTGACAATATAAAAAGGATGTGCATTATCTGAAATAAATATTATGAAGTAGAACAAGTTTTATGCTCCAAATGATGTATATAGAAAAATGATGCAGGCCAATGTTTCATGACATGGCATACAAAGATATGCCTTCTGTATGCAGAACAGATCCCCCCCCCCGAGTTGTTTGATGAAGTAATTGATTGCTGAAATTATACAGACTCATGATATGTCAACAACAGAACCAACTATCCTTCATCTACTACCTCAGCAGAGTAGGTTTGTGGTTTTGTTCATGACTCTTTCTAAATGACTTACAGTTTTTTATTCCTCTTTATTGCACTGTTCTACTATTGTTATGTAGCCTGGCTGTAATGTACTTCCATTTACTTTTGATAAATATGACATTTTACCGTCACATCCCCCTCCCCTCCAAAAAAGGGAAAACAACAGAACCAACTAAGAATCCTATAAAAACATTTCTGCCATTATCTCATACCCGTCACTATCTCCTATTCTGTTGCTATTCATGCTGATAATCATGAATAACCAAATATCATGTTACATGTGAATGATGTGGTGATCAATGCATTCTTTGGCATTAAACAAGACTTCCTCTTTCATACCAAAGTTGATGGATCAATTGGTGCCTTTCCATCCTTAAATGCAGCATCCAGATAAGTTCTCAGGGACATGCCAACAAGTACCTGTTTCACCAATCAAAATTGTTAAAATCTCTGATAACATTTTACATTGGTTTTACATTTATGTTGGTTACAGTGTGAATTAGTCAATCAGAAAAGACATTGCCAAATGGAAAGTTAATGCACAAAGCAATAGTCACCATTTTTCGACCAGTCAAATCAGCTGCTGCCTTTACACTTCCAAGGCGGTGTATATTAGATGCAAACTGCGTAGTTATAACCCTTCCTTTAGAAGCTGAAATGTGTCGCAATAAATTCTCTGCCACAACAGCCTCACTGACAGATCTTCCAGGCGAAAGCACATTGGTTGAATCACTCATCAACTGGAGCAACGGAAGCAGGATAGAGAACATTGAAAGAATTTATTAATTCCACAATTGCATTAACAAGAAATGAAAAGTAAATTGCTCCATGGAAGAAAAATGGCATATATAAGAAAATACCGTGTTTCCACAAAGCATTATAATCAAGATTCAAAGCATTGGAATCCAGTCAAGATCGGCGAGCCCTGGTCCAAACCAGGCTGGCCAGTCAATCCCAACTTAAGGGTAGTTCCTAGCAGGCCCAAGATTGGCTAAGATTTGCCCTTTCTCTAAGCCCAAGAGATGGAAAGGTGGGGGGAGTGACCCTAGAAGAGAAGAAGAAATTGTATGCCAATTTGTCCCAAATCAGCCTGAATCAAACCAAAATCGAAAAATGGGCCATAGTGATCAGCTGCTTCTGGATGTGGAGACCAAGCTCTATGTTCTCAAGATGGTTCCAGATGACTAATTCATGGATTGTTTAGTCACAGTTAGAGAAAGGTGGAGGCCAAATAAGGGCCTTTGCAGTGGTGCCATTTGAATGGAATCCCTCTGCCACCGTGGAGTGTTAGAGCTGTCTACAAGTCTGGTGGCCACATTTTGTATTAAGAGTTTTTCATGGGAACACAAAGTCTTGAAATATTTTACAGCATGCAAAGGTCCATATTTTACAGCATGCAAAGGTCCTTGTTGAAGTAGACATCCCACCTCTGTTGAAGCTAAGACAGAGGCAAACCAGGTATTGTGCCGCCGTAGAGGTTGAACCTTATATTCTGGAATCAGTGGCAGCATGCCGACCAAATTGGACCTGCACAGATGTGGTGGAGGCATACAAGAGTTATAGGGTTGACAAGGATAATAGAGTGGGTGACCAGAGGTTGACGAAGACTGAGTTTGCTGAGTTGAGTCAGCTGGGTGTTTCCAAATCAAGCAAACTGCACAGGACTCGGAAAGATGTGAAAGAGGGTGATGACTCACCAGAAACAGCAGGCCCCATTATGCATTCTCCTCATATGCGGAAAGCACTACGTTAGGCCTACGTCTAACAATTATACCACAGTTGGCAATGACGTAAATGAGGTTACAAATTTCAATATTTCTAAACCAGAGGATAAGATTGACATCAACATGGCATGTGGCTGCTTCTGTGGAACAGGCTTGGAGAATTGCTCTCCCAGCGGCAACCAAGATTGTTGCTGACCTTAGAAGCAAATCTTCCCACCAGAAGAACAATGCGGCATACAAGTTTACCAGCGCCAGGGGCTCCCAAAAACGGCAACAGCGGCAGAAGGATTACCAGTGAATAAGGTTGCTTCGGATGCTTCCTTTGTGGTCTCCATCATCAATGGCCATTCGGTCAATTGAGAGAAATGTCAGGGGAGCCTCTCCACCTGGAAATGAAAGATTGCAGACATTTTTTTTTGCCGTTACACGTTGTCTATGGTAACCCACAAACCATGGCTATCCCTCGACAAGTTGGACTGGATTTGGGAAAGTCTTAAAAATAGGGCATTGTAGGTAGCAGATCTTCTATTTGTAATGAAAGATCATGGGAATTTCTTCATTAAGACGTGGAGTTGGTAACCCTGTCACACTTGATATCCTTCCAGGGACTGAGAGATTTGGGGAAGCCTCCGTTGGGAAATTTTGTGTGTTTTCAAATCAGAGACAATGAGAAGGAAGAGTTGATCCAGGGATGTCAGTATCGATTTCGGACTCGGTTTCGGCCGAGTCCGAAACCCATTAAAAAGCTTCAAAAAAAAATCAAAATAAGTCTAAAAAATCAGCAATAATTCCGAAAAATATGAATAATCACATAAAAATCATAAAATTCATTAGACATGCATTTGATTGTAAAGAACTTAGATTAAGTGCAATAAACATGAAGTAGGCATTGAAGTTCAAATATTGAACATGTTAAAATAATATTCTTGAGTACATACTAAACATAAATTAAGTTCAAGCACATGGGAATAAACATGAAATAGGATTAAGTGCGATACACAAGAAGACTAATGGGTTCAAATATTGAAGTTATTAAACAAATATTGAGTACATATTAAACAAGAAATAGGTTCAAACTGTACAATGAACGTGATCCTTACCTAAATGATGATGCACTAATATGGATAATAACTAGAAGAACCTTCTCCCTCATCGTCTGGCTTTTCATGTTTATACCCATAAGAAGGTTGCATGTATGGTCTATATTCACTATAACCAAACAATGAGGTAGCCAAGTCCTGCATCCCGCTTTGGATCCCTCTTGGAGTGTTTGGTTGGCTTGATGCAAATCCAATATCAGCATAAGAATCTTGAAGAAGAGAAGAGGAACTGGTCGGATGTGGATGGAACTGGAATGCTGGTTCATAACCCCACGACCCATAAATAGCTGCTCCCCGTTGGCCACCTCCGTAACCTGATGGATGCCCATATTGGCTCTGTGAATCATATCCTCGCTCACCCTGACTGTATCCTCTGCCTGTGTCTGCGTGGAAGGAGGAAGGACCACCAACACTGCCAGTAGTAGCACCTACAGCTGCACTGGGATCATCATCATCGTCATCACCAGCTTCATCATCACCATCAGAAACCAGTCGCCTCTTGGCCTTTGGGGATGCTTTTTTCTATTTTGGTCTGATTTCTTTAGCCACCCTTGACATGAATCCTCCTGCCCTTGGCGTGTGTCTCACATAAATCTGCTTCAACTGCTCAATTGCCGGGTCCTCTCAAGCAGCAGCACTTGTCCTCTCAGTTAGCCCATGCACTGATGTACTTCTTCTGAAGGATACAGGTGGCTTGCCCATTCTAGGAGTGATTGGCCTGCTATCTGAGTCTGAGTGTCTAGCTAACTGAAAATCATGCTGCTGCTCAGTGTCATCAACAACCCCAGGTGGGTCCCTTCTCTGGTGCGCATGAGTATCTCTGGCCCTCTTTGTTTTTCTTCTGAATTCGGGATCTCTTGCCTCATCTTCATCAAGTATGCCCTCTCCCCATGTTGTATCATCAATATCAAAAACGGGCTCATCAACCTGCACTCGTGTCTCCACCCAAGACTGCAAGGGATTATCATCATCAAATAAGGCATCCACATCAATTTCTGCAGTGACATCCTTCAGCGACGCGTTTGTCCCGCAGCTATTGTCTCAACTTCATATTTTTTATTCTCAACCTCATATTGTAGTGGCAGTAAACTAATCTCTCTAACCATTCAGCCTTTCACCGATTGCGAACCTTTGAGTGTATAAGGCTGAACGTGCTCCAATTTCTTTCACATTGGCTTGCTGATGTGGTTTGACTCAACACCCTGATTGCAATGAAAGCCAATGCAGAACTGCCCAAATCTCTATTATTCACCATTACCCACCAGTCAGATGTTCCACCAACCATAAACAAATAAATATTAGTTATAAATAAAAATCAATTCTCTGTGATGTAATTGCAAAGAAAGCACAAAGATAAAGTATACCTGGACTCACTCTTCCCACTGCGTATTGCAATTGGGAGTCAGAATACGTCCCAGTTCTCATTCTATAGCAGTCCATCTACATAAATAAAGTAATAGATTAGCATAACTGCTTAAGTAAATTCTATACCTCTTATTCATGGAATCAACAAGGCCAACCTCTACTTCCGCCTGAAGCCTCTTTTCTGGTGTCCTCGATAAACGACCAATGACCTAAGTCCCTTGGAGCACCTCGCCATCAACATGTGCATGGGCATCGTACATAAATCGAGGGTTGAGGAAATAACCTGTATTTGTGTATAATTAACTAAATGTTACATATAAAATAACCTAAACAATAATGTATCAATACAAATAATCACTCACCAGCTGCATGCAAGTCGTGGTGTAATGTGGTGCCCCATCTATGATCAATAATTTTCCACCACTTTGCATATTCTTTGGGAAGGGATTCCTGCAACTCCAATTTGGCACGGTCCATGACCTCATACAGATATCCCATATCATTCTTCTCATCGCCATCCACCATTCTTAGGACCTTCACGAGGGGGGTGACTACTTTCATGTATCGTGAGACCCTGCCCCAGAATTTGTTGTCGTCCACGATCTGGCAGACATCCAAATATTCCATCTGAGCATCAACATTGGCCTTGTCGATGTATTCCCGCAGGACATTGTGGTACATGAAAGCTTTCAGCTCATTCTTATACCTGTGCAAAGAAATGAAATTTGAATCAAATACGAATCATAACTATAAGGATAAACAAGTAAGAATTGAGTTCAATCTTATACCTGTGCAAAGACTCCAAAGAAATGAAATTTGAAGCAAATCTGGTTGGCCCTGCACGGATGATATCTCGCCCCCCACTTGCATGCTCCCTGAACATGTTCAATATCCTAGAATGGCCATAAATATACTGGGTAATCCTTTGTGCCCTTTCAACTGTCTTCTTCACATGATTGTCCTTCCCAATATCTTCCAGAATCAAATCTAGACAATGTGCAGCACATGGGAGCCAGTATAAGTGACTGCGCTTCTACATCAATTTCTTCCCTGCAACCTTATAACTAGCTTCATTATCAGTCACTACTTGGACAACATTGTCCTCTCCAATTTGGTCTACCATGTTATCCATCAAATGAAACAAATAATTGCATTTTTTTCATAGTTTGATGCATCTACAGATTTTACAAATACTGTACCTTCGATGCAATAGACCAAAAAATTAATCATGGACTTCTTCGTGGTACCAGTCCAGTCATCACACATAATAGTGCATCCTCTCTCCATCCATATATGCTTGAAGCTTTCAACCCAGTCATGGAACTCCTCAACCTCTCCCTCAAGGCCACGCCCGTATATGTCTCGACGTGATGGGGCCTTCAAGCCAGGGCCAGCATCTGCTATGGCATCTAGCATGGGTTGAAAATATTCGCTTTCAGCTGCATGTGCAGGGACACCTGCATGAACCATTTGCACATACTTTTAAATGCATGCCCTACAACTTCTGCTGATTTTTTTACCCCTCTCAATGCAGACTTGATTTTAGGTTGTGTAGCATGGGGCCTTCTCTCTGCGTATGTGGGGCAGCACCAATGTCAGGACGTCGTGCAGCTGTACTTTCGTAGGTCCTGAACCCATGGGTGCCTTCCCTTTCCTTCGAGCGGCTTGTTCACGGTCCCTTGCTTCAGTCAGCTCTGGATCAGAATCCTCAGTGCCTTCCTCATCATCATCCCTCCTAACCCTTCTGCCAAAAATCTCCTCAGCAATTTCAGCCTCATCCTCAGCCCTTTGTTGCATCCTCTCCTTTCTGCCCAGAAGGCACTGGTGCATCTCTTCTCGCACTTCTCGGGGACAGTGGTCACATTGTCTCACCTCTCCTCTTACCCCTGCCAAATGTTACTTTCCTCTGGTAATTCCGCCATGTAGCTCCCTACCACAGTAATTGCATTTCACCTTTCTTCTCTTAGCATCAACTAAGGACAGGTGGGCCCAACCCGGATCCTCCTGCCCTTGCTGCTCCTGTGTTTGTTGACGTCTAGGCATGATGCTGCATTATGACAGTCAAAGACAATCTCTTGTAAGTACAATGAAAAAAAGGCAATTCAACATGATAGACCACCAAATTATTGAATGAAGCTTAATTGAGCTTCAATTGTGGCTAAGAAAGCCGAATTAGACGAAGTCCCAATTTTGATGAACTAATTAGGGCTTAATTACCAATTAACCCTTAATCACCCTTCATAAAAATAAAATCCCAGCATGATCCCACCCCAATTTCGTCAATGAAGCTTAATTGAGCTTCAATTGTGGCTAAGAAAGCCGAATTAGACGAAAGTCCCAATTTTGATGAACTAATTAGGGCTTAATTACCAATTAACCCTTAATCACCCTTCATAAAAATAAAATCCCAGCATGATCCCACCCCAATTTCGTCAATGAAACCTAATTAATCTTCAATTGTGGCTAAGAAAGCCGAATTAGACGAAAGCCCCAATTTTGATGAACTAATTAGGACTTAATTACCAATTAACCCTTAATCACCCTTCATAAAAATAAAATCCCAGCATGATCTCACCCCAATTTCGTCAATGAAACTTAATTAATCTTCAATTGTGGCTAAGAAAGCCGAATTAGACGAAAGCCCCAATTTTGATGAACTAATTAGGGCTTAATTACCAATTAACCCTTAATGACCCTTCACAAAAATAAAATCCCAGCATGATCCCACCCCAAATTCGACAATGAAACTTATTTAACCTTCAATTGTGGCTAAGTAAGTCGAATTAGACGAAAGCCCCATTTTTTTGATTAGGGCTTAATTAACAATGAATCTAATTTTAAGTATCTAATTAGGGTTTATTTTGAAATCTGAACTAATTAAGGTTGCACAACTTAAGCTACAAAAAAAAACTTACTTAGCCCTAATTCAGCTAATTAGGGTGGCAGCAGGCGGTCCGTCCGGCGGTGGTAGTAACAGCAGTAGCTGCCAGCTGCTGCAGCAACAGCAGGTGGGGCTGGCCTGGGGCAGGGCGCGGCTGGGGCCGCTGGGCGGGGCTGGCCTGGGGCAGGGCTCGGATGGCTGGCTACGGCAGCAACAGCAGCAGCCGCCGGCTCCAGCTCCCTGCGGCAACAACACCACCACCACCAGCACTCGGCAGCAGCAGCTGAGCAGGAGGAGGAGCAGGATTAGCAGCAGCAGCAGCCAGCAACTGGGAGGGGAGGGTTTCAACCGTTTCGGGGGGGGGGGGGGGGGGGGGGGGGGGAGAACACAGCAAATGAAGAAGGTTGTCAGTTTCGGCCGAGTTCACGCGAGTTTTGGGCCGAAATCGTCCGATTTCGGGCGAAACCAATATCAGTTTCGCCCGAAACCGATACACCTACGAAGTTTCGGTTAGCTACAGTGAAATGGGTAAGTTTCGTATCGGTTATGGCCGAAACGTATCGTTTTCGGCCGAAACTGACAACCTTGAGTTGATCCAAAGGGATACCATTTTAGGCATTTAAATCCAATCAAAACCTGGGCAGTATTGGAGGTTATGGAATGCAGTCAATGAAGGTAATGATCCTACGTCCAAACATAACAGAGGGCATCAAAACACCCTCTCCACAATCGAAGGATGCAACTAGCAAGGCCAGTGTCACAGTACAAGCATCCTCTCCACAATCATGAAGACTGAATAATGTCATGTAAATTTCTTTTGTGCAATGTAGTTTTGATCATTTCGTAGCTCCATCAGTAGCAGCTCCACTTGACGTTGGAGTAGATAGATGGGAGCAGCTGATTGACATTTGTGTACATGTGCACAGTGTGCTTTCTTTGGTCTTGTAACAGGAGCTAGTCTACTCTCTTCTTTTATATAGTGTATGTAGTCTGCAGAAGTTGGGGAATCTACCCTCTACCTCTTTAATTGTACTATCTCTATTTATGTTTTAATAAAATTGGTGGTATAATCCATAGTACTTTCGGAAGAAGATCAGCTGCTTCCTTCAGGAAGGCAATCTTGGCTGATTAAGATTCAAATAAAAGAAAGGTACTTTTTTTTGGAAGGTGTCATACAGCCACATTTCATTAGAAAGAAATGAGAAAGGTACAACCACTAATCACCAAGCACCCAGGGATTCTACCAAGAAGGAAAAACACCCCCAAAAAAACATAGGTCCCCCGATAACAGAAAATTACAATATAAATTGTTTCCACCCCTGTATTCTAGACATAAGGGATGAGTGGAAGCATGGCAACCTCTTGACAGTAAAATACCAACCCATTAAACAGTTAGTGCAGTTCTGGATGATGCTGGATGAGTGTTTAAACTGGTCACTAAACACTCTATTGTTCCTTTCCCTCCATATTGACGATAGCATAGCCAGGAAACACAATTCCCAGAGCTCTTTTTCTTCTTTATTGGGTTTAAGAGCATCGATTCTGCACGCCATTCCTCCAAGCAGTTCTTGGTGTTCCACTGGACCTTGGTTGCTTTGAAAAATTGAGTCCACATTGTCTGAATTATGCCACAATTGAAGAAAAGATGGTGTAGCTTCTCTGTATAACATCCACAAAAGCACATTTGGTTCTAATGCCTGGCTTAAACTTGTGCACTCTGTCAGCAGTTGAGGTTCTCCTCCTAGCCAGTTGCCATAAGAAAAGTCTGATTGTGATGGGAGTCTTGACATTCCGCGTTTGTACCAGGGGACTTTCCGGCCTCCTTGCAACAGACTTTTGGTTGCTGATCTGACAGAGAACTTCCCTTCTTTCTCCCATTTCCAGCATCTATAATCTGTGGCCCCTAGGAATAACCGCTTCTGGTCCAATATGCAAGAGAACTACAGATATTGCTGCTACTTTATTTCAGTCAGGTTCCTTCTAAAATGTATAGACCACCCCGGGCTTTGTTTAGATTGCGACCAGAAATCATAAACATTTGCCCAGTCATAGAAGCAATTGCATAAAGGTTTCGGAAGGCTTCTTTAAGCTCTGCACTCAGCACCCATGGCTATACAAATCTTTGAGTTTGAGAATGTTCCTCCAGAAGCTAGACACTTGGCTGCCGAAGGTTCCTTCTGAACACCATCCATTCCAGCCCCCCAAGTACTTACTAACAATTATATTTTTCCACTTAGCTGGCTCCTCCATATCTACTCTCCACAGCCATTTCAATAAAAGGGCTTGATTCATAGCTTCAATGGGTGTCAAACCCACTCCACATTCCTCCTTAGACCTGCATACAAACTTCATGTAATTGGATTTATGCCCTTCTCACCTGGCCCTTTTCCTTTCCCGAAAAATGATGCTCTAAGAAGGGTAAAACTTTATTAAAAAACCCTCATACATTTTTGTTCGTTTGAATACTTTCTTATTTAAAATATACTTTCGAGAGGAAAAACATGTGGATTGTGCCACCAATCTATTAAAATAGTGGCGGTACAATCAGAAAGTGCAAAGGAGAGGTTCTTCTATCACATAAATAAACAAATAAGCAGGGAGTAAAACAGGATAACAAGTTAGTAAGAACTCCCTGCCAAGACTCAACTCTAATTTAAGAAGATATCAAGACTAGAAATGAGAATGCCATAAAGATTGCAAACAAACATTCTCCAAATAAGGTTGACTTCCGTGGAAAATGGACTCACTGTGCTGCTACCAGATGCTCCAACAAATGGCGTGTGGGATAAGATCATAAAAGAGAATCTTGAAGGCAGGTCCCACAATGTGATTGGATTTGAATTCGTGGAAACCCTCTCACATATCTTCAACAGACCAAAAAGAGAAGCTAAGACTAGTCAACTTGAGGAATGCTTCCCATATTTGCTTATTGAACTGACAAAAGGAAGGAAGAAGATGTAATCAACTGCTATGTAGTCAAAGACAAGAGGGAAAAATAGATAAGCTAATGGCCAAGGAAGCCTATGTCAAGCTTTCTCTGACCTGATTGGCATCAGATGGCTTATGCTTACGAACAAATCTGACAGCAATGACACCCACATCTGATGGAGAGGGCAAGAAAGAAGAGAGAGTGGCAATTGAGACAGAAGGGGTCCGGGGTGACCTCCGCACAGCCAGATCCAAGATCAAATCTGCATTTCAAGTGCCTTGATGAAGGGCACCATGCATCGGCTTGTAGGAGGGGGGCTGTATGTTGGTGGTGCAAGAAGCAGGGGCATCTGAGTCCCCACTGCAACTCAGACATCCCTCCTGCTTTGTCTACAGTGGTGAACACTATAATCCGTGACGACAGTTTCATAGAGAACTTTGAAGAACCTCAGCAGTTCCCACTTGTGGAGGCACCGTGGTCGTCCTCGTTTGATCACAATATGAAGGCTCTAACGGAACCGTAATCAGCGAGGTCTCGGAAGGACGTGCAGAGAGTGGGGATGTTCTTGCAGCCATGAGGAAGCAATGGAGAGAGGAGGGGCAGTGGTCCATCAATTCCCTATTGCCAAGTTCTGTCTTGGTTTTTTTTCCTCCAAGGTGGAATTGAAAGAGCAGGTCCTCCAATCCGAATCCCTTCAAATTAATAATTTGCTTTTAAAGTGGTTTGAGTGGAAGGAGGGGCGAGGCACAAGAGAGGCTTCCAAGGGCTTGGTGAGGTGGTGCTGTTTGGCTGGTGTTCCACCGTCGTTATGGAGTGTGGAGGTTTTCTCTAGCTTGGTGTCTTCATTTGGTCTTTTTAGTGGGCATTGATGAGTGCGCTCAATCGTGGCAGGACAAGCAGACAGCTAGGTTACAGGTTGAAATTAATCCCATGGCCAACATTCTGCAGTGTCTGAAGCTTCTTTGACGTAATCGATACTTTTGGGCGTTCATAGATGTTGAAGCTACGTCAATATTGTCCACTTCTGATCAGAGAATGCAAAATTCATTTAAGGAGGTTTTAATGGCACCGTCGGATGTAAGGGTTTCTGCAGGCCACGACAGGGATTGTCCGAGGTTGAAGAAGGCTGACTCCAGTGACTCGACTCGGGCTGGTTCGACTCAATGTAGACTTCCCCCATTGAAGACTTACCAAGCATCCCACAGGCCAGCTCATCCCTTCCTAATCATAATAAAAAAAGGATGCTATGGTGTGACCTGTTTTAGTGTGCAATGCAGAGAATTTGGAAATTAATCATAGTCCGCTCTCTTTTCAATATTTAAATGACCAGAGTGGGCAGGAGCGGGGAGGAGACAGCTAATGTGGTGCAAGGTTGTGGGGAGTTGTCAAGAGAGAGGGAATCGGCCTGGTTTCAGGCCTTATCTCATTTTGCGACTGAGATCATTGCAGGGCTTCATAAGGAAGGGGGTCACTGTAAACTACGGCCAATATTCCAAGTTTATCACTGGCAACGTTGGACGAAGGATCCCAAAGCAGTTGGGACCGAGGATTCTGAGCTAGGGGATCGAATTCCTTCTCCTCCTCTGATCATATTCGGGCATAAGTTGGTCAAAGTGCCCCCGAGGACTCAGGCGAGGGGTTTCAAGGATTGCAAGGTAAGCAGCAGGTTTGTTTCCTCGTCTCATGCAGCAGCCAACAAACCATCGGATGATCGAGGGTGGTTGAGTCGTCTCTGAGGCTCAAAGTGCACCTCTGCTGGTGGAGGAAGTCAAGCCTGCTGCACTGCATGTTGAGTGCTCATCTCAGTAACGGCGAACAAACCAGGTTGCCTGAAAAAATAGTAACTCAAGGCTCAGATGCAAATTTTCAACAGTGCATCTTTAACCAGGGAGGTGAGGATTTTTATCTTCATGGAGTAATGAGGAGCTTGTGCAAAAAGCGATAATGTTGGGGTTATCGATAGATGACAAATAAGGGTAGTTCTGGAAATTGTTGTGAACTCTTCACCAAGATGGGCCTCTTCCACCAAAGACAATCTACGGGCGATGGGAGTCAGCATCTCTGATGAAGGATACTCAAGAGTGTTGGGGTTGTTACACGACAATGTTCGAGTAGACTTCGATCAGCGTCATTGTTGTCATCTTTGGGTTTGGGAGTTGGGGGGTTGTCCTTTGTCTTTTATTCAGTTGTCTGGGGTCTTTGTGAGAACCTATCCTCCAATTATGATTGTACTACCTCTCCGTACCTTTGAATAAAATTGGTGGTATGATCCACAGTTCTTTCAGGAAAAAAAAGTCAGAGGCGAGAGGCAACCATAGAGTCACCTTAGCTTCAAACAGCTAGACAATGGCCTAGGCATTTTTTGAGACAATATTTTATTAAAAAATATATAAAATATTAGATATGTAAATAAATGTTTAAACATCACTAAAGTGCATAGCTAAAACCAAAAAGTTCCTAAAATCATTCACTCAAATGTGTCAAATTCATGTAAAATTTAAATAAACTAGATAAAGACAGAGAGAGAACCCCCACCCCCACTATGTGCATGTGTGCAACTATGACACACACAAAGAGAGAACAGAGAGAGAGAGAGAGAGAGAGAGAGAGAACCCCCCCAACCCACTCCCACCATGCCCCACTATGTGCGTGCATGTGTACCAGAGAGAGAGAGAGAATGCACCTCTCAATTCGTCAGAGCACAAGGTCACTAGGATTGGGCTTTGATGAGGTTGGCGGCGTCGACGGTCACTGAGGTCACAGGTATAGACATCCATGTTTGGTTTTAAGTTGGGTCAATTTTCCTACTTATCATGATAGTGCCCCAAATCAAGTATCATTATAGGATTTTGCTGTGATTAACTGTGATCAACCAAATTCAGAAGTCATATAAAATCCATTCATGTATTCTACAATAGAAAGCCCTTTTGAGTCTAGAATCCAACCAACAAACGGATCATCGATCTGAGGTCTGTGGAGGGAGATATGCCCATTTCTTTGGACAGTGTGCAGTGCAGCCTGAAAAATGCCTGAACCCCTGAAGTCCCCTTCAAGAGACGTCCTATTGGGCAGATGCCTTTTGGTTTCTTTGCAGAATTTTGTGTTTTTGCCTATTCTCTCAAGACACATCCACTATGGACATTTTAGGGCAAAATGTCCACTGGGGAGGACGCCTTTCTAAGGTTGCTGAGTAATCCTTCACAAAATGGACTATTTTTGTGACATTGGCCCATGTCTTCGAGGATAAGTCATCCACCTTCTATCCTAACCCCTAGGGGGAAGTTTTGGACTCTTATTTCTCAAATTTATTTGAGATAAACATTGCTTTTTAGGCCACTTATCTCTAGTTGCAAGATTGAAACCCTAGCACTATAAATAGCACTCATGAGCTTTTAAAATTCAAGAAGTCCCCCCTACATGCCAGCAGGCTGCTGCAGCTCACCGCCGGTCTCCCTCGGCATGTCAGTGCACCTTTCTCCCTCCCATGCAGATCCTCCATGCAGCCCAGGGGGGCCTCTCTCCTCCTCTTCATTTTCCTATCATTTCATGCATGTAGTTAGTCTCATAGCATCATTATTTTCCACTACCTATTCATGCACGAATTTCAAAGTCATTGCACTCTTTTCCACACCCATCTTTTGCCCTGAACAGGGGTATAAACAACCACCCTAGTGTGTATCTCATTGCATTGGTTTTTATTCTCTCAAGGCCTCTTTGATTGCGGAATAGGTTACATGGCTTACTTGAGAACACTCAGTGTTTGGCTTTAATAAGCTCCTCTCTCCTCACAGCCGGATGCCGCCGGAACAACCCCCCCTGTCGCGGAGCCGTCCTCACAGCGGAAGACGACGAAAACACCGTCGGATGCCACCGGAGACATCGCCGTACTTCCATTGTCCACCGCCGACGCCGAACACTGACAGTGGCTCGCCGCAACCACCATCCTTGCACGCAATCGGATGCCGCCAGAACACACCCCGTCGCGGGCCCGTCCTCGTCGTAGAAGACAACGGGAACGCTGCCGTACGTTGCGGGAGACAATGCTGAATGCCACCGTATGACTGCCATCCCCTGTGGATGCCAAACACCGATGCTGCCTCGCCGAATGACCGCGGACCACAACAAGCCCCGACCACGGTTAACGTATTCAGGCATTTCCCCCGAATCGTTTATTCGTCGAATAAGTCTGGGTAAGCCGGATACGTCATCTGCGCAACCAAAGCAGATAAGTCTGATATGGCCAAGATACTTGAGCTTATTTTGCAATCAAAGAGGCCTTCATGGAATAGGTGTTGCAAATTTCTTATTGTCTAATGGTCTTTTTCATGCGTCTTTTGCAGGAAACAAAGGCCCTCAACCTTTGGCCAACCAAAGGATGGGGAGACTAGAGTCCACATCATCCCACTCCTTTCAAGGTACGTGATCATCTTCGTATTTCATTTTAAGTAGCCCCCTTCTTTCTCCTTTTTTAGGCTACTCTAATGGTGATCACAATCTTTCCACTCTTTTGAAGGGTACATTTTCCTATCTACGGCAAGGTCAACGCTCGCTGAGGTTGCCATGGTCAATGGCCAAGGTCACTGTGGTTGACAGCCAACAAGGTGGCCAGGGTTAGGGCTTCTAGACAGGAGGATGGGGGAGGAAGGAATGGGAATCGATAGTGGGGCAAATGAGAATTGGATGCTCAGTGAATGGGAAATGGGGCGCTTTTATACCCGAGTTAATCGGGCCAGAAACAAAAAGGGTTTGGGGCCACATTTGTGGGCCAGCTCAACAAAATGGGCCAGGGTAACGAGCAGGCGTGATCCTAGCAATCGCCTACGCAAGAAATGCTGAAGTGAGGCAACTTGTCGCCACCTCGCCTTGCCTCATCGCCTAGGTGAGTGCCTCAGGCACCTTTGATAACATGGCTCAACTGTTTTTGGCTCTTGTTGATAGAAAAATGCACACAACATTACTGTCCAGGGCCCATTTACTATAATAGACTCTAGTAACAATGTGTCTCCAAGATGGCAGCCACATGAAAGCGTTAACTTTCAGCAGAGCTTTTGCTTTCCAAATCACACTAAAATACATAAACCTCCAACTATTTACCTTCAATCAGCTAGTATAATGACCAAACAGAGAAATTGTCACCATTCTTGTTCCATGTAATTGTATCCTTCTCCAAGGTGTTCAGCGCAGCAGTCTTCAGCAATTGCAACAGCGATATGTATTCAGCTGCCTCATCATCTTGCAAATTCATCTGGGGAACAATAGTCCATTACACCTTTCCATTATCCAGAACAAAGGAATCACTGATCATGTGTCATTTAGGAACGGCCAGGCAGAAAATCTTAGGGGGAATTTATCCATTAGACAGAGTCCACCTATCCATTTCTCCAGGTAGAAGAATGTGTCCTGACTGTAAAATAGAGAGGATCAAAGGGAAGGGAGATGGAGAGAGAGTGTGCAAGAAGGTGTGAAGGAAGAGGTGCCCAAAAAATTACAGCCGATCCCCACAAAACTCTATATATTATGTGTGATTTGCACTAATTACAAGTTATGCCAGCAATCATTATGACCTAATTACCTCTAAGTACACAGGGTGACCAGATCGTAAGGCCGACAACTAACATAAAATGCATGACAGAAATGCCCCTGTACAACACAAACTAACCCTGGCCCGACACTGACCATTTCCAATTCTATTTGTAAAACACATTTACATTTTTTAAGGTGGATCAGATCACTTCCATCAGATCAGCCCCTTCTTTTGAAGCCCATGATGTCAATAATGTACAAAGATCAAGATGTTACCCAGATCCCAACCAATGGCCAGATATCATATCATCAGTTCTTCATGTTGCATAGGTTGCTTCTCTTCATTGTGTATGTCTTTGTTAAAGTCGCATTTGGTTGTCTGCTGCCATGGTCTTCATCCACCATAATATTGGTGATGTGTCGGACCCCTGTAAAGGAAATGATGGCTGACCTTGTTGTCTAATAGGCGTACCACTATGTCCACCTGCATTGCCGCTGCTACTGGGAGAAGTGGAGTCATCTGAGATATGGCCGCTTCCATTGTCACGAGATTGCAAGATCAAAAGGATGAATGCTTGTTACCTCTTTGCATCTTTTTTAGACATACATGCTACCCTCTTGGTTTCTAATGTTTGGGGATTGGAAGTTGGAACTCCTTGAATAGTGGAACATTGTCCAACGACCCCCTCAACTGATCGGCAACCATGTGGGTCAATTTTTGGCAGACCTGTCTACCGACTCTACCCTTGCATCCACCAATGATTGGAGTGCATCTTATATATTAAACCGAATCCAAATTGACGGGCTCTTCTACTAATGTCTCTCTAGCCTCTCATTCCCATTGTTGAATCTACATGCTAACTTCCTTCTCTTTGTGCCTCCTAAAACCGTTGAAGTTCCTTCAGCTCCGACACCATGTTGCAGTAGCAAGAAACCAGTTGCTCTAACTGTGATGGCTTTAGTTTTTTTCTCTGCTTCATATGAATCAGATAGAGCGTGTTCTAGTTTCTCTCAAATTATCCTGAAGACAATTTCATCTACCTCGATACATGAATCAATACATATACCAGACCTTCATAGCTTGGGGATTTCTCATCTATGTTATCAAAGGTAATTGCCTAACTTGCCTAGGCGACAAGGTAAGGCAAGCTGAGACCAAAGATGACTTGCCTCTCCTCATCTTCACCTCACTCACCTAGGCACTCACCGTGTTATCTGTGTCAAATGCTTGTCTCTTTTTATTATTCCAAATGGCTAAAGCCTCTTTTATCAATGCAGTGCACCTTTTCTTTCACATATTATGGCATTTTCCTTTTCTAGATGTTCCTAAGACCATTTACTACTTTTGTGAACATTACACAAATTGGTCTTTACATATTGGACATGATAAATGTTGCTGAGAGCCTTGTATATCCTTATCTTGGATGTTCTAGGTATTTCTCTCCTGTCATCTTCTTCCTTCACAGTGATCCATGAGAGAACACCGCTCAAAGCCTCAAATGCCTAGGTTGGTTGAGGCAAGTGTCTTGCTCATCTCTCACCTTTAGCTATATAGTTGTCATACAAAACCCAAAAATCACCTGTAAAATTAAGATATTAAACCCAAAAATCATTAATATTCATTTCTCGTTTAACAATTAACAATAGGCACATTTTCTTGGATGAACAGCATTGCTGCCTTTGTGCAGAAAAAGATCTAAAATGAATATCTTAAACCCAAAATCATGTGTTTTATATAATTCATAACATATGCAATCCAAAGTAATACACTCTAACATAGGGTTATGCCATGCTTTACCAATGGTCATGCATTTTGTTTTTTCTAAAAGTGGATAGTACCACATTGTATTTAGTGTAAATGGGAGAGATGTACAAGTATAGTCAATAAGTTTCCAAAAAGTCCCCATACAAAAAGATGATCCCTGCCACAATAGTGTACTGCTACAATCCCCCCCAGCAAAACAAACATGGAAGAATTTTATGAGTCCAGATTAGAAAGATGGCCTGCCCATTCTCTTACTCTCTCACATATAAAAGAGACTACCCTTTCCGAAATCCTTGCTACCCTCTTAAATACTATATTGTTCCTCTCTCCACAAGGCCCAAAGGGTGGCATGAAGGATAAGCTACCAAATGAGCCCATCGCCCTTAAGCATCCACCTTCTTTGCCAATTCCCTAACAATTGTTGCACGCTTTCATCTCGGTTGGTTGCAGCCTGGATCCTTTTTTGCAATCTGTGACCAAACCTCCTGAAAGAGAGCATCCTATAAATAGATGGTCCAAGGTATCTTCCTCCACACAAACAACAAAGTGGATTGATGTTTTGTGAGAATAGGGGTGAACCTACCACGTGTTGGCAATCTCCCATATGAGATCCTCCACATGATCAGCTTAACTTTAAGGGGGCTTTTGGTGGTCCAGATCTGCGAGGCAAAACGATGCCTCACTCCTCCATCAGAGTGTTGGCAATCTCCCATGCATGTTGACCTGACCGAAAAAGAGTAGTCTTTCTCCCATCTCCACCACCATTGATCCTTTTTAGTAGACTCAGAAGCATAATCCATCAAGAAGTGAAGAAGCCCCTCCAGTCGATCCATCTCCTCCATCCTAAGATTTCTCCTGAAAGCAGGAGGGATCCAAACCACCTGAAAGAGAAGAATCAAACCACTAGGATACCAAGGCCATGGGTGCCGATGATATGGTGTAGAGCTGTGGAAATGAGTCCTCAAGAGTACGATCTCCGCACCATCTATCTTTCTAGAAGAAGCACTTCTAACCGTTCCCTAGCCAGATCTGGGCCCTGGAAATAATGATGTCCTTGCACTGCTGAATTACACTCCAATTTGGTGACATATTATGTTGGGAGGATGGTAACAAATCTCAGCCCCTGGACCTCCCAAAATACCTCTACCTGATGACCTGTAGCCATACCCCATTATCCTCTACACCGACCTTCCACAGCCACTAAGCTAGCAAAGCTAGGTTGAAATTTCTTATACTCTTGATGCCTGCTCCTTTTATGTACTTGCTCTTGTAGACTCTGCCCCAGGTAATATCGTGTCAGCCGATGTTTTTGTCTCCACTCCCATGCTAGAAGAATCTTACTTAAATACCCTGCAGTTTCTTAACAATTGTCAGTGGGATCCCAAAGATAGAAAGAAAATATATGGGGAGGCTATCCAACACCGATTTCGATTTGCAGAGAACCATTCTCCCCCCATAGAAGAGGAGCCTCGTCTTCCATCTTGCCAATTTAAATTCATACCTTTGAACCAAACTGTGTCAATCACTGCAATGTAGGATACCTGGAGATAGCAGGACCCCCAAATAGGTAAAGGGGAATGCGTCTATATGGCATCTCATGATGAATGTTGCTCTCATGAGTGCCCTATCTTCCATATTGATCCCCACAATTTGACTCTTGTAGAAGTTCACATTGAGATCACTGGCCTCTTCCAGCAACTCCAACATCAACCTAGTAATATAAGGCTGATTCACACCCTCTGCTTAAAAAAAAAAAAATCGTATCATTAGCATATTGCACGTGCGTAAAATGGGTATTCTCTACCCCAACCTGAAACCTCTAATCAGCCCCTGAGCTTCAACCCTCAACCACATCATGCTCAGTATATGTGCCACAATGACGAAAAGTAGAGGGATATAGGGGATCTCCCTATCAAAGACCTCTACCACTGTGAAAAAATGAGGTAGGCTCTCCATTAATCAAAAGTGTAAATGTGGCTAACGACACACAAGCTCGGATTCAGCTAATCCACTTCATCCCAAAGCCCATCTTGAGAAGGACATCAAATAGGCACTGTCAGTTGACCCGATCGCATGCTTTTTCAAAATATAGTTTGACGACTACCCCTTTCTTCCTTTGAGTCTTCATGACATATAGACATTCATGAGTTACTAAAAAAATCTGTTGAATGTGTCGTCCCTGATAAAAGTCCCTTGATATCCACTGACCAACCTGTCAATCACATTATTTGGTCTCACGGCTAAAAGCTTGGATATGATTTTGTAGACTCCATTTAGCAAACTGATAGATCTGAATTTTTGAAAACAATATGCTCCTTATTTCTTGGGGATTAAGACTAGGAATGTCTTGATGATACACCTCACTAGAAACTCCCGAACTACAAGTATCAGGTCTGCCTTGATGACGTCCTAACACTTACGAAGAAAGATGATAGGAAAGTCATCCAGACCCGAGACTTTGTCACCTGTATGAGAAAATACATCCTGATGGACCTCTTCCTCCATGAAGGGTCGGGAGAGGGCTAGGAAAGAGATCTTCCTCGATTGTTGGTCTCACCATGTCACCTTCGGAGAAGAGTTTGGAGTAGAAGCTTATTGAATGCACCTTGATGTCTTCATTTCTGGTAAAGAATTAGTCTCCCACTGTGAGACGGGTAATGGAGTTGATCCTCCTCCTCTCAGATGCAATCCACTAAAGTATGCAATGTTTCAGTCCCCTTCCTTAATCCATTTCTCCCTAGATCTCTACTTCCAATATATTTCTTCCCTCATCAGAATCCCGTCAAAGTCTCCCTAGAGCTTGTCCCTAAGCTGCTTGTGTGATTCATCCAGTAAGCTTGCCTCCTCCAAGCAGTCAAGTCCCTCAAGTTGGTCCAAAATCTTATCCTTAACCTCTTTGCCAGGAAGGATCTTACCAGCACTCCATTTCTTAAGCACTTGTGCCACATGTCTCAATTTGCACACAAATCTAGCCATAGGAGACTGCTCTGCCTCTGGACAGTCCAGGCCTGATTGATAGTATCCATAAAGTCTGCCTCTCTGAACTAGTACATTGTCAATTTGAATTTAACCTTCTTTGGGTGCTTGCATGTAGTGGTGAGTAATACGGGTTTATGATCCAATACGGGTCTAGCCAAAGAAGAAGCATGCACATGTGAAAAATGGTCCTCCCAATCAACAGAAACAAGAAACATGCTAGCCTACAACACGTAGGCTTTGTCCTCATATTGGACCATGTGACTGGGCATTTGATAGCTTGATATCGATCAGGGCAGCCTCACTAATGAAGCCAAGAAAATTCTCCATGCCCCTTGTAGGAGGGTAATTGTCTGTCCTCTCACATGGATAGCAATTGCATTGAAATCGCCACCCACACATCACGTACGACGTGAGTTGTGATGGTACCTGATTAATTCCTCCCATAGTAAGCACTTCCCTTCTCTACTTTATAGCCCATACACTCCCGAGAATCCCAAGATAATCCACCCCTGACATTCTTGAAACAGAGGGTGATTGCCCCTCCGCCCACTTGCCTATCCTCTACCTCATACTAATTCCACAGGATCATGGTACCACCCGCCCTCACTTCAGCCGGAGATGCCACACCCTTACCAAGTCTAGCTCTCCCAATTCCTCTCATCATGACTCTCCATCCCTCTCACATTTAGTTTCTAGCAAACACAAGATGTCAATCTTGTATCTTCTAATTAGCTCCTTCACCGCTCTCCTCTTTTCACTCCCTTCAATCCCCCTCACATTCCATGAAACAATCCTCATGAAGACAAGGAATTATTCCCCCCACCCTCTCTCACTTGTTCATTCCCCTTCACCTCTCGTCCTTCCCTTCCCAATACCACTCCCTTTTGGGACTTTCATATTCATTAGCCATCTCTTCTATATCTTGTTGAAGACCCCCTTCAAGGTCTCTTTCCAAGCCTTCAAAGGATATTCCCACTCTCTCAGCCAACTCTTTCACTTGTGTCTCTGTCATCCTTTCCACCACCTCGACCATCTCTTTTAGCTCCTCCCTCCCCAACTTGTCCATTACCACCATATCCTCCCCACCAGACTAAGCCTCCTCTGAGACCCTTACCCCACAAGGGGTTTCTAGGATAATAGCATCACACTCGTCAGATTGGTCGTCCAATTCCTCAATCTAGGGAAGGCTGGCCCCCTAGGGTTCAATGTTAAAAGGGAAATTACCATGTGAACGAGAGGTTCTCCATCAGGGAACAGTCCAGTGGCCATGGTGTCCTGTTCCTATAGCATTTGCCCCTCTAGGAGGTCAACAGAAGGCTACTAAAGCTTAGCAACTTTAGGCATCTCAAGCAACCAGCCATGGATGCTCTGCACTACGTCCCTCGAATCTGTCTCCGGCCATTCTGCCTGCGTGCGGTGATGGATTAAGCCTTCGGACCGTACAGATGCCCAGCTCAGGTCGTCGCCGAAGACGTTTGCTGGGACCGCTCCGACAGTGGCTCCGTCTGGAGAGGTATTGACCAGGACGTAAACGCCGACAACAGGTGGTCGGAGCGGCCATTCCCTACTTGACTTAACAGAGTTCTATCGGCGTGCACAAGAGCCCTTGGCAACCGATGCTCGGAGCAGCATCCCCTCCCTGTTGCAGTCAAGTACCGCTGACGTCGAGGGAGACTCGAACACTAGACTGAGTTAGCGGGTCATACGTTGGTAGTAATTATTCTAACGACGATCGGAGTACAGTCAAGTCATTTTTATTTTTATTATGTATTTTCTTTTATTATATAATTTTCCACTTTCACAGGGCCTACTCTTAGTTGTGTTAAATGGGCCATGTCTGTTAATGGGCCTTTCTTTAAGTAGTGGTTTTTTGTTGTTTTTGTTTAGGGTCATTTTGATCCTTAGAGATTTGGGTTCCTATAAATATCCCATGTACCCCACCCTTGTAAGGTACGATGAATGATGAAGAAAACATGCTTCCTTGTGAGCTATAAGAGCTTGCTACTTGTCTCCAAGAGATAGATCGGGGTGAGAGACCCCAAGGGAGAGGACGCGAGATTCGGGTGTGAAGCCTCACCGCTCCCACACCTATCCTGCCGTTGTCCATCACCATCGCCCGCCCTGCCCTCCACCACCAGACCACCCCTGCCTTCTTCCCCCTCCCCCTACCATGCACTTCTTCTTCTTCCTCCTCCTCTCCCACTGCTCCGCAGCCCACCATGCCCCTCCTTCATCCTTCTTCCACCCCACCGTGAACATCACCCCCATCCACACCGTTCCACCCCACTACCCCCCTCACTCCCTTCTTCCCCCCTCAGGGCAACTCCCTCAGCGCTTTGCTCATCAGTCCACAGCACTCGTCAAGCCGTCTCACTATGAAGCCCCTCCAGTGGCATCGCCTAGCCCCTCTGCCCTCGTCGCAGTCGCCTCAGTTCCGGGTGACGAAGCCCGGACCTAGTTGCCAACTCCACCGGTCGCAGCCTGCGCAGGTGGCACCGGTGTGCCCTGTCCACGCCGTATGCTTCCTCCCCGTTCGCCCACTCCCACCACCCCACGATTCTGGCCCGTTGACCTGGTTCCCGTCCCCACCTGTTCTACATTTTTTTCTTTTACGCAGTACCCCCAAACCCCTCTCTCCCATTCGCACGCCCCCACTCTGCCCACACTTTCTGACCCCCTCCAAGTTCCCGCCCACATGCCACCCCCCTCTCTGTGCACCCTACCTGCCACTCCCTCTAACTCTCCATCCCTACCCTCCCCTACGTCACACCAGAACGCTCAGCAAGGAGAAGCGCCGAACACCCCCTCTCTCCCCTCTCCCGCCACCCTCTAGTATGCCCTCCCTCTCTCATCTGTGCAACAATCAACCGTCATCCCTCCCCTGCCAAACAGCCGCAACCCCTGTCCACCACTTGCCTTCTGTCCCCACGTTCTCTCTCTCTCTCCCTCTTCACCACCCCGTGCAGAGCCAGCCTTCTCCCTCATTCCTCACCAAAAGCAACTGGAGCAACTGGGCGCATTTAATGTGCCCCCTTTTTTGGCTCTACTCAGCCTTCAGAAGACCATACCCATCAATTGCTCCTCCCTTCTTATTTTATTCAACCACATTTAATATTTATACACCCTCCCTTATTATTTAACATGTGAATCCCATCACCTTCCACATTTTTCCCCTCTCTGTCCTCCCTCTCCTTCCTCATCACTCTCCCCTCACCCCCGTACCCTGCTCACCCTTAGCCCTCTCACCCTACCCACGTTCTCCCTCCCTCCCCTGTCACTTCTCTCACTCCCAGGCACGAGGATCCCCATAGCTCGGCCACACCCCACTCCACCGTGCCCCCTCCCGTCTCCTCCCTCTCTCCATGTACCACGACACTCGAACAAAAGGGTGATCCAATCAAAACGTTGGAGGTTGGCCGCGCTCACATCGCTCGGCCTCCTTTCCACAATGGAGGTCCGATTCGACTCGTATGGGGTCCACCGTAATGGTCTCGCATAAATTATGGAATCAGAGCATGGTGGACCAATTTGTTCTATCAAATTGGGGTCCTAGGTAAACTCTTGCAACATGTCTCAAATTAATTTCAGCATTGTTGCACCCGTAATTTATCGTGCTAAAGGTTCGGGATTTTGATCTCGCATGTGACAAGGTTTCGGAAGCGGTGTATCATCATCCGATAGGATATTCCTACACGGGGTCCCTTGTTCGGTGTAACGCCATCCCGTCGGATATTCCTAAGTTTAAGGCTTTATAGCCCACATGCGATGGCAATATAAATCCCTCGGGGGATGGCCACCAGCCAAGCACAAGCCACAATGATTGTCAGGATCATGTGGTTATATTAAAATCCCTACGGGATTAAGTCTCCGCCCTTCGAACGTGTAACCCCAAGCAAGGAACACTTCTACAACAACGAAGGAGATGCTGGAAAAGGTCTACGTACCAAGCACAACGTCCCTCGCACGTGTATCACGAGGCACGGACAACAACTCGTCCTCCCGCAGCGGCCTACGGCACGAGGAAGACGACAAACGAACAAGGAGGCGCTCCCTCTCGCTATTCTCCACGAGGCACGGCGAGAACCCGAAGCTTCAAAGCCCCGGAGGCCTCCTTTTATTGAACTCACGCGAGGAATAGACCCGTCCGGGGGCGGAGGGACCCGTCCGGGGTCACCCTTACCCGGACGGGTCCGCCCGGGGCAAGAAGAGTCCCGCGCGGGACTCTCCCTAGGCGGGCGGACCCGCCCGGGGTCGTCCGGACCCGGGCGGGACCCACCCGGGGTCCGCGACCCCGGGGAGCCCCCCTCGGGGTGCGTGCGGCCCGGGTGGGGACCACCCGGAGTCCGCGACCCCGGGGAGGTCGCGACCCCGGGCGGGACCCACCCGGGGTCCGCGACCCCGGGCAGGCCCTGCCTGGGGTCGTGACCCCAGGGAGGTCCCCCGGGGGTCCGCGACCCGGGCAGGTCCTGCCCGAGGGCTGCGACCCCGGGGAGGTCCCCCCGGGGGTCCGCGACCCCGGGCAGGTTCCCCCCGGGGAGCTGCGACCCCGGGGAGGTCCCCTCCGGGGAGCCGCGACCCCGGGCAGGTCCCCCCGGGGGGTTCGCGACCCCGAGAAGGTCCAGGACCGTCCCGGGGACCTCCCACCCCGGGAAGGTTCCATTCCCGCGCACGGACTAAAAAAATTTGAAAGTGGGACCTCCCCGTGGTCATTCTCATCCCGTTGGACCCGTACGGGGTGGAACACTCCCGGGGAGGTTCCCTACTTCTATAAATAAACCCCCGGAGGTCCAAAAAGAGAAGCTACTACAAGCAACAACCTACGGAGCACACTTGAAGCTTTTTGTTCGTTTGTTTCGGCCCGTGTGGGGTAAGTCCCCGGGTCTTGTACTTATGCCCCTACGGGGTATATTTACGTTTATGCCCCTCAGCGGGCCATGTTTGTAATTATGCCCCTCAGCGGGCCATGTTTATAAGTCTTTACGCCCCGGGATGACTAAGTCATTTCTTTCTGCCCTTATAATGGCAGAATTACAAGAATGTCCTCCCCAGGATCGTAAAAGACCCAAGTCCTGTAATTTGCAGTTATACCCTGCGACTTTTGTAATTGGGACTACGTCCCTATCTCCCGCTCTTACGCGGACTCTTGTACAGTCGACAACTCGCCGACAACCCTTGTACTCATTTGAACTATAGAAGCACTCAGCAGGTTTTATATGTACCCTCGGGTGGGAAAATTATAAGAAAACCCCCGACTTCGGAAAATTACATATATACCCCTCCTTCGATCAAATTGACAGATGTGTATCTTCTATCAAGCCCCCTTGTCACTACTTCGGTCTGGGAGTGTTGTCAGCTCAGTCCGACACTCGGGTATCATTATAAACCTAGGTCTAGGGTATGGTAAAAATTACCAAAATACCCCTACATCCTAAAAATGGCCCAGCAGCCTCCCAAAACCCTCTAAAAAGAGCCTCAGCGCCTTGGGGAGTCAGGGACCCGATCCTACTTCATTCCAGCCCAGAAATTTCAGAAATACCCTTGGCCTGGGAATATTACCGGAATACCCCTGGGGTGGTAAAATTACCGAAATACCCTCGGGGTCCAGAAAACTTCTCTCTACTTCAAAAATGCCTATGGCTTCTACATATTTGCATTTCCATTCTTAAATCCTAGGGTTTTGCTCAGACCTAGCCCTAATTCAATTGTTTCTGTTGGTCGGTGGTGAGTGAGTGGACATCATGAGCTCTTCAAGAGAGTTTGCCCTCAACCTTAGAACCCTGTAAAAGAAGTTGGGATTTCTTTGACAGTCAAACAAAGGTGTTCGGACGTTAGGCCGATGTAAATCAACACTGACTCCGGTCAGTGGGGAGAGGTCCAGCACTCGAACCCAAATCGTCTGATACTATGCGCACACACGGAATCACCCTCTATACTTAGAGGGGGATGTTTCTTTTCAAAAAGAACAAAATCTATATTTTATCTACGATAAAAAGTCGATTTAGATTTTTTCCGTGTCTCACAGACTGGCACGCCCGGTGGGACTTTTCCCGCCTTTCTTCTTTCTGTCAAAGAAAGTCCCCTAAACCTTCTTCAAGGTTCTAATTGCCCCTCTTCCTCTTACAGGACGGGAAGAGGAGGGCACATCTCTCTGTTCATTTGAGAGTTCTTTGTGCATCTGCACGCCACTCCTTTCGTGCTACGCACCACCACCACCAACAACAGCACAGCGATGGCTGCCGTTACCTACGGCCCAGAGATCGTCGCCAACCATGCCAGGGTCGGCTACCTGGCAACGCCACTTGTTTTCGGCGACTTCCCAGCGGTCGTCGGCTCGCCCTTCTTCCTGGGCGTTGTGCCCGTGGTTGAGATCAGCTCAGCCGCGGCTGTGACGACCATCACTGAGGGTGTCAGGCCCTCTATTTCATCAACTGGCCGGGTCCGCCCGGTCAAGAAGACAACTGTCGGAGGCGTCAGGCCTTCGGCTCCAGCAACTAGCCGGGTCAGTCCGGTCAACAAGACCATCACTGGGGGTGTTAGGCCTTCTGCTTCAGCTGATCGGGTCTGCCCTGTCAAGAAGACAATTGTCGGAGGCGTCAGGCCTTCGGCTCCAACAACTGATCGGGTCCGCCCGGTCAAGAAGACAATTGTCGGAGGCGTCAGGCCTTCGGCTCCAACAACTGATCGGGTCCCGCCCGGTCAACAAGACAACTGTCGGGGGCGTTAGGCCCTCGGCCCCATCAGCTGGCCGGGTCAGTCCGGTCCACAAGCCAACTATTGAGGGCGGCAAGCCCTCCGAAACAGTCGGCCGGGTTCGCCCGGTCAACAAGCCAGCCGTCGGGGGTGCCAGGCCCTCGGTTTCAACAATTGGTCGAGTCTGTTCGGTCAACAAGCCAGCTTCTGAGGGTGCCAGACCCTCTGTTGCAACAGCCGGCCGGGTTCGCTCGGTCAACAACGCGACTGTCGGGGGCGTCAGGCCCTCGGCTCCATTAACTGGCCGGGTCCATCCGGTCAACTCTCCAACTGTTAAGGGTGTCAAGCCCTTCATCCCGACAACCAGCCGAGCTCCCTTGGCCGCTACGTCAACGGCCGAAGGTGTCAGGCCTTCTGCCCCAGTTGTTGGCCGAGTCTTCTTGTCAATCAAATCACTGCTGGCGTCGCTCCTGCTCAACGGGGGCAACGCCGCCGCCGCAACGGCGCCAAACCTACTGCGGCCACCCTCAGAGGTGCTGCCTCTGCTCAACGAGGGCAACGCCGCCGTCGTCAGGATGACGCCATGCCTATGGCGGGCGCCACCACCGCCGCCCCTACCCAATGGGGGCAACGCCGTAGCCGCAAGGGTGCAAGGCCCGAAGCGGCTGTCTCGCGCTCCGGCAAGACTGTAATTGTCGGAGATATCCGCATCCGGCTCGATGGAGGCGAGCCGATTCTGCCACGGGATCGTCACGTCCCGACCATTTCTACCTCCAACCGCTTCGAGCCCCTCCAGCAAGTTCGGGAGAAAGGAGCGAAGAAGGAGAAGTCTGCCGTACCGGCGGCAACTCAGGGCCTTCTGCAACGGCCCAAGCCACGAGCTCCCCGTCCAAGGACAGGGGGTAACCAAGTGGAGGAGCGCCAGCTCCACTTGAAGAAGATCTGGGTCACCAAGGAGGAGGCCCGGATTATAAGACGTGCCAGGGCGGAGGAGCCTTTCCGCATGTCGGATCTACGACGAATGCGGAGTCCGACAAGCACTGAGGCCTCAGTCTCTCCGAGATCTACAAATCAGCCCCTACGGGGGCAGAAGCGCCGTGGAGCTGGCAAGAAGGTGCGGCCGACCTCCCCGTGGGCCAGTTCCACGCACACGGAAGAGGATCGCTCCCCTCAAGCATCCACATCCCGAGTGTCTGTCTTTGACAGACTTGGGAGGCCGCCCAAGCCGGAGCGACAACCGCCCAAGAAAAAGCGGGTGGTCCAGGTGACCGATGACACTGTCAAAGTGTTCACCTGTTACGCCACCTCCGGCGACAAACAACCCGAGAACACCTCGGGAGAGCTCGACCAGCCCATCCAATATTTGAGAAGGTCAAGGCCGGTCTCCCGGATTCTGGCACAAACACAACAGGCGCCGGCCGCCGGTACATCTCAACCCGAGCCGGCACGCCAAGAAGAGCGCCAGGAAGACGTCCACAGTGTTGATGGGGACAGTCGCTCCCGGCACGAAGAAGAGCTGGGGGAAGAGCCACGGGCCCCAACATTGGACGAGCTTCGACGGGAAAACCAAGAGCTCAAGAACCTCTTACAGTCGCTTTTGCGCGAAAAGGAGGTTCCTTCCCCGCCTCAGGCGGCACCGGCTGGAGCGGATCAGCAGCCTTCTCCCGTTCCAGCAGCAGCCAACGCTTCTGCCACTGCTGCAAGACTCCCGCTGGCAGTGGACTTCGAAGTCCCGCCGCATGAAGCCAATGTGCGGTCGTCTGCTACTCCTGTCGCAGAAAGCCTCATGGCGCAGAAGCAGATGATTGAGCGCATCGTGGAAGCGAAGTTCGCTCAACATGGCGAGGGTGTGGCTACCGTTGATTTGTACAGCGTGCCATATCCCCTCCATCATCAATTCAAGAAGCTTCCACCAGATTGCCCGAAGGCCCCGAAACTCCAGAAGTTCAACGGGCAGGGCTCTCCGCATGAACACCTGGCCTATTACATGACGGCCATGGGTGAATTAGCCTTGGAAGAGGCATATTTGCTGCGGTATTTTGCCACGTCCTTGACTGGCACCGCCTTCCAATGGTATTCAAGGTTAAAGCCCAATTCAGTATCTGATTGGGCTGATATGCAAAAGAAGTTTGTCGACCGCTTCCAAATGGTCGAACGCAAAGTCTCCTTAGCAGAGCTTTGTTCCCTTCGACAGAAGAAGGGTGAGACAGCGTTGGACTTCATCAAGCGATGGAGGGACGTCAGCATGCGCTGCGATAACCCTCCGACGCCTGAAGATGCGATCACCATCTGCCGCAGGGGTCTCTCAGCAGAAGTCAGTGAAAAGCTTCTGGGCTCCAACATCAGAAGCTTTGACCAGTTGAATACAGTGATGGCGGAGATTGAGATGTTCTTTGCCGACCACCCTACACAAGCTTCTGCCAAGGGCAAATCCTCCAAAGACCGTCTGGCTAGCGGCAAGGAGGTAAATGCCGTTGACTTCTCCCCGACGAATGGAGATAAAGGGGAAGGAAAGTCTAAAGGCAATGGCAAGAAGCCTGATGCCAAGGCAAGCGCGTCTCGGTTGGCGGAGAACATGAAGACGCCGTATTCCTTCAAGAAAGAGCATACTAAAATGCTCTTTGATCTATGCATGAAAGAGCAGCTCATTACCTTGCCAGATCTGCGAAGCCCTCAGAGGTGGACAAGACAGAAGATCCTACCTATTGTGTGTATCACCGAAGGTTGGGTCACACCATTGGCGACTGCTATATTTTCAAGAACATAGCGGAAGAGCTCATTCAAAAGGGCTTGGTAAATATGTTGGGCCACGCAGTCGACCCACCTCAGCCTCATCACTGGAGCCGATCGAACCGGTCGGCTAACGTGGTCCATATGGTGGCGATGGCTTCAAGCTCCAATGCCTCCGAAGCCGGGCCCTCAAGTCGACAGCCCAATGGTGGTCCCAGAGCCACTCCTCCTCCATTCCCTGAATGTCTAGCATTGCGAAGAACCATTCGGAAAATCCGAGGGGAAATCCGGCAATTGCAACTGGAACAAAGGCGCTTGCTGCAGTTCCTAGAGAGCATTGATCAGCAGTTGTCCACTTTCCCTTTTGGCCCATTTGCCAGGGGGTTAGCTCCAGCCCACATACGGGAGGCAGGTGTATCACCTGCCGGTCGGGCTCCGCTCAGAGGCTGGCTTTCTGAAGAATCCTCAGATTCATCTGAAGACGAGGAGGACTCACCGGAAGACGTGGAGGCTCCACTTCAAGCCGAGCTCCCAGAGAAGTTATACTCCTTCCCTTTGGAGAAAACTCCCAATATCTTCTTCGCATGTCAGCGGGCGGGGTTGATTAGCCCATCACCCATGGAGCAAACACCAGGTGCTGCTTTTCATCAGGGCTATTGCCCTACCATGAAGTTGTTGGCCATATTATCCACAACTGCGAGCCATTCAAGGACCTCGCCGAGGACCTAATCAGGCGAGGGAAGGTCAACATGGGTGAATTCCTGGTCGATCCACCGCAGCCGCACGCACGGGAGAGTCTTCACTTCTCCGTCAACGTCATACATGCCTCGGCATCCTTCCAGTTCCCCGAGCCGCAGGAGGAGGGAGTTAGTTCCCAGGGAGCCAGTTCCCAATCGCCCAAATCCACACTATGGTATCCAGGGTGGCGACCATCTCATCAGTGTTCTTTTCCTAAGGAAGACACTGAGAAGATTTTTGATAAACTTCTGGAGGATGGCTGGGTGCTGACACATGACCCACCGTCTTATTACAATGAGACGGCCAAGAGTCACCCCCGCTATTGCAAGTATCATGCAAGGGTGTCTCACCCCACTCGGCAATGCCCAGAGGTTCAAGACTTCATTGAAGCCCTCATCCAGAGAGGGGTTGTCGATACTCAGGGGAATTCCATGACAAGGTTACGCCTTGCAGAGGCCGCCAGGGAGACTCTCCAGCAGGCCCGGCGAGAAACCGAAGCTTTTTCCCGATTAGCCCGGCCAAGTGAGCCCGCGGAAAATGATGAATTCCCATTACTCACTAAAGGCAAGGCCACCTATAAAGGGCCTAAGGTCCAGAACCCAGGAAGCCAAGCCGCGGGCGAGAGTTCCAAGGTCCGTCCCAGGTCCAGTCAGCCTGGCATCGTCCTAAGAGAGAACTCTCGGCCAGACAATAAAGGCAAAGCCAAGGCGTCAGAGCCTTCAGCCAAAGCTCCTGCCCAGTCAGCAGGGCTGTTAGTCGTGGAGAGGACTCGACCTCTTGAGCCCGCGAAGGCCCTAGTGAAAGCTTCTGTCAAGCTGGCGCAGCCGCCAATTGTAGAAAGGCCTCAGCAGCTCAAGCAAGCCAACCCACCGGTCCAAGCAAAGTCGGTGGAACTACAAAGCTCCCGGAGGCCCCACTGCGGACTGGCAGAGTTCCAGGAGTTGCCTCCTGAAATAATTGCTCAGGCAATCAATGCCACCTTCCAAGCTCAGCCGGAGGAGGCCAATTGGACCAAGGTTGCCCCCAGAAAGAGCCGTGGCACTAAAGCTCCTAAGGAGCCAGCCCGGAGCAGAAAGCAAAATGCCGGGGGCAAGCAAGTCCCACCTCCAAAGCAAACTCCTCTCTCTTCTCAAGAGGCAGCACGCCAAAAGAAGCAGGAGAAGAATCGCAGGAAGAATTTGAAGAGGAGATTGAAGAAGCAAGCCGAGCTAGCCGCTGCTATGGAGGCTCCTAAGGAGCCAACTCCTCTACAAAGACTTCAAAAGCTCATAGATGAGCTGGAGGAGTACACTCCCCCTCGCCCCACCAGGGTCGTCACTCTAGACGAATATATCCCCTGGGACAAACTTGGGCGCAAAGCCCGTCTTCTGCAATGGCTCCGGGAAATGGCCCACCGCCTTGAAGAGGGTGAAGACTTCCCAATCCCAGAGGAGCTCTCCTTATTCTATAAAGATGAGGAGCTCACTATCGAGATGCTCGAGGAAATGCTGCAAGAGCTCTCCTGCAACATGGTGGCGATCCCGCCGCCCGACAATATTTACCGTCCTACAGCTGATAGCACTGGAGGCCAGGCTCCTATGGCGACATATCAGCGTCGCTCGGCAAGAAATGGCCGAGGACGTGGCCGAGGTCGTGGCCGAGGACGTGGACGTGAGGGTCCCTTAGCTCTCGACCGTGTCATAATATTCAGAGGGGAGAATCCGGGTCCTGTCCCAGAAACCCAAGTTCGGGGAATCCCTTTCATCCTCAACTCCTCAGAGGGTCCAAATCCCGCCTCAACGGCTAAGCCGGGTGGAGTCCCTTTTATAATCACATCCTCCGATGAAGAAGAGGAGCCAGCCAAGTCGCCAGTGTGCGAGAAGGTGTCAGAGCAGGCCGGCCCCTCCAACAGGGTCGAGATCACAAGCCCAGCAGGTCCTTCTAATGAAGACCAACCTGATGAGCCTTTGCCACCTCCAGAGGAATCCTTGGCTCCGCTATTCCAAGAAGATGCAGAAGGCCAGAATGCGGAGGAGCGCCCTTCTAAGCGAGAGAAGCCTCGCCAGGCGCCGAAGACCTGGCGGAGATTATCCCGCCATTTGATAAGACCCGTGCTCGGGCAGACCGCAAAATCATTCATCATATGAAGCGGTTCCCAACAAATGTCACTATTTGGGAAGCCATTGCCTGGAGCAAAGACCTCAGAGAGGCTCTTGTCAAGATACTTCAAGATCCAGAGGCATATGAAGCTCATGTTGCAGAGTTGCAAGCCCAGGCATATGAAGCACTCACAGCCAACATCTCCTTCACGGACAAAGACATGTTGCTGTCCTCTCCGTGTCATAATCGCCCCTTATATATGAAGGGGACGATTAATGGGCATGACGTGAATCGCATTTTGGTTGACGCCGGAGCAGCCGTCAACATCATGCCTTTGAAGACTTTCAAGTCCCTATACTTGGCACCTTATTTACAAAAGGTGACTGATGTTAAGATCTCGGGATTCAATCAGGGTTCTGAGGAAGCACTTGGTCGGGTTATGGTCAAGCTTGCCTTGGGCGATTTTATCACCCAAGCGACATTTTATATCATCAACTCCGACACATCTTACAAGATGTTGCTTGGAAGACCCTGGCTACATGAAAACTGGGTTGTTCCCTCAACTCTGCACCAGTGCATTAAATATGCTAAGGAAGGGGAGCAACATACGGTCTTCGCAGATCAAGCCCCGTTCCACCCCAATGAGTGCCATCTGGCCGATGCTTCACTATATTTTGGGAAGCCCACCTTAACAATCCCCGAGTCTTTAAAAGACAAAGGGAAACAAAAGGTGGACCATGAAGTTGAGGAAGGGCAGCTCTTCACTGTCAACCAAGACATGGTAAAGCTGCATAAGCTGAGCCTCAGTGCCGCCTCCAAGCCAACTCAACCAGAAAGGCGGAGTGTTGACTTTGAAGCCAACCTCATCAGCCGGGTCATTGACGGGAGTATCTCCTTACCGCCTAAGTGCCTCAACTCTCGTCCCAACGGGAAGAGTATGAGGTGGAGCAGTTGAAGACCTTCACAGTCTCCTATCAACGGAGAAGGAGACGCAACAAGAGCAAGGGGGACAAGCCGATCATCTTTTACAAAGGTGATTTAGTCCCACCGTGCCCTCCTGAAGACAATTCGGCTGGGATACTCCCGCTGATGTGGTGCCAGAGCCAGTCCAGGAGATGGACGATATGCCGAAATACATCAGGGAAATGTGCAAAAAGCAGCACATCCCGCAAACTCTGGACCCTGCACGAGCGGCATATTTCTATCAACTGTGGAACCCTCCGCAGGTCCGTGGGCAACCTCCCTTCTCCCGCAAAGACACAAGGGGACTTGGCTACGACCAGGAAACGGACTTCGAGGTCCATTATGCAGTTAATGCCATAGGGCTACTGCCTCTCCCTAACGGGCAAACTGAAGTTGAGCCCAATATTGATGACTCTGTAAGGGAGTCCGGTGATGTGTCTATGACACCACCACCTTCATCAGGAGTCGACAATGATCACCTTTCAAAGGAAGGAGCAGCCCAGCCTGCTAACCATCGGCAAGACAAAGCAAGCTCTTCGACTTCAAGCCACGAGCAAGAGTGCTTCGAAGAATTTGATGTCTATGAAGCCAACACTGATGATGAGGGAGACTTCGTCGACCTCCAACCAGCTCCACCAGAGCTTGAAGACGGTGGTCAAGCAACTGTGGACGAGTTGATTGAAATCAATCTCGGAAGCAAAAATGACTATCGTCCCACCTTCATAAGTGCTCTCCTCAGTGGGGAAGAAATGCAGTCGTATCGACAGCTTTTAGAAGAGTTCAGGGATTGTTTCGCCTGGACTTACAAAGAAATGCCCGGGCTCGACCCTTCTGTGGCTGAACATGAGCTGGCAATACTTTCAACAGTCAAGCCAGTCAAGCAAGCTCAAAGGCGTATGCGCCACGAGCTGGAGCTGAAGGTCAATGCTGAAGTTGACAAAATGCTCAATGTGGACTTCATAGAGCCTTGCATGTACCCTGTGTGGCTCGCCAACATAGTCCCTGTCAAGAAGAAGAATGGCCAAGTCCGAGTCTGCATCGACTTCAGAGATTTGAATAAGGCATGTCCAAAGGACGACTTCCCTGTCCCAATCACTGAGACAATGGTTGATATGACCACTGGTCACGAAGCTTTGTCTTTTATGGACGGGTCGTCGGGCTATAATCAAATCCGCATGGCCGTCAAAGACAAAGACCATACGGCTTTCCGATCTCCTAAGGGGATCTTCAACTATAAAAGGATGCCGTTCGGTCTGAAGAATGCCGGCGCAACCTATCAAAGGGCAATGACCAAGATCTTCGACGAGATGCTACATGACCTTGTCGAATGCTATGTTGATGATCTGGTCGTCAAGACAAAAAAGCGGGAGGACCACTTAGCTGACCTGCGTCGAGTCTTTGAAAGGCTTCGACAATTTCAACTCAAGATGAACCCGATGAAGTGCGCCTTCGGCGTCTCCAGTGGCAAGTTCCTTGGCTTCATTGTCAGGTACCGGGGTATAGAAATCGACCCTGCTAAAATCAAAGCCATAAGAGGACTGCCTCCGCCTAAGAACTTGACAGAGCTCAGATCTCTTCAAGGAAGACTCGCCTATATTAGGCGGTTTATTTCCAACCTCTCAGGAAAATGCCTACCTTTCGGCAAATTGATGAAGAAAGGAGCACCCTTCATATGGGACGAAGACTGTCAGAAGGCCTTCGAGCAAATCAAGGAGTATCTGCTGACTCCTCCTGTCTTAGGGGCACCCGTCAGAGGGAAGCCCCTTATCTTATATATTGCTGCCATGGATGCCTCTTTGGGAGCTCTCCTAGCCCAGATCAATGAAGAGGGCAAGGAGCAGCCACTGTACTACCTCAGCCGAAAACTGATTGGGCCTGAGCACCGGTACGCTCCCATGGAAAAGGTGTGCTTAGCTTTGGTGTTTGCTGTCAAGAAGCTGAGACATTACCTTCTAGCCCATCGGGTGGAGCTCATCTCAAAATGTGACCCACTCAAGTTTCTGCTCAGCCAGCCTGTCCTTTCTGGTAGGCTTGGTAAATGGGCACTTATCCTTATGGAGTTCGACATCACCTTCGTCCCACGCAAGGCGATCAAGGGACAAGGAATGGCGGAGTTCTTAGCAGCGCACCCTGTGCCAGAAGATTCGCCACTCAACTTTGAGCTACCCGACGAAGAGGTGTTAGTGCCTTCTCAAGAAATCGGGGAGCATTCTGAAAAAGTCCCACCACAGATGGAGTCAGGTGTCCTCACTCTTGACCTCCCATACTGGGAGTTATATTTTGATGGCGCCTCTCGGACAATCAAAAGGGCCGGCGGCCTTACAGACTATGTCTCAGGTGCGGGGGTAGTCTTTGTGTCTCCACAAGGCGGCATCCTCCACAACTCTTGCGCTCTCATGAAGTCACTGACTAATAATGAGGCAGAGTATGAAGCACTGATCATTGGGCTTCAACTGGCACTGGAGATGGACATCAGGTGCATCAAAGTGTACGGGGACTCTCAGCTCGTCATCCGACAAGTACTGGGCGTCTATGACGTCCGGAAGAAGGAGCTCGTCCCCTATTATGCAGCCGTCATGAGGCTCAAAGAAAAATTCTACCTATTTGAAATAGGCCATGTCCCCAGAGGCAGCAACTCCCAGGCTGATGCTCTTGCAAAGTTGGCAGCAGCCCTAAAACTCCCGCCTGAGGGAGAATTAAATATTACTGTCAGACACCGAAGGCTCATGCCAAGTGTGCTCGACGAAGAATCCGGCCTCACTGTTTATGAGGTCGACAACATTCAAGAGGAGAATGCTCCCGAAGAGGAAGATTGGCGTGAGCCAATTATAAAAATAAAGAACGGCTGGCTCCCTCCTGATCGGGCTCAGAGGGTGCAACTGCTACGCAGGGCGACATCCTACCTGCTGATTGACGGTCTGCTCTTTAGGCTCGTCCATGAGAAAGACCGATCGGTCCTCCTGCGGTGCCTTTCGTCCAAGGAAGCGAAGACCGTCATGCACGAGGTCCACTCCGGATTGTGTGGAGCTCACCAGGCAGGAGCTAAGATGAAAAGTAGCATCAAGCTCAAAGGGTTCTACTGGCCCACCATGTACGAAGATTGCAATCAATATGCTCGTACATGTCATCAATGCCAAGCATTCGGCCCAGTCCCTCGGCGGCCACCTAACCCGCTCCATCCAACAGCGCCTACTTGGCCATTTGCAGAGTGGGGTATGGATATTGTGGGACCATTCCCACCATCGTCCCAGGGGCACAAGTTCATACTTGCTGCCACCGATTACTTCTCCAGATGGGCGGAAGCCGTCCCGCTACGGGAAGTTACAGGGGAGATAGTTGCTCGTTTTGTGCGGCACTATATCATATACAGATTCGGCACCCCCAGTCGGATTATATCCGATAATGGCACGCCGTTCAAGAACAAGACTGTTTATGCTCTGGCGGCCAAGTTCCATATCGATTGGAGGACGTCATCAGTCTACAATCCCCAAGCCAACGGATTGTCCGAGGCTTTCAACAAAACCCTCTGCAAACTGCTGTCCAAGATAGTAGGTGGCCGTAAGCGGGATTGGGGTGAGAAGGTCCACGAAGCCCTATGGGCCTATCGTACCATCTACAAAACCCCCACGGGTTGCTCTCCATTCTCCCTAGTCTATGGAGCTGAAGCGGTGGTCCCTGTGGAGATCGAGCTAGCATCTTACCGCGTTGCTGTGCACGCCGGATTGCCAGGCCAAGACCAATCTGAAATTGAAAGAAGGCTCGAGGAATTGTCCAACCTTGAGGGTCAAAGACTCAAAGCCTACAAACACTTACAAGTGTATCAAGCCCGCATGACACGTGCCTATGACAAGCTGGTCAAGCAAAGGGCGTTCAAGAAAGGCGACCTCGTCATGGTCAAAGAAAAGGAGGTTCTCGCGGGAAGATCTAGCGGCAAACTCCAGCCCAATTGGCGTGGACCTTACGTCATCCAGAAGGTCTATGAAGGAGGGGCCTATACGGTCCTTGACCACAAGGGAGATAATCCCTTCCCTCCTCTCAACGGCAAACATATGAAGCTCTACCATGCGCCACCGCAAGAGTTTCTGCAGCAGTCCTCACAGGACAGTACCTCTCCTCAGTGAAGGTTCAAAAAAAAAAGGGGGTTAAAAATACTGATACCCCGGCGGACTCAGTCAGCCTTCAACGGTTGGCTGAGGGTAAAAAGGCCACAGACCCGGTCGAGGTGAAAACCCGAAAGGGCGCCTCGGGCAAAAATGGGCAACCCCTCGGTGTGAAAACCCGAAAGGGCGCACCGGAAAAAGCTAAAGGGGGCCAGCCTCGGCGAAAACCCGAAAGGGCGGTGAGGTTGGTAATGTGAAAAAAAAAATCCTCTCTCTGTCTATTCTATGGGTGGCTCTAAGTCAATGACTCCACCCCATCTCGACCAAAACATCATATTGATGTCAGGGCTACACCTTACATGTCATCCTATGACACCTAGTCCCACTGGCATTCTGACGGTGTCATACTTTGTCCCATCGGGCTCGGCCTATGCATACCTCTTCCGGGCTGCCGGCCCATTCCGCCTATCGGCTTCCGGGTTCAGCTCACGTGTCTCTTCTGAGCAGTTAAACCCGCTTACTCTCTTGTCCCACTGGGACTGGCCTTAGTATGCTCTCTCGGGCTGCCAACTTTTCATGCCTTTCGGCTCCTTTTTCATTCTAGGGAATGGCCTATGTATGCTCTCTCGGGCTGCCAACCCTTCATGCCTTTCGGCTCCTTTTTCATTCTAGGGAATGGCCTCAGTATGCTCTCTCGGGCTGCCAACCCTTCATGCCTTTCGGCTCATCTAACCTCCTTGGGATTGGTCTCAGTACGCCCTCTCGGGCTGCCAACCCATCATGCCTTTCGGCTCATCTTATCTTCTTGGGATCTGGTCTCAGTATGCTCTCTCGGGCTACCAATCCATCGTGTCTTCTGGCACATGTCCCACCGGGTCTGGCCTCAGCATGTCCTCTCGGGCTGCCAACCCACCTACTCGCCTATCGGCTTTCGGGTTTGACTTTCACGTCCCACTTGGGTGGTCAAACCCATCTTTGTCCCACCGGGAATGGCCTCAGTATGCTCTCTCGGGCTGCCAACCTATCTCGCCTATCGGCTCTCGGATTTGACTCTCACGTCCCACTAGGGCTGTCAAGTCCACCCTTTTTCTTCTTCTGGGTCTGGCCTCTGCATGCCCCTTTCGGGCTGTCAACCCATCTCGCCTCTTGGCTTTAGACTTGACTCATATATCCCACCGGGATCGTCAAGTTTACTCCTTTGTCCCCACGGGCTTGGCCTCAGCATGCCCTCTCAGGCTGCCAACCCTATTTGCCTATCGGCTCACGGATTTGACTTATACGTCCCACCCGGGCTGTCGAATCCCTTCCTGTCATCGTTTCAGGTCTGGCCTATGTATGCTCTTTCGGGCTGCCAACCCATCCCGCCTATCGGCCTCCAGGTTTAACCCGCATGTCCCTCTCGGACTGTTAAACCAACTCCTTTGTTGTTCCAACCGGGCTTGGCATATGCACACCCTTTTAGGGTTGCTAATCCGGTCAACCTTCAGGTATGGATTTGGCTAATTACGTCCCATTAGGGCAGTCGAATTCACTCATCTTGTCATACCGGGCTTGGCTTCAGCATGCTCTCTCGGGCTGCCAACCCATTACACCTTTTGGTCTCACCGGGTTCGGCCTCAGTATGCTCTCTCGGGCTGCCAACCCATTATGCCTTTCGGCTCGTTTCTATCCTCTCGGGTGCGGTCTCAGTACGCCCTCTCAGGCTACCAACCCGTTTCGCCTTTCGGCTCACAGATTTGATTTATTCGTCCTACCCGGACAATCAAATCTACCCACTTGTCCCATCTTTGCGGCACACACGTCCCTACGGGAGTGCCACCTTTTCCTCGCCTTTTGGCATTATAGGTTTAAAAAAAAACGGGGTTAAAAATATTGATGCCCCAGCGGACTTGGTTGTTTCCGTTAGGGGAGCAATCAAGGGCAAAAAGGCTTTAACCCGGCTAAGGTGAAAACCCGAAAGGGCGCCTTAGGCAAAAATGGGTACTCCTCGGTGTGAAAACCCGAAAGGGCGCACTGGAAAAAGCTAAAGGGGGCCAGTCCTGGCGAAAACCCGAAAGGGCGGTAGGGCTGGTAAAGTGATAAAAAAAAGAGACATACATGCAAGAGGATGGAAGCAGAAACAGCTATGCTAAGCTCTATCCTTTATTCACTAATGTCATCAAGGGAGCCCGAGACAAGCCCTCGGGGGTAACTCAAACAAAAATGGGGCGTAAGAGCCCTATGTACAAGAAAGTGCCAGAGCTCGTCAACCACGGTGCACGTCCCTCTGCAACTCCGCGAGGCGAGTCTCCCCCTGGAAGATCTCCTCCCGAAGCTCATCAGATCGGCGACGGCAGGTCTCCACCTTTGCCTGGACAACGCGATGCTCCTCGGCAGCCTCCTGGAGCTCTCTCTGTAGCTCCTCCACTCGGAGAGAGGTCCTCCGGCTATCCCCCTCGAAGCTCGCAAGGTGGAGGTCGGTCTCAGCCCTGGCTGCTCGAAGCTCACGCAGCTGCTCCTCCTGCTCCTGGACCTGTAGCTGGGCTCTCCGTCTCTGCTCCTGTGCAAGATGGAGGCGAGCAAACTCGCTCCATAAGCCCTCCAGTCTCGCGGCCCATGCGTCTCGGGGAAAACTCAGTCCGTGGTAGCTTCTGGTGAACACCTCCAGATCGGCCCTCAAGGCCTCCACGGAGGGCAGTGGGTCAGCCCGGATCAACTGATCAAGACCCTGCAGGAGCTGGTCAGCGATGGCAACATGTAACGCCGTCCCGAGTGCAGGAGCGTCGGGCCACTCAACTCCAAGGGCAGGGAAATCCATATGTGTCACGCCTGCTCCTTCTACGGACCCTGTTAAAAAAAAAAAGAGGGAGAGATTGTGAGTGTATCACCACAATAATGTCATAAGAGTAAGACTCCAAGAGTGCAAACTTCAAGGACTCTTACCTGAAACAGTCTCACTCGCCGGGTTGGGCCCACGAGGAGATCCCTCCATAGGGACTAGGGGGCAACCATCAACAAGTGCTGGTCCCTGCTCTGTGGATGGTATAGGCGTCGCCGACCTCTCTGTAAAGAAGGCAAGGAACGGAAAGTCTTAGCACTCCGGCCATATCAAAAAGCAGAATGAGCACTTCATATTTAATGAAGACATACCAGCCTGCACGGGTGCCTCCTCTTCAATCACAGCGGGGTCAACCCCTGTAGTTGGCTCCATGGAAGGAGAGACAGCTGAAAGAAGGCATCCACCTGTCAATTGATGATTAATATCACAAATGAAAGGAGTCTTGTTCGATGAATGACAAAATTCCTTAATTTGACAACAATATACCTTTCGCTGCCAAATCAGTGAAGGTCGCGGCCTCGTCGGTGGTGCCTTGCTCTTCAGATGGCATATGAAAGGAGCCTGGTGTCTGGTCTATCTCTGTGGACCGAGGGAGGCTGCCCTCCTCTTGATGATCGCCAGCTGTTTCAAAACAGAAGCATCTCAGGATGTCAACATGCAGCAGTATGTGTGGCTGGAATGATGTACAGAGTATCTTTGTGCATACCTAAAGTCTGCACCCGGCTAGACTCTGCAACATCGGTAGTACCCGCCGATGGTCCCATATCTAGGGACGATGCCTCCTTGCCAGGGATTGCAACCTCTGTAGTTGGAATCCCAACCCTTTCATCAAAAGCTGGCAAGTCAGCAGAAGAGCCGACCTCTATGAGTCTGGAAAGCTCATCCAAAGGGAAGGTCGTCTGAGCAGCTGTACAACAATGAGCAAGACAAGTTAGATAAGCTCATTATTTCATGTACAGAAAGAAAAGCGGGGATCTTAAGTCACCTGGGCTCATCCTAATTTCGCCTTCTTCAGAAGAACTTGAAGAAGAAGAAGAAGAACTCCCGCTGGAGGAGGTGCTGGAAGTCCCTGTCCTTGATAAGGTGCCAGAGCCTCTCTCTCCTGAAGAACCGGACGGCAGAGAAGTCTCCTCGACGCCAGAAGATCCCTTTCCCCCTCCAACGGCAGGGAGAGGGGTCTGAGCTCGAGAGGTCCCTACAACATGCAATGCTATATTAGCTGAAGCACATACTTCATCTATTTGAAAGGGGGAACAAGGGAAGGTTAAACATGCAAGACGCCAACCTGCCTCCGGAGCAACAGAGCTCCCGCCTGTATCAAGTGCGGGGGAATCGCCAGTTACAGGCACGTAGTCATCTGCGAGGAAGTCCAATCCGTCAATATCCACGCTGATGTCAGGAATGGACTCGTCCACCTCCAACCCCGCCTCTGTGAACACATCTCCGGGGCGAGGAGAAAAGCTCGCGGTAGGCATAGCCTCAGGAGGAGCTGCAGCAATAAGAGGAAACAACAATCAGATTACAACATCTTCAAAACAGGTTGCGATACTGATTGAAAATAAACATTCCCCATTCTTACTCGAGATCTCAGCTGGAGTAGGAGACCCCTCCTCAGGACGCGGGCGAATGCTTGGCCGCGGATCACCCTCCGGGACATCAGTCCGTGGCCTCTTCCCGCGCCCACGAGCCTCTGAGCCAGGAACATGTCCTGCAAGTAAAAAAAGATTGCATGAAATCAGCATCTTAAATTGCAGAGCAAAAGGAGACAGGGTTAAGTAAGTCAGCAGATACCTGGATCCCCAATAAGCCTCTCAGGCTTCCAAACGACCTGCTCGGTCTTCAAGCCAAGGGCCTTAGCAGCCTTGCTCACAATGGTCCATATGGCATTGGGGGTGGTAGCCACCTCCAAATCTGAGATATACTCCAGGGGACCCGCGCAACCTACGGCGTTCATGATGTGGATCCTCCAAGCTGTGAAGGCACTGCCTCCTAATGCCCCCTCTGGAACAGCTTCTGATAGTTGGGACTGGGTCTTCAAACCACAAGAGGTCTTCAGATCCTCCCACCAGGAGTAGAGGGCCAGAGGGTCAGGGTCTACCCTCCGACGGGCAGACCTAGAAGAAGAAGCCGCAGCTGGTGCACTCCGCAAGGGCTTCAAGGCCCCGGTATACTGACTCCTGTCAACAGGAATCGAGAGTCCGTCCGCCCTCCAACGGGTCTCAATCTCATGAATGGCCTTGGCGGCCCCAGAAAAATGAGATCTAATGAACGCCGCATCCAGAAACAGAGGAGGCAAATCCTCCTTCTTCAAGCGCCGTTCCTCTGCAGCTCGAATAACATCAGCTCGCTGTCTAAAAACATTGCTGAGTTTAAACCACCAGCGCGCATAGTGTATATCAAAGAAACCTCTGCGTGTCTGCTCTGGATGGGGTATTCCTCCTTCACCTCTCGGGAGAGGAAGTCATGCCATGAAGCCGCTACCAGATGAACGTCCCTCTGCCTGTATTGCCGAACTGCAAAGGGAAAGTCTGCATGCTGAGGTATCGCCTGGTCGTACCCAAAATTCCTCGCGAATCTATGCGGGTAATATGGCTCAAGCACTGCCATACTGGAACGGCGGTAAACCAGAACGCTCGGCCGAACACAAATAACCCAATCGACCAATGCATGGTCGGAGGGTAGAGCCCAGGAGATAGCCTGCAAACAACGGTGTCACCCTGCCGCTCTGTGTATGGACGGAACGAGCGAGAGCTGTGGTCAAACTCCAGACTCTCATCCCTCCTAGTATGGAGGAAAGACAAGGTACGGCGAGCGCTGGCGAGCTGCAAAACTGAGTCCTGGTCCGGATGACCAGCAAAAGCAAAAAGCAGGGCGCAGCTGGATTATCCACCGGGGTCCTCTGTGACAACTCTGGCAACAACAGGCCGGCCCATGTACTCAGATAGTGGGTGGGCATCAAGATATGCTTATCTCTAGGAGATGAGTGCGAAGTCAATGCCCCAAGACTATGAAAGATGTTCGCCAACGCGGCTGGAGCAATGGCGAGCCTGCGCCCGCAAGCCAGTAAACAAGCCGGGTAGATCACCTCTGCCCGCAGAATCCCCTCCTCTCCATGAGGGATCACAAAGCTGGCCAGCCAGTAGGCCAGGTAGGCTGCCAGGTAAGTCAGCGGCGGCAGTCCCCTCGAATTCCACCCCCGTGTCGGGGCGGGTAAGTGACGAGGGTGTGAAGCAAAGCGGAGCTCGACCTCGCGGCACTGCTCCCAAGACATCCCCGAGGTAGCAAACTCCTCGTAGAAACAATACGGACCGCTGTAGAAATGTGTGACCCATGCATTCAGAGTCACCCTCGGCGTCCGTGCAGCTTTCTCCTTGCCCACGAGGGCCAAGTCCCTCCAAGTCTTCATCAGATACCTGAAGCAATATGGCATGAAGTATCGGCCTGCTCCATCAGAAGCACTCAGATGCAGATCATCCAGGCATATTTCCTCATATGGCTGTCCGCAGACTGGGAGGCCAGAAATCCTGTGGAAAGCCCACAGGTCTAGTGAAGTCTCCCCCTCAGCAGTCATGAAAGTGTTCCAGCGCCTGTTAAATCTCTCAGCTAGAGCCTGGATCAGTCCGGTGTGGCAAGGATAAGAATACAGAGCTGCCGTCACTGCATGACGTATGCCTGCCCTATCAAGTGCTGTCCTGTAAACTAGCAGCACACCCCACAGCCACTCTGTGGCGCCGCGTCGATAACAATGGGAAGGAACAACGGCCCATTTCCCGTACCAGCTCGGGGTCCTCTGTGCCAAGATCCTCTCTAGCATGCAATCAGCATCGTAATCATCATGTGCGCAGGCTGCGCCGGAGGGAGTCAGAAACATCCCGTCAAGAATAATATCTGCGGCCCTGTGGTGCCCGGCCAGATGCCAAGTGGCTGGTGAAGAAGGTGACGCCCTCACAGTAAAACTGTCAAACTCCCTGTAGGAGCCAAGACTCCTCTGGTCAGGGTACTGTCGCTGACGCGCAAAACCCTCTGGGAAGCTCGGATAAGAAAAACTGCAGGTGCTATGCATAATATCCCGTCCGAGTAATATGGCCCGCTCCAGACGACGCCTCTCCTCTGGAAGCCTAGGATCGTCAGTCTCTGCTCCAGGCAGTATGAAACTCTGGATGAAAGGGAAAAGGTGACGGTCCAGTGGAAAGTGGGGCGGGTAGCCGCCCGACCGGTCATAAGTGTAGCATCCCAGCCCCCGCGTAATCCTGGATACGTCAACAACGCCCCCAGTGGTAGTAGTCTCTCCAATTGGGCCTTCAGCAACCCAAGTGAATCCGCGGCCCACCGCGTCAAAGTCCTCAGGAGTGATGCTGCGAGGAGGGAATGGTGGCATAGGCCTGTCCGTCCTCCGTACATAATGATCATCACCACCGCTGGTCCTGGACCTCTGGGAAGTCCCTCCGCTCCGTCTGGAACGAGCCATGTCTGCAAGAGCTGCAAAGCCAAGAGCAGAGAAAGCGCTGTCAGTTAAACCAGCATATGGGCAACATCAAGACTACAGAAAGTCACACAAAACTCCGGCATGCCTATGAGCCCGGAGACTGACACAAAAGCCATGGAGCGCACGGGCCATCCGCCCCCACCTTCGGCTTGGACGTATGTCCCGTGGGGGGCATTTGTTGCACCCGTAATTTATCGTGCTAAAGGTTCGGGATTTTGATCTCGCATGTGACAAGGTTTCGGAAGCGGTGTATCATCATCCGATAGGATATTCCTACACGGGGTCCCTTGTTCGGCGTAGCGCCGTCCCGTCGGATATTCCTAAGTTTAAGGCTTTATAGCCCACATGCGATGGCAATATAAACCCCTCGGGGGATGGCCACCAGCCAAGCACAAGCCACAATGATTGTCAGGATCATGTGGTTATATTAAAATCCCTACGGGATTAAGTCTCCGCCCTTCGAACGTGTAACCCCAAGCAAGGAACACTTCTACAACAACGAAGGAGATGCTGGAAAAGGTCTACGTACCAAGCACAACGTCCCTCGCACGTGTATCACGAGGCACGGACAACAACTCGTCCTCCCGCAGCGGCCTACGGCACGAGGAAGACGACAAACGAACAAGGAGGCGCTCCCTCTCGCTATTCTCCACGAGGCATGGCGAGAACCCGAAGCTTCAAAGCCCCGGAGGCCTCCTTTTATTGAACTCACGCGAGGAATAGACCCGTCCGGGGGCAGAGGGACCCGTCCGGGGTCACCCTTACCCGGACGGGTCCGCCCGAGGCCAGAAGAGTCCCGCGCGGGACTCTCCCTACGCGGGCGGACCCGCTCGGGGTCGTCCGGACCCGGGCGGGACCCACCCGGGGTCCGCGACCCCGGGGAGCCCCCCCTCGGGGTGCGTGCGGCCCGGGTGGGGACCACCCGGAGTCCGCGACCCCGGGGAGGTCCTCCCCGGGGCGCGCGACCCCGGGCAGGTCCTGCCCGGGGCGCGCGACCCCGGGCAGGTCCTGCCCGGGGGGCTGCGACCCCGGGGAGGTCCCCCCGGGGGTCCGCGACCCCGGGCAGGTTCCCCCCGGGGAGCTGCGACCCCGGGGAGCCCCGACCCCGGGCAGGTCCCCCTGGGGGGTTCGCGACCCCGGGAAGGTCCAGGACCGTCCCGGGGACCTCCCACCCCGGGAAGGTTCCATTCCTGTGCACGGACTAAAAAAATTTGAAAGTGGGACCTCCCTGGGGTCATTCTCATCCCGTTGGACCCGTACGGGGTCGAACACTCCCGGGGAGGTTCCCCACTTCTATAAATAGACCCCCGGAGGTCCAAAAAAGAGACGACTACAAGCAACAACCTACGGAGCACACTTGAAGCTTTTTGTTCGTTTGTTTCGGCCCGTGTGGGGTAAGTCCCTGGGTCTTGTACTTATGCCCCCACGGGGTATATTTACGTTTATGCCCCTCAGCGGGCCATGTTTGTAAGTCTTTATGCCCCGGGATGACTAAGTCATGTCTTTCTGCCCTTATAATGGCAGAATTACAAGAATGTCCTCCCCAGGATCGTAAAAGACCCAAGTCCTGTAATTTGCAGTTATACCCTGCGACTTTTGTAATTGGGACTACGTCCCTATCTCCCGCTCTTACGCGGACTCTTGTACAGTCGACAACTCGCCGACAACCCTTGTACTCATTTGAACTATAGAAGCACTCAGCATGTTTTATATGTACCCTCGGGTGGAAAACTTATAAGAAAACCCCCGACTTCGGAAAATTGCATATATACCCCTCCTTCGATCCAATTGACAGATGTGTGTCTTCCATCAAGCCCCCTTGTCACTACTTCGGTCTGAGAGTGTTGTCAGCTCAGTCCGACACTCGAGTATCATTATAAACCTAGGTCTAGGGTATGGTAAAAATTACCAAAATACCCCTACATCCTAAAAAATGGCCCAGCAGCCTCCCAAAACCCTCTAAGAAGAGCCTCAGCGCCTTGGGGAGTCAGGGACCCGATCCTACTTCATTCCAGCCCAGAAATTTCAGAAATACCCTTGGCCTGGGAATATTACCGAAATACCCCTGGGGTGGTAAAATTATCTAAATACCCTCGGGGTCCAGAAAACTTCTCTCTACTTCAAAAATGCCTATGGCTTCTACATATTTGCATTTCCATTCTTAAATCCTAGGGTTTTGCTCAGACCTAGCCCTAATTCAATTGTTTCTGTTGGTCGGTGGTGAGTGAGTGGACATCATGAGCTCTTCAAGAGAGTTTGCCCTCAACCTTAGAACCCTGTAAAAGAAGTTGGGGATTTCTTTGACAGTCAAACAAAGGTGTTCGGACGTTAGGCCGATGTAAATCAACACTGACTCCGGTCAGTGGGGAGAGATCCAGCACTCGAACCCAAATCGTCTGATACTATGCGCACACACGGAATCACCCTCTATACTTAGAGGGGAATGTTTCTTTTCAAAAAGAACAAAATCTATATTTTATCTACGATAAAAAGTCGATTAGATTTTTTCCGTGTCTCACAAGCATCAACGTCTTTTTGCCAAACAAGGAATGGACAAGGATAAATTTAGATGAGCGAGTTCGAGATAATTATATTTCGCGATGTATTATTGAGTCGTTGTTGAAGACGGGTAAGATCATTGTTAGGGGTGAAAGAGCATTTGTAGAGTTTTATCAGCATGTCAAAGGTGTCACTGCACCGAGAGCTTCTACCTATAGTGATGAAGCTTGGTGCACCATTGATTTAGTGGGTTCTTACATCCGTTGGGACAAAGTTGGATGGAAGAACGACATGCTGCCATAGACCCAAAGCAATCTACTTGCACTCTCCAGGCACCACATTTGAAGGGTAAATTCCGTTTTCCCAAATCATGCAACGTCTTTGCTATTACTAATTCAAAGTCCCAAGAGTTGACTGTGAAAAGTGGAGAGTCACTAGTGTTGGCGATTGTTGCTCAGGATTATCGTATATGTGTATAGCCGATGGTTGATGTTGCATCACCGCCAGATTATGTGCGGACGAGAGCTTGTTTATCAAGTCCGGATTAGATTTGATGGACAACTCCATGTTCGAGGTTCATACAACTTTCAGGGTGTCACTTACTGCGATATTTGAGATCAAGAGTGATTTGTTACTTCCGGGGTAGACTTGATTCAAGACACAGTGTTTGAGGATGGTCCATCAGTTGATTCGTCGATTAGTCTATCTGATGCTATGCTATCTCGGGGGTCATCCTCATCTGATGTTGTGTTGACTCGAGAGCTATCTCATGCCAATTTGATGTGGCAAAACTTCTCTAAGTCACATGAGAAGCACCGGATCGAGATCTCAAGTATGACTATCGGCACCAAGTTTGCCCCTTATGCTCCACACATCATCTTCGTCATATTGCAACATTTCAAAACTCGTGGACGAGTTTTTTCGAATCGGGGGCGATTGACGCAGAGTGAGACTCGAACACTGGACCGAGTTAGCGGGTCGTACGTTGGTGGTAATTATTCTGACAATGATCGGAGTACTGTCGAGTTATTTTTATTTTTATTATGTTTTCCTTTATTATGTAATTTTCTACTTTCATAGGGCCTACTCTTAGTTGTATTAAATGGGCCATGTCTGTTAATGGGGCTTTCTTTAAGTAGTGGTTTTTTGTTGTTTTGGTTTCGGGTCATTTTGGTCCTTAGAGATTTAGGCTCCCTATAAATATCCCATGTACACCACTCTTGTAAGGTATGATGAATGATGAAGAAAACCTGCTTCTTTGAGAGCTGTGAGAGCTTGCTACTTGTCTCAGAGAGGGAGATCGAGGTGAGAGGCCCCAAGGGAGAGGACGCGAGATCCGGGAGTGAAACCTCACCACTCCTAACACCTATCCCGCCGCCGTCCATCGCCATCGTCCCCCACTGCCCTCCACCAACCCGACCACCCTTGCCTTCTTCCCCCTCCCGTGCGCTTCTTCTTCTTCCTCCTCCTCCCCTCCCACTGCTCCGCAACCCACCCCACCCCTCCTTCATCATTCATCCTTCTTCCTCCTCCCCAATGTGAACACCACCCCCATCCACGTCGTTCCACCCCACCACCCCTCTTACTTCCGTCATCCCCTCCTCACGACAACCTTCTCAACGCTCTACTCACCAGTCCACAGCACCCGTCGAGTCGCCCAACTGTAAAGCACCTCTACGAGCCCCTCTAGCCGAATCGCCCAGCCCCCTTCCCCCGTCGCCGTCGCCTTTAGTCTGGGCGCCGGAGCCCCGGCTTGGTCGCCAACTCCGCCAATAGCAGCATGTGCAGGGGGCACCGATGCGGCATGTCCATGCCGTACGCTCCCTCCCCGTTAGCCCACTCCCACCACCCCACCATTCTGGCCTATTAACCAATTTCCCATCCCCACCTATTCTACCTTTCCTTTTTCCTTTTATGTCATACCCCTGAACCCCTCTCTCCAATTCACAAGCCCCCACTCCACCCACACTTTCTGACCCCTCCACATTTCCCCTCGTATGCCACCCCCCTCTCTGTGCACCCCGCCTGCTACTCTCTCTGACTCTCCATCCGCTGCCCTCCCCTACGTCGCACCAGCAAGCTCGGCAAGGAGAAGCGCCGAACACCCCCTCTCTCCCCTTTCCCGCCACCCTCGAGCACGCCCTCCCTCTCCCGTCTACACAACAGTCGACCGCCATCCCTCCCCTGGCAAACACCGCTGCAGCCCCTGTCCACCGCCTACCTTCTCTCTCTCTCTCTCTTCACCACCCATTACAGAGTCCGCCTTCTCCCTCATTCCTCACCAAAAGCAGCCGAGCGCATTTAACGTCCCCCTCCTTTGCTCTATTCACCCTTCGGAAGACCATACCCATCTCTTTCTCCTCCCTTCTTATTTTATTCAACTACGTTTAATATTTTCACACCCTCCCTTATTATTTATTTAACATGTGAATCCCATCACCTTCCACCTTTTTCCCTCTCTGTCCTCCCTCTCCTTCCTCGTCACTCTCCCCTCACCCCCATACCCTACTCACCCCCAGCCCTCTCACCCTACCCACGTTCGCTCTCCCTCTCCCGTCACTTCTCTCTTTCTCTCTCGGGCATGAGGAACCCCCATAGCTCGACCACACCCCACTCCACTGTTCCCCCTCACGTCTCCTCCCTCTCTCCCATACCAAGACGCTCAAACAAGAGGGAGATCTGATCGAAATGTTGGAGGTTCGTCGCGCTCACATCGCTCGGCCTCCTTTCCATAATGCTTAGACCATACTCAACAGCACGCAAGGCCCAAGGGAGGTCCAATTCGACTCGTATGGGGTCCATCGTAATTGTCCCACATCAACCGCCCGCATGAACAACACTTGTTGTCCGGCGAGGGGGATGAGGCATACCGGTTCTAGGTGAACCGATACATGCCTCGAGTTCGGAACTAGTAGATAAGTGTACCCGTGTCCTGAGCCCGACCCATTTCCTGCACCGGTTGGGCTAGACAATGAGCCCAATTTAACTGGCTACTCATACAAAGATCTATGGCCCTACCCAACGGCTTGTACGGTTGGAACGGGCTCATTCGGCCCAATAGCAACCATGGGCAATTTGAAATTTGAACAAGGGGTTGTGGGGTGTCCATGTACCCCCAACCCCCCCACCCTCTTCTTCCTCCTCACAACTCGAATAGGGATGCCCTAACTTATCCCCCGGCCGACAATAGGCTTCTCCCCCCTTGGGCTCCGACAACAACCGCAACAACTGTTCTAGCCTTACATTGATCCGCACCGGAAACATCTCTTCGACAATTGCGACAATAAGGACTGCAGTCACGTCCTGTTAGCCGCTCACCTGAACCACCGCTTCCTTTGTCGTAAGCTCCCTCGTCTCTACCAACCTCATCGATCCCGGTTCCAGGCTCCCAAACCATCGCACAAGGAGAGAGGCACCCAGCTCATCACAGAGGATGAGGAGCACTCCGACGAGGGCAATCCAAACTCGACACCCCTTGGGGTTGGGGAAAGTGCCCATCCGCAGGGACCATCCGGTCAGTTGGAGCAATGTTCCCTCCGCCATCACGAAGCTGGTCTTTGCCCACATCTCCGTCTCTTCTTCACTCCGACTATCCCCTCCGTCCAATACAGCTTTCACCTGAAGAACCGCATTAGCTCCCCCCTCTACTAGGACCACCCTCGGGCATTTTCTCAAGCACTGCACGACTTCAGCTAGCACTGGGTCATCTCCAGACATGCCTACCCTGGCTCCCCTTGTGGCTTACTCCCCATGTTGCCCCAAACCACGTCTACGAAGCAGCGTCGGGGATGGATGTTTCATCCGCTTCTCATTGGCTGTCGATGGACGACTCATTGACTACCCCCTGTCGAACCTCTATAGGATCGCTGTAAATAACCCTTACCCTACACTTGTAGCACCACACTCCTTCATGGGGGTCCCCAAGTCCCCAGAAACCACCGAATGACCTCCGGCGAGCCATACCCCCGAGGGGTATCCGGTTCGCACCGAAGGCTACGGCTGCCATCATCCCCGTCCCCTCTCGTTTCCTAGAGCTTCTCTCTCTACAAAGTCCTAGAGAGAGAAAGTATGGTCATGCATTTTGTTGCATGGTAATATGGTTATATCCTTGTTCGCCAATAAACAATTGATTACATTTTGCCCCATTTATTACTTCATTATCACGAGGAGAGAGAGAGAGAGAAGGATCTGAAGTGTTGAGACCAAGAGAAAGTGCAAGAAAGAAGGGGAGGGAGTGGGGTTTGGAGCAATATGATGGACCAGAGATCTTCGACCAGTGTGAGGTGGCAGATAGCAATGTTGGAAGTTTGATACTTTGACTAGGTGGAGACAGGTGGCAAGTGACTTGCTGAAAGTCATTCTTGCCGGTCAAAGCAGGGGGAGGAAGTGGGGCCATGTGATGGATGTAACAGGTGAGGGCAGGCATGTTACTTTTCTCCCACATGTTTGGTGGGGGTAGGGTTGAATAAGGCTGTATTATTAACGTAACATGAACCCCAACAATACAAAAATGTGTTACCAGTCCCTAAATTCTAGGTGCATGACTGGGCAGCTCAGTTGTACATATACATGGTATATACAGTACCAAATCCGCTAAACTTTTCACCATTTGTAACATGTCGAGTACCAATAAGCAATGTGCATATGAACCTGCAACCAAATCCAATAAATCTAGTGATATTTGACATGACATTGAACAGTCAAGTAATGTTCAATTCACCGTTTTATTCTGGAAGTCAAGTCATTGCATTTTGATCCTATGGCTTGCAGTCCACACTTATAACATACAAAACTATGGCTATCTTTGCCATCCATTCTTAGAAGTTTTTTTCTCATTTCTCATTCTTTGAAATAAGAAAGCATTCTTCATTCTCCATTTTAAGAATGAGAATACCATTTGGCACTCATTCTTAGAAGGCCTCTTCAAGGGAAGGCCTTTCAAATATGAGGAGGTTTCAGAGTCATTCCCATTCTATTTGGAATGACCCCCTTCATACTCGAACAGTTTTACTGGAAGGGTTACCAAGCAGTTTAAACAGAGTTCATCCCTCATTTTAAGTGAGAAAGGCTATGAGAATGGATGTCAAAGAGGCCCTTAGCAGTTACATATTACTCTTACAAAAATGTTATTGGTGAATTATGATTCAGCTATATACTTATCAGATGCTAGTCCAACAAAATTACCAGATTACAACTCTAGAATACTGAATAAATAAAGACCTGGGTTTGAGATCTATGTCCAAAACATAACAGAAAGCCTAATCATCATAAGATTATCAGCTACCATCATACGTCCCCATCTTGGTCTCCCATCCAATTAAGGCAGTGTCCTGGACCTCCTTGATCCTTATTTGAACCAGAAAAGGATAGCAAAGCCTCGCATGCCAATGATGCCTTCATGCATAGTCGATGCTTAGGTACTGCTAGACAAGAACCTTGGTAACTATAATATCACAAATATTTCTTGTAGATATTGATGATTGTACTTAACGAAAATTGATAATATCCAAAGAAAATCTTAGGTATAATAACTCCTTGTTTCTTTTCTTGAGACACTGAAAGTAAAATAAGTTACTTAATGAAAAGAACCTAAAACATTATACATAAACCAAGAAAAGAGAACATGATTAGTGAGAGGTCCCACTTCTATAACCATTATCTTGAGCATAAGGACGAGGACTAAAAAAGCCGATGAATGAATGTTCTTCCAGAGAAAATATGGATCCTGATTCATAGCAAGACTTACCAAAGTGATGCCTTCTTTTGAAAGTTCTTCCAATGCTTCACGATCAAAGACTTTCCCATCCAAGGGTGACTCATCAATCTGAAGTTCAGACATGTTCAATCTACTGTAATAAGGTCGTGTACACCGATAATCAAATGAATGGTGATTACCTTCCAGTCCCCAGTATGAAGAATTGTACCATCAGTACAGCGCAGCACCAATCCACAGCAATCAGGAATGGAATGGGTCACACGAATGGGCTCAACTTCAAAGGGTCCAGCTAGAAACTTCTTTCGTACTTTGAAAACCTTTAGCCTGGATGGGGCAAATATCCCAAATTCTTTCAGACGCTTCTTGATGAGCTGCACATACCAAGACAAGAATGCTACTTTTAATTGACCATGATTCAGAGTTCTAATAATAAAAGGAGAAATTGCTTGAATCACTACAACCGTGTGATTACATAGCACACTGAAAATGGAAGTCCATCTTGAAACTACATGCAGCTGTCAAACTCTAAAAGATGATCCAAAAAAATAGAAAAGATGAGAGACAATGCTTTTGTTTTTTTTTTGAAGTAACAATGCTTTCGTATTGCCAAAGCAAATAATTAATACCTCCATTGTGAAGGATGAAGCAAATATTGGGGTGTTGGAATCCAAGGCTGGAATAACCTGTTGTCAAGGAGCAGTCAATGACAAGAGTGTCAGAAGACTTGCAACAATTATGGCATAATAGCAACATAGATTTATATACACATCTTGACATGTGAGTCAATAGAACCTAGAGTTCTGCATCTCCCCTTCCTATTTTTGAAAGAACAATCCTGTAGGTTGCCTAGCAGTTCTCGTTCGGGAGCTCTTCCTTATCTGGAAAGATTAGTGTCTCATAGTTGGAATGGGGCCTCTATTCACTTCCATAGGAGGAGCATTTGCACCTTCTATATATAAGAATGTAACCTTTCAGGTTTCACTGGAGGAAGTAATGCTTACTACACCTTGCAAGTCTTGCTTTATTAAATGATACGTGGTACAACCATTTTGAAAATAAATAGATACAGGTATGGATAATGGGGCAATATAGGCACATAATAATTAACATATGCACCATCACCAATTTGGGTAATCCTCTACATACTGAAGGTGTTTCTCGCCTAAAAAAGAAAAGAATATATGCATGGAAGGATCAGAAGCATCATCTAAGAAAGTCATTCTAATCTAGTATCAAAGAGAAAAGAGACGGGGAAAAGAAGCAAGCAGTAGATGACATCTAAAATATCATTATCATACTCCAGATTTTAAACAAAACTTTCTGATTTTTTTTGGAAAGGAGGGATTTACAAGTGTAATATTTCAGCTCCCAAAAGAATCCCTGTACAAAACAACTCCGCCAAAATTTCTGACTGCTTTATACAGAGAAAAAAACACAAACCTTTCACTTCTCCACAGGTAAACTGATTGTGCACATTTTCAAAGTAGCTTTAAGTGGCATAAGAATGTTAAGTATCAGATAACTTTCTATGATAAATCTGAAAACTTTAAGCTCATATTAACTGAAAAAGGGAATTCATGACATTAATAGTGATCTGGTTCAGATTAGATAGTCTAAGAAATGGAAAGAAAAACTTACCCAAGGCAATGCACCTATGTGATCTTCATGACCATGTGTGATCACAATTGCTTCAATTTTATTGCTCCATCTTCTGATAAATGTTGTATCAGGTATAATTTTCTGGACCCCAAGTTCATCATAACTATTCATATAACAGAAAACCAACAATAAGTAAACAAAATATCAGGAATACAAAATAAAACTAAAATCAAATTTTCTACAGAATAAGAGATATAGACATATATCTTCCATAAAAAGGAGATGTAAACACACAGTAATAAGATAGAAGTTAAGAAGGTTAGGACCACAAAAAACGGGGAGAAAAAAACAAAAAGATTTGCCCACTGCCATTATTAATCTCACTAATATTTTCTAATTTATGCCACTCCATGACGTATAGATAGATTTACAGCAAAGAGTAAACAACTTAGCTTGGTAAATGACTTAATCTAGAATCTAACAAATATTGGAGCAAACATGGCAAATGATGGGGAGGCTGCAGATAGAAGATGAATATACATGTTTCTAGGGTATTAAGCCGCATTATGTAGTTTCTTTTATAAAACTTACTCTGGAAACATGACACCTGCATCAATCAGTATATAGCGATCATAATTTCCAACAAGCATGCAATTCATCCCAATTTCTCCCAATCCACCAATAGGGAGAACACGGAGTGGGGGCCCATCTGATCCCTCATAAAACTGCTCCAACTTTCGCTGTACAGAGTCCTCCATACTCTTTCTAGCTCCTTCCATTCTTCCACTTTTCTTTCTTGGTGTTCTAGATCTCCTCATCCCTAAGACAACAAAAAATGAAGCAATCCAAAAGAGATGAACAAGAGGATTATGATGAAAAAAATATCATCAATAAAGAGCAAGACCATATACTGATATACATATAATGAAGAGTCTTAATAAACGATGAGTGTCTATCTTCAAATCCAAAATAGTAATGGCCGATTTGGCATGGAAAGGACGAAGTACAAGATAATTGCAACATTTAAGGATTTCTGCCAAGTGCTTTCACCAAATACTACATTTGAATCCATGGATACACTATCATCTACTTCTGCAGTGTTAAAAGACACAGTTAATGTGACCAATAAAGAATAACATCCCAAACAGTGCATAACCAATGGGCCATGCCAAATGCTGGTGAAGGGGTAGCTCAAAGTTCATGCAAATAACTCTGCTCTAGTTCTTTATATGACATCTTAAAAAGATATAACAAGTCACAAGATAGTTGTACTACTTTCTTACAACGACTATTTAGATAATATTGATGTCTGTACGGCTGGGATCCAGTCAGGTCAGTGTGCCATGCTTAGTTGTGTGTATGTTTTTGGAGTGGTCTCATTTGGGTGGCATTCAGTTTTGACACGTAAACTATAATAAGTAGAAGTTTTACTGAGCTTTGCATACTTGAGTCTTTGCGGCATCATATACCCCAATTTATATCAGCCATGTTATCATCATCATTATTTAATAAATTGGTGGCACCTACCATTCGTAAACATGATTCCAGTGAGTGCTGCAAAAAAGATATACCCCCCACTTCGTGCATTACTCAAGAAGAAGAAATTATTATCTACAACATGAACGACATACTAAAGAGGAATATTTAAACAAGAAGCATGTTAGCATTTGTTATAAAAGAAAACAAAATGCAAATATTTTCATGGAATCCTTCAAAATCAAAACGCTCAGCCACAAGCAGTTCAAACGCTGATAAAGAATAACAAAAGCTTAGGGGGGGGGGGGGGGGGGGGGGAAGGCAAGACACAACTTTGAAGAACCAATGAGCACAAGAACAGAAGGCAATCCACCAAGACACTCTCATTCAGAAGGGCTGATTCATAATTTCATGGTCCAACAATAACGGACAACAACGGAGCCAAACAGAGAAGGAGACACCTTCGCCGGACGCAGGGGAAGCCAGAGCACTGAAGACTGCGGATTTAAATAGGCGGGGCCTCTGGGAGACCATGCAGGGGCAGAGGCACGAGTGGGCGCCCAGAGAAACCATCCTTCTTGTGGCTACAGCTCCTCCGCGGAACTGGGAACAGGGAGTGTGGCAGCGCGATGGAGCCGCCACGGGTTGGAGATTGGAGCGGGTCGGCGGAACCCTAGAGAGGGGGCCGTCGAGACCCACGAGGGTTTGTGGGGAATGGGCTTCTTCGGACGACGATGCTGCCGACCAGCGAGGTGGAGTGAGGAAGCGGGAAATGGAGAACAGAAGAGAGGTGATAACGCCGCCGAAAGATCTCTCTTTTTCCCCCCCTCAAATAGCTTTCTTATCGCTTTCGCGGTTGCTCCGTCGGCCAAGTCGCACGTGAGACACCTACATATTGTTGCCCTCACACGTTGGCACGTGCCGCCAAGGGAAACGCTGCACGTGAGATATTATCAGGTAGTCGTCAGAGAAGGCATCGTCGTCGTCGTCTAAGCATACACTCAAGGCAATGGTCACTTGGTCCCTCGCTCTCCGTACTCTAAGTTATGTCCTTCACTTGAACCTACGTTCTTTTGGGTCAGTTTGTTAATCGGTTAGGAGAGAGAATATGACATCCGATCCGATGAAAGAGAAATGTGGAGAGTCACACTCTCTCTCTCACACCTATGACCCTTACCCGACCTTAGGTAAGATGTTCAATCTCATAGAGTCGAATATCTTACCCCCACCCGAAAAATAAACTGACCTTGATGTCTTCACGTGACTCTTTGTCTCTCGTTTGAGTTTTGTTATTAATAAAAATAGCTACTCTGCATATTATTTTAAGAAAGTATGATTTTATATGTATGATCTTCATGCATTGAATATTAAAAATAAATTAAAATAATATTATCTAATTATGTTCATATGTGTAAGAAACTTGCCAATGTAAAAGACAGAAGAGGTTTAAGAGTCTGTATTTTTAGTTCTTTCTCTTCCAATCAACTTAGAGACAGAGATATTAGAATAAAGACTGGTCTACAGTTTGTTTAAGATGTAAAATTATATTAAGAATTTGTATAATTTTTCTAAATATGAAGTTAATTAAAGACCCTTAGTTTTCTATAATTGAGTGCATCTATAGGCATATTTATCCGGCAGAGTGGTAACGTATATAAAATTTAATTATGACTTTTATTCTATCTAATCAAATTTAAACATCCACTTGAAAATAAATAATTTTTTATTTTTTATTTTTTTACAAAAATGTTATTCTATGCACCCTATCTTTCTATATTCTAATTTTTCAATTGTATTCTATTTAGATGTATGCCCTCGACTTGTCAAATTTCAACTATATATGAAACATAAATTTTATATTTACAAATAAATTAACTATTTTTATTATCAATATGTTAAATATAAAATGTTATTTTAGGTAAAATTAAATAAAATATTTTCATGTAAACAAAATTTTTTAACTGGTATGATGAAGATTTGTCATTAACTGCACATCAAAAACAAGCCTAATATCCACATGGCAATACGATCGAGGCTAACAAACCATCCATTGTAAAGCATGATCCACAAATTGATTATGTGGTAGGATCGAGAGTGTGTCGTTAGGTACAGTGATTATCAATTTTAATTATAAATCTTAATAAGATTAAAAAATATTAGAATACCAATGAGTTCGAGTCAAATTTACAAATAGACGACAGAACTTTAGATTGGAAACTTTGATTTACTCGTAAAAAATAAGTTATAGTAGATCTAAAACTAAAGATTAAACAAAACTCACTCTGACGAGTATAAAATTAGAATAGAAAACTAACTCGACTTAAAATAATTAGACATGAAATGAAATGATTTGCATCAAGTAAACTATTACTCATTACAACAAAAGAATAAGAAAAGAAATTAGAATTAGAATTAGAATTTCGAGAACACGATTAGTACTCTGTTGAAACTCTTCCGCGTCATGACATTTTCTCGTTCTTTCAGTCTCGAACTCTTCAAAGAACTGCCTCTATTTACTAGCAAAAAGAACTCTTCCCACGGATCAATAAAAAAGACAGAGAGAGATCAAAGAGAATAAGAGATGAAAAACAAGTGGAGAAAAGGGCAAGAAACATAAGAAACAAAAGAGGGTAAGAAAATAAATGAAGAAGAAGGTGGTGTCATGGATGAATGGAGGGTGGAGAACGTGAAGGGTGGGAGAGAGGGGGAGAGAGAGAGACTAAAAACTTAATTGGCCTCCAAGGGGTGCCCAAGGTGACCTTTTAAAGACCCATCCTTCCTAATTTTATTTTAGATTATTTTCATTCATCTTTTTATTTTATTTTCTCGACATAACACTCAGCACCCTTCTTTCATTATCCTTTTTTTCTTTTATTTGACTTTGACAGCCACCCATATGGGACTTGGTGGCTAGCACCTCTTTCATTCTTTCGTTTCTTTAACCTGGAGGCCGGAGATGGCTTGGGAAGATGCTTGGCCGATCGCAGCTCCGGCCAGGGCATTCTTGTGAACGAGAAATCAATTTTCCATAATGCCCTTTGCAACAAGAACAAGTACGAACAATATCATCCTCTAATTTTAAGTGCTAATACAATAGTGAATTGAGGAGAGGAACGCTCGCGAGGCTCAGAAGGGCCCAATATTGCCAAGCACGGTACGGCCTAACATCGCCAGGTCTAGTACAGGCTCGATACAGTCGATGCGAGCAAACTAAGACGGACTGAGCCTTGACTCGTGAGTCATGGCCCAACAAAGCTCCATCAACCCATCAGAGGAATCATCGCGCAAGGCATGAGTGTCGTAGCGTTCGCCCAATGGGAAAGACGCCATCGCCGTCACAGGGCTTTCTCCGGAAAGGACTGAATCACGCCCACAACGTCGATATTCTCACCACGAGACCCCCCTTTAGGGAATAGGCAAGTCCACAACGAGTTACTCTCCTCACGATCAAGGAGACGTTACTACACGACCCGCGCCATTTTCTCGTTACGGAACAGACGGCCACCGTCAGGATAACCCATATAAATAGATCTTCCGTCGGACCTAAGAGGGAGAACACACTGACGAACACACATACATAGACAGAGAAAGAGACGCGCAGAGAGAGAAGAGACTTTCGCCTATTGTTCCGAGCACTCCCCAGACTCTCCGAACACTCCAGGAGCTTTCATTCGTACCTACAGGATTGTCCACTCCACTCTTAACCTCTCCTCCTCTCATAGTTCTCTCTGAAGTACGTCTCTGATTTAAACATCGGAGGGTTGTCCTCTGGGGTCACGCTCAGACTCTTTTTGACGCCTTTGTTTCTAGTGTTTGTAAGTTTTCGTGGGTGATCAGTTGCTCTTCCTCGATAAATAAATCTTAAAAGTGTGATACGAGACTGAGAACCACTTTTATGCCTATGCATGAATTAATTTATGCACTTAAATAATTTGTGATAAAGTTTAGATGAATACGCCCACTAAATGTTATGTTTGCAAGACATCCCAAATATTTATGAGAGTGAATTTTCACGAAGATTACATATTAAATGGTGACTTTAATGAAAATGTTTTCATAAAAAATCTACAATTAATCCGAAAAATATCTAAACTATCACCATTGTTTTATTTGTTTTTGCCAGAAGTTATGATCTTTTTTTGCTAGAAAAGCATCTCTAGATTATATTGACGCAACACATCGTAATTAAATTATCTAGCTTCAAAATTACCAATTTTAAAACCAGTGGATTATTCAAGTTTTAAAACCAGAAATGTTATGCTGAGATAGCCGCAACATACCTGCATGGAAAACAGAATTCTTAGATTTTGATTTGTCAGTAATTTTGGGTCAGAAATTGAAACCAGATAAAAGAGGTGTCCTATTGATTGATAGGATTCCGAAGTTAACAAAATACGACATTCTAAAGATAAGAAAAAAACTGTTAGATAATGTTTTATAGATACTCTACAATACACCGAAGAATCCTTTAGTAAACATTGTGGATTCTAAAACTGTATTTTGTTTGCAGAGCTATAGAATTTCGCATGGTTTTATAACTACATACAAATGTCCAGAGTCCTCTGCATAACATTCCGTGTCCTCATATTTCTCGTCGTCATGTTTCCTTGCGTAATAAGTAGTATTCCATTAAAAATATAAGAAAGCAGAAAATATAAGGTTTTAAGAATATACATAAAAGACTAGAAAATAGTTTAAGAGTATATATGTCAGATTTCAATTTTTGGAGGAGGTTAAACAAGTGCAAGTCACGATTTATGGCGAGTCAATCAAACTATCTATCTATAATGTATTTGGGGAAACATCATAAAATGGTCTAAATACATTATAGACAGAAATATCTAATGTTGGTTACTTAATTTTAACCCCTGTAATGGCTCAAACTCCCAAAAATCACACATTTATTTGGCTAACACCTTTTCCGAGTACTCTTGTTAAATCACTTTCAAGGGCTTATTCTTGATTTTTGGGGGGTGTTTCACTGAACAAAAAGAGATTGTAAGGACTTAACAATACATGTTAGGACTGGAAGGGCTAATCTCTAATTATGACATACCTAGGTACCGAGAACTAAAAATCTCCAACAAATTTGATACAGACAAAAGAACCACTTTTTTTTAAAATTTTGGTGTATATTGCCTAACTGTGATAAAGGGAGGTAAAAATTTTATACCTTTTAACTCTTTGTTAGGTTGAACACCCGTTCGCTGTATTTAAAAGCCATTTTCCAAATCCACACATCCTCGTGAAGTTCATACGCGCCGGTCAAATATTCATGGGAATATACGCCATCTATGACAGGGTGCCTCTCGTGACGGCTCAGCTTCCATGCACGTATACCAAGTATTCGATGATTTGCCCAAACGACACCACTCTTAAATTAGGCCCATTCCGATCTTGTATTACCGGTTTTTGCGCCCCCCCCCCTTCCGAAAAAAAAAACTGATGATTCTGCTTTGTTTGAAATGCCAAGAGACCTGTGGGAACCTCCCACCTCCAACCGGCTTAATTAGGTTTTGATCTCATAATGCCTATCAATGCAATTGCTGATGTCCCCAGAGAGTTTGGGGATACTAAAACCAAACTGATTGCCCAGAATGACCATCACCGGAATTGCTACTCCCCAGAAAGTTTGGCGATACTAAAACCAAACTGATTGTTCAGCATAATCATCAGTATAAACATCAAGTAACAGCTAATGTCTAGGTTTTCCTGCAGTACAATGTTGGTGAGGATCAGTAGCAACCTTTTCCGGGATCTTCAGAAGGAACCTGGTTGCCAAAACCATTGACTGCCCAACATTTTCATGGATCTTCGCACCATGGAGGCCATCGTTAACGAAACCATGGAAGCCCAGACTGCGAACACTCGAGAGAATCTGGGACAGGAACTATTGGCCCAAGAAATATCCGCCATAAATCGAGTATTATTGTGACAAGCATGGCAGCTCCCAGAGCGTCAACAGCCACTCTTCCAAGGTCCCATGGGTCACCGGGTTTCTCATCCACCCTGCATAAATTCGATAGACATCACGACTGCTCTGGAATGGGTGCCAGCAAGAGGAAATCAAGACACTAAAGCTGAGTGTTCATAACAAGCAGAGTAACAAGGTCAAAATTTCTGTGGTAAAAAGTCATTCAAATATGACAATCATTTTTCTAATAAGTTGCAATGTAGTGCAATCTCATCATGTAAATCAAGTGGTGTCGACAGCAATGGCATATGTGCAGCGTTCTGTGCAGGTTTTTTTAGAATTACAGCGTACCAAAGCAATATGCTGATTTGAGGGGTATACATAGAAATGTACCAGTGTATGACTCTACATGGACATATTTGATAAAAATCATCTAATTCCCACCATCTGGTCCTAAGCATCAGGAAAAAGCAAACTAGGACCACTGCCTATTCCAACACTCATTCGAGCACATTCTGTGCCAATCGTAATGTAATATATAGCAACATTTACTCTGCATTTTGCTGAATCATATGCAGTGCCAACCACAACTTCAAAAAGGGAGTTTTGCAAAATACTCCCACTAAATAACAATGTAATGCAAAAACGCTCTCTAAGTTAATGTACACAAAACCCCTAATATTTCTTTCTGCAGTAACCCGGGGACAAACATATATCCAATGAAAAGAATATTCTCAGAAGATTCCATTATATTCACTACAAAAACTGACCAACCCCCCTTTTGCCCTCACATTTTCCTCATCCTCCCTATCTTCCATATAACGCTTCCCTGATCAGACAGCAGCTGAAGACGATATCTCCCAGCACAAATTGGGGTTGAATGTGTACAAGGAGAGGTTACTGTCCACTGCTTTGCACCTGTGAGCTGGCAGTGAATGGAGGCCAGGCTGCTTTTGCTGCCCCGCTTTCACACACGCACACCCATCATTGTTTTCTTTTCTTACTTGGCCACTCGATCAAATTGAGGTGGCTATCCACTGCCAACACACAGGCAAGGCAGTGGATAGTATCCGCCCCCCATGTACATGTGTAGTATAAATATCCATAGAGCACTCACATAGTGCACAACCTTTCTAACTCCGTTGACAATGCACAGAGAGATGTAGGACTGGATGGACTGATATTTTTCATTAGCAAAACATATTTGAATGGCTTAAATACATTTTCATAACACTGACAAGATGTAGCTGTAGCTAATGATTTTCTTACATGGGAAATGTGCATCCGACATGGCAAACAAGGGATAGATAGCTAGGACACGTATGCACATATGGTGATTACCCAGGAGGTTTTTAACATGAAGACTGTACAAAGGATTACTTATATATAAGCAATTCATCCAGGAGAGATTCAAAACGAACCCCTCCCCCAAAGAGAGAGAGAGTGAGAGTGAGCGGCGCCATCAGATACATTCTCTGTCCACTACGACTGAGAACCTAAGTAGCTGTAACGGGCAAAAAGCCATGCCTACATGACAGTTCAGGCTAGTTCATCCTCCCAGCTTTTCCTCCCGAACACAAAGTCAGTCAGTACTCGAGAGTGGGGGGCAAGTGAGGAGGGTAAAATCAGCCTTCTCCAGATTGCGACTCAGTTAACCCATTAAGCCATCGAAGAGAAAGCAGGGCCAGGCTGCCCGCAGCTGCCTTCGAGCAAATAGGTCAAGAGGGCCCACGACACAATAGTCAGCCTCCTGGTTGAAAGCCTCCCCCTGAGGAGAGACAACCTGGGAACCCCGATCAGCCAGGGCGCAACCTGGGCTCACCTCAAATGACATCACTCTCTTATCTGCCCATAGGGGATGGAGTCAAAAGGAAACTGGGATGAGCGGTGAATGTGGGAAACCACGTGGATGCTCCACCACGATCCTCTAGGATCCTCTCCACCGCTCTGACAAATGACGCCCTTCTAGTGGGTCGAGCCCACGTTGCGCAACTCCACAATGGGAGGACCTCTCCAATAATGAGAGCCACGATCCACCATGCACGGGAAACCCTGCTGAGCATATTCCCCTCCCCTGGGAGGGTATGAAGTAACTATCATCTCCTCCAATGGGGACAAAGCCAATCTAGAGCATAAGCCTAACTCACCCTCACTCCCGAGTTCATTTCAGTTCTCCTCCTTTTGTTTCTGACTGAAGCATCAGAGGGTTTTTTGGAACACTTCCCGGGGCTCTCTCACTGCTTCTCTTTGTGTGCGCATGTCACCGCCTGCCTTCCCTCTCCCATCTACCATCTCAAGTGGTAGCATCATGCAGTCCAATCCGTAGGACCATTTTTTGACTACTACACAATATATTCAGATACTCTTATAGTCACACTTCCATGAAGCATCACAAATACCCCTCCTTGCACACATCCAACCGCGAGTCACCGCTGACAAAACTTAATGCAGGAACAACAACGGACCGTGAGGCCTACGTCGAACGCTAGAGAGAGAGAGAGGGATTAATGGATGCACAAAGATTAATGATAGGTTCATGAATGAGGATACCCATGTGTAAATATACACATAAGCAAAAGTATATCTTAAAGATTACCAACAATAGTGCAATGCATACATGGGTCATTGCATCAACGACATAAGGCTGTATGATCAAAAGGAAAGGATCTCATTACCAGCTATCTAATGCTAAATATGTGGCACAGTAACGAAGTGTTGCAAGTTAAATAATGCTGCAAAATGAAACCAATGAGAAGAGATAAGGCAATGCACATAAACAATATGGTGAATAGAAATAGCTTCTTACCTCAAAAACATTGGGAAGCTCACGACAAAGTAAATTGCATAAAACAAGGATCCCACTTTGTACATTGATGCCCGATCAACAAACTGATAGTAAGGAAACTGCAGAAAAGAAAAGAATGAACTATATCATGCATTTTTCTCTAGGATGTGAATGATAATGAATGTCAGGCCAAGAAGAGCATGGGAAAAGCTGTGCCCTTCAAAATCACATGATTTTCAATTGGATTTAAGCAGAATATCATATAGTTCTTATTTCATTTTGCAGTAAAATATAAAACACAATCAAGGAAAAAGGGAAATTCACTTTAAGACATTCCGAATCTCTGACCGCTTCCTATCAATTAATCAGAGGCCTCTTCAACATATTCCAAACTACGATTAAACTCCACAAAAAATTTTACCTAAAAATCCTTGTCTTTAGCATCCCAATTTCACCTGTCATGGTCTCAAAGAGACAACACAACAATTGGAAATGATAACAGCCACCTTATTTCAATATTTGCATGCATCCCACATGTGCCTTTGCCTTCTAGCGGCATCCTCGCAGGTCCAGACCCAGCACATTCATGTCGCAAGTTGCTATAACAAGGTATTTTGGAAAAGTGGGTAGTAAACATCTCTATAACAATGTCACCAAGACCAGACTGTATACCTGGTTAGAGTCTAAACAAGACATACTAAATTAAACAGTGTAAAGTGAGAAAGTTTACTCACCCAAATAAAGCAGTTTCATTACAGTTGGTATTTGTTTTCATCAGCAGATTCATAAAAAAAAGGTAGGTTGCACCATCAAAGTGAAGGTTTAGTTTAAGTCTGCAGATTTACTTACAAAAAGTTTTACTGGCCCCACCACCCCTCCCCAGTCTAAGTCAAATCTAGTTCTTTAAGAACAGTGGGTCAAAGAGGCTACAGAGTTCCATCACCGTGCCATGAACCACGTGTTTTTCCTGAACTTGGTTCAACAGATTTGACATCATGACCATCGGTTTTGCCAATGTCATGAGACTGTCATGACCAGTTTCGAGCACTGACTTGTAGGAGATTGATGTCAAGCAGTACAGCAGGTCATTAATCTATTCCTAATCCTAGGACCCTTCATTTGTTTTAGCAGATTGCAACTTTACATATCAGCCTTACGCTACCGATGGTGATGCTGCTGTCGTTACTGATTAGGTAATAAGACGATCCATGGATTCGACCACAGGAATGGCAAAGTTTAGCATCAATCAGTAAACAAGAAACTTCACATCTTAAAAAGAGGGTGAATGATGAATGGATTAGTGACTGACTGTTGCACCTATAATTTTCTCGAAATACTTCGAGAATTTCATTCCGAAACAACCGACGAAAAAAAATATACAGTGTAGTGCTGATGTCGTCGGACCGCGGAGTACCTCCGTGATTTAGGGTATATCGACCCGATCATATTATCACAAGTGGCATCGCGGCAATGGAAGTTAAGAGGAAGACATGCATGCACGCCTGTCAAAGCGGCCGAGCAAGTGTATCACACGGCACGGACGGGCGCGTAGATTCCTCCCCACGCAGCGCCACCACGGCTTCTTCTCAACTCAGGTTGACAGAAATGGAGCAAAACGGCGCGAAGAGGGGCCAAAACGCATGCCCGAGGGTCAAACGACCCCTCCCGGACGCGAGAGGGGGCCGCGGCCACCCCGTCGGGGTCGGCGGGGGTCGCGCCACCCCGCTGTGGACTGACGGGGCCGCGCGACCCCGCCAGGGACCTCCGGCGCCGCGCGACCCCGCCAGGGACCTCCGGCGCTGCGCGACCCCCCCATTCTCTCTCGTGTTTTTTTTTTTAAAAAAAAAGATTTTGGCCACCCCCAGCGGGGTCATTTAGCCCCTTTTGACATCCAGAGAGGTCAAAATGACTTTTTGTCACCCCACCTTGACAGAATCGGGGCAAATTTGCTCATTTGACCCCTCTGGGCTCTCCCACCTTCTATAAATAGACCCCCAAAGGTCCAAGTGAAAGGGGGAAGCGGATTATGTACGAAGAGCACCTGCGCAAGAGTTTTGTTCTGTTTGTCTTGGCCTATGAGGGGTAAGTCCCCGGGTCTTGTACTTATGCCCCTACAGGGTATTTTTGTAATTATGCCCCTCAGTGGGCCATGTTGGTAATTATGCCCCTCAGCGGGCCATGTTTTGTAAGTCTTTACGTCCCAGGATGACTAAGTTATATGGTTATGTCCCTACAACGGCAGAATTATAAAAATGTCCTCCCCGGGACCGTAAAAGATCAAAGTCCTGTAATTTACAGTTTTACCCTGCGATCTTTTGTAATTAGGACTACGTCCCTACCTCCCGCTTTAATGCGGACCCTTGTACAGTCGACAATTCGCCGACAATCCTTGTATCCAATTGGGTCATAAAAATGTCCAATGTACTCCACATATTGTCTTTGTACGTCGATCGGAAAAATTATAAGAAAACCCCTTCGACTTATGGGAATTGCATTTATACCCCTCCTTCGCTAAGTTGACAAATGTGCGCCTCCTATGAAGCCCCTTGTCATTCTTTCGATCCGAGAGTGTTGTCAGCTCAGTACGACACTTGGGTGCCACCTCAGCTTGGATCCACCTAGGGTTTGATAAAATTACCAAAATACCCCTATGACCCAGAAATGGCCTAGCAGCCCCTAAAATCCTCCAGAAAGAGCCTCAGCGCCTTGGGGAGTCAGGGACCCGATCCTACTTCTGTTCCAGCCCAGAAATTTCAGAAACACCCCTGGGGTGGTAAAATTACCGAAATACCCTCGGGGTCCAGAAATCATCCCTCTACTTTAAAAATGCCTATGGCTTCCGCATATTCGCGTCTCTATTCCTAAATCTCAGGGTTTTGTTCAGACTTAGCCCTAACTCTATTAATTTGTTGGTGGTAAATGAGTGGTCATGGAGAGTCTCTCGAGTGAGTCTGCCCTCCACGTCAGAACCTCCATAGAAGACTTTGGGATTTCTTTGACAGTTAAACAAAGGTGTTCGGACGTTAGACCGATGTAAATCAACACTGACTCCGGTCAGTGGGGAGAGGTCCAGCACCCGAACCCAAATCGTCTGATACGATGCGCACCCACGGAATCACCCTCTACTCAGATGGGGGGATGTTTCTTTTCAAAAAGAACAAAAATCTATATTATTTTTTATCTACGATAAAAAGAAGATTAGATTTTTTCCGTGTCTCACAGACTGGCATGCCCGGTGGGACCGTTTCCTACAGGTTCGGCGAGAAACTGAGGCTTTCTCCCGATTAACCCGACTAAGTGAGCCTGCGAAAAATGATGAATTCCCATTACTCACTAAAGGCAAGGCCACCTATAAAGGGCCTAAGATCCAGAACCCACGAAGCCAAGCCGCGGGAGAGAGTTCCAAGGTCCGTCCCAGGTCCAGTCAGTCTGGCATCGTCATAAGAGAGAACTTTCGGCCAGACAATAAAGGCAAAGCTAAGACGTCAGAGCCTTCAGCCAAAGTTCCTGCCAAGTCAGTAAGGCCATTAGTCGTGGAGAGGACTCGACCTCTTGAGCCCGCGAAGACCCCAGTTAAGACCTCTGTCAGCCCAACGAGGCCGCCAATTGTAGAAAGGCCTCAACAGCTCAAGCAAATCGAACCACCAGCCCAAGCAAAGTCGGTGGAACTACAAAGCCCCCAGAGGCCCCACTGTGGACTGGCAGAGTTCCAGGAGTTGCCTCCTGAAATAATTGCTCAGGCAATCAGTGCCACCTTCCAGGTGCAACCGGAAGAGGTCAACTGGACTAAGGTCACTTCCAAAAAGAGCCGTGGCACTAAAACTCCTAAGGAGCCAGCCCGGAGCAAAAAGCGAAATTCTGGGGGCAAACAAGTCACATCTCCAAAGCAAAGTCCTCTCTCTTCTCAAGAGGCGACACGCCAAAAGAAGCAAGAGAAGAATCACAAGAAGAATTTGAAGAGAAGGTTGAAGAAGCAAGCTGAGCAAGCAGCTGCTATGGAGGCCCCTAAAGAGCCAACTCCTCTACAAAGACTTCAAAAGCTCGTAGACGAGCTAGAGGAGTACACTCCCCCTCGTCCCACCAGGGTCGTCACTCTAGACGAATATATTCCCTGGGACAAACTTGGGCGAAAAGCCCGCCTCCTTCAATGGCTCCGGGAAATGACTCACCGTCTTGAATAAGGTGAAGACTTCCTGATCTCGGAGGAGCTCTCCTTATTCTACAAGGATGAGGAGCACACTGTCGAGATGCTCGAGGAAATGCTGCAAGAGCTCTCCTGTAACATGGTGGTGATCCCGCCGCCTGACAACATTTACTGTCCCGCGGCTGATAACACCGGGGGCAGGGCTCCTATGGCAACATATCAGCGTCGCTCAACAAGAAATGGCCGGGGACGTGGCCGGGGACGTGGACGTGAAGGTCCCCTGACTCTTGACCGGGTCATACTGTTCAGAGGGGAGAAGTCGGGCCCAGTCCCGAAAACTCAAGTTCGGGGAATCCCTTTTGTCCTCAGCCCCTCAGAGGGTTCAGGCGGTCTCAACGGCTAAGTCGGGTGGTGTCCCTTTTACAATCACATCCTCCGACGAAGAAGAGGAGCCTGCCAAGTCGCAAGTGTACGAGAAGGCGGCAGAGCAGGCCAGCCCCTCCAACAGAGTCGAGCCCGCGAACCAGGCCGGTCCTTCTAATGAAGACCAGCATGAAGAGCCTTTGTCACCTCCGGAGGAATCCTTGGCACCGCTATTCCAAGAAGATGCGGAAGGCCAGAATACGGAGGAGCGCCCTTCTAAGCGAGAGAAGCCTCACCAGGCTCCGAAGACCGTGGCGGAGATCATCCCGCCATTTGACAAGACCCGTGCTCGGGCGGACCGCAAAATCATTCATCATATGAAGCGGTTCCAAACAAATGTCACCATTTGGGAGGCCATCGCCTGGAGCAAGGATCTTCGGGAGGCTCCTGTCAAGATACTTCAAGACCCAGAGGCATATGAGCCACTCACAGCCAACATCTCCTTCACGGACAAAGACATGTTGATGTCCTCTCCGTGTCATAATCGCCCCTTATACATGAGGGGGACGATCAATGGGCATGACGTGAGTCGCATCCTGGTCGACGCCAGAGCAGCTGTCAATATCATGCCTTTGAAGACTTTCAAGTCTCTATACTTGACGCCCTATTTATAAAAGGTGACTGCGGTCAAGATCTCGGGGTTCAATCAGGGCTCCGAGGAGGCGCTTGGTCGGGTTGAGGTCAAACTGGCTTTGGGCGATTTTGTCACCCGAGCGACATTCTATATTATCAACTCTGACACATCTTACAAGGTGCTACTTAGAAGGTCATGGCTGCATGAAAACTGGGTTGTTCCCTCAACTCTGCATCAGTGCATTAAATATGCCAAGGAACGGGAGCAACATACGGTCTTTACAGATCAGGCCCCGTTTCACCCCAATGAGTGCCATTTGGCCGATGCTTCGCTGAATTTTGGGAAGCCCGCTTTAACAATCCCTGAACCTTTAAAAGACAAGGGAAACAAAAGGTGGACCATGAAGTTGAGAAAGGGCAGCTCTTCACTGTGAACCAAGACATGGTAAAGCTGCACAGGTTGAGCCTCAGTGCCGCCTCCAAGCCAACTCAACCAGAAAGGCGAAGCGTTGACTTTGAAGCCAACCTTATCAGCCAGGTCATTGACCGAAGCATCTCCTTGCCGCCCAAGTGTCTCCAGCTCTCGTCCCAATGGGAAGAACATGAGGTGGAACAGTTGAAGACCTTCACAGTCTCCTATCAACGGAGAAGGAGACGCAATAAGGGCAAGGGGAACAAGCAAAGGTGACTTAGTCCCACCGTGCCCTCCTGAAGATGACTTCGGCTGGGACATTCCCGCCGATGTGGCGCCAGAGCCAGTTCAGGAGAAAGATGATATGCCTAAATACATCAAGAAATGTGTAAAAAGCAGCACATACCGCAAACTCTGGACCCTGCGCGGGCAGCATATTTCCACCAGCTATGGAATCCTCCGTAAGTCCGCGGGCAGCCTCCCTTCTCCCGCAAAGATACACGAGGACTCGGCTATGACTAGGAGACGGACTTCGAGGTCCATTTTGCAGTCAATGCCATAGGGCTACTGCCTCTCCCTAACGGGCAAGCTGAAGTTGAGCCTAAGATTGATGACTCTGTAAGGGAGTCCGGTGATGTGTCTATGACACCATCACCTTCATCAGGAGTCGACAATGATCACCCTTCAGAGGGAAGAGCAGCCCAGCCTGCTAACCATCGGCAAGATGAGGCCAGTCCTTCGACTCCAAGCCACGAGCAAGGGTGCTTCGATGAATTTGAAGTCTACGAAGCCAACACTGATGATGAGGGAGACTTCGTCGACCTCCAACCAGCTCCACCGGAGCTTGAAGACGGTGGCCAAGCAACTGTGGACGAGTTGATTGAGATCAATCTCGGAAGCAAAAGTGACCATCGTCCACCTTCATAAGTGTTCTCCTCAGTGAGAAAGAAAGGGAGTCATATCGACAACTCCTAGAAGAGTTTAGGGATTGTTTCGCCTGGACTTACAAAGAAATGCCCAGGCTCGACCCTTCTGTGGCTGAACACGAGCTGGCAATACTTTCGACAGTCAAGCTAGTCAAGCAAGCTCAAAGGCGTATGCGCCACGAGCTGGAGCTGAAGGTCAACGCCGAGGTGGACAAGATGCTCAACATCGACTTCATAGAGCCTTGCATGTACCCTGTGTGGCTCGCCAACATCGTCCCTGTCAAGAAGAAGAACGGCCAAGTCCGAGTGTGCATCGACTTCAGAGATTTGAACAAAGCATGCCCGAAGGACGACTTCCCTGTCCCAATCACTGAGACGATGGTTGATATGACCACTGGTCACGAAGCCTTGTCTTTCATGGACGGGTCGTCGGGCTATAATCAAATCCGCATGGCCGTCAAAGACAAAGACCATACGGTTTTCCGATCTCTAAGGGGATCTTCAACTACAAAAGGATGTCGTTCGGTCTGAAGAATGCTGGTGCAACCTACCAAAGGGCAATGACCAAGATCTTCGACGAGATGCTACATGACCTTGTCGAATGCTATGTCGATGATCTGGTCGTCAAGACAAAGAAGCAGGAGGATCACTTAGCTGACCTGCGTCAAATCTTTGAAAGGCTTCGATGATTTCAACTCAAGATGAACCCAATGAAGTGCGCCTTCGGCGTCTCCAGCGGCAAATTCCTTGGCTTCATCGTCAGGTATCGAGGCATAGAAATCGATCCTGACAAAATCAAGGCCATAAGAGGACTGCCTTCGCCCAAGAACTTAACAGAGCTCAGATCTCTTCAAGGAAGACTCGCCTATATTAGGCGGTTCATTTCTAATCTCTCAGGAAGATGCTTGCCTTTCGGAAATTGATGAAGAAAGGAGCACCCTTCATATGGGACGAAGACTGTCAGAAGGCCTTCGAGCAAATTAAGAGTATCTGCTGACTCCTCCAGTCCTAGGGACACCTGTCAGAGGGAAGCCCTTATTCTCTACATTGCTGCCATGGATGCCTCTTTGGGGGCTCTGCTAGCCTAAGATCAATGAAGAGGGCAAGGAGCAGCCACTGTACTACCTCAGTCGAAAGTTGATCGGGCCTGAGCATCGGTATGCTCCTATGGAAAAGGTGTGCCTAGCTCTGGTGTTTGCTGTTAAGAAGCTGAGACACTACATTTTGGCTCACCGGGTGGACCTCATCTCAAAATGTGATCCACTCAAGTTTCTGCTCAGCCAGCCTGTCCTCTCTGGTAGGCTCGACAAATGGGCACTTATCCTCATGGAGTTTGACATCACCTTCGTCCCACGTAAGGCGATCAAGGGACAAGGCATGGCGGAGTTCTTAGCTACGCACCCCGTGCCGGAAGATTCGCCACTCAACTCCGAGCTGCCCAATGAAGAGGTGTTAGTACCTTCTCAAGAAATGGGGGAACAGTCTGAAAAAGTCCCACCACAGATGGAGCCAGGCGTCCTCACCCTCGACCTCCCACACTGGGAGTTATATTTTGATGGTGCCTCTGAGACAATCAAAAGGGCCGGCGGCCTCATAGACTATGTCTCGGGCGCGGGGGTGGTCTTTGTGTCTCCACAAGGCGGTATCCTCCATAATTCTTGTGCTTTCATGAAGTCCTTGACTAATAATGAGGCAGAATATGAAGCATTGATCATTGGGCTTCAGCTGGCCCTGGAGATGGACATCAAGTGCATCAAAGTGTACGGGGACTCTCAGCTCGTCATTCGACAGGTACTGGGCGTCTATGACGTCCGGAAGAAGGAGCTTATTCCCTACCATGTAGCCGTCATGAGGCTCAAGGAAAAATTCTACCTATTTGAAATAGGCCATGTCCCTAGAGGTAGCAACTCCCAGGCTGATGCTCTTGCAAAATTGGCAGCGGCCCTAAAACTCCCGCCTGAGGGAGAATTAAATATTACTGTCAGACACCGAAGGCTCATGCCAAGTGTGCTCGACGAAGAATCCGGCCTCACTGTCTACGAGGTCGACAACATCCAAAAGGAGAATGCTCCCGAAGAAGAAGATTGGCGTGAGCCGATCATAAAAATAAAGAACGGCTGGCTCCCTCTTGATCGGGCTCAGAGGGTGCAACTGCTATGCAGGGCGACATCCTACCAGCTGATTGACGGTCTGCTCTTCAGGCTCGTCCATGAGAAAGACCGATCGATCCTCCTACGGTGCCTTTCATCTAAGGAAGCAAAGACCGTCATGCACGAGGTCCACTCCGGGTTGTGCGGCGCGCATCAAGCAGGTGCTAAGATGAAGAATAGCATCAAGCTCAAGGGGTTCTATTGGCCCACCATGTACGAAGATTGCAACCAATGTGCTCGTACATGTCACCAATGCCAAGCATTTGGTCCAGTCCCTCGGTGGCCGCCCAACCCGCTCCATCCAACAGCGCCTACCTGGCCATTTGCAAAATGGGGCATAGATATTGTGGGACCATTCCCACCATCATCTCAAGGCCACAAGTTCATACTGGCCGCCACTGATTACTTCTCCAGATGGGCAGAAGTCGTCCCGCTACGAGAAGTTACAGGAGAGATAGTTGCCCGCTTTGTGAGGCACTATATCATATACAGATTCGACACCCCTAGTCGGATTATATCCGATAATGACACGCCTTTCAGGAACAAGACCATTTATGCTTTGGCATCTAAGTTCCATATTGACTGGAGAACGTCATCATTCTACAACCCCCAAGCCAACGGGTTGGCTGAGGCCTTCAACAAGGCCCTTTGTAAGCTGCTGTCCAAGATAGTAGGTGGCCGCAAGCGGGATTGGGGCGAAAAGGTCCACGAAGCCCTATGGGCCTATCGAACCATTTACAAAACCCCCACGGGTTGCTCTCCATTCTCTCTGGTCTATGGAGCCGAAGCGGTGGCCCATGTGGAGATCGAGCTAGCATCCTACCGCGTTGCTGTGCACGCTGGATTGCCAGGCCAAGACCAGTCTGAGATAGAAAGGAGGCTTGAAGAGTTGTCCAACCTTGAAGGTGAAAGACTCAAAGCCTACAAGCACTTACAAGTGTATCAAGCCCGCATGACACGTGCCTATGATAAGCTGGTCAAGCAAAGGGCGTTCAAGAAAGGCGACCTTGTCATGGTCAAAGAAAAGGAGGTTCTCGCAGGAAGATCTAGCGGCAAACTCCAGCCTCATTGGCGTGGGCCTTACGTCATCCAGAAGGTCTACGAAGGAGGGGCCTATACGGTCCTTGACCACAAGGGGGACAATCCCTTCCCTCCTCTCAACGGCAAGCATATGAAGCTCTACCATGCGCCACCGCAGGAGTTTCCACAGCAGTCCTCACAGGACAGTACCTCTCCCCAGTGAAGGTTCAAAAAAAAAAGGGGTTAAAAATACTGATACCCCGGCGGACTCAGTCAGCCTTCAACGGTTGGCTGAGGGCAAAAAGGCTATAGACCCGGTCGAGGTGAAAACCCGAAAGGGCGTCTCGGGCAAAAATGGGCAACCCCTCGGTGTGAGAACCCGAAAGGGCGCACCGAAAAAAAGCTAAAGGGGGCCAGCCTCGGCGAAAACCCGAAACGGCGGTGGGGTTGATAATGTGAAAAAAGAAAAAAGAAAAAAATTCTCTCTTTGCTTATTCGAAGGGTGGCTCTAAGTCAATGACTCCACCCCATCTTCGCCAAAACATCATATTGATACCATGGCTACGCCTTACATGTCATCCTATGACACCTAATCCCACCTACGTTCTGACGTTGTCATACTCTGTCCCATCGGGCTCGACCTATGCATGCCCCTTTCGGGCTGCCGACCCATTCCGCCTATCGGCTTCCGGGTTTAGCTCATGTGTCTCTTCTAAGCAGTTAAACCCACTTACTCTTTGGTCCCACTGGGACTGGCCTCAGTATGCTCTCTCGGGCTACCAACCCATCATACCTTTCGGCTCATTTTACCTTCCTGGTTTGGCCTCAGTATGCCCTCTCGGGCTGCCAACCCATCATGCCTTTCGACTTATTTTTCCTTCTGGGTTTGGTCTCAGTATGCCCTCTCGAGCTGCCAACCCATCATGTCTTTTGGCACATGTCCCACTGGGTCTGGTCTTATGCCCTCTCGGGATGCCAGTCCATCACGCCTTTCGGCACTTTTTTCTGCTAGGGATTGGTCTCAGTATGCCCTCTCGGGCTACCAACCCACATCATGCCTTTTGGCTTCGTTTTATCTCCTTGAATTCGGCCCCAGCATGCTCTCTCGGGCTGCCAACCCATTATGTCTATCGGCTCCTTTTTATCCCCTGGGGTTTGGCCTCAATATGTCCCTCTCGGGCCGCCAACCCATTCTTCGCCTATCGACATTCCAGTTTGATTCTCACGTCCCATTAGGGCTGTCAAACCTATTTTTTATCCCATCAGGATTGGCCTCAGCACGCTCTCTCGGGCTGCCAACCCACTATGCCTTTCGACTTCGTTTTATCTCCTTGGATTCGGCCTCAGCATGCTCTTTCGGGCTGCCAACCCATTATGCCTATCGGCTCCTTTTTATCCTCTGGGGTTTGGCCTCAGTATGTCCCTCTCGGGCCGCCAACCCATTCTTCGCCTATCGGCATTCCGGCTTGATTCTCACGTCCCACTAAGGCTGTCAAACCTATTTTCATCCCACCGGTTTTGGCCTCAGTACGCTCGCTCGGGCTGCCGATCCATCTCGCCTTTTGGCACATCTTGTCCCACCAGGACCGGCCTCAGTATGCTCTATCGAGCTACCAACCTATTTTGCCTATCGGCTTTCGATTTTGACTCTCACATCCCGTCGAGACTGCCAAAACCTATCTTTGTCACACCAGGCTTGGCCTCAATATGCTCTCTCGGGCTGCCAACCCACTACACCTTTCGGTCTCATCGGGTTCGGCCTCAGTATGCTCTCTCGGGCTGCCAACCCACTATGACTTTTGGCTCCTTTCTATCCCACCGGATTTGATCTCAGTATGCTCTCCTGGGCTGTCAACCCATCTCGCCTATCAACTTTCGAGTTTGACTCTTACATCCCACTAGGGCTGTCAAACTTATCTTTGTCCCATCAGGAATGGCCTCAATATGCCCTCTCGGGCTGCCAACCCATCTCGCCTCTTCGCTTTAGACTTGACTCATATATCCCGTCGGGATTACCAAGTCTATTCCTTTGTCCCCACGGGCTTGACCTCTACATGCCTCAGGCTGCCAACCATATTTGCTTATCGGCTCACGGATTTGATTCATATGTCCCACCCGGGCTGTCAAATCCCCTCCTTTCATCCTTTCGGGTCTGGCCTATGCATGCCAGACCCCTTTCGGACTGCCAACCCATCTCGCCTATCAGCCTCCAGGTTTAACTCGTATGTCCCTTTCGGACTGTTAAACCTACTCCTTTGATGTCCCAACCGGGCTTGGCACATGCACACCCCTTTTGGGTTGCCAACCCGTTTAACTTTCGACTTTCGGATTTGACTAATTGCGTCCCACTAGGGCAGTCGAATCCACCCATTTGTCCCACCTCTGCGGCACACACTCCCCTACGGGAGTGCCACTTTCTCCTTACCTTTTGGCATTATAGGACCAAAAAAAAACGGGGTTAAAAATATTGAGGCCCCAGCGGACTTCGTTGCTTCTGTTAGGGGAGCAATCAAGGACAAAAAGGCTTTAACCCGGCTAAGGTGAAAACCCGAAAGGGCGCCTTAGGCAAAAATGGGTACCCCTCAGTGTGAAAATCCGTAAGGGCGCACTGGAAAAAGCTAAAGGGAAAACCGAAAGGGCGGTAGGGCTGGTAAAGTGAAAAAAAAAAGAGAAAAGGCTTATCAAGCATCAGACTCGCTCCTCCTCAGCTCAGCAAGGCGAGCCTCACTCTGAAGAGCTTCCTCCTGGAGCCCCTCAAGCCTACGGCGAAGAGTGTCTACATCGGCACGCGCAAGACTGCGCTCCTCGGTCTCTTGGACCTCTCGCAAAAGCTCCTGAAGCCCCTCAAGCCTACAGCGAAGAGTCTACATCGGCACGCGCAAGACTGCGCTCCTCGGTCTCTTGGACCTCTCGCAAAAGCTCCCGGAGCCCCCTCAAGCCTATGGCAGAGTCTACATCGGCGCGCGCAAGACTGCGCTCCTCCTCGGCCTCTTAGACCTCTCGCAAAAGCTCTGGACCTCTTGCAAGAGTTCTTCCACTCTTCGGGAGGCCATCTGCTTGCACTCATAGGCGGCCTCGACCAGGGCGCCCACCTCAGCCTGGGCCACCCGAAGTCTGCAAAGCTGCCGCTCCTCCGGCTGAATCATCAGCTGAGTCCTCCGCCTCAGCTCCTGAATAGCGCGAAAGCGGGCGAACTCCTCCCATAAAGACGCAAGCTCAGTCATCCAGGCGTCCTGAGGGAGACCAAATGCATGCATCTGGCAATGCTACACCAAGTTGAGACCATTCGGCCACTCCATCCCAAGGGCCAGGAAACTCTGAAGCAGCTTTGAAGCCTCACCAGCTGAAGCTAAAACAAAGAAAGGAGTTGCCTCAGCCCGTGTACGGCCGACATCTACCCAGACCAACGTGCCCTAAGGGCTGGTCTACATCAACCTTGGCTATCACAAGTCAGCAATTAGCCACCTTCAACATTCGGCGACATACCTCAGCAGTCAGCGAACACATCAACATGTTCGGCTACACCTCAGATGTTAGCCAGCACATCTTTGGCGACACCTCAGCAGTTAGCCAGCTTTAACTTGCGGCTACACACCTCAGCGGTTAGCCGACACGTCTTCAGTGACATCTCAGTGGTTAGCCGACACAACGACTTTTGGCCAACGCACCCCCAAGGGTCGGTCAATGTCAGTTTCCAGCTATCACAGCTCAACAGTCAATCAACGACGACGTAGACGGATGTCTCTCCGAGACAGACCTACAGCAACTTCGGGCCAACAAGTCTCTCAGAAGCAGGCCTACATCAACTCCGGGCCAACTCGTCGAGGCAGGTCCGCATCAACTCTAGGCCAACAAGCCTCACCGAGGCAGGCCTACATCAATTCCGGGCCAACAAGTCTCGCCGAGGCAGGTCCGCAGCAACTTCCGGCCAACAAGCCTCACCGAGGTAGGTCTACAACAACTTCGGGCCAACAAGCCTTGCCGAGGCAGGTCTACATCGACTACAGGCCAACAAGCCTCTCCCAGGCAGGCCTACATCGACTTTGGATCAATATGCCCTAAGGGCCGGTCCATGTCAACTTCAGCTAGTGCACCCCCCCCAAAGATTGGCCAGCATCCAACTTCAGGCTAATATGTCCTAGGGGACGGTGTACATTAGCGTTGGCCAGTATACCCTAAGAGATGGTCAACATCAAATTCAGGTCAAAGTGCCTTAACGTCACTTCTAGACTGATGGGTCTCACTGAGACAAGCCTGCATCAACTCTCAGCTTTCTGGAAGCAACGAAGCAGTGAGGTGTAGTCCTACAATAATCTCCCCATGTCATGAAGACTCAGGAGATATCCAAAATAATACGAAGGGCACGGACCGTCCGCTTCTACCTCCGGCCTCGACGAACGTTCCGTGGGGGGCATTTGTTGCACTGTAATTTTCTCGAAATACTTCGAGAATTTCATTCCGAAACAACCGACGAAAAAAAAATATAGTGTAGTGCTGATGTCGTCGGACCGCGGAGTACCTCCGTGATTTAGGGTATATCGACCCGATCATATTATCACAAGTGGCATCGCGGCAATGGAAGTTAAGAGGAAGACGTGCATGCACGCCTGTCAAAGCGGCCGAGCAAGTGTATCACACGGCACGGACGGGTGCGAAGATTCCTCCCCACGTAGCGCCACCACGGCTTCTTCTCAACTCAGGTTGACAGAAATGGAGCAAAACGACGCGAAGAGGGGCCAAAACGCATGCTCGAGGGTCAAACGACCCCTCTCGGACGCGAGAGGGGGCCGCGGCCACCCCGTCGGGGTCGGCGGGGGTCGCGCGACCCCGCCAGGGACCTCCGGGGGCCGCACGACCCCGCCAGAGACCTCCGGGGGCCTCGCGACCCCCCCCATTCTCTCTCGTGTTTTTTTTTTAAAAAAAAAGGATTTTGGCCACCCCCAGCGGGGTCATTTAGCCCCTTTTGGCATCCAGAGGGGTCAAAATGACTTTTTGCCACCCCACCTTGATAGAATCGGGGCAAATTCGCTCATTTGACCCCTCTGGGCTCTCTCACCTTCTATAAATAGACCCCGGGTCCAAGTGAAAGGGAGAAGCGGATTACGTACGAAGAGCACCTGCGCAAGGAGTTTGTTCTGTTTGTCTTGGCCTGCGAGGAGTAAGTCCCCGGGTCTTGTACTTATGCCCCTACGGGGTATTTTTGTAATTACGCCCCTCAGTGGGCCATGTTAGTAATTATGCCCCTCAGCGGGCCATGTTTTGTAAGTCTTTAAGGCCCGGGAGGACTAAGTTATATGGTTATGTCCCTACAACGACAGAATTACAAAAATGTCCTCCCCGGGACCGTAAAAGACCGAAGTCATGTAATTTGCAGTTTTACCCTGCGATCTTTTGTAATTGGGACTACGTCCCTACCTCCCGCTTTAATGCGGACCCTTGTACAGTCGACAATTCGCCAACAATCCTTGTATCCAATTGGGTCATAAAAATGTCCAATGTACTCCACATATTGTCTTTGTACGTCGATCGGAAAAATTATAAGAAAACCCCTTCGACTTATGGGAATTGCATTTATACCCCTCCTTCGCCTAAGTTGACAAATGCGCGCCTTCTATGAAGTCCCTTGTCATTCTTTCGGTCCGAGAGTGTTGTCAGCTCAGCCCGACACTTGGTTGCCACCTCAGCTTGGATCCACCTAGGGTTTGATAAAATTACCAAAATACCCCTATGACCCAGAAATGGCCTAGCAACCCCTAAAATCCTCCAGAAAGAGCCTCAGCGCCTTGGGGAGTCAGGGACCCGATCCTACTTCTGTTCCGGCACAGAAATTTCAGAAATACCCCTGGGGTGATAAAATTATCGAAATACCCTCGGGGTCAAGAAAACATCCCTCTACTTTAAAAATGCCTATGGCTTCCGCATATTCGCGTCTCTATTCCTAAATCTCAGGGTTTTATTCAGACTTAGCCCTAACTCTATTAATTTGTTGGTGGTAAATGAGTGATCATGGAGAGTCTCTCGAGTGAGCCTGCCCTCCACGTCAGAACCTCCATAGAAGACTTTGGGATTTCTTTGACAGTTAAACAAAGGTGTTCGGACGTTAGACCGATGTAAATCAACACTGACTCCGGTCAGTGGGGAGAGGTCCAGCACCCGAACCCAAATCGTCTGATACGATGCGCATCCACGGAATCACCCTCTACTCAGATGGGGGGATGTTTCTTTTCAAAAAGAACAAAAATCTATATTATTTTTTATCTACGATAAAAGAAGATTAGATTTTTTCCGTGTCTCACACTGACTGACCAGATACTTTTTATATGATTCGAAGCTGATTTAGTTATGTAATTTGTAACTATGATTAAAGCACAAAGCCTACTTCTTCCCTGATACTCGGGTCAGACAATTGGATTCTCTGGACCCAACTGCATCTGCATATGCACATATTATATATGGGGCTGATACAGTTCACTGCCATTTTTAGGTGCACTGGGAGACAATGGCAGTTTTCCAAGTAGGGTGCCTTCAGCGCCCATAAATTCACAGGTGGGTGATGAATTTGGCAGGTGAAAGAGGTTTTTTCTTTAATAGCTTTAACAGGGTGTCCGCTGGATTGGTGACCACCATTGGATTGGCCATCTGGGTGATCCAGTGGCACCCAGATTCCAACTGCTGCATGCCTCTTTTCTTTTAAATGTCACTGCTTGATCAAGACCAGGCAGCTGCAATACCATCCGCTGCCAGCACCCCCAGGCACAGCAGCGAACTGTATCACTTTTTTTCTGAGGGGCTCTGCCGTAGTGGCAGAGCCTGCTCGGAAAAACCCTCGCAAACTGTATCACTTTCCTATCGCGAACGAACATGCCTGTCTTGCACGTGTGTTCATCTGGATGCCGAGCTACCCTTTTTTAATTTATTTTCCTTTTTCTTCTTTCTTTTCATGCCACTGTCTTGTGCTGCAACTTTTTCTTTTATTTTATCAAAAATGTGTGATCACTCATCTGCTGCCTCAGCCTTCACCATGAATGTCCGGGTGCAGAAGACACCCAGTATGGAGAAAACCCCATATGCTCCCATCAGACTTTGAAAGGACAATTCACAGTATCAACCTCATATACATGTAAAATCTGCCACCATTTTTAGGTCTGCTGGCAGCAGAATGGATGCTACACCCATTCGACACTCCAAAATTCATGGTAAGATTCAGAATGAGATGTTTTTTAGGGGCTCATTTTTTAAAGTGTCAAGTTCTGGTCGTCGGACTGCCTAAAAGGCCAGATTGGATGGACAGGGCATTCTGCCTCCGCATATGGATGGTGAGTTGCACCTTCGCAGGCACACCCCTAGTCCACATTTCACATGGTTGGCAGTTGTGCCCACTGCGTGAAATGTGGATGTTGGGAACACCCATGTTGCATTCTTTTTTTTTAGTTGCACACCATCCGATTTTGATCGGATGGCTCTTGATACAGTGCTGACAGTGGACAAACCCCAGGCAGAAGGCTGTATCACTCACATATATATATATATATATATAGAGAAAGAGAGAGAGAGTTCATAACCACTTGATCAGGTGAATATGCAGTTGAAAAGCTATTTTATTTATAAGCAATGAGCGCCATCACCATGTTGTGCACCTTTGGCGCCGCAAAATTCACAGCCAGGATTTGGGCTTTGTGGGAGAGAGGGATGAGCACCCCCTACTGGATCTTCCCAGTGGGGCTTGTGGACCATCAGATTGGACAACCCCATGCCACAGCACAGATCACAGCTTCCCTGTGTGCTGGGTGTTCTGACCTGCACTGGACAAGATGATTCCACTGCCCACAGAGTTACTGTGCCCATGTGAATTTTATGTGCTCCGGACATAATTCCTGCATGCACAGTAAATGCTCACACTTGAAGATGGTGTCTGTGTGTGCGCAAGTAGACAGTGACAGGGCTATTCAATTCTGATTGGGAGGCACCTACTTTGAAAAGAGAAGAAAATAATGATAAAACAAACTACTGGCTGCAGAGTGCCAGTTTCACCCAGGTGCATCATCGCCCGTGCCTTTTTTCTCCCCGAATTCCTTCTCTATCACCCAGTAAGCCAACCAACCACCTCCACCTCCACCCCCCCCCAAAAAAAAAGAAAGAATAAAAAGAAAAGAAAAAAAGAAATGGTGTCCACCATGGGGAAATTACTGTGCACTGTCAGCAGGGGCAATGCACGCAAGCAGGATTCCTTTTTTTTGGGGGCTTTATAACCAAGAGTAAACCCACCCGCCCAAGATGAAGCCCAAATCACCGGTAGCCCAAGCCATGGGCAGGCCAAATGTCTCTTGGAAAGCAACAGGAGTTTTGGCAATGAGGGGTGCAAATCTGGATTTTGGGCACTCAGAGATATTGCAAGGGAGGCTTCACATGGAAGATGGGTAGAAGATGAGGGTGAACAAATAGGAAAATAAGGGGGAGGGGCAAATTGTAACTGGGTGAGGGTGCCCGAAATTCACATTTGCACCCTTCTGAGTATGTATGTTTCATCATCACCACCATCATCAGAGCCATATCCCATTTCCTTGTCAGTATATATATGCGTGTGTAAAGTTTACACAAACATCCTAAGATACCAAAACCCGACCTGTCAGCTGTGCATAATTGTTAAGCAGGTTGAAAACCCAAGTTTGAGATAAGTTGCCTTAGAAGACACCATTGTAAACTCATCAATAATGTATACAACACTGCCTTAACTTTCATTTTCGAAAATGTTTACTATTCCCTTAGAGAGGTAACTCAAATCAAACAAACAAAATACCAATCTTTCTTTCCATCTAGATCCAACTTCACATTCCAAACCTCACCGTTCTTACATCATCATCAATAGAAGGGGCACATCTTTAATTTCCTTGAGGGACAAAAATGTCTAAAAACCTTTGTCAGACGCACCTAAATAATATCCACTTAAGTAATCCCTCTCACAGAAACTACACATCTCAAGATAGTTGATTAAATTACCTTTTTCCTACATCAATGGGACCTTGTTCACCCCTCTTTTGATGGAATCCATGCCATCCTTTTGATAGTTTAACACCACATCAAACCCATCATGTATAGATCTGACACAATGAATCATCATATTGAATGATTGATAGTTTGTAGAATATAATGGGCTGTTCATATAAAACACCATGAGTTTCTTACAAGTTTAGACACCACTTGATTGCTGATTATAACCTGGATATTTAATCAACACGGGAAAAGCAAGGGAAAAATACAACAGAAAATTGCAATAATAAGTTACAAACGAATGGTAGGAGTGAGACAACATGTACATTGGCAATGGCTAGAGTCTCCAAGTATGCAATGAAATATGCGAGGGCCAGGATCCATGCACCCTCCATTGCTATTCTGGTAGAGTGTGGTAAGTCAGCAACCGAATGGCGCAATCTTCTAAGTGTCCAATTTGAAGCAATATGGTAAAACAAGAAGACAACATGAGTAAGAAGGAAAGTTGTGTGTGGCACCTGCATAATTAAGCCATTCTGATTAGTTATCAGGAAAGTAATGTTGGCAACACAATTCATTCACTCACTTTACCACAATGTGTCCAGCATATTAAGAGTTTCACAGCAGACCATATGGAGCATCATATCTCTACCATAATGTAGGATAATAGCAACAAACAGTTTCTGACTGAATTTTACAGTTGCATGAATAATTTACCGCATGTTTCACAATGAGCAAAATCAGTTCATGTACATTAATATAGGAAAGAAGGTTTGCTGTCTGTAGCATACCTTTGGAGAAACAGTCATGCATGTGTCTTCTCAAATTCTCAATTACAATATGATTAATTAAAATTTTAAAAGGTTGCCCAATAAATTTTATTGCATGTAACAACAGTTTCACTGGGAAATGCTGCTGCATATCAACAAATAACTCGATACAAGATTTTCCATGCTTGTGCTACCAAAATGATCAGTTGTGTTGAAATATCAGGCATGTTGCACATACATTAAAGAGAAAGTAAGTTAGCTGTTTCTAATATACTGCTTATGCAGGATAATATCCTGCAACTGCTGAGCATACACTATACTCCCACATCATACAATGATGGCTTCATTAGTCATTAGTGTCAATACCAAAAACAGATACCGACACTCTTACATGACTCATCATAAAGACGAACAATTAAGGAACCACCATCGTGCACAGAGAACTATAGAAAGTGAAAAGGACCCTAGTGTAGCAGACAGAACATAATGATACTAAATGGAGGAAGACTCTAGGTGAATACTGGCACCCTTCCCTGAATCATCATAAAGATGGACAACTAAAGAACCAGCATTATGCACAAAGAACTACAGAAAGCTAAAAGGGACCCTATTATAGAAGACAGTACAAAATGGATACCAAATGGAAGAAGATCCTAGGTGAAGATTTTACATGGCATAATAAGTGAGGAAGAAAAAGGGTATCAGAAATACAAGGAAATCCAGAAAGCAAAATCCCCATTGAAAAGAAGCATTTCATTTAGCTGATGCTAGAAAAGAACGTTGAACAAGTAGCAAAAGAAATAAGTCCGGTTCATTTCTAGACGTAGATGCCAATGCATAAGAGGCTGAAGATGTTGATCATCAGATGATTAATTGCCAGCTTAGCTGTTCACGACAGTGTGACAGTGTGGTAAATTTGAAATGTTTACTGGTCCCGTTCACCTGTCACTGAAATGTGGAGTATCATTTTTCATAAAAAGGAAGAAGTCAATGGAAGAAGAGTAAAATAAAGGTAGTCAAAATTATTCTGCATGTAGGCTGGCATTTGGAATGAGAAAAATGAACTCCTCTTTCAAGGGAAATGTGCCCGAGAATATATCTGCAAGAAACATTTGGGCTAAACGCCTTGCAGGAAAACTGGAGAAGAAATTCATTGGGTTTCTTTTTCTTAGATGAGAACAAAACAGAAGTATCTAACATGAGTTTTGATGGGGAGACCATAGAAAAAAGGAACAGCACTCCAAATTATCCAACAAAAATTGAATACTGTTACTTAAACCAGCATCCGGAGCACTGTTACTATTGTATGAGGTACGTATGTTGCCAACAACAATGACAAATACTCTTTTGCACAAGAAAAAAGAAAACAAAAAGGAATGACACAACATATAGACCAATTATGAAGGACGCATCCATCAGAATGCACATGATGCTTTAAACTTCACAATGCAGCAGAAATAACGTCAGAATATCTTCATGTGTACATTTCTCTTTTTTTTTAAGTTTTTTTTCATCAATTTCAAGTTCCAAGAAACCACAAGATTAAAAAATTCTAAGACAAGTTAAACTTTCTTGAAAGAGACATGGGACCTATTATGGTTCTTTTCATTGGGGGAAGGAGAGTGCATCATGAGTCAAATGGCGCTTTATGAATCACATCTTATATGTTAGAAATCAGAATTGGATTATATAATGATGAACCAACATTTGTTTTAATAGATAATACAATTCAAACATCTTACTTGAGAGGTCTAGTAAGATGTTTAAGTATTGCACTTTCAGGAAAAAAAAAAGATGTCTGAGTATTGGATATGTAAAACCTAGAAACATGTGGGAGATAGATATTATCAACAGTTGGATTTATTACCAACCTTCGCATCCAGTTTGTATGTCTTTAAAGTCCCTAGGACAATTGAAGGGATGACTACAGTGATCACAAACTTTCCCTTTCTAGACTGGCAATAGTGAAGCCAGACCATCCATGCTGTTTTTTTGGACGGTGACTGAAGGCCACATTTCATTGAAAGGCCATCATGCTGTTAACTGTGTGTATTATGGAATAGTGTCTGCCATATGGATGCAAAGGAAAAGAGTGAGAAATACCATTCATACTGTTCTTTGGGTCAAGTGAATTGGGAAAAATTGCAGCAAGGAGATCATGCATTATAAGCAATAATACTACATCTAAATGTCAGGCAGAATAGCAGAGAGAAATATCAACCACACATCCAGTATCAGACTCAAAATTTGGAGAGATCATATTAGCATAAAATCATCCAATGATCAACAGCAAATCTAGTTGATAATGGTCAAGAAATCAAATTTTGGGAGGATTCTTGAAGCAGCCAATATTCATTTGCAAACTTGCTCCATAATTTATATGATCTTTATAACAACCATGGTGGATAAAATGCTTGTCACTGGAATAATTTGGAGTGCAGAAATTGGCTGACAACAGATTTAAATAAAAAAATCATTAGCTAGGGAAGCAGAGGTTTTTGCTAACTTGTTGCAGTTATACATCAGAACAGCAAAATAGAAATGCAGCTGATAAAATATATGGAGATGGGAAGTAAAGAATGTTTCTGAAATCTGGTGTGGCCCCACTAATAGAAGAGAGGGTGCTACAGGAGACTATGAGGTTGGCCTGGTTCATTAAAGGTAAAAGGTTTCCCATGACAGAGCGAGGCTATGGAGCTCTTCTATCTGAGACACATGTTTTTGGTACTGCATCCTTAGAACATACAGTAAGGGAGACTTTGATAACGGAATAAGCCCCGGTAAAGGTATCTTATTCTCGCTAACCGGCTTTGGGACGTGGGTTAGCATGCTCGGGCTCGGTTAGGGTAAAACCAGGTTAAGGGGCTTATTCGAGGAACAACTCATTTGACCCCCTCTGGTCGAATCCCGTAACCTAGTGACTGCGTTAGGCACGAACGGAAGTCGTGCGGCAAGGAGGCGGCGACGTCCGGCATCGGTGGCAGGATTGGGGTGTACGGCCGTGTCCGACGGCATCTCCGGTGTCGACTGGTGCCGGTTTCGTCGTCGTCTAGTGCAGCCAGCGGTGTCCGATCAGGCTTCTTCTCCATGGCATCCAGCGTTGCGCACGAACAGAGCAGGTTGCAAGGAGGCAGCGGCGTCCAGCATCGGCTGCATGTTTGGGCTGTACGAATGCGTCCAACGTCGACCGACGCCAGTTTTCTTGTCTTCCATGGCCGCCGTACGGCATCTCTGATGGGCTTCTCTTATAGGACTCTGGTGGTGGTCGAATACCATAGCCGAGGTCAAACATGCCCAATCGGGCTTCTTCTCCAGTAGTCCGGTGGTGGTTGCTTGCAGTGAGTAGGCGAGGGCGCCCGGCATCGGCAGTGGCTTTGGGCAGTACAGTGGCGTCCGGCGACGTCTCCGACGTCATTTGGTGCCGGTTTCCTCACCTTCCATGGTCATCATACACGTCTGATCTGGCTTCTTCTCCAAGGCATCCGGCATTGAGCATGAACAGGGCGGTGGTTGCAGCGAGGAGGCAGCAGCGTCCGGCGTCAACAATGGGCTTGGGCTGTACGGCGGCATTTCCGGCGTCGACCGGCTACCGTACGAAGAGATCTGGTACGCCGTTAGTTACAAAGCAAGATCCGGTTAAGGTCGGTCACGCCACCCCCGGTTTGGTTATTCCCCTTGCCCTAACCAGTTATCAAAGAGAGCCTAGGTGTTTATTCACCTATACCAGTTATTTATCCACCATGTACGAATGCCTTCACACAAATGCTTCATGAACCCAAATCATAATAGCAAGGAAACTTGAAGACCATAATGAATTACTTTTAAGTTGCCAATTGAAAAAAAAGAAGATTCCTGGTGTGGATAGGCTCCGATGAGATTCAGGAGCCTATCGGGATTTTGCCCTTAAACATTCTCTTAATCTGTAGGGATATGGGCCCAGCTATTAAAATATAAACATCTGAATACAACTCAAACAAAATAGTTCTTAAGGTCAACATTTCAACGGAACCAGAATACCCAACAAATCCCACTTATCATCATTGCAATTTGTTGCTTACATCATTCATTTTCCACGACGGAAATGTATAGGACGCTCCAAGAACTGTGAAGAAATAGTGAGTCCAAAAGTAGTTTCCTACATAACTGAAGATTATAATCCAGAGATTCGCCTGCAAAAACAATGGAGGAATTAAAATGATGTAACATAATGGATAAACCCTATTTGATATTACAAGATAATATTTTTAACGACAATACACAATGTAACACAAATACAAGGAACAACACATGACCTGGTAGATATATTGCACAGTGCTCTGCTCTTAGAGAACTGAAAGTAACTGTGGAATACAAAAGTAAATTAAATACATTAAAAGCTCTTTTATAATGTTCCTTGTCATAATATCCATACATCCATGATCCACCAGCGGGCACAATGCATGGCAACTACCCTACGCAATCTTACAATGCCTAGATCAAGGTTCGCCGACTCGTAGATACATCTCCACTTGGGACCGGCCTGATCCGGTATTGAGTCAGCCCAACTCGGGCGCCAAGTAGCATGTTTTAGATCTTTCATTTTTTTTTACAAAATTAGAACTTCCTACAATGTTTGGATTGTTTATCCTATATTTTAAGTTGTACAATTATAATTTCATCAATCTAAAGTATGTACGAATTATTTGGTCTATTTTTTCATTTGAAACTAAATTTTGAACATTATATCATTATTAGATAATCAATAAATGAATAAACTTGACAATAGAATTTCATGTTTTTCATCCATGAAATGCAAGATCTATGATTGTTGTTATATCATTATATGATTACTATTTTTTCATTTTTTAAAAAAATATACTAATTTTTAGATATTATATTATTATCTAAATAAGTTATAGAGACTTGTATGATCTTAAGTGGATCACATATCAGTTCGTCCAGATACGATACGAGTCGCCCGGGTCGGCCCGGGTCACTTCGAGTCGGCAAACCATGGCCTGGATTCAGTTTGACCTTGCTATTTGGGTTTCTAAATAGATCATGACCATGTTAACATCTGCACTTTTGCAGTAAACAAAGGTCATCCAAGAGATCACTTGAGGCCACTGTAACAAGTCAATATCCCAAGAAGATGGGAGTCCTGGCTTTACAAAGGGATTTTGGCTCCCCGAAGAGAAGATAAAGGCATCTTATTTCATTGAACCAATGCCTTATTTGCCTGGGAAGGAATTTTAAAGCAGAAGTGCAGGAAACCTTTCAAATACTAGAACTGTGGCTGGGCCAGAGATAAGATAGGCTGGCATAAACCTGATCAGAGACACTCCGCATTGACCGATCTGACCCAACATTGCCAACCCAAAGGACTAGGGACGACAACAGTCTGAAAACTCAAAATTCAAAAAAACATATATAATGAAAATACATTTCCCGCACAAATCCATCCACCTTGCTGCCACTCCTCAATGGGTGCAAAAGAATAGTGGCAGCAAGTGAGGTTAAGAAGTTCCACTTGTTTTGTTTTCTGGCCCTCCTGCAGATTGGGTCAGTAGCAAGTAAATTGATGATGAGATGGACCCTTTGAAGGGGGAAGATCATAGTCACCTGTTGCAGACAACAAATGAGGCAAGGAACATCAGCTGAAACAACATCAAACATTTTGGTCATTACTGGCCATCAGAGGTGACAAAAAAGAATGCCATGGCTGCCGATAGTACATGTGCCCCGTAACCAGGATCCCTAGTCAACAAGTAACCTAGCATATCATCTTTGAAACCAATTCAAACTTTAAAGTTAGCACTTTGTATGTAGTTCCTCTCATAAGATAATTGCACATTATATTAAAATCATCAACATTTCCAACCATTAAGTCCCAACTAATAAGTGTGTAACAGACAAGTCATTTCACGGAAATGATGATCATATCTCTAACACAGTCATTTAATGCAGCCTCTTTTTGTCTTCCCACAAACCCAACTTGATGATTTTTTTTTATCACATGTTGCCGTGAGGAAGAAAGAGGGAGAGAACAGGCGAAGAAGATGGAGGAGAGGGAGAGAGGGCAAACAGGAGAGGTGGCAGCTGATGATCCAGGCCGCACACCTCCCAAGGGATTTTATTAGAATAACCTAATCAGTGCAAGACCAAAATACTCCTGTTACAATGACTCAAATAAGGGGTATTAAAAGGGTTTGAGTTAAACGGATGCACCTTAGTGGGTCCAGTAATGAACTATCAACTTAGACTCAAACAGACCTGGTTCAGGTCCAGATCGGCATGAACATAGGCTCCTACACTCCCCCTCAACCTGAGTGATGCGGGACGATGCGACTCTAAGGGACAATGCAAATCTAGGACTCTAAATGATTGCTCGACAACCCTAAGCAACTACGGCCAGCGTAGGCACGCACGACGGAGCCACCTTCGGCTCGACAACCAAGAGCTCTCACGAATAGAAAACGTCACTAACAAGAACAGCAAGCTCGCAGTCATCCCAAGCGTGGGAAACGTGGGGATCTGGCCGGTTGAGAAACCCGCCTGGTCAAGGGTAGTCGACTCTCTCGCGTGCTCGGGTTGAGTGGTTGAGCCGCGGGATGGCTATCTCACCTCTCACGCAGCGGTGACTAAGAGATGATTGGCTAGGTGTCCTAACTCTCACGAGCAGCGGCAGAAGAGAACAAATACTAGTAAAGCAAGTGCCAAGATGGGAGAAGGAACCGTACCTCCACGCTAGTGCATGGGGAAGATAACCTCGGCCAAGACACGCGACCCCGGTACAAGTGAATAGTATAATCAAATACAAATCAAGAACCAAGCCCACTCATCGCAGGGAGTAAAAGGCTACAACAGTTTACATCCGGGGGCGACGCGCTCGGGCTGACAGGCAGCAAATCGCCTGCGATGTGGTACGAATGGTGGAGCTCTGTTCTGCCGGCAGATTGGGGCAGACTGCGCACGTCGGCGAGGTGACCTGTTTGGGGCGCGTCCCGGGGCCAGATGGCGGCAGCACCGGTACCGTCACGAAGGGGACTCAAAAGGCTCCGCTCCAGCCCAAGGGCGCGACCTGAAATGCCACCGGGACGTCGGGGTGGCTTCTGCACGTCGAGGTGGGCCCACCGCCGGGCGGGCAGAGGTTGGGCTGCGCGCTCCGGCGAGAACGGAGACCACGGCCTGGTCTGAACTCTGATGAAGGCGGGACCACCACCGTTGAAAAGCCAACTCGAAGGAGCACGATCTCACAGAAGACCAGATCCAGTCTCCCCAGCAGACATACCGGGAGTAAACTCGCACAAGAGGTGGGGTCGGACTGCGTAGGTCCTGCTGGGCAGATCACAACCGGTCTGAAGAAGGTGATGGGAAGAGGGGAGAACGGGGTTCTGGGCGTGCGGCGTGAACGTGGGTGTGAGAGAGGGATGTGGAGGACGTGCCCACAAAATTTGGGGCCGATTTGAGAAGGCTAAGGGGGCAAAATAAATAGGTATGCCGAGTTCTGTTCCTGTAGATCTGCACAGGGGACAGATCGCGCAGAGCAGAAAAACGGGATTGGTAGGAGGGGAAAGCGACGGTTTGGAGACGAGGCGAGGCTACTAGAGAGAGGGAAAAACGTGGGGAAAACACTATAAAAATATGAAGGCGATCTGATCAGTGGAAGGGGGCGGATCCGACCCAGATGCAGGTTGCTGTCCTGCAGCGCAGACTGCAGGGGATGGAGGGCGACCTGCACAGCCAGGGGCAGCGAGCGAGCGAGAGAGGCGTAGCGGAGCAGCAGCAGAAAGGGGGGGGGCGCAGGAAGGATATGGGGCTGGCCTCTCACCAAGCCCTAGGGGCGTCTCACCCCCAAACCCTAGGCGTCTCATCTAGAGGGTGCTCCTCTCAAGCACATTCCCAAGGAGGGAGAAAAGGGGGGCAACCTTTTGTTTCTGAAATTCCAATCTATTCTTCTCAAAAAATTACAAGAGAGTATATAGAGAGAGAAGGAAACAAACCCTAACCCTAATCTCACTTGACATAACTATCCCTAGCTAGTTTCCTAATAGGAAGAGGGAAGAAAAGAGAAGGGAGGGGGCGCCCAGCCCAGTCCAAGATGGACCAGGAAGGGAGGGCGCACCTCCCTTGGGCCCATCCAAGGGGAAGATGAGAGCTAGCCCATGCAGCCTCCTAGCGGGCCTTATGCAACCAAAGAGGCTCATCTACCTAAGGCTGGACTCTACTAAGACACATGACCCAAAATAAGACCCATATGGCCCTCAATTGGCCTACAAAATAACTCAAATGACCCATAAACAATGCCCAAACTCAACGAACAATCTTCATGCCTTGATGTCCCCATCACTGAGCATGGATATCCATCATGCACAGCTTGCCCAAGACAGAATCAAGTGCCTCCTGTGTAACTCCTTTTGCAGATACATTGGCAAGCTGATCATCAGACCGAATGTAAGGTAGACAAAGTCCTCCAAAATCTAGCTTTTCATGAATGAAGTGCCGGTTAAATTCGATGTGCTTGGTTTTATCATGTTGCACAGAATTGTTGGCAATGTTGATGGTAGCCTTATTGTCACAATAAAGCTTAGAGAAAGGGTAGTAGACAAGCCAAGATCCTATAACAAGAGTTTTAGCCACAATAACTCATGGATGGCAGTTTCAGCCGAAACCGATACGTTTCAGCCAAAACATATCGGTTTCAGACCTGGACGATCCGAAACCATACGCCCAAAACCGGGCGAAACCGGATGCCAACTCTCCTCTTAAAAATATTATTTTATTATGTTTCGGATCGAAACCGAAACTGCCATCCTCGCAACAACTCAGCTAAACCATGTGCCATAGCACAATATTCCACCTCAGCGCTGGAACGAGCACAGATTTACTTTGCGAAGCCACCCAATTGTTTCCAAGGAAGACACAATATCCCGTAGTGGAACGTCTATCATCCCGAGAACCTGCCCAATCAGCATCTACATACCCTTCAACTTGAAGACCAGCAGACTTGGTAAACAAAATTCCTCTTCCTGGATGTGTTTTCATAGCATAGAATGCGGTCCCCTGCTTGCATGTAAGATGCTCTTGGTGCATGCATGAACTAACTGACAACACTTACAACGTATGTGATCTCAAGACGTGTAAGTGTCAAGTACAAAAGTCGGCCAACAACCCAGTGATATCTCCCTTTGTCATTCTTAGATAGAAGGTCACCAGCTTGAACAGATGGACAATGATGTCTCAATGGGGTTGTTGCAAGTTACAACCCAACATACCAATCTCCATCAGCATATCAAGGGCATATTTCCTTTGACACACATAAATGCTCTCATTGGAGTAAGCGCCTTCAAGTCCAAGTATCAAAGTAGTCTCAAGTCTTTAATTTCAAATTCTTTGGCTAGAGCCACTTTCAACTGCTTAATTTCCTCATGATCTCCTATAATGACTATATCATCCACATGGACTAAGAGGATGGCCACCTTGCTAGCTTCCCACTTGACAAAGAATGTGTGATCTGCATTACTTTGGGTATATCCAAAAGAATTATAGCAAGCCGAAATCTGTCAAACCAAGCTCAAGGAGACAATTTGAGGCCATACAGTTCCTTATGTAATCTGCACCTTGCCACCTGTCGGATAGCCAAAAGGGGGCTGCATGTATACTTTTTCTCAGATGTTAGCATTCAGAAAGACATTCTTCACATCCAAAAACAATTTCCAAGAGTAGTGGGCAGCAAGTGAAATAATCACCCGGACCGATTTTAGTTTGGCCACGAGAGTAAAGATTTTCTTATAATCCACACCATAAGTTTGAGTGAATCCTTTTGCAGCCAGCCATGCTTTGTGCCGATCAATAGACCCATCTGGCTTACACTTGATGGTGAATACCCACTTGAAGCCAATCAGCCAACCAGATTCTTCCCCTTTGGGGGATCAACAAGTTCCTAGGTTTGATTTTTTTTTTTGTATTGCTCTCATCTCCTCATTCATTGCACACAACCATTTAGGATCCCTTGTAACATTTGTAAAAGACGTGGGCACAAAGACAATAGATAATGCAGTGACAAAGACATGATAAGAGAGAGACAACTAAGAGTAAGTAACAAACTTCGAAATAGAATGTTTTGCACACTCTCTAATATCTTTTGGAAGAGTAATGAGTAAATCAAGGTTAGGAGGCTCAATAGATTGATGATATGAAGATTTAGCAATTTCATGAGAAGGACATTCCATAGGCTCGTCCTCCACTCTTTTTGGCCATCTGGAGTAGGTGATCAGCTCTCGAAGTGGCTCACTAGTCACTAGTGGCAGGATGATCCCCAATTTCGAGTGATGATTCTCCTGCAGCACTATTTGAGCAAACTCCTAACACAAAGAAAGAGGAGGAGCTTGAAAGAACAACCCAGAAGCATGCGGAACAAAACAATGTTCCCTTGAGAGGGAACTTTGGGGATGAAATAAAACTGACTCAAAAGTGATTCTTGATAACATACTTCCAGTCTATTTTGAGGTCAAAACACTTGTATCCTTTTTGAATTGGAGAGTAGACCGAAAACATACCCTTTATAGAACGAGGGTCAAGTCTAGTAGATCTTGGTCAAAGACAATGGATAAAACATAAAAAACTAAAGAGGTAAAGAGAATAAAGAACGACCAGAATATAGATGTGAAATGGGAGCCCTAAATCCAACCACTCTGGATGGCATATGGTTGATGACATAGGCTCAACCACCCCATTTTGTTGAGGGGTGTAGGCACATGAAGACTCATGAATAATTCCTTCCTACTTTAGAAATAAAATTTTAGATTTTTTACAAAGAACTCCTCTACATTACCAGACTAGAACACTTTTTTTTCTCAAATTGATTTTCTTTCATCTCACATAAGACTTCTCACCCTTGGGACTTCTCTTGATTTCAGCAAGTAATCCATGTGCAGTATGTAAAGTCATCAATAAAACTCACAAAATAGCAAAAGCCATCCACAGAAGAAATAGGAGATGATCCCAGACATCGAAGTGAACAAGCTCAAAAGAAACAAAATGTTTATTCATGGAAGTTGGATATTGGGTACGACATTGTTTGATGATTGACAAACATGGCAACTGAGTGACTCTAACGTCATTTGACCAAACAATGTAAGAGAGAAGACTTAAAGACCTAAAGGAAATATGACCAAGACGGGAGTGCCACAATTGAATCTCCTTTATTTGATGGTTCACATCTCTACCAGCATTGGACCTGAGGGCTGCACCATTTCCTAGCTTGAAGTAGTATAGAACTCCTACTTCATGTCTAGTCCCAATCTTTTGTCTTGTCCTTAGGTTATGGAAAACACAATAATCGAGAAACAAGGTTACTGAACAGATTAAGCATTTGGTGATGCTACTTACAGATAAAAGATTCATAGATGGTGTGGGAACACGCAAGACAAAGGACAAGATAAGGTGACTATGTAGTTTAATATCACCACGGCCTGCGATAGTGGCTTTTGAACCATATGAAAGAGTAAAAGACCAAGAAGAGAACAATGTAGAAACACTGATCATATGGTCTGTTGCACCAGAGTCTATGACCCAGGGAGAATTGACCTAAGGAGCAAAAGTTGTGCTTAGTGCAATATCAGCAATACTTGACGAAGCACAAATGGGTGAGGGTACAAAGGAATTGGTCCCAAGTTACGAAAGGACCCGCTAGAGTTGTGCAATGTTGTCTGGGGACATCCCTAGAAAGGCAAAACCCGAAGAACTCATTGATACATGATCAGGGAAGGGAGCTGATTGACCCCCTACCAGGTAAGACACACCTGCATTTCCCTTTGCTTGTCCTTTCTTCCCATTTTTGAGATTCAAGGGTTTTTCTCAGGGTGCAAATCCCAACAATCATCAACAAAATATCTCACGGCCACGATGACTGCAAATCCTACTTGTCTTCATTTTGTCCTTGATGCGGAGCAAGATTTGCGACGTTCAGATAATGGGCCATACTTCTGTGTCGTACGATGGCATTATTACATGGACGACGATCAAAGTCGCATTAGAGACATTTTTACCTTAACTATGTACTTTGTCTTCATTTGAATCTAATCTAGTAGTCTCACGTGGGTAGGATTAAGTCTCTAATTTTCATAGTTTTATTGGGACTCATTTGGCACTAATTTCTTGTCTTTTATTTTTATGTAATTTTGGTGTGATTTTTGCACAATTTTCTTGAGTCTAGGGGTATTTGAGTCTTTAGGGAGTCATTGTAGGGTTAGGGTTAGCCTAACCACATAAATAGTCTTGTAGTCCACTTTTCCAATTATTGAATATTTTTTGTGATTTTCAGAATTTCCCTTCTCTGAGAGAGAGATGAGAGACCAGATAGGGAGGCCCTGAGGGCCAAATCCCGAGTGAGAGGCTCGTCGTCAACCACCGCCTTCCACTACCTCCAACTACGACCACTGCCAGCACCATCTCCCTACCGTTCTCCTCCACCTTCTTCTTCCCTAGTCTTCGTTTTCTTATTCCCCTCTCCATCGCGAGGCCCACACCCCCACCTCCACTACCCCAAACCCTAGCCACCGACTGCCCCACCCTGCACACAACTGCTGCCCCTTCCCATTCTCCTTCTCACTTTCTCTCTACTCTTTCTTCCCATAGCGAGCAAGACCTCGATCAATGCTTCTACCCTATGCCGATGCCCAACGCCACCGAGCTAGCCGCAGCGTTCGACCTAGCAGCCCCACAGCACCTCCCACCGTAGGAGCAGCAGTGGGAGAACCGCCCCGCCACCCCTTTTCCTATCCCAATGCATAGTCGCCCCCCCCCTCCCCCCGGGCCACGCTACCTGTGCCATCATCGGCTGACGGCCTCCACCCTTTTCTCTTCCTCTGCAATCGTACTGGCCCACATCCCTGCCTCCCAACCTAGAGGATGCCCCGCTGCAGCCTTTCGCCAACGGCCAGCGCCCTACCACTTCCCTCTCTCGATGCCTCCACCCTCTCCCTCTCTGTACGGTGCATCCCTCACCCCCCTCCCCCGAGTGCAGACCAGGGAGGACTGCACTGTGCCACCTCACGGCCCCACATCTCTTTCTCTTCTCTCCCCCGTACCCTCTCTCTCCCTCTCTACCTCTTTGTTCCTTCCCTCTCTCTCCCCTATTACCATCTATAGCACCCGGGGATAATACCCCCCCCCCTTCTTTGCTATAGTGCAGCACCGACAACAAAGTCATCACTTCTTCCGCGCTATGGCTGTCAATAGTAGTGAAGAAGTATTTTGTTAGGTCAAACTAGCAGCGGTCCTCTCCCTTTCCGACGTCGCAACCATTCTCCATCAACTTGATATCAAAGCTTAGGAAAGTGATTTGTTATATCAAATCGGGGTCCAAGGTAAATTTTGCCCGCGATATACTTCACGTTTAGAGTATTTTGCCCGACAATTAGCTGGCCACAGTGATTCTCAATGAGCACCAATGGGAAACTATATCTCCCAATCTATTGTTGACTCTCTTTCAAAAACGGGAGAAATCATTGTTGATGGTGCAGACACCTTTGTGGAATTTTACCATCATCATCATCATTATCAGAGCCTTATTTGGGGTCTGCTACATGAATCATGTTCTGCCAAAGATTTCTATAAAGTGCTATATTCAGATTTAAACCCAAGAAACTAATGTCCTTCCTAATAACATCGCACCATGTCGTTTTAGGCCTTCCCCGAGCTCTTTTACTAGCATCCACTAAGAGTCGGTCACATCTTTTAACCGACGCTGAGTTAGGGTGACAAAGCACATGTCCAAACCACCTGAGTCTATTTTCTCTCATTTTACTATCAATCGGGACTATCCCAAAATCCTTACGAATGCGATCATTCTTAATCTTGTCTTTCTTAGTCTTGCCACACATCTATCTCAACATCCTCATCTCTGGTAAACACATTTTGTGAATGTGTTCCTTTCGTACTGCCCAACACTCGGTACCATATAACAAAGCATGTCTCACAGCCGTTCTATAAAATCTCCCTTTGAGTTTCACAGGCATACGAGGATCACAGAGAACTCCTGATGCGCTTCTCCATTTTAACCAGCATGCCTTAATCCTTTCGTGAAATTTTACCAAGTTACAAAAAATCACATCACAACAAGGGTCGTTAAATATTTCGATAGAGCAAGATGTAAAATTCAACCCCATGGTTCACACATTAGCGTGGGAAATGAGTGGATGAAAGAATGTCAAGCCATCATAGTTCTTGATGGGGAGAGGTGCAACATGCAGCCTGCTCATCTTGGCAGGACATTTCGATTTTCAAACTCATACTTGCAGGCATTCCACACTTTTGAGAAGACACTACAAGACTGCCTGGCTAAAGTTTCCACACCACCAGTTGATGTATGGGATCAAAGTTTATTTATTACTTCTGGGTTAGACATAGTTAATGATGCATTGTTCGAGGGTGATCCATAAGGTGTAGTTGACTGCATCCCGCCTCCTTCTGACAACTGAAATCATGCATTATTTGCAGAGTCTGGATTGGGTCTTATCTCTAAAGACGTGTTCGATGATCCTCTCTTATTTCTCACTTCTCCAATAGTTGACCAGTACGATGAGGTGTTGTTGTTGGAGCCATTCCAGTTGATTTGATGAGGCAAAACTTTTGCGATTCATGTGAGAAGCGGCGGATTGAGATTCTTGATATGACTATCTGCACCGAACTCTCAACTCATGCTCCTATGATTGTCTTTGTTAGACTTCAACAGTTCAAACTTCGAGGACAATTTTTTTCGAATCGCATGCGATTGATGCGAGCAAGATTTGGGACGTTGGACAATGGATCGTACTAGTGAGTAGTACCATGGCATTATTACACAGATGATGATCGGAGCTGCAATGGAGCCATTTTATCTTAATTATGTATTTGGTCTTTATTTGAGACTAATCTTGTAGTCTCAAGTGGGTAGGACAAAGTTTCTAATTTTCATAATTTCTAATTTTCATAATTTTATTGGGCACATTTGGAGCTAATTTTTTATCTTCTTTATTTTTTTGTAATTTTGGTGTAATTTTTGCACAATTTTCTTGAGTATAGGGGTACTTAAATCTTTAGGGAGTCATGATAGGGTTAGGGTTAACCTAACCCATATAAATAGTCTTATAGTCCATTTTTCCAATTATTGAAGATTTTTGTTGCGATTTTTGGAATTTCCCTTCTCTGAGAGAGAGAGATGAGGAATCCCTGAGATAGGGAGGCCTCAAGGGCCAAATCCTGGGTGAGAGGCCCGCTGCCCACTACCACCTTCCACCATCATCCACTGCCGCCAACTACCACCGCTGCCAGCACCATCCCCCGTTCACCATCTCCCTCCCGTTCTCCTCCACCTTCTTCTTCCTCAATCTTCGTCATCTTCCTCCCCTCTCCATCGTGAGGCCCACACCCCCACCTCCACTACCCAAAACCCTAGTCACTAGCTGCCTCACCCCACCCTGCACACAGCCGCTGCCCCTTCCCATTCTCCTTCTCCCCTTCTCTCTACTCTTTCTTCCCATTACGAGCACGACCCCAACCGGCGCTTCCACCCTACGCCGGCGCCCAACGGCGCCGAGCCAGCCGCCGCCCTCGACCTAGCCAGCCCCACAGTGCCTCCCACTGCCGTAAGCACCCCGCCATCCCTTTTCCTCTCCCGGTGCAGAGTCACCCCACCCCCAGGCAGCCTGTGTCGTCACAGGCCGCCGCCCTCTTCTTCTCTTCCTCTGCGGTCGTACTCACCCGCGTCCCTGCCTCCCAGCCCAGCGGGTGCCCTGCTGCAGCCTTCCGCCAACGGCCAACACCCTACCACTTCCCTCTCTTGGCACCTTCTCCCTCTCCCTCTCTGTACAGTGCGTCCCTCCTTCCCTCCCCGAGTGCAGACTAGGATGTATTACACTGCACCCCTCACGGCCCCACCCCTCTTTCTCTTCTCTCCCTCATACCCTCTCTCTCCCTCTCTGCCTCTCTGTTCCTTCCCTCTCTCTCCCATATTCCCATCTGCAGCAGCTGAGCATAATAACACCCCCCGACCTTTCTTTGCTATGGTGCAGCACCAGCAGCAAAGCCATCACTCCTTCCGCCCCACGGTTGTCAACAACAATGAAGAAGTGTTTTGTCGGGTCAAACTAGTGTTGATCCTCCTCTCGTTACAACATCGCGGCCGTTCCGCATCAGTCCTTATGCTGATTGGATGCTCCTTTTTCACTTTTCCGTCCAGTGCCTACCAAGGCTGAGAATTCCCCACCACCGGGACTATTGGGTGGTCTAATAGTATCATTCACAGCTCTCCTATGGCTTTCTTCATTCAAGATTTTGAAGTACACCCGTTCTAAGGAGGGGCATGGGTCCATGCTCAAAATCTATCCCTCTAAAGTTTCAAATTTTAGATTAAAACCAGCCAAGAATTTGAATACCTGAGTTCTTTGAATATAATTCAGATGCTTATTTTGGCACTCTACACATGACCAGCCATCCATAGCATTATAATCCAGTTCTTCCCATTTGCTTCGAAGGGTGTCAAAGTGGTTATAGACAAATCTCCCTATTTCAGATTATGTATTTCATTTGTCGATATACCGGGGAAACATCTTATTTTTGCCTGAATATTTCTGCAAGAAGTGTCCACAACTCCCTCTCAGTCTTGCACCGAAAGATGATTGGTTGAATTTCAAAAGCAGCCGATTTCAAAATCCAAGACACCAACATTACTGTTTTCCAATTGTCATATCCATAATCTTCAAGACCTGGCTTCTTTATTTTCCCATTAATGTACCCACTCTTGCCACGATCAGCGATGTACATTTTTGCAGCCACAGACCACACCATATAATTATGCTCCATCAACTACATCGGAGTGATGTGAAGGGAGATATTTTCACCGCCCATGCTGGTGTAGGAATTTTCTGCCGGTTTGGGGCACATTGAGGTCACCTCAGGCTGTGTAGATTGTGCCATTTAACACGAATATTCCTGGCCGCAAGAGAGCAAAGACAAGGAGAGATGACTCCCTCTCGGACTGTGTAAATTCCTGCTGGATATTAGGGTTTTATGCCCTTGTGACAACAAGGGGAGAGCAAGGCACTGCTGGGAACCCTCAATAGAGGGGGGGCGGACTGCTCACACTGTGCCTCGAAAGCAGCCGGAACTAAGATATGAGTATTGACTGCCACGAGCTTCAAGACTTGGAGGGCAGATTGCTCACAGCACCTTGCTCTGGACAGGAATAGAACAGGGACAGATCTGATAAGGCCAAGACTCCAAGGCTTCTCAATCTGAGAAGATATGGAGGGGGGGGGAGGGAGAAGGCCGCGGACTCCAAGGCCTCCTGCCCTTCTTCCTGCGCACAGAACCTCATAGCTTGGGGTCGACCAGGCCCTAAGGAGGCTGCGCACAAGTCTGGAAAGATAGAAGCACCACCCGACTGCTCCACATCAGCAACTCACTGCACGAACAAGCCCTACACAGGCTCTAGAAGGACCGATGCTCTGATACCATGATGATTTTTCTGAACGCATGTTACTGTGAGGAAGAAAGAGGGAGAGAAAAGAAGAAGAGGGAGGAGAGGGAGAGAGGGCGAACAGGACAGGTGGTGGCTGATGCACCAGGCCATGCACCTCCCGAGGGACTTTATTAGAATAACCTAATCAGTACAAAACCAAAATACCTAGTTCAGGCCCAGATCAGCCTAAACATAGGCTAATCTCCTACACACCTTAATTTTCTCAATTCAGCTACTCCTATCTTGGCACTTCGGTGATGTTACTCAATACAGTATAATCAATAAGATACTATTTTATATGACTTACTTCAAGTTAACAAGGATACAGTGCACAAATATACTCTAGAGGCTACTTCCTGTTTTAACACAACCCACACTCAACCTAGACATCCGAATTGGTTTGTTTTGGTAACTATTAATTGTTTAATTGAATGTTAAGCCCATTTCTCCTTATTTTCCCAGTAAAATTATACCTCGTCTATCCTATCTTGGTCCAACAAATCTTAATACAACTTTACAAGTTTACAGTATCCTTCCATCACACTAGCTTAAAATCTAGTTTTCTTAGTTGCATCCAACAGAACAAAACCATTTGCAAATTACACATAGTAATGCACTTTCTCTTGAATATATGCAGCCCACTCATCCACAGCAAGCACAAAAGGTTATAGCTTATACTTGACAAGCACAAATAAGTACTAAACATCATGGTCAAATTAGGACTCGTAATTCATCTTCATTCAAACTTCACAGCACACTATCATGAGGCAATACGTATTCAGTGAAAAATTCTGAAACTTGAAGGTAGCATTAAAGTACAAAAAAAAGAATACCTTAGTTACAATTTCCTAATCAACATGAAAAAAGAGGCAAAACTTTTAGCATTGCACGACAAATTCTCTCTTCACAAAACAATAATGTAGAGACAGTTCAATGAAAAATCCATGTTATTCAGACTATCATCCCACTAAATAAATTGTCAATCATCTGTAGGTGTATTTTGATCATAACAAAACCCATGAATATTTGAAAATCATGAATTTCAATTGCTCTCTATTTCAAGTCACACATTTTTTACTCTTTATATAGCTTTTTATTAGTAAAGCTCAATGATCTGAAAGACTCAAAGTCATAGGCCATAAAAGTGAAATTAAGCCTAAAAAATAGACACAACAGATGATTGGTCAAAGAACTCTGTTTCTTACTCGACCAATCAACCATGCCAACAACAGAAGTCGGCCAACTGTCTAAGTAAACAAATGGGAACAAGCGTCGTCTATGATCAACCAACGTAAAACATTGGCCAACCATCGGAGGCCAATTTCCAACAGACAGCAGCCAGAAAGTTGGAATAGATGATTAATCGACCAACCAATATCATTGCTCAACCAATACAGTAACCCATCGAGGCCATCAAAGGCTGCAAAAGGAAGATTCTCTAGTAGCGGGAAATCTGTTGACTCATTCGATCAACTGTACACATGACATCATTGGTTGACCAATGTTCCCCCACAGGCTGACCAACCAACGAAACACTGCAGCAAATTGATACCAAAAACTAGCCATTGGCCCTCACCTCACCTAACCTTATCTCTTCCCATCTGCCACCAACAGCTAGCTATGACTAAAAAGCTATATAAAAGGAATGCTTGGGAATTCCAATCATGGCTTTTGAGCAGATCTATTCATCGTCTTCAAGTAAAAAGAGAGAAGAGCTTTCCCAGTGCTACAAAGTGTTCTTCCTGTTGCTCTTCAATCAAACCATCAACAGGGGAGCTTAACAGGAGTGTTTCAGTCTTTCAGGTGCTGCACACAGTAGAGAAGCTTAGAGCCAAGATGGGCCAGCTCAGCAGGCTAGACCGACTCAATCCATCTTGGCCTAAAAATTATAATTGCCTAGATACATTATTATACATGCCTAACAATTATAATTGCCGAAGAATTACGCAATTATAAATGCCGAAGAATACAAAAGCCCAAGGGGTCTTCACGACTCAGGCAATCTAGTGCATATCTATGAGTCGGACCGAGTTCTTCCATAGAGCTTCCTCCTTGCAAAGCTAAGAGAAAGTGAAAGAACGAACGGCTATCTTCTGGATCTTCCCCCTTCATCACCCTATAACTCTATTCTTCAACCTGAAACACGAAGCTACTTTGCTAGGTTCTTTTATTGTGTGTTTGTGAGCCTTAATCAGGCTGTTTTGAGATTTGTGTTATATTTTGTACTCTTTATTCTTGGTTGCCTTGCATTTGGAAGAGGGACAACCTTGATAGGATGGAGGTAAAGGCATGTTTGTGACCTTATGTCCAACAGGGCACGCTTTCTAGAGCTTTTGCGTCTAGATGGTGGATAGATGTTCAATGTATTGGTGAGCTGGCATCTTGAATCTTGTGTTCTACAAAGTTGGGTTCTAGTAAAGGGAAATTCCTAGTAAGGTTGAAGAGTGGACATAGGCTTTCAGGAGGCTGAACCACTATCAATCTGCTGTGTTCTTATATGATGTACACATGGTTTCTTCTTTCTTTCCTTTCTCGTTTAAGTCTTCCACCAATTGCAAAGTGCTTTCTCAAGAACGAGGTTTCTAAATTGCTAAGTTTTGTTTACATTTCTATAAACCCTGCTCAGCCACTCCCTTCCAAATCATGCCATAGCTCAGGCCTAACATAATCTAAAAAAATAAGACTTATAAATAGGTCCAAAAATGATGCAGCCGGAGTCATTCAAACTAGCCACCAATAATTAAGGGTTGTCTTTATTAGGATGTGTCTTTATTAGTAACTAATGATGGGAGGTTTTGAAGGGTCTCATACCCGTATTAGGAAGTGTCTTCTCATTTCTCAAAGGGTGCCTACTAATGTAAGAAGTATCTTGGGAGGTGTAGTGTCTTTAATGTAAGGAGTCTCTTGGGCGGAGTGGTGCCCTTATGAGGGTTCATCCTCTTCCCTATATATACCCCAAGGCAATGTACAATGGGGGAGGTAGTTGTTTTGAGTTTCCAGTAACAAGAGTTACTCTGTTCTCTCTCTGTGTTTTTCCCTTTTCATCTCTCCTCTGTGCTATCTTCAGCCGAGGCTGCATCAAAAAACAAGCCATAAAGCAAACCCACTAATGGGGTCCAGTAGAAAGCCTAGATCTCCCATTGCAAACCCATTTAAGTGCCCAACAACCTTTCTGGTTTATTTACCCCCTTATCCTAAGCTGTAGTTGACATTCTCGCACCAAATTTGACTGGAAATAACCAGTGTTAAAGGCCCAAACTCTAACACAAAACTTGGGTGTTGAGTTGAGGGAATCTTCTATAGATAAAGAGGGAAGGCGCCAATAGATTATCCGATGGGGGGCGAAACCTCAACACCCCTCTAGTGCCAAACCTGAATGCTTACAATATAAACCTAAATGGTTATAGTATAAATGGCGCTATTGCATGAGGATATCCCTTGGTGTATGCTATTTGCAGACGATATTGTTTTAATTGATGAGAGTATTGATGCTCTAAATACTAAGTTGGAGCGTTGAAGACTTGCCTTGGAGTCTAAAGGTTTTAAAATTAGTAGGAGTAAGTCAGAGTTTGTGCAATGTAATTTTAGTAATGGGAAAGTGGTTCAGGAAGACATGGTTCTAATTGATGGACATAACATTCCGAAGAGTAGTAGCTTTCGATACTTAGGGTCTATCATACAAGAGAATGGGGAGATTTATGATGGCGTTACACATAGGATTAAGGCAGGCTGGTTAAGATGGAGAAGTGCATCAGGTGTCCTTTGTGATCGTCGTATGCCTGTGAAACTCAAAGGGAGGTTTTATAGAACGGCTGTGAGACCTACTTTGTTATATGGTACCGAGTGTTGGGCAGTACGAAAGGAACACATCCACAAAATGTGTGTAGCAGAGATAAGGATGTTGAGATGGATGTGTGACAAGACTAAGAAAGACAAGATTAGGAATGAGCGCATCCGTAAGGACTTAAGGATAGCTCCAATTGATAGTAAAATGAGAGAAAATAGACTCAGGTGGTTTGGACATGTGTTTCGTCGCCCTAACTCAGCGCCGGTTAAAAGATGTGACCAAATCTTAGTTGATGCTAGTAAAAGAGCTCGAGGAAGGCCTAAAATGAGATGGTGCAATGTTATTAGGAAGAACATTAGTTCCTTGAGTTTAAATATGAATATTGCACTTGATAGAAATCTTTGGCGGAACAGGATTCATGTAGCCGACCCCAATTAATTGGGATAAGGCTCTGATGATGATGATGATGATGATGATGATTGAATATGTGGGACGGCCCAATGAGTAAACCTGACTATGACACCATATAAAAGGCCCAAACTCGAACCCAAAACCTAGGCACTGAGTTAAGGGAATCTTCTACAGATAAAAAGGAGAGGTGTTCATAGATTATCCGATGTGGGGCTAAACCTCAACATCCCCTAGCACCAAACCGGAATGGTTATGGTATGAACCCGAATGGTGATGGTATAAATGGTGCTATTGAATGGGTATGCCTGCCCAATGAGTAAACCCAGCTCCAATATCATGTTAAAGGCCCGAACTCTAACCTAGGCATTGAGTTGAGGGAATCCTCTACAGATAAAGAGAGAAGGCACCCATAGATTATCTGACGTGGGACTAAACCTCAAAAGGTAGATTAAATTACCCGTATTTTCTCGGTCAAGGAACTTAGTTTTTGCCAAAATAAAGAGAAAGAAGTTGCCGAGTTACCAGTCAACTTGATTTTTAATAGAATAGGATTCAGCCATTGAGAATTGCTGACATATTAATGATGATAGAGTGGATCAAATGTGAGGTGCACAAATATGACTTGAAACAATAGTTTTTTAGGATAAGAGATGACTAAATTCAGGTCAAGAAATGATCGTCAAAAAGGCACTGGCTGTTATTCAGATCATATAGCTTTTTAAAAATCAAATAAAGGTCGACTAAGTTTAGGTGAAGAAAAGAATGTCAAAAGGGCAGTACCCAGTATTCAGATCATATGGCTGCTTCAAATTGATATGGGTAAGATAATAGTGAGGGGGGCATGCGTGTGCGTGTATGTGTTTTTTCTTGTCCTTTTTTTTTCTATGTTTACATTGGCTACCTGGAAGGTAACAATTGATCCTCAACTGTAGCAAAGCATGAAATGATTTTATTCGGCAACCAGACCTCAACAGGAGCAAATTCTTCTCCTTCCTAAGAAAGCTTAAGTCTGTGTATGCCTTTATTAAAGGGAAACAGAAAAAGATACTTAGATGGAATAAAGCCTTAAAATGATGTTCAAAGTCTTACTTAAACTTAAAGACATTGAAACGCAAATAGAGAATCTTATTAGTTAACATAGTAAACATGAACTTTGACAAATAAGTAGGAACCACAGCATGATGATTAAACTCAAGACTTGCACAAATATTGACAAAGGCATCTCTTTGAAGTTTGAACTTCCATGTAAGATTAATGTTGAGAAAATAACTTACCTTCACCCAATAACGATCCTTCCAACATTTACCCTTATCTGCCTGCAAGAAAGAGCGGGCAAACACTAAAACCTCAGAAGAAAACATGCCGCTAAAGCTGCCCTCATGCAAGACTTTCATTTTGAGTAAACATTCTTTCTATTAACCAATATAATTGACAAATTTAATACACAAAAAATAGGGGCAGTACAAAGAGAATTCGGTAGGCAGAATATAATAATAGTGATTCCTTATCAGATATGTAAGAAGAAGATCTATAAGCATAACTACTCCTAAATGACAGAGTACCTATGCATATATACTGAAATAAAAGTTTCTATACCCGGGATTAGGATATGAATAGAATACTAGCCCTTCACAGAAAATAATCATCATGTGACTTTGTTTACACGCGAAAATTGTGGAAAAGCTGATGATTAGAATTTAGGTATTTCGGGTATCATCAGCATATTTATTTGTATTTATTTATTTCATATTTTAGATTTATCAAACGATTTAGGATTCGTGTGCTAGACCTTTCCCCACCAACCGTGGTCGGTGTTTATTTACATCAACGTAAAATCCGAACACCTTTGATTAACTATCAAAGAATATCTTTTGCCTCGATATCCAATGTGATATTCATGGTTTTATCTAATGGTCAGGATCTTAATAATCCCTCATTAATGATACATACTCTTGCCGAGAAATTTGAATACTTTTATTTCCTTGAACATATGTAATTTGAATTACAATCGGTCTTTTAAGACCTTTACATTTGATCCCAATTTTACAATCGGGTCTTCGCATTTACATCTGGTTGCAATCCGAGCATCAAATATGTTTCAGTCTGCAGCTGGACATTTGAATTAACTTCTGTTCACGATCAGACAGTTGAATTTGCTTTTGTCTATGATCGGACAGTTGAATTTGTTTATGTCTACGATCGAACAGTTGAATTTGAATTCTATCACGATCGGACCGTTGGATCACCAAGATGATCGCTATCAGTCCATCGAATCTGCTTTCGATCATGATCTGACCATCAAATTTGTTCCTGGTCGAGATCTGACTGTTGATTTCAAATTTCATCACGATCGGACCGTTGGATCACTAATATGATCACTACCGAACCGTCGGATCGCTAATATGATCACTATCGAACCGTTGGAGTCATGGTTGGCAGTATCGGCCGAAACCGGACCCCAACACTGTAGCAGGTCCGATACCTAAAAAAAATACTTTTTTAATGGTTTCGAACGAAACCATTAAGGGTTTTGGCCAAAACTGACCTGTTTCGGTCCGAAACCGGACAGTTTCGGCCGAAACCAGAGAGGATCACTAATTTTTTTAATTTTTTGAATGGTTTCAATCGGTTTCGTCCGATACCGAAACCGGTACCGAAACGGATACTACCATCCTTGGTTGGAGTTATTTCATGGTCATGATCACTCTTTTGATTGTGATCGGACCATTAAGTTGACTTGATATCCATAAAGGATATTTCCGCACATGGCAAGGGTATATTTAAAGTTTCTGACCCTTTCTGGGTATTTTTATAATTTCTAACTCTTTCTGGATATTTTTGCAATTTTGGACTCTTTTTGGGACTATATGCGATTTTGAACCCTTTCTAGGTATGTTTGTCATTTCTTGACAACTTGGAGCAATTATGCCTTTCCTGGAGTTTTCAGGGTAGTTTTTGTCATTTACTGACTTTCCCGAGCATTTCCGTCATTTCTTGACTTTCTCGGGATGTTTCTATCATTTCTTGACATCTCGGAGTATTTCTATCATTTCTTATCTTTTCATAGTATTTTCATGATTTCTTGACTTTCCTGATATATTTGCAATTAACATACTTTTTTATCACGAGGCATGCGCACCAGTCTTCATGTTTGGAAGTCCTTGGCCGCCCCTTGCTACTTGATCTATGCTCATTTTCTTGATTTTATTTCCTAAAATATCCCTTAAGAATAATTCACACAGCGGCATACATGCAACACATCCCTTTTCTTATATTTTTGTAGATGCACAAGCACAAGAACACTTTATGAGATAAGAGTGTCTTGGGTGGTCCTTCCTTCATGCTTGGTCCTTGGTGGATACCTTCCAGAGGCTTTTCTGCATTTTCCCATAAATAAGGGTGTATTTATAATTTTTTCACAATCGGGGATATTTTTGTAATTTCTAGTAGCAATGGGGCTTCTGTGCAATTTTTTGGAACTTTAGGGCATTTTTGTAATTTTCCTGAACATCAGACCTCTTCTATATTTTTTTCCAAAAAAGGGGTATATTTGTAATTTCTAGACTCCAAGTTTTTTGCAATCTTCATCATCATCAGGGTTTTTCTACCATTTCCTGAGAAATTAGGGTTTTTTATAATTTTCCCACAAACAAGGGGTTCATATGCAATTTTTTGGAAGATCGGGGCTTTTCCCCAACTTTCATAGACATTTCAACAATTTTTTAAAGCTGCATGGTATTTCTGCAATTTTGCACATAACAGGGTTTTCCTATAATTTTTTAGACTTTGTCATGGACTTTGACTATTTCTGAAATTCACATGATTTTCCCATCATTTGAACAAATTTTATAACCATAAGGGCATATCCCCAATGTTATGGGTGCATCATACCCTTTGTGGGCTGTGTAAGCAAAAGTCTTCAAAGTCTTCAAGGTCTTCAAGGCCTTCAAGGCTTCCTTGCGCGGGCTTCTTGTGCTCCTAGTGCTCCAAAAGACTCCAAGACGTGTGAAGATGCCCAGCCCCCCATCTCCAATGGCCAAGGCTCCTATTTATAGGAATTTGGGTGAGAAGTGAGGGACCTCCCTCCGGTAGCTTGCGTAGAGAAGGGACCTCCCTCCAGTCGGCCCTCCTTCTTTTCTTCTTTTTTTTCTCCCTCCGGTTATTGTGCAACCGGAGGAGCTTCTCCCTCCGGTTCCGGATGTGTGCAACTGGAGGAAGGTCCCTCCAGTTTGCTGCGCTACTGGAGGAGCCCCCCTCCGGTGCTGCGGTGCTGCACAACAGGAGGGAGGTCCCTCCGGTTCGCTACGCTACTAGAGAGGCAGTCCCACCATCTTTTTTTTCCTTCAGAAATTTTAGGGTTCAACAGACTTGCAAGTATGAAAAGATGAAACCTCACACTGATCTAATATTAGAATCAAAAGTATCCAAGATACGCTCATTCTTCTCAATTATATGCTGACCATTTTTGGTGATCAACAAGATTGAGACAACTTTCAAGTGTACTAGAGGAAAAGCATATCTTTGTGTAGCAAAGAAGGATGGATGGAGACAGAGGTAAACTGATGGCCAGATTAATAGAGCTCAAGAAAATCAGACACTGAATGCCAGTAAATCAGCTAGCAATGACCTAGCATCATCAGCACATGGAACCAAAGTAGGACTTCTCCTCGGAGCTGATCACCAACCCATGGGATGTTGAGCCATAAGGGCTATGTAGTGCACTGTGCATTCAGTGTCTAAGATACAGGCATAAAGGTCAGTCACCTGCTAGACTGCAGAACTGGAGGATGCAAAAACAACATGCATTTAATTCTGTGAAAGAGGAAGGCAGGCATGAAATGAAAGAGGAGCCTCCTTCCAAGAAGATATAATTTTGTAGAACTTGTAAAACCAGTGATGCAAGAAAAAAATGGTGAAAATAGCAATTGGATGAAATCTCAACTTTGGGCCAATAACAGGGGTAAAGCCAGCTAGATTTGCAAGTGTGGTAGAGTTGGCTGATCTTAATGAGCTTGTAAGATGTAAAAAAATGGGGGTATTTTGTAAAACAGACATTTCTGTAATTCTGTAAGTTACAGGGCTTATTTGCAATTTCTCTTTTCTTTCTTACTTGCCCTCATGGAAGGGTAGATTTGTAAATTGGACACAAATATTAAATATAAAAGAGAAGAACGGCCTCTCTTCTTCTTGCTCCATCGGCCGCTCTTTCTCTTGCTCTAACATGATATCAAAGCAAATGGTCATGGGATCTCAACGGAACACCTCCACTCTTGAGCTGCACCCCTCCTAAGGAGTCCTCCTTGCTACCGCCAGATCTCCTCTCTTTTCTCCTCTCCTTGATCTACACAGATCACATACACAGGGAAAACCCAAAACGGGGCCGCTGGTGCAGGAATCTGATCAGACCTTCTTCTTTGCAGATTCCTTTCGGACCACAACGAAGACCTCAGGGGGGGTCACCCTGCAGGCCGACCTGTTGCCTCTGCTGTTCCTGAACAAGCCACGACCCTGCTCCTGCTCTTCCTCAGGCCGACAGCCACAAGGCCAGTTTGGGGCCAGATCCTTCTTCGATCAGGGCAACACTGCTGGTGTGCCCTACTGCTATTGCTCAACATAGAACCCATTACAAGGATCGCCTCAGAACTGGACCTCGGTTCTCTGAACAGAACCTCCTTGGCGGCTCTTTTTTGGATCACATTTGCTCTATTTCTGTGACCAGCAGTTATAATTAAGTGAAAGGGTTCTTGTTTTACACTCCGGCATGGCACATACACCCTCTACAGCGTCTGAAATGTCCTCTCCCGTGGTTCACCTCATGTCAGTGGCATCTCCTGGCCAGATTACCATACAAATCACATTAGAGAAATTAACAAAGCACATTTTTCCATCATAGGTAGTTGCTGCTGAACGTTATATTGCTGATTGTAATAAATTGGGGGTTTCTAACTGGAGATTAAAAGATGCCGGATCCTTTAGACCCTCTCTACTCTACCTAGAGGCAGGACAAGAGTATGGTGATGTCCTGACTTCTTAACTCTGTCAGCCCTAGAATATGACCGACAATCTTGCACAAGTCTACTGCTGTAGACATGTGAAAGACCTTAGGTAGTCTTTATGGTCGCAAGAAAAACAAAGTTCGACTGTATCAGTTGAACCACAACATCCATGAGTTAAAGCAGCGATCACTTATTGTCACAATATATTTTTGTGCCCTCACTTTGCTATGGAATGAGTTAGATGTTTACCGTACTTCTAAGTGAGCGTCGCTTGCAGATCAACAGAGCTATACGGCTCATCAAGAAAATGATAAAATAGTGAAGTTCTTGAGTGGACTAAACCCTGAATATGAAGCCTTACGAGGATAGATTCTTAACATGAATCTAGCCCCTTCTCTTGAAGAGACATACTTCAAGGTCCTGAGTGAAGAACAATGATGGCAAGTTATGAGCAGTAAGCCTGTCACTTACTACACATTTCGATGTGGGAGAATATTCTACACTTGCTAGTGTTACTAGTAAGCTCCTTCCCACTGGGGATAAAAAGCAAAGGTGAATGTATTCATTATGGCCGCACCAACCATGACTAGTACTTATGTTGGGAGAAGTATCCTGACAATATGCCTGCAAAGTTCAGAATCAATAAAAAGGGGCCAAAGCCACAGAGTAATATAGTTGTGACTCATTCATCTGTTGTGCTTGGTGTCTCTGCTTCAGATGAGTCTTCTGCCTTAGCAGGCTGGGCACATCAATTGGCAGCTTGAGATGAACTCCCCAACTACTCTCCCTCCCCTTCAAGATGAACCAGCTGGGATGTGACAGCAATCAGCAGGCTGGACACATTAATGGTGACTCAACAACACACGATGGTAGCTCAAGATAAACTCTCCAACTACCCTCTGCACTCTCCTCTCTTTCTCTGTGCATTTGTGTGTGTGTGTGTGTGTGTGTGTGCTGGGGAGGGAGGGTATTCCTATGGCTGTTCTGGTCATGTTGGGAAGTATATGAGGAAAAGGTTGACAAACAGAGGAGAAGAAGTTGATGGTTTTTCTTTCCTGCTGTGTATTCCAATGAAGAAAGAGAAGATGATCTCTCTTTCAGTCTCTATGTGTGTGTGCGTGTGTGCAGGGGAGGGGAGGGTGTTCCTATGGCTGTTCTGGTCATGTTCTTGGGAAGTATGTGAGGAACAGCTTGACAGACACAGGAGAAGAAGTTGATGGTTTTTCTTTGCTGCTGTGTATTCTGATGGAGAAAAAGATGATGAACATGGAGATGCTAAAGCGGGCTGGAAATTGTACACGAGGGAAAGGAGAGTGGGAAGAAGAACTTAAGAAGGATGACACCGGGAGGTGAAACAGTCCACAACAGCACTAGCCTTCATGCAGACAACAGAAAATGATGTTTTTTTTTCTTTTAAACCTTTATCTTTAAATGAGGAAAATAAGATGACAATAAAGCAATGAAGATGAAATGGAATTAAAAGAAATTTAAGATAACAAAATAAGATGATAAGAGTCGACAGCTTCACATCTGTGGGATGGAAGGACAACACTGAAACACACTCTATGGCTTCAAACCACACTGCAATATAAAGCAACTTCCTGTTGTGCTGTAAAGAATGGAAGACAGCATCACAAAACTGCAATTTTTCTCAATCTGCCACACTCTAGTTTGGCCTTCTAGGATTCTGTGCTTTATAATAGAACTAGTATATAACAATTTCCCAATTATACTCAACTCTAAGAACCCTTGTGGATGTAGTAAACCTTGACTAATAACTACATGACTTGAGTACAAAACAAGGCAATTACTAAATTGTCCTTGCTACAACAAAATAATGATAAATCTAATGGCTCGACTCTGCTCGAGTGAGCTTCAAGTATTGGACAGTGACCATGTGTTTGCACCCAATCCTCATAATGATATGTAAATCCAATAACTTTTGAGTCCACATCAACCAGTGAAAGGCCTAAATCTCCGCTCAATGAGAATCCCTTCCCATAGCGGATTTTTTTGTGCAAGAGAATCATTCATGATATGGAGTCAAATTTTGAGATCTAGGGGTGAAGAATATTTGCTCATATTCTTCACTCTTAGAGCTCAAAAATTGACAGTATCATGAATGTTTCTCTTGTAAAAAAATTCGAGTAATGTGAAGTAATTCCCATTGTATGAAAGACTCAGAAGTATAAAATGATCAGAAGTGGCTTCAAGGAGATTTTTTCCCCTGGGATCATCATCACATAAAATCTTCATTATATAATACTATGATAATGATGATCGAGAAGAAAACACTGGACCCATTCTTGATCATGTGCCAATGGTCCTATCTAGAACATCCAATAGAAGCACAACACCTTTGGACACAAAGTATGCTGCCTAGGGTTGGTTTAATGGTTTTAATGAATTGACGACCAACAAGCTGAATGACAGTCCTAAAAAATTCCTATAGTGATAAAGTCTATTAGAAATCTGACTGTCTTAAAGAGATCACAACGTCAAATAAAGGAGAAATTAGACCACACGTGGACTAAGATACGTTCCCTGAGTACAAGAAAGAGTGATATCTAGTATGAGATCAAGTATGGTTCAAGTTTTCGAATAAACAAGACTACAGGATCATACCACAACCAGTGTGGGATCAGGTTTGGACATGGTATGGGTACTACCTGACGTTTGGGAGATCCAGTTGCCAGTTTAAACCAGCAGCCTTAGAAAGAGATTCAGCGAGTGGCTTCTAAAAGAAGATTAGCATGTGTCTTTCTGTGTGCATGGGGGGTGCGCGTCTGCAGGGATAGGAACCTTGAGACAGCGGCTAAGAGAGGGTAATCATAACATGGCTTCTTCCAATAGTTTGTGTCATTGATTAGACAACAGCAAGAAAATATAGGTCATCACCCACCCTTTGAAGATGACAAGCTTCTCTCTCTAACCAATTCTAGAGAGAGAAACTCTGGGAAAAGCGGCAACATGTAGCGGGGGAGCCCGGAGGTGGCCTCCAGTGCAAACCAGGTGCCATCAGAGGGCACTCAACACCGAGCCGACAAGGGGGATTCCGGAGGCCGGAAGACCCTGTCAGTAAGTGGCTTTCCATACCGCGGGGCCAACCTGCTACAGGTGCAGACAGAAGGGGCATGTCCAGTGGTTCTGTGGATTGACCATAGTGGAAAGACGGGAGGAGGTGATGATAGAGGCACGACCGAAGTGGTCTTTTGCAGATGTCCTTAGGGGCATGCCAAAGGGCTCACAGACAGCAAGGACAAGAGGACGCTGCTAGGACGCAGGCTCTCTGCTGGCCGATCTGGTCCAGAAGTGGCTGCAGTGGCTTAACCGGTGCGCCGGTTCCCCTAGGTGACTCCGATAGAAGAGACTGTGGATGAGGAAGCCGTGAGGGCTCTGCTAAAGAAGGATTGCTGGAAGGATGGTGGCTGGACCATCACCCAGGTGTCCAGGCGGGTTTTCTGGTGGTTGGGCGCATTGAAGAAGAGGCCAACACGGTAGCGAGGACCGGATTTGTGATGGCCGGTGGTGTGCTTCTCCAGTTGTCCAAATGGATCCTCCCAAAAAGAATCTTCCTGGACCATTGAGAGGAGAGGGTGGACCTCCTCTTCTGGGTGTCCCCCCTCATCCTATGTGATGAGGTGGGAGCCGCCTTCATCGTCGGCCAGTTCGGTGCTGTGGTGGAGGGCTCCATCAAGCTCGCCATCGGAGGGGAGCAGTTGCCCGTGGACATGACGATCCGGATCGGGGTCCCAGGGACATCCTACGGTAGTCATGATGGACATTGTCGAGAAAACATTCTCGGTAAGGATTCAGGTGCAATCGGCGGCGATCGTCGGTGCTTGGGAAGATGCATATGGCCATATGGGGAGTTCAAATTTGAACTACCCACGCTCGGATAGTGGGCCGAAGACAATATCAGCCAGCTTGGGGAACTGCTAGGTATGCTGCATCAGATTGTGCCAGATACAGCCACACAGATGAATGGAGGTGAAGATGGGGCAAGGATGGGTGCTTCTCAATCACATCAGCATATCATGTAATTGCTGATGGAGGTATGTGGCACACGCTGAAGAGACGGGTATGGGAACTGAGGGACCGATCCGAAACCGGACCAAAAACACTGTAGCAGGTCCGAAACAATTAAAAAAATATTATTTAAATAGTTTCGGACGAAACCATTAAGAATTTCGACCGAAACTGGTCAGTTTCGGTCCGAAACTGGTCAGGATTATTACTTTTTTTAATTTTTTAACTGGTTTCATCCGGTTTCGGCCGAAACCGAAACCGATACCGAAACCGAGTCGTATCGGTTTCGGACCCGGCCGAAACCGAGTCCGAAACCGACACTGCCATCCTTGCTGAGGAGTCCTCTCAAAGTCAAGGTGTTTATATGGAGAATCTCCCACGGAAGACTCCCTACTTGTGACAAACTAGCCACCTTCATGGAGGGTATTCAAACCCTTTGTTGTCTATGTGGGGAGGAGGAGGAGAACATGAGTAAGGCTTGCTGCACACCCAAGTGTACTGCACACTCTGGGTGTGCAATTACTTTTTTTTTGAAAATTTTCTGACGTGGGCCCCAATTTATCCTAACTTTCATGCAAGCCACGTCATCATTGGATTACCCAATAAGGAAAAAAAAAAGAAACCAGACCAATTAAATAGTGTTGGGCCCATTTTTTAAAAAATTAGCCCATTTTATTTTTATTTTATTTTTGGGATAATTGGATGGTGACGTGACTTGCACAGCAAGTTAGGGTGACTTAGGACACACGTCAAAAAAATTTCAAAAAAAAATAAATTAAAAGCCACTGCACACCCAGGGTGTGCAGCAAGTAAGGATGGCAGTATCGATTTCGGTACCGATTTCGGCCGGTACCAAAATCGATACGTACCGGTTTCGGTATCGGTTTCGGCCGAAACCGGTTGCAACCATTCAAAAAAAATAAAAAAATTAAAAAAAATAGTGATCCTCTCTGGTTTCGGCCAAAATCGGACGGTTTCGGACCGAAACAAGTCACTTTCGGCCGAAACCCTTAATGGTTTCGTCCGAAACCATTAAAAAATATTATTTTTAGGTATCGGACCGGCTACAGTGTTAGGGCTCGGTTTCGGATCGGTACCGGCCGAAACCGATACGTTTCGGCCGAAACGTATCGGTTTCGGCCGATACTGCCAACCATGGCAGCAAGCGTTACTCAGAGAACATTGACCACCTGTTCACCAGATGATGATTCTCAACAGAGGTCTGGCAGCGCATTTTAAGCAAAGTCCAATGCCAATGGCAACCCATAGACAATGTCCAACAACTCAAGAGGAAGTGGAACAAGCATTGGCCTTGCAAGGAAGACAAGCGGATTTGGTGGCTCATCTTATATGCCACCCTATGGGTCTTATGGGAGGAGAGAAATGGAAGAATCTTCAAAAATGAGGCCAAGATTCAAGAGAGAATTGGGGATTTTGTTGGGGAGAGGTTAATAGAGTGGGCTAAATTCTATGTAAAGCAGAGAGAGGAAACTCATCTCTTTTGACATTGCTGGGAGTGCTAGGGGAAAAAACATTTACTTGATGTGACCTTTTTGTATAGGAAGTTTGGGGATATTTTGAGATTTTACAATCCATATTTGTAAATCCCTCTTTTCTTATTAATACATTCGGTGGTACCAACCACTTTCCAAAAAAAAAACCTACCCTTTGAAGATAGGCACAACGGAAACTCAATCTTTGAGGTTGACAGAAAACATGTTGCCAGGTTTACACAATTAGACAAACTAACCAAGCTAAGGGTCAGCAGCAAACCTTTGCAAGATATTCTGATTTGAAAAGTGAGGGAAATAATTAAACCAGTTAAGATGGATAAAATGCACAGTGTTGTTGTATATGCCTGCAACATGGCATCCTGCAGCATGGGTTCCATCCCAACTCCCAAGTTGTTTACTTCTTTTAAATTCATCCATCATAAAAATTGTGTACGTGGTGTATGAATTCCAGACACTAAATTTCCTATAGTAGGTACAGGGAAATGCTACAGAATTGAGTAGCATGATTCTTCGAGCTTTGGGGAAATTTGAAGTGGTGTCTCGTATGGATGTAGATCCAATGAAGTACTTGGATCTGAAGGATGCGGGTGGCAAAACTCATTCCTGGGAAAAATTTAGCACAACAATCCATGACTATCAGCCTAACCACTTCTTTAATGTAATTTGCAAATCATTATTTGTTTGTTAGCAGAAAAAAAATTGAGGTCATCGAATTTATAATCCTATATGTTTAGTATGCATTTCTGAAGAATGAATCTGTTTTAGACTGCTTTCTCCTGGCTTGCATGAGTTCATTCTTTCAAACAAAGCAAGTGAATCTTACTGAAGCAGTGAAGTCAGACTTTTTATGACGTGGACAACAGTCATGATACCCTGTGTGAGGGGTGGTCTGCATGGCAAGCCCTTTTGTCATTGCAAATGACATTTGGAGCAAGTGAACAGCAGTCTGTGGCCACAATATTGCGATGTAGTGACAGAGATCTCCCTCACTTGTGCTCCTCATGCGTGTAGTAGACAGAAAACAAGAAGGCGGAGAAGAAGAAAGTAGGAAGCAAGGACATCATACCCTTTGGGAGATTGGATAGAATCACACAGAACTGCCAAAAGATTTTACTTCTCCAATTGATCCCCTTTGCCTTCTTTTGAGCATTAAAAAATAACACATTTCCACATTTTATATCCCAATCCAAACTAAAACTCTAAGGCTGCGTTTGGGGGGGGGGGGGGGTTCAGAGATTCCAATCATTGGAATTCCAAACGACACCGTAGGTGCTCCAACTTGCATGCATAGCGGATTAGGGGAGGAGAGAGACATAGGCACAACGCTCTCCATCTCCCGAAAGCACCAGAAGATCGGTGAGGGCTGCTTCCACAGCTGGATGGCGGATTCTAGGAAGCCAAATTCCTATTTTGCCCCTCTTCTTCCCCCTCCCCATCACCTCCCAGAGGACGCGTCGTCGTCGCATTCGTGGATAGTGGAACCCAGGCCACCCCCAGCCACCCCCCGATCCCTTCTCCCGCCGGAGCCCGCCACCTCCACCTGCAACCGCCCCCTGATCCCTTCCTCGCTGAAGCCCTCAACCTCCACCCGCAGCCGCCCCTGCGGGGCTGCCGTTGGAGCTCCTCCGGCATCCTCCACCAAGGCTGCCGCCTTCAACACCGGGAAGATGCAGCGGGTGATGAACAGTACCGTTCGATTTCATTCACGTGATAAGATGAACAGTGAAGTCTTGCGGGAGCAGTAAAAAATATTGTCCATTCCCAAATACTGTTCATCCGAGGGAGAAGAATGGATAAAAAGAGCAGAATGGTCCTTTAAGGTCCACCGCCACCTGGATTCAAAATGACTGCAACGGTCAGCCAAAGGAGATCAGGATTTTGAAAAAAAAATCCCTCCCTTGTCAGAACCTATACGGCTGGTGGGATTCTTGAAAATCCCTCGTCCCAACTGCATTTCCAAATGCACCCTAAATCCAAATCAAAATTCAACTAGTACCTATTTCAGGATTATACGTGATTTTTTCTCAAACGTTAATACTCTTCATGCAGTGTTAAGAAGTGAAAGGAAAAAACAGATAAAAATTAAAAAGAAATAACAAATATTCATGTGCCCATTGAGGCAAAAGATGAACTCCAGTTACTTACTCTAAGTAACACTCAATTGAGCATATACATCAAAATTAAACCATCAAAATCATCTTCATTCACTTCATGTCCAAAAGTATATAAGATTGAATCTAAAAACAGAAATTAGAATGAGAAATAGCATTCACTTGCAAGTTAAGTACTATACAAAGTGTGTAAGACTGACACTCAGAAGAAACAAAGCATCAACTGTCAGTATTCACCTTGCCCACATATAAAAGAGGTATCACAAATGACGGGACTGCAGCTACCAACCCCAGAAGCAAATATTCCAACTCAGTGAAGCTCTGCCATCATAATTGGTAATTATTATGAGAGATATAATCACAAATCCTAACATAATCAACAAAAGGAGTAAAAGATCCATTTACATCAACTATCCGCCCAAATCTCTCTTCTACTCATATCGACCAACCTAGTTATGCAAATTCTTTAAAGTTCCAAGAAAAAAGATAAGAAACTGGAAAGCTTCATCAAACCAAGCGCGATGAGTGAAAATCCATGGTCTAAGGAAGAATTAGACCGTTCCAACGTCACAAGGCCAGGACTTCATGCCTCGCACTGCCCTATGTACGATAACTCATATAATCATGTACAACATAACTTCCGCCGCTGACTGGAGAGTGAGCAGTAGCTTGAAAATCATAACTGTTCTATCACATGGAATTCCGGTGCCCTAGGTTTCTTCAAAAGCGATTTGTTGAATACATGATTCAAGATCAAGTCTGCATAGCATATTGTAACGGAGCATCTGTGAGCTAGGCCGTTAGTTGTTTGTTGTTAGTGGAGGTTGTTATATTAGTTGCATTTTTGTGTTCTTTTTAGTAATTTTGGTAGAGGGAAATGTATGGTATGAGGTGGCACAATCTCCACCTGTAACTTGTAACAAGAATCAGCTATGAGCATTATAAAAGGAGCAAGGTCTGATCGTAAGGGGATCATGACTCTTAAACCATTCTGCTGAGTTCTTTAGCCTGCTCTAGTTCCCTGTTCTTGTTCTGGAGTGTGCGTAGTTGTTCACTCCGCAGTAGTACCTGTTCTACAAATTAGTCACCAGTCTGGAGCCAGAGCCTGAAGGTCGGAACCAGGAGGATCTGGAGGCTCTTCCTCTCATCTTCTGGAAGTGCCGTACTACATATCCCCTAGATTAGAAGGGGCAGACACAACCACGTGTTTGGCGCCTCGCACTGCACATGAAGGAAGAGGCAAGTGGGGCATTCCACACGGATGCAGAAAGCCTCACAGCCCAGTACAGAGCATGTATGCACTAATTCGTTGCGCCAAAACGGCAGAAACCTCGAAAAAAGGACAAAAATGCAACACCGAGTATGGTACGTTGGAGAAATAAGGGGAATCATCGAGCAGGAACAAAGACGCGGCCACCGCGAAATCCCCCCAAGCACCCAAAAAAAGAGGAAGGAGGGGCGGGGGTATCATCACCTCGTATAGCCTGTACGGGACGACGATCCCGAGGCAGAGCGTGAGCCAGAAGGGGGTGTAGAGCATGAAGAACGCCTCCCCCCATCGCTTGCTTGGGTTCGTGGCGAACCACAAGCTGCCACAGGCACTGCCGACGCCCTGCGTCGCCACCCTCCCGCCGCAAGCAGCTGCATCCCGGAGCAAGTCAGGAAAATGAAGAACCAAGGGAGAGGAGAGAGAACGTCCACAGGGGGTGCGCGGGTGCCTCACCGCCCATCGATTCCGCCTTCACCCCCCCCCCCCCTTTCCTAATCCGCAGCAGATCTCGGGAGAAGGACGGCGGCCTAACGGAAGAGCCCAGCACGCAGGTGGCGGCACTGTTGCTGCTGCTATGGACCTCCTCCTCTACCTAACCGGCGTCGCTGCCCACGTGATTTCCCAGCTAGAGCGGGATTAGCAGGAACCCAACGCAAATGGGTCATCCAAACCCCATGTTCTTATTTGGGAATTCACGGAGATATGACGCGAATTCCGGAGAATTGCCGTCAGCTGATCTTGTGATCTCCAGTTGAAAATCGGGGTTCTGATCGAGGTTATGGACTGGTAAGTATAATAGAATCGGGCGGGCGGGATCTCCGGCGCTTCGGCGTTGATGTCTGATGAAAGAAGGGTGAAAGAGGGATAAGGAAAAGCAGCGTGGGACAGCTGGAATCGTTGTTGTTGAGGACGATGCGGACAAACGGACGGAGGGCAAAGGGAGTCACGGGATCGTGGATTCGGAATGCGGAAGAATGAGGTTTTTTTTAATTTATATATATATATCATCGTACAACTTGATTTTGTTAAATATATCTCTCATCTAAATATATTAACATAAATATCTTTTATTTAGATAAAAATATTATAATTATATATTTTAATTTATTATCATCTGCGGGAGAAAAATATTCCGTAAAATATATCATATACGGTCGTTAAATTTAATATATATTTGACAAAATCATAATTTATAGAGATATATAAACAAAAATCTTACTCTTAACTCACACTTAACTCAAGTAAAATACGTGAGAGTTACGGCGATGACATAATCATATCATTATATATATTTCAAAGATATTTATGGTAATATATTCAGATTAGATATATATTTGATAAAACTAAATTTTATGGATATATATATCTGTAAAAAAAAATTATTTGAGTCCCCCCCTCCCACCCCGAAAGTTGGGGTTACGAGGTTTGGACGCTAATATTATTATTTGGGGATTTTACAGATAAATTATTGTGAAAAAATTTATACATTTATTATTCTTATATTTACATTAGAATATATAATATTATAAACGTATATATTGTGTAAAAAGATCGCTTAATAGTCTTTTTGTAATATTTTATGTGACTCTTTCTTGCACATAAAAATAGTGAAAATAAATCATTCCATGATTTTTTATAAAATATCAACATTTTTAATGGTGAGTGTGTAAACATAAATATAAAAATGATAAATTTAAAATTTTTGTTCGGATGATAATTTATATGTCAGAATGTATTATTATCATAAGTATGTAACCTATAATAGTACTAAAAATAAAAAGAGATTTTTACATAAGGGCGCTTATCCGGTGGTGCCAGCACCATGGCATGGTGACGGCGCCACCAGTGTAAAAAAAAAATTTTTAAATAATTTTTTTTTTTTACACTCCGGTGGCGCCACCCTTTACATAAAAGCTCCTATAGTCATAACTAATTACTTCTTACTCTCCGAGTTATGGAGGTGTGCATATAAATACGTACAATCTTTTAACACTTATTAAAAAAATCATGTGATTCATGTACGTCAAAAAAAAGAATATTCTATGTTAAAGGTGAGAAAAGATGGAATTATCCTTCTTTAGTGGGGGCATCTCTCTCTCTCTCTCTCTCTCTCTCTCTCTCTCTCTCTCTCTCTCTATATATATATATATATATATATATATATATATATATCTCTCTCTCTCTCTCTCTCTCTCTCTCTATATATATATATATATATATATATATATATATATATATCTCTCTCTCTCTCTCTCTCTCTCTCTCTCTCTCTCTCTCTCTCTCTCTCTCTCGGAGGGGGCTGCAAGTTCGTCAAAGGGCCTACATGGGATGCCTACGTGCGAGACGGAGATGGAGAGGAGAGAAAAGGAAAGAGAATTATCGGAGGCAGTGCCGTCGACAGCACCATTTATAGCGCAATCGCATTCACCTACAACCAGAGATACGATCGCTCTCAGCTAGCTCTCCTGGAGTCCCTGGACGCCTTCTTCATCCACGGCAACCTCCTCTGCATGCCTTGCCTCTACCATGGGCTCCATCTCTATGATTGACCACAATTTCATGGACTACCTCCTCACTTGTCGCAAAGTCCCATCTCCCACTACTCACCAACTGGGCCCAACGAGGCCAGTGGACCCCAAGTTCGGCCCGTAGGTGTGGAGAGTCGAGTGCGACGGAAAGCACTGAAGAGAGAGGGCTAACTCGGTGATGATCATATCTTTCGTATTTATTACTCCAGGATGAGGTAAACGCGGGGGAACGCGGAGGAGGAAGAGAAGAGGAAATGATGGGTGTTTATAAATAGAATAAGGGGTTGGTGGTGTGAGGTGTCAGTTGCAAGAAGGGAGAGGGAGGTGGTCGTGTTATTGTTGTTGCTTTGGTGTCATTAACCAGAGTAAGATTGCATTGAGATTCCTACGGCCATAGCGGGTGCTCTCTACATATATGGGAGAGGTGAGGGTGGGGGGGGTACTCACTAGAGCCATAGATCGTGGAGGGGGGGGTCTACTCGCCGAAGCGAGAGGAGGAGAGAAGGCAAGGAGATGGGGGGCCTCTCTCTCTCTCCTCTCACAAGAGGTATTTTCGTAACTTTAGTTGAATGAAAGAACGACGTAGACTTATTCACCTAACGACAAATATTATAGAGACTTATATGCACGACTTAAAATTTTAAAATTTAATAAATAAATATTTAAAATTATATAGACTTTTATGTAAATTTTTTAATTAAAATTTAAACCTAACGTTCTTTTATCTAATGAATTGATTTGCTGGCTGTGGGGTTCGAACCCACGCGCACTTCAGTGCAGAAGATCTTAAGTCTTCCCCCTTGACCACTCGGGCAAACCAGCTGCGTGTTGCATATGCAATGATTATAATATATTATTCCTTTAGAGACCAACATTTTCAAAGTAACGTATCATTTTTACACAGAAGTGTCATCGTCATATTTGCGGCTCATGCTTTTTTCAGTTTATTCATTCGAGATGTTCTTATCTCCCAGATATCATCGTCTCATGTAAGTTAATCGTATACGATTTTATAAAATAATTAGATGCAAATTACATGCCACAATGTACAGCAATTGTTACTCTACATGAAAAGTGTGACTCTTATTCAGCCATGGCCCAACTCAAGAAGACCCAACTTGTCCCATTAGATCCCTCCAAGGAAAAGTAACAATTTATTATTCTTTCTCGTCTACGTTTTTCTCTAAGGACAATTGAATATAAATCTTGAAATTTTGCATGTTCTACTATATACTCTTATATATTTTATATTGCCATGCATACAGCCATATTAAGTTACATGTAAAGTTTTAGAGGAACATACAACACAACAAAAAAGATTATAGGGCTATATACGGTAACTATATTAATCATGTGCGAAAAATAAACAAGGGTATATCAATATTTTTTCCATCTTAATATGCCCACATTAAGTTGACAAATCATAAATGACAGATGACACGAGGGCTCGATTTTACAAATCGGTCTAATACGGGATGAACCGCCCGTACCAGACTGTATCAGCCATAGACTGGTACAACCGGTATGTGATATGCAATCGATATGATTTATATATTTAGTATTTTGTTTTAAATATAAAACATTTCATTAGTTAAGTTGGTTGAGTGATTTCAACGATTTAGGAGTGACCCTAGGTTCTAACCCCATCCATTTTTGTGTTTTTTCTCTTTATTCTTCTTCTAAATTGATGTCAAAAATGATAAAAAAGATTTGAATCGCTGACCTTTGCCTTAATTAAGAAACTCATTAACCAACTGAGTCATAGACAAATGTTTAACATTTTTTACTATAATAATATTTATGAAGTAATATAGTCTTATTGGCACTTACCGGTACACTACGGTACGCTATCGTACCATACCGTCTCGATAAAAAATCAGTACAACTGCTACGAACGGCTCTGTAAACCTTGCACGAGGGATCTATACCCCTATAAAAGTCAGTATTTGCATTTATCCCTTACTTTTAACATATTCACATGTATATTCCTCGTGTACTGTATATTATAATAGGTATACCATGTGGTTCTCGGGGCATCAACGCCGACAAATATTCAGAAAATATACTCACAAAAATTGTTTGAAAATTTAAAATTTTAAAAATGCCATTGTATCTATGAGAGAGAGAGAGATGTCACATGTGGCCCCTCTCCCCACTCTAGCAACTCTCTTCCCTCTCCCTCTCCCCCACCTCTGGCGAGCTCCGACGAGCACCCCCTACCCCTCTCGGCCCCCATCTTCCCGGTGTGGTGAGCAGACCCACCCCCGCACCCCTCCCAACCCCCCTCCTCTCGGCAAGTAGACCCACACCCCCAACCCCTCCCACTCCCCATCTCCCCCTTTCGCGAATACCCCCACCCCTTTCATCCATCCTCTCCCCCTCCGGTGAACACCCCCAACCCCATCTCCCCCTCCTGGCGAGCAGACCCACCCCACCACTCTCGGCCATCCTTTCCCCCTCATGGTGAGCAGACCCCCCCCACCCCCTCCCAACCCCCATCCCCCCCTTCTCTTAAGCAGACCCACCCCCGCAACCCTCCCGGCTATCCTCTCCCCCTCCCATGCAGCCCATATCTCCCCCTCGTGGCGAGCACCCCCAACCCCTCCCGATCCCCATCTCCCCATCCCAACGAGTAGACCCACTCCCACCCCTCCCAAGCCCAATCTCCCCATCTAGCGAGCACCCCCCACCCTCCTGGTCCCAATCTCCCCCTCTTTGGTAAGCAAACCCACCCCCTACCCCTCCCTGCCATCCTCTCCCTCTCCCAGCCCCCATCTCCCCCTCTGGCGATCACCACCCCCAACCCTCCCAGCCATCTTCTCCCCCTCCGGCAAACACACCCCCACCCCCTTCTTACGCCTTGATCCCTTCGATTCTTGCGCCCATTGCAAGTCCGACGACCATCTTGGGGAGGAAAATAAGATCGCCCTCGTCGTACACACCCTCGATCCCCTTTGTGTGGAGGCCCTTTGTAACGACCCGAGAATTCGATTACCGGGAGAGACCCGATAACTCGAGACTCGAACCGCCGCCCACGAGCCGGGAGGGCTCGGAAGGGCTGAAAGCAGTGTGGAGGCACAAAGAAATAGGAAATAAAGCAGGACAAATCAACAATTAACAGAAATAAATAAACAACTACAGCTACAACAGAGTCCAGTCCAATAGAAAGTACAGTCTAAAGCAGTAAAACGTACCACATGCCGAGTGAACACTCAGCCCGGCGAGCTGACAACTGAGAACCCTTGAACAGCACCCTCGAACCTCGAGGAAGAACCGCCACACCTGAAAAGCAGGGAATGAGTCTCCAAAACAGAGACTCAGCAGGGATCCCGCGGAACCCCACCCGAAAACAACGGCGGCACAGAAAGCTGTAATTACGAGAGCAACAATAACATCAGAAACAGTAAATGTAATACCCTGGATCCTTGGTAGGTCTTGCTGGATCTTCATTGGATCTTTTGGATTGGTTTCGGTGAGTTTCGGTTCGCTTTGGTGGCTTCCGAGTTGAGTTCTACGATCCGTGTGGATTTTTCTCTCGTACTAGTTACGGAACCCTACGGTGAGTTTACTCGTCAGTTCCTCGACTCGTGGATGCTACAGCGACGATGTACTCTTCGAGCCGGTAGTTTCGACTATTTTTACGTATTTTTCTGAATTTATGCATTTTTGGCGCATTTTTGGAATTTTCGGAAATTAAGAAAATTTCCTAATTTCTTTTCTTTTTCTTTTCCTTTCCTCTTTCTCTCACCTCATTCGCACGTTCGCCTCTCTCTCTCCCATTCTCTCTCGTTCTCCCACCTTCTCGCCTCCGGCTGCAGACGGAGGGGTCCGTTGGTGAGGTGGCGACGTCGGGGAGCTGGTTGGGTGCGTGATGGAGCGAGGATCGGAATGGTTTTGGCGCGATCCCGAACGGTGGATTCAAAGCCGGTGTTTGAACTCGCGGCGCGGATTTCGGCGCGGTTTAGTCCCTTCGGGGCACGGTTTCTTCGGTGGAGGTAGGGTGATGGTTCCTCACTTCCCCCTGCTCGTTTTCCCTGCCCTTGCACTTCGTTTGGCGCAGTAACGGCCGAGTTTGGGCTTGTTTAGCCTAAACCGTGATTTTCGGGTTTTGTAGGGTTCGCAGGAGAACGGCAACCATTTGTAGCTCGGTTAGTGTTGAACTGACCGTTGGGATGTTAGGATCCCATCCATGCTAGTTTTGTGTTGATCGGTGGTCATTCGAGGCCGGTAGGAGTCCGGGAACCTCGTTGACCCATTTAGGGTGGATTCGTTGGAATCGCCCCGATCTTGTGTTTTTGTGCTTGCATGTGGACTTTTTAGCCTTCTTATGTTGTTTTTCATCGTCGAGGGTTGTTCCCCCTGCGCTTCGGCGTGAATGGGGCGTGGAACGGGCCGATTTGGCCAACCCTCCATTTTCCCGCCGTAGCTGGTGTGGCGGTCGTTCCAGGGACCGTCACATGTCCTGACGGCCCCATGACTGACCGTTACAGCGTCTGGGTTGATTTGAGTTCTTCGCGGTTTTGAGGGTGTGACGGCCCAAGGGTGGCGCGTCACATCTCTCTAACGCGTCCCGTGAGACGCGTTACTCCTATTTTGTCGTTTTATGTTTGGGTTAAGTCGGTTCCTCTGACGCGCTTGCCCCTGTGCGTCAGGTGAGTGTAACGCGCCTGCCCCAGGCCGTTACATTCTGGTTGACTGACGTTGACCTTTTGAGGCGGTTCCCCTGACGCGCCTGCCCTAGCCCGTCAGGTGTGTGTAACGCGCCTGCCCCAGGCCGTTACATGCTGTTTTGGCTGAGTTGGGTGGTTGCATCATTGTCTCTAACGGCCTCGTCCCCGTGCGTTAGGTGGTTGTAACGCGTCCGGTCGGGACCGTTACATGCCTCTCAGCCAGTTGTTGTTCTGGGTTTTGTTGGCCCTGATGCACTTATCCTGGCGCGTTAGGTGGCTGTAACGCATTCGGTCTGGCGCGTTACATGCTCCGAGTGTGTTTTGAGTTTGAGGGTTGTTGGCCCTGACGGCCCCGGTCGGGCGCGTCAGGTTGGTGTAACGCGCCCGGTGCTGGCCGTTACATGCCTTTGCGTTTCTAGAGTTGGTTAGGGCGGTGTGTGTGACGGCCTGTTCCCCGACCGTCACGTTGGATGTAACGGCCTAGCGTTAGACCGTCACGTTCATGTAGCGGTCTAAGGGTGGTGCGTTACATGCCTTGTGCTCTGATTTCCGTGATTCCGGTTTCTGCTTATCTTGGCTTGGCCTTGTGGTCTGTCCGTTGTCCCGTGGATGTCTCCTGACGTTCTATGAGGGCTAGGACTACGTTGTAAGGTAGCCAGGAGTCTTCTTGCTTGGGGTAGGATTCTTTATCCTACTTTTGTGTGCCTTTGTTCGGTTCCGGTCAACCCTGTGTGATCCAGTGGTTGACAGGTAGCCTGGTGTGTGTCTTGGCGGTTTTGTCTAGCCCGAGACACTGGTTCTGGATGCCTCAAGGTACTGCGTTACCTTGGGTCGCGTGTCCAGGTGTGCTGAGGGTCTTTAGTGTTCCCTCAGGTCTCCGTGAGTTGTTTTCTGCGGAGTGTCGTTTCTTGTGGCTTAGGATTAGACCGATTGGCGGCTTATTCAGTTGTTTGTGACGATCTTGCCTTTGAGTCATTTGACTCGGGATCGTTACGTGGTAGGTCTAGTTGCCTGGTCCTGAGTCGGATGGCAGTGGTTGTACTGCTAGTGGTGCTTCGTAGTACGTGTGACAGGGCTTCCGTAGACTGTCTGTACTCTAGCACTTGTGTTTTGGAGTCTGTGCCTTGTGAACCTCCACTAGTCGTAGCATGTGACGTAGGCTTTTTAGTACGTCACCCACCGGGAGTGGTGGACAGGCAATTTCCCGTTACACGATTTTTAAGCTAGTTCCGTGGGCCCCGGCGAACGGTAGCGTCCTACCGAGGGGAATACTAGCTAGAGGCCTGACTTAGGCAGTGGTCAGTGTGTGCACACGTGGTCAGGGACTGAGGACTTGCGTCGACGGGCGTGACCCTGACTAGTCACTCGCAGCGTGGTACTGCGGTCTTGTGTCCGTGAGGTGCCGTTTTTCCTTGGAACGTTGCTGTTCCTTGGACATGGTTCTTGGTGGGTCTAGTCTTCTCCGTGCTGCACACGGTCTGGTAGACGTGACACTTGTGGCGCAGTGTAAGACGTCAGTGGACGCATCTGGCTGTTCTTCTAGTGTGAGGGTACTCCTATCACTTGACCGGCGACTCTCGTGTTTCTCGGAGCCGGCGTTCTCCTTTCCATGTCGGCTAGTCTTGGCCTTGCCCAAGATTTGCTTCCCTGGCTGTGTGGTCTGTTCTTGGCTGTGTCCAAGATGAGCCTGGGGTTGCGTACACGATGTTCCAATCGTGTAGGCCGTTGTGGTTATTTTATCCGTCCTTGCAGGTCTTCGTTTTGGACCTGGTGTCGGATCGACAGATCGGTAACTTCTGACCTTGCTGGATCAGAGTCGCCCTTCTGTTGTTGTTTGGACTAGTTTGGGGTGCCGAGGTTAGTTCGGCCGCCGCTTGTCTGGCGCGGGTACTTCCCCTTTCTTACTTGTTCCCTACTCCTGCTTCCCGTCTGTTCACTACTGCTCGTAGCGTAGTTTTTACAGCTTTGTAGTGTAGCTTTTCCTACTTTGCTACACCTACTATTTTTATCATTGTTGTTTCGTGTTACGGCGTGTTTTTCAGTGGGGATCCGCGTGACCCCTACTGAGCCAGTGACACGTGGCTCACCCATGCTCTTTCAGGTGGGGTGGCGTTGTTCGTTCTGCTTCCGCGTGGTTCCTGGAGTGTGCGTGCTCGTTGGGTGCCGTTGCTGCCAGCTGGTACCTAAGTCGGGCTGCCCCCGACTTCTTGGTACGTCTTTCCTTTCTGTCGACTGTACTGTGCTAGACTTGTTGTCTTCAGCCTTGGACTGACTCTGGGATATAATTGTTAATTTGAACAGTTAATTAAAAAGTAATTTTATTTCTGCTACTTTAGCAAACCTATCTAATGAAATTTAATTGCTTACTGTGCTATCTCTGTGGCTTCAATGTACTCTACACGTGCCTTTTTCCCTTCGGAGCTTTCCCGCTCTTGGGAGGCCTCGCGGGTTCCATGCGGTATCACGCGTATCCGGTAGTCCTACCGGGTATGCCGGGTATCCGGAATCCGGGTCGCTATAGTAAACCCGGTGGCCGGTCGAAACTCGACACTACAACTACTCCTACTGTACCAGAGAACACACCCCGATCTCACGGTCGAGGCTACCGAACCACACTAGTACCGCCTACCAAAGTAAAAACCCACGGCAACCGCTCCGTAGAGGCCTGTCTCCCAGGACACGGCCAACCTGGCCACACTGTCCAAGGTGTAACCCCGACCACCCAGTCGCGAACACCACACCGACAAGACGCAACCTCGGTAAAGCTACGAGTACGAGTCTCATGGCACGAGAACCGACACACGCGCCACGGCGAGAAAACCGGAACTCGACGGTCAACACGACCAAAACCCGAAGGTCAAAGTCACAGAGACTGACAGTCTGTCACTCCGAACTCGACAGGAGTACCTCCCACTAGAAGCAAGACCGGATGCGTCCACTGACGTCTTAGTCCGCACCTCAGGTGTCTCCCTCCGGCCCAGCGGGAACTGAGACACCGTACAAGTAACCACAAAACAAGTGACTAGCTGGGGTCACGCCCGTCGACGTGGGTCCAACCGCCCCCAACCACGTGTGCACACACAGACCGTGCGTCCCTGGTCTGGCCCTCTGACTGGTTTTCCCCTGGAGTCGGACTCTGGCTACCGACCAGGGGCCCGACGGAAACCAGTCTAAAAATCATCCTCTAAGGGTATGCTCGTACACCTACTCCCCAGGTGAGACCAACACACGCGTACTGGTGGGCTACGACTAGTGAAGGGTCACTGAAGGAGTAGACTCTCAAGTCAACGGAAAATAACGTCCGAACTTGACGACGTATGGGGACCATCCCACGTACCGGCACCGTCGCACGGTGACCACGGTTGGAGAAGAAACGAGACTCACAGTCCACGGCCACGCACACACCCTGTGCCAGAGTCGAGAAAACCCAAGTGACGCTAAGCCACTGGACTCTGGACAGTCCTCTAGACTCACTACACCCAACGGTCGTTGAGTCACAAGACTCAGGGTCAAGACCGTCGTACGCAATAGCACAAGGCCGTCAATCTAGTCTAATCTCTAGGTCTAAAACCACGGTAGCACGAGTACCGAGGTAGCTCACGAGCCGCCAAGACCATCCCCTCGAAAGGGAACTCAAGGGACTAAGGCCACACACACGGCCCACGCGGAAAGTACAGAAGCATGATTCCCAAGGTAGCTCGCACATCACCAAGCTGCATCCCAACTCAGGGAGAAGCGGGAAGCCTCCAGCCCCAGACTGGACAACTGGGCTCGCAACCCAAGGCCTCACACAGGACCCACCCGGGAATCGCTTTCCGGAGAAACCGACGACGCACGGGGAACTCTCACCGCACGCACACCGACACATGGTGACACGAGTCGAGAACGCTACACCCCGGGACCACACCGCACCACGACACTTGGCCCCGACGAAGTGCACAGCATCCGTCGGGCCACGGGTTGACACGTGGATCGAGAACCATACACCCGGGACTCGAATCGGTCAAAACGGAAACACTGGGTTAGACTGGCACATGGGTGGTTCACCCTGGGCCACTCAAGGGAAGTGCGACGGGAGAAGAGCCGCTCAAGAGACATGCGGCCAGGAAGGAGCCGCACAGTGCACTAATCGGACTAACCCCAAAGGGAGGATAGGCGGTTAGGGCTGAGCCGCCCAAAGGGATGTGCAGCTAGGGGTCACCCGCACAACCCAACCGACCTAATCCAATGTCAGTCAAAATGGTTTTGACCAAACCGCACTACCCGACCGACACAAAATCATTGACCAAGGGTCAACTGGGACATGCGGTCAGCTCCTGGCCGCTCGTCCCAACGGAGAGACAGACGACTGGGGACCAGCCGCCCATGGGGGGGACATGCAGACCTCTCCTGGCCGCACATCACATGTGTGGTCTATCGTCTGACCGCACAACCCCAAAACCAGAACAAGAAAAACGGACCAAAGCCAACTGCCTATACCATGGACGGGCCCTGGTTCGACCGCCCAACCGTCACGGCGGGCACACCCAGGCGGTCGCCCGATCGCGGCCTTTCCACGCCCCGTTCGTGTCGAAACGAAGGGGATACAGCCACAACCACCATGACAATCACATGGAATCCGACCGGAGTCAAAACAACGCATGAATCGCGAGAAACGGACGATTCTATCGGAGTTACTCAAAAAGGGTTTCTGAGCCACCCGGAGACCTATCGGTCCAACGAGACCACCAATCGAGATGAAATCAGGGGGAAAAGAACGCTCTCGCCCCAAGTAATACGTTGACATTAACTGATCTGGAAACCGTCACCGTTTTTCGACGGACCCTACGAAACCTACAAAACCACGGATTCGCTAGAACGGAACCAAACTCAGCCGTTTCTACGTCGAACGACGTGCAATGGTAGGAAAAATGGGCAGGACGCAATAGTGTTCCGTCACCCTACCTCCACCGAAGAAATCGCGCGCCGAAGCGACTAATCCACGTCGAAAATCACCCGGAACACGAACGATGCCATCTCGGAATCCACCGAGGGATCGCGCCCGCTACCGCCTCGATCCTCGCCCATCCATGCCCGCATCCTCGCCCACGCCGCCTCCACCTCACCCCCGCCTCGCTCCGTCGGGGGCCGGAGAAGAGAGGGGAGAAGGAGAGCGTGAGAGAAGAGAGAGGGAGAGTGAGTGAGAAATGAGTGGGGAGAGAGAGAAAGGGGGTTTATATAGGAAAATCCAAAAATTCTGAAAAATACCAAAAAATAGAAAATCACATCATCGCGATCCTCGAAACGCACCGATCGTGATGGTACCACCCGTGCCCAGGTGAACGACCCGGTTCACCCGCAACGGAGTTCCGCAGGATTTGCCGAAACCCACACACAGAAATCGGAAAACACGCGGAAAAAGCCGCGGAACGCACTCCGGCCTCCGAAACAGCTCCGGATCGCACCGATCCGAACACGAAAGATGTCCGAAACATCATTTTGGACACAGCGGAGCCAGATACACCGAAAATACAGATCCGGGACCCGAGAAGAAGGATCCAAAAAATCCGGGGCATTACAGCCCTCCCCCCTTAAAGGAATTTCGTCCTCGAAATTCAGGATGAGCACGGGAACATGGGAAGAACGCAGTAACCCACTTACAACGCCGTCAGAACCCCAGCGCAGAAAACCACAATTCACACGAAAGCTCCAGACCTGAGGGACACAGCCATACTATAAACATGAATAACACCTCGCTCTACGCGTCGAGCACACCGACCATCAGAGCAGGCACTCACAAAGGACACAGTCCAGCGTCATCTCAGTCACAGCACAACGAGACACGGCACCGCGTCCATCAGCACGCCCATCGGGGAGACATAGTCCCCGACACGAGAAACAGTTGCCAATGCAACCCACGGTCGGCAGACGACCCAGACGCCAGTTTCACAAACCCGCCGACTGGTCTCACGCCCGACACAAAGGAACAACCAAAACCGAGCTCCCACCAGCTGACGCGGTTACCTTAGCAGACCGGAACCACCACAACGGCTCAACGCCGAACAGGAGCCACAAACGCTAACAGCAACACCTGACAGTGGAAGACCACGCACCAGCCGCCATACACTCGTTGTGACGACCCGGGATCCAAGTACCGGAAAGGAACCGGCGCGTCTCGAATCGCGGCCCGCCAACCCACGAGCCCGAAGACTCGGATGGGTAAAAAGGGATGGTGTGGGAGCACAAGAGAAGCTGAAGCAACTACAGAGATAGCACAATAATCTAAAATAAAATGCGCAGCATAATATAAAGAAATAAACTGCTACAAGGTCCACAGAGTCTCATGTCCAAATAGAGTACAGTCAACAGACAGAGAAAGTACAACTACACGGGGCATCTCCCGGCGTACAACTACACGGGGCATCCCCCGGCGTACAACTACATGGGGCATCCCCCTGCTCTGGCAGACTGGCGACTAACCCTGGCTAGAAGAACCACGCTGAAACTCGGTCGCACCTCTCGACGACCCCGCCTCACCTGAAAAGCAGGGGTGAGCCTCATTTCATTGGCCCAGTAGGGATCCCCCGGACCCCCACCGCACAACGAGAAAAACGGCTGTAAGAGGCGAGCAACCACGGAAGGTAACACCACATAGCAGAAGTACGGTAGAACTACACGCTGATGCAGCTAAACGGAAAAAGCCGCATGCTCTATAGTACCCTACCACAAAACCTTGGTCCGACAAAACTTGAGTCTATACCTGCCAGCAAACAGGAGCACCACCGACTAGAAGAACGACCGGATGCGTCCCCTGACGTCATACGCGTCACAAGGGTCTAGCTACAACGCCCCGGGCGTGAGGCTCAAACACACACAGTAACCAGTACCACAAAATAAGGACTAGCTAAGGTCGCGCTTATCAGCGCGGGTCCGAAACCCTCAGCTTCGTGTGCACACTCAGACCATACGCCATAGGCCTGTCCTCTGGATGGTAATTCCCCCTAAGCCCGGACTCGACTGTACGCGGGGGGCCTACAGTAACCAGCCTACTCACCGTCTCTCTCGGGTCAGCCGCTCCACCACTCCCGGGTGGGTCAGCACCGCGTGCCGTAAGAAGGCTAGGACTAGTGGACGTGTCACCGGAGGTGAGACTCGACTCACGGAACCCACCGACTGACACACTAACACAGACTCTCGATAACCTAACGGTAGGTACGGATGCCTGGGACACGCACGAGGTCCGACCGTCCCTCAAGTCACGCGGCACCCCTACCAAGGTAACTAATTCATCGGGGACCCCCGGGCGCCCCTGTGGCTCTCACTGGGTGCCCACGGTAACCCTCGGGCCACACGCCACAACCGGATCCGAGACTCGCTCCACCGGAGGCACAATTATCGAAAGGAAACGCGACTCGGGGAGGGGGATTAACGCGCTAGGGACCCAGGGCGTGACACTGTCGCGCTATGGTCCCCTAGCGCGACCCCTCAAGAACGCGCTAGCAGGAGCTAGCGCGTTCTCCAAGAAGGCGTTAGCCGAAGCTAGTGCGTTCATCAAGAACACGCTAGGAAAGGCAAGTGCGTTCTCCAAGAACACGCTACCTGCCCTAGGCGCGACATGAACAGCCATACTGTTCGTCTTCTCGAACGAACGCGCTCGGATGACACAGCGCGTTCCAACGGAACGCGCCCCTGGTACCTAGCGCGACAACGGGCCGAGCCCGGTTCACGAAATATGTCCAGAAATCTGAAAACCACGCCCATTCGCCCCCCTGGTGATGGGAAAACAAAGGGGAATCATCCCCCAGACGTCCTAGCATGTATCTAGAGTCCCAAAACGATCAAAAAACCCCACAAATCATTAGATCTGGCGCTCAAACCCCAAGCATGGAAATAACCCTCCCAGCATGAATCTAGCCCCTCTCAGCCTCTCCACGGCCTAGAAATCACGGGAAACGCTGTAAAGAGGGCAAGGATCCGTCCCCCTACCTCAATGAAGCTTGAAATCTGCCGGGAAGTCGCCGATCTTCAAATCTAGCTCGAACACGAACTCCACCCACGCGCCACGAAGAGGGCACCGCCGTGATCCTCTCGCCACCAACGTCGTCACCGCGCCGTCGCCATCGTCCGCCACCCGTCGCCGGAGGAGGAAGGGGTGCCGCGAGGTCCAACGGGCAAGAAGGCGGAGGAGGTGACCGTTGCGCTCACGGGGAGGAAAGAAGAAAGAAGAAAAAGAAAAGGAGAAGAAGAAGGAAAAAGAAAAGGGCTATAAATAGAAAATCCAAAAAATACCAAAAATACCAAAAAATAGAAAAATACATATTCTCGATCCTCGGGATACACCGATCGCAACGGTACCACTCTCGCCTAGGTGAACGACTCGGTTCACCCGTAACGAGGTTCCGAAGGGATTGCCGAAACACACACCGGTAATCGGAAAACACGCGCGGAAAAGCCGCGGACACACTCCGGGCCTCCGAAATAACTCCGGATCGCACCGATCCGAACATCAAAGATGTCCGAAACGAAAGTTCTGACACAACGGAGTCAGACGCTCCGAGAAACAAGATCCAGGACCCAAAAAGAAGGATCCAAAAAACTCAGGACATCACACTCGTCAACGAAAAACCTCCACCGGCACAGCAGGCACGATCCAATCGCGACAGGCCATCCGCTGACACTCCACATACTAACATTGTGGCTCGAGCCAGATCTCGCTCGAACACGGCAACCAATCTCGAACCTCCTGCCAACACTTCCCACTCAGGGGAGCACGGTAGAACCACGGGACAAGGATCTCCCCACGGTCCCCACGGCACTCGACGCATACTTACCGGGAATCCTCCCTTGCTGGTCACAGACCAAGGACAACCACACCAACGACAACATCTCAACGGAGACCCTCGCACACATGTACCGCCCTTCGAACCGAACTCATCTCAAAACAACCTCAAAGGATGCCTGCGAACTCAGTACCCGCTCTTACCACAGAGCCACTGAGCACCACCGAAACTGCAGTAACCTGGTTGACAACGACACGACCAGCGGACACGGGTTCCCAAGCAAAGCACAACTTACCACGGTCGGTCACTCGGCCAACCCGCAAGCCACTCTCGGCAACCAACCGGTCCCACAATCTGTCAGAGATCACTTCTCCCAGCGTGGTCTCACCAAAGAACGCGATCACTAACACAGAAACATGGTACTCATGCGACACACGAGCCAACATATTTCCCCCAGGGACACCAACTACCAGTGCCATAAACCACAAATGCCACAAGCACCGGCACGGCAGCAACACGCCTCACACCACAAGGGAATGTGCACAACTTCTCACAGGCAACCTCTTTGCCAAGACAAGGAGCATGTCTCGCGCAGACTTCGTGGCACACAAGGCCAACCAATCCGTACACACAATGCAAGACGACGAACCTTAGCCAAACGCAATCTCTCCAACCAAAGGAGAAACCAAACGCACTTCCAACCAAGGGAAGAACTCCACGCTCGACATGACCTCGAACCTCGCACACGCTGGAAACAGCACCATCCAGCACCAAGGAAAACCATCACTTCCATCAGGTCAGCGCCTCCGACACACTCGGCGAGTGTCACGTCGGACCACGATCACAGCATCTCTTGGTGCACCACCATTGCAATTCCTCGAACTATAGCGCACCGCACCAAGAGCAGCTACACGAGCCATAACGATAACCGCCATCGCTCATCCTCGAGTCCCGAACTCGCCGTGGAGCCTTCACATCCCAAGCCTGCTCCAGGGCGAACACAACCCATCCACTGACAGAAGCGCAGGAGCAAAGACTTACCGGGACATCTCTGCCAAATCCTGCCTTGAAATCCGCAGAACAATCGGGACCGACGCGTCACTCCTGACGCCACAGAGAACGACAAGAACATCAGGATCGACGAAACAGCAGCTCACCGAGAAGATATTCCGCTCACCCGAGCACACCTCTCGATCAGAACACCTCAGGAGCTAGACAAACATGAAGCATGAGTGGCCAAAACCGACAGCAGCTCCCTCAGAGCATGCTCACGGCCACTTAACCACGAACAATCCTCTCCAGCCACCTGACCATGCTGTCGATTCCTCGAACGCAGCACCGCGAGTTCACGCCTGCCAGCAACCTCTACCCAACGCAGCACAACCAGAGCCACCACCGATGAGGGAGAAGGCTCTCGACCTCGATCCTTAGGCCCCATGCTGGCACGAAAGCCGCGGACATCAACCACCTTCACAGTGCCAATGCCGCGCACTCAGGCTCTCAAGCGATAAACTAGGCAGAAATCGAACACAAAACCCTAAGCCAGTTGCCGACTGTACTGAACCATATAGACTCTGATCACTACAATATTTCTAATTCCTATGTACGTCCACAGCCACTGCTCTGATACCAGCTGTAACGACCCGAGAATCCCATTATCGGGAGAGACCCGATAACCCGAGACTCGGACCGTCGCCCACGAGCCGGGAGGGCTCGGAAGGGCTGAAAGGAGTGTGGAGGCACAAAAAAATATGAAATAAAGCAGGACAAATCAACAATTAATAGAAATAAATAAACAATTACAGCTACAACAGAGTCCAGTCCAATAGAAAGTACAGTCTAAAGTAGTAAAACGTACCACATGCCGAGTGAACACTCGGCCCGGCGAGTTGGCAATTGAGATCCCTCGAACAGCACCCTCGAACCTCGAGGAAGAACCGCCACACCTGAAAAGCAGGGAATGAGTCTCAAAAACAGAGACTCAGTAGGGATCCCGCGGAACCCCACCCGAAAACAACGGCGGCACAGAAAGTTGTAACTACGAGAGCAACAGTAACATCAGGAACAGTAAACCCGGTGGCCGGTCGAAACTTGGCACTACAACTACTCCTACTGTACCAGAGAACACACCCCGATCTCACGATCGAGGCTACCGAACCACACTAGTACCGTCTACCGAAGTAAAAACCCACGGCAACCGCGCCGTAGAGGCATGTCTCCCAGGACACGGCCAACCTGGACACGCTGTCCAAGGTGCAACCCCGACCACCCGGTCGCGGACACCACACCGACAAGACGCAACCTCGGAAAAGCAACTAGTACGAGCCTCATGGCACGAGAACCGACACACACGCCACGGGGAGACAACCGGAACTCGACGGTCAACACGACCAAAACCCGAAGGTCAAAGTCACAGAGACTGACAGTCTGTCACTCCGAACTCGACAGGAGTACCTCCCACTAGAAGCAAGACCGGATGCGTCCACTGACGTCTTAGTCCGCGCCTCAGGTGTCTCCCTACGGCCCAGCGGGAATTGAGACACCGTACAAGTAACCACAAAACAAGTGACTAGCTGGGGTCACACCCGTCGACGTGGGTCCAACCGCCCCCAACCACGTGTGCACACACAGACCGTGCGTCCCTAGTCTGGCCCTCTGACTGGTTTTCCCCTGGAGTCGGACTCTGGCTACCGACCAGGGGCCCGACGGAAACCAGTATAAAAATCATCCTCTGAGGGTATGCCCGTACACCTACTCCCCATGTGAGACCAGCACACGCGTACTGGTGGGCTACGACTAGTGGAGGGTCACTGAAGGAGTAGACTCTCAAATCAACGGAAAACAACGTCTTAACCCGACGACGTAAGGGGACCATCCCACGTACCGGCACCGTCGCACGGTGACCACGGTCGGAATAAGAAACGAGACTCACAGTCCACGGCCACGCACACACCTTGCGCGAGAGTCGAGAAAACCCAAGTGACGCTAAGCCACCGGACTCTGGATAGTCCTCTAGACTCACTACACCCAACGGTCCTTGAGTCACAGGACTCAGGGTCAAGACCGTCGTACGTAACAGCACAAGGCCGTCAATCTAGTCTAATCTCAAGGTCTAAAACCACGGTAGCACGAGTACCGAGGTAGCTCACGAGCCGCCAAGACCATCCCCTCGAAAGGGAACTCAAGGGACTAAGGCCACACACACGGCCTACGCGGAAAGCACAGAAGCACGACTCCCAAGGTAGCTCGCACACCGCCAAGCTGCATCCCAACTCAGGGAGAAGCGGGAAGCCTCCAGCCCCAGACTGGACAACTGGACTCGCAGCCCAAGGCCTCACACAGGACCCACTCCGGAATCGCTTTCCGGAGAAATCGACGACACACGGGGAACTCTCACCGTACGCACACCGGCAAACGGTGACACGAGTCGAGATCGCTACACCTCAGGACCACACCGCACCACGACACCTGGCCCCGACGAAGTGCACAGCATCCGTAAGGTCACTGGTCGACACGTGGATCGAGAACCACACACCGGGGACTCGAATCGATCAAAATGGAAACACTGGGTTACTGGGTCGCTCAAGGGAAGTGCGACGGGGGAAGTGCCGCTGAAGAGACATGCGGCCAGGAAGGAGCCGCACAGTGCACTAATCGGACTAACCCCAAAGGGAGGATAGGCGGTTAGGGCTGAGCCGCCCAAAGGGATTTGCGGCTAGGGGTCACCCGCACAACCCAACCGACCTAATCCAGTGTCGGTCAAAATGGTTTTGACCAAACCGCACAACCCGACCGACACAAAATCGTTGACCAAGGGTCAACTGGGACATGCTGTCAGCTCCTGGCCGCTCGTCCCAACGGAGAGACAGACGGCTGGGGACCAGTCGCCCATGGGGGGACATGTGGACCTCTCCTGGCTGCAGATCACATGTGTGGTCTATCGTCTGACCGCACAACCCCAAAACTAGAACAAGAAAAACGGACCCAAGCCAACCGCCCATACCATGGACGGGCCCTGGTTCGACCGCCCAACCGTCAGGACGGGCACCCCCAGGGGGTCGCCCGATCGCGGCCTTTCCACGCCCCGTTCGTGTCGAAACGAAGGGGATACAGCCACAACCACCCTGGCAATCACATGTACTCCGACCGGAGTCAAAAAGACGCACGAATCGTGAGAAACAGGCGATTCTACCAAAGTTACTCAAAAAGGGTTTCCGAGCTTCCCAGAGCCCTACCGATCCAATGGGACCACCAATCGAGACGAAATCAGGGGGAAAAGAACGCTCTCGTCCCAAGGAATCAGTTGACAGTAACCAATCTGGAAACCGTCGCCGTTTCCCGACGGACCCTACGAAACCTACAAAACCACGGTTTTGCTAGAACGAACCCAAACTCAGCCGTTTCCACGTCGAACGACGTGCAATGGTAGGAAAAACGGGCAGGACGCAATAGTGTTCCATCACCCTACCTCCACCGAAGAAATCACGTGCCGAAGTGACTAATCCACTCCGAAAACCGCCCGGAACACGAACGACGCCATCTCGGAATCCACAGAGGGATCGCGCCCGCTACCGTCTCAATCCTCGCCCATCCTTGCCCGCATCCTCGCCCGCGCCGCCTCCACCTCACCCCCGCCTCGCTCCGTCGGCCGCCGGAGAAGAGAGGGGAGAAGGAGAGCGTGAGAGAAGAGAGAGGGAGAGTGAGTGAGAAATGAGAGGGGAGAGAGAGAAAGGGGGTTTTTATATGAAAATCCAGAAATTCTAAAAAATACCAAAAAATAGAAAATCACATCATCGCGATCCTCGGAACGCACCGATCACGATGGTACCACCCGTGCCCAGGTGAACGAGCCGGTTCACCCGCAACGGAGTTTCGCAGGATTTGCCTAAACCCACACACGAAAATCGGAAAACACGCGGAAAAAGCCGCGGAACGCACTCCGGCCTCCGTAACAGTTCCGGATCGCGCCGATCCCAACACGGAAGATGTCTGAAACATCATTTCGGACACAACGGAGCCAGATACATCAAAAACGCAGATCCGAGACCCAAGAAGAAGGATCCAAAAATCTGGGGCATTACAGCCCTCCCCCCTTAAAGGAATTTCGTCATCGAAATTCAGGACGAGCACGAGAATAGGGTAAGAATGCCGTAACCCACTGCCAACGCCGTCAGAACCCCAGCGTAGAAAACCACGATTCACGCGAAAGCTCCAGACCTGAGGGACACAGCCAGACTATAAACACGAATAACACCTCGCTCTAAGCGCCGAGCACACCGGCCATCAGAGCAGGCACTCACAAAGGACACAGTCCAGCGTCACCTCAGTCACAGCACAACGAGACACAGCACCGCAGCCATCAGCACGCCCATCGGGGAGACACAGTCCCCGACACGAGAAACAGCTGCCAATGCAACCCACGGTCGGCAGACGACCCAGACGCCAGTTTCGCAAGCCCGCCGACTGGTCTCACGCCCGACACAAAGGAACAACCAAAACCGAGCACCCACCAGCTGACGCGGTTACCTTAGCAGACCGCAACCACCACAACGGCTCAATGCCGAACAGGAGCCACAAATGCTAACAGCAACGCCTGACTGTGGAAGACCACGCACCAGCCGCCATACACTCGTCAATTGGAAACCTTCACCGGCACAGCAGGCACGATCCTATCGCGACAGGCCATCCGCTGACCCTCCACATACTGACATTGCGGCTCGAGCCAGATCTTGCTCGAACACGGCAACCAATCTCGAACCTCCTGCCAACACTTCCCACTCAGGGGAGCACGGTAGAACCACAGGACAAGGATAGAACCGCGGTCCCCACGGCACTCGACGCATACTTACCGAGAATCCTCCCTTGCTGGTCACAGACCAAGGACCACCACACCAAGGACAACATCTCAACAGAGACCCTCGCACACAGGTACCGCCCTTCGAACCGAACTCATCTCAAAACAACCTCAAAGGATGCATGCGAACTCAGTTCCCGCTCTTACCACAGAGCCACTGAGCACCACCAAAACCGCAGCAACCTGGTCGACAATGACACGACCAGCCGACACGAGTTCCCAAGTAAAGCACAAATTACCACGGTCGGTCACTCGGCCAACCCGTAAGCCACTCTCGGCAACCAACCGGTCCCACAATCTGTCAGAGATCACTTCTCCTAGCGCGGTCTCACCCAAGAACGCGATCTCTAACACAGAAACATGGTACTCATGCGGCACACGAGCCAACATATTTCCCCCAGGGACACCAACTACCAGTGCCATAAACCACAAATGCCACAAGCACCGGCACGGCAGCAACATGCCTCACACCACAAGCTGATGGGCAAAACTTCTCACATGCAACCTCCTTGCCAAGACAAGGAGCACGTCTCGCGCGGACTCATGGCACACAAGGCCAACCAATCCGGACACACAATGCAAGACGACGAATGTAATATCCCGGACCTTTCGGATCCTTCTCTGTGGGTCTCAGATCTGGTTTCTCGGAGTGTCCGGCTCCGTTGTGTCCGAAATTACGTTTCAGGCATCTTTCGTGTTCGGATCGGCGCGATCCGGAGTTGTTTCGGAGGCTCGGAAGCGTTCCACGACTTTTCCGCGCGTGTTTTTCGATTACCGGTGTATGTCTCGGTAATTCCTTCGGAACCTCGCCGCGGGTGAACCGGGTCGTTCACCTGGGCACGGGTGGTACCGTTGCGATCGATGCGTTTCGAGGATCCCGAAAATGTAATTTTCTATTTTTCGGTATTTTTTGGAATTTCCAGATTTTCTATAAGTACTCTCATCTCTCTCTCTCTCCCCACCCTCTTCTTCTTCTTCTTCTTCTTCCTTATCTTCTCCCCACTGCGACCACCGCCCCTCCCACTCTCTTTCTCTCTCGTTCGGCCGCGGCGACGTCCCCTTCCGGCTGCAGACGGTGCGGGGCGACGGCGTCACGACGTGGGCGACGGCGAGGTGATCGTGGCGGTGTAAAGCTTGTGGAGAACCGTGAAGGGACGAGGGTTTTCAAAGCATTCTTCGTGATCTCGGTAACGATTCGGCAGAGCATTCGCTCCATTGAGGTAGGGTGACATTTCCTAGCTCCCTGCCGTTCATTTCCGTGATTTATAGGCCGAGGGGAGGCCGAGAGGGGCTTGATTAAGCGGGTTTGGGGTTTTTCATGATTTGGGGAGAGCTCGCCCGATCTATGGATTTAGCCCGCGATTTCACGTTTTGGTGGCCTAGTATCATGCTAGGGGTCCCCAGGGGTCTTCTCCTTTGATTTCCCCCTCTCTGGTGGAGGTATGGGGGCGTGGTTGGGTTTTTTGGGCTTTGGCGGTCTTTCCAGTGATCATCACACTGTGTGACGCGCCTGGGCGGGTGCGTCACAGCCCTTGTTTAGCCAACTGGGGTCTGGAAGTGTGACGGTCCCACGATAGACCGCCACAGGTGTGTGACGCGCCTGGGTTGGGCCGTCAGAGCGTCCCGACCGTTTGTTTGACCGTTGGGGGTCAAGGCGTGTGACGCACCAGGGCTGGTGCGTCACAGCCTTGTGACGGCCCAGCGTGGGTGCGTCAGGGTTATTCGACCCCCAGGTAGTGTGACGCTCCAGGGCTGGACCGTTACATGTGTGTGACGCTCCAGGTGTGGACCGTCACATGCTGTGACGCACCGAGTGGCATGCGTCACAGCTTGCCTTTGTTTTTCCCTGTGACGCACCTGCATAGGCGCGTCACAGTCGGTAACGCACCAGGGTAGGTGCGTTACACTCTGTTTTACACTGGGAGTGTGACGGCTTGCGTTGGACCGTCAGGCGTCTGTGACGGTCCCGCCTAGACCGTCAGAGTCCTGTGATGCGTCTAGGGTAGACCGTCAGGCACTGGGTTGCCCCGGGTGATTTGCAACCCCGTGTCTGTTCTGACTGTGGTCACTGTGCGACGGTGCCGGTACGTGGGGTGGTCCCCGTACGTCGTCGGCTGCGGACGTGGTTTTTCGTTGGCTTGAGAGTCTACTCCTTCAGTGACCCTCCACTAGTCGTAGCCCACAAGTACGTGATGCTGGTCTCACCAGGGAGTGGTGTACGGGCCGACCCTTATAGACGGTTTTTAGACTGGTTTCCGTCGGGCCCCACGTCTGTAGCCAGAGTCCGGCTAAGGGGAAAACCAGTCAGAGGGCCAGACAAGGGACGCGCGGTCTGTGTGTGCACACATGGTTGGGGGCAGTTGGACACACGCTGATGAGCGTGACCCCAACTAGTCACTTGTTTGTGGTACTTATTTGGTGTCCGTGTCTCTGGTAGACGCTACCACGTCAGGTAGTTCACCTGCGGTGCGGTGTAAGTCGTCAGGGGACGCTACCGGCTGTGCTTGTAGTGGGAGGTACTCCTGTCGAGTCGGGAGTGTCGGACTGTCAGTCGTACGACTTCGACCTTCGGGTTTCTGCCGTGTTGGCCGTTGTGTTCCGATTATTTCGCCGTGGCACGTGTGTCAGTTTTCGTGTCGTGAGACCGGTACTTTGTAGACGGCATGGTTTCCCTTTTTGAGGTACTTGCTTACTGCTAGCGTAGCGGTTTCTCCATTTATGAGGTAGGGTTCGAGTGATCCCTACTGAGTCTTGTTCTGAGACTCATTCCCTGCGTGTTTTCACCGTGTTTTCACCGTGTTTCAAGCGAGGTTCAGGTGCCCAGCGTTAGTGCCAAAGGTCAGAGCCGGGGTATGTCCCGTGTAGCTGTACTTTCTTTTCTTGTGTCTATACTAGTTGTGGACTACTGTTGTTATTTTATTGTTATATTATGGACCATGTAAACCGTTAATTCATTTCCTGCTTATTTATATAACTGTTTAATTCTGCAATTATTTGTGATACTTGTGTAATTTTCATACCATCTTTCTAACCCTTCCGAGTCTTCGGACTCGTGGGTGGCGATGCGAGTCTCGGGTTATCGGGCCTTCCCGGTAATCGGATTCTCGGGTCATTATAGTTGGTATCAGAGCGCGGTTGTGGAATTATACGGGAATCATAGGTGATTGTAGTGGTCCACTAGTTCACAGCGATGAAGTACAGTTGACGCTGGCATTGGGCATCGTGTGTTTCTCTTAACATTACTGTTCCGTGCTTTCTGTCTTTGCTCCAGGTGCGGGTGTGGCGCCGAGGCGGGCGACTCACTCTCAGCAGGGGCAGTCGGCTGGAGGTCAAGAGATCCAGTATGAGGTTCAACAGGAGCAGGAGAAGCAGAGTAGAGTGCCACATGCGGCCACCGAGGCAGTGGATATTGCGAGATTTCTGGGGGCCGAGGATTTCTTCCATGGCATGTACCAGCTTATGTCTCAGCAGTTCGGCAGAGAGGCTGGTGAGGGCTCGTCGACCAGGGGTGGGCCAGGCTGAGCAGTGAGGGATTTCATGCAGTTTCATCCACCTTACTACGGCGGTCAGCCAGACCCTGATTTGGCTCGGAGTTGGCTCGACGAGATGGAGCGGGTGTTCACTTCCGCGCGGAGTACTGCGGAGGATAGAGTGATGTTGGCCTCCAACCAGTTGCAGGGTACGGCTCGGGAGTGGTGGTCTTCCGAGTGGAAGACGTCTTTCCAGCTTCGTCCACTTGAGTAGATTGTGTGGGGTGACTTTGTCAGTGCTTTCGAGCGTACCTACTGTCCAGAGTTTATTGCTACGCAGCGGATGCGTCAATTTTTGGAGCTGGTTCAGGGCGACATGTCCGTGTTGCAGTACAGGCCCGGTTTGTCGAGCTGGGTCGGTATGCACCTCCTATCATGGAGAATGAGAGGGTGAAGACCGCACAGTTCGTTCATGGCTTGTTACAGGAGCTGAGGCACCATTTGATCGCGAATGTTGCCACCGATTTGGAGACAGCGTCTCACGTTGCGGCTTCTTTGAAGATGGATATGCAGAGGACTCGAGGATCGATTAGCCAGGGGTAGTCTTTGTCACGTCACAGCAGCAGTCGGCTACCCAGCAGTAGGGTTCCTTCCAGCATGCGTCGGGTGGTCTAGGAGCGCCGGCACCGGTAGCGTCAGTGACAGGATCCGTGTCTTTCGGCTCAAAGGTCAAGAAGTTTCTCAAGATGGGTTTCTCTAAGAAGAAGTCCAAGGGTCAGGGGCAGTCTTCATCGGGCAGTGTACAGCAGCCGGTACCATTTCAGCGTCAGGGATCAGTGGGTGGATCGCGAGGACCGTGTCCACGGTGCGGCGAGCATCACCCATGCAGGCAGTGCACGGTGCCGATTATCTATTTTTGGTGTGACCAGCCAGGGCATATGGCGCGTGACTGTCCTAAGAGGCAGCAGCAGCAGTTTCCTCAGAAGTAGCAGATTCCCCAGCAGCAGAGGCCACAGCAGCAGCAGCAGGGACAGTATCCGCCGCTACCCAGGTCAGCTAGTGTAGGAGGCAGGCAGAGAGCTCGGGGCCAGATTACACACATGACCAGGGTAGAGCCAGTGGTGTCGCAGCTCGTGGAGGGTACCGTTCAGATTTTGGGTCGTGCGGCTCGGGTTTTGTTTGATTCTGGCACGTCTCATTCGTTTATTTCGGAGGATTTCGCGCTGAGCATCGAGGAGCCGGTGACCCAGTTGTCCTACGATTTGACAGTGGAGTTGCCTTCGGGTGATTTTATGATCACTCCGTATTGCTTCTATGAGGTTCCCGTGTGGGTGGAAGGGCAGAGTTTGCCGGCTAGGCTCTACGTGTTGCCGCTTCAGGATTTTGATGTGATTTTGAGCATGGATTGGCTCGAGACACATCATGCGTTGGTGGATTGTGGCTCGAAGAGAGTTTATTTTCGGTGACTTCGTGGACCCACCTTCTATTTCCAACGTATCAGGTCTTCCTCTTCCCGATTCCTTATTTCGGCGATTCGAGCTCGTCGTTTGCTTGATGCGGGTTGTCAGGGTTTTTTCGCTTCTGCGGTCTTGGTAGATCAGCCGCGTCCGGATGTCGAGGACATTCCGGTGGCGTGTGAGTTTCCCGATATTTTCCCGGAGGACTTACCTGGATTGCCTCCCCAGCGGGAGATCGATTTTGTGATCCAGGTCGTGCCGGGTACGGGACCTTTGGCGAAGGCCAACTACCGTATGGCCCCCGCTGAGTTGAGGGAGTTGTGGGCACAGTTGCAAGAGTTGCTGGCCAAGGGATATATTCGTCCCAGCTTTTCCCCTTGGGGTGCGCCAGTGTTGTTCGTGAAGAAGAAGGACGGTAGTTTACGGCTGTGCATTGACTACCGGCAGCTGAATGAGGTGACCATTAAGAACAAGTATCCGTTGTCGCGGATTGATGATTTGTTCGACCAGCTTCCGTCTGGTCAAGTGTTCTCGCAGATTGATTTGTGGTCCGGTTACTATCAGCTGAGAATTCACGAGTCCGATGTGGAGAAGACTGCGTTCAGTTTGAGGTACGGGCATTATAAGTTCCTGGTGATGCCGTTTGGGCTCACCAATGCCCTCGCTGCCTTCATGGACTTGATATAGATGGTGTTTCATCCGTATCTGGACCAGTTCATGGTCGTATTTGTGGACGACATCCTTGTCTATTCGCGGTCTACCGAGGAGCACGCGTACCATTTGGGTGTGGTGCTGCAGACGCTGCGAGATCACCAGTTGTATGCGAAGCTCAGTGAGTGCGAGTTCTGACTTCGTGAGGTGTACTTTTTGGGGCACGTGATTTCTGGTGATGGCATTTCCGTGGACCCCGCCAAGGTCGAGGCAGTAATGCGATGGCCGAGGCCGAGGTCGGTGACGGAGATCCGGAGCTTCTTGGGGCTTGCGGGTTATTATCGTCGATTTATCCAAGATTTTTCTCGCATTGCGACCCCGATGACTAGACTCACACGGAAGGATGTGCCTTTTGTCTGGTCTGAGGAGTGTGAGCGGAGTTTCAGGGAGCTGAAGAGATTGCTCACCTCGGCTTCGGTGTTGGTTTTACCTTCTGGGTCGGGAGATTTTGTGGTGTGTACAGATGCTTCCGGGGTCGGACTGGGTGCTGTGTTGATGCAGCATGGTAGAGTGGTGGCTTATGCATCTCGGCAGCTGAAGCCCCACGAGGAGAGCTACCCTACCCATGACCTTGAGTTGGCGGCTGTGATCTTCGCGTTGAAGATCTGGAGGCATTATCTGTATGGTGAGAAGTTCGAGGTGTTCACTGACCATCAGAGTTTGAGGTATGTGTTCACGCGGAGGGACCTTAACCTCAGGCAGAGGCGTTGGATGGAGTTTATGAAGGATTATGACTTCACCCTGTCTTATCAGCCTGGTAGGATGAATGTCGTCGCCGATGCTTTGAGTCGGAAGGTCACGGTCAGTGCCTTGATGTTGAGGAAGTGGAGGCTCTGGGAACAAGTGCCCGAAGTATCTTTCAGGCTCAAGATTCCCCAAGAGCCAGGATTAGCAGTGCTTGCGAGTCTGACTGTCACGCCAGCTATCCGCCGTCAGGTGACAGAGGCTTAGCATGCAGACCCTGAATTGCCCCAGATTTTGGCCTTAGCTGATGTGGAACTCGGCGAGGATAGTGCTGCGAGGTTTCGTGGTAGGCTGTACGTCACAGCCAAGGAGCAAGTTCGGCGTTCGGTGCTGCGCGAGGCTCATGGGAGCAGGTACGCCATACACCCGGGTGCGACGAAGATGTATCGGAACTTGCGGAGGCAGTTCTGGTGGCCTGGCATGAAGAGAGATGTTGCCGAATTTGTGGCTAGGTGCCTGACCTGTCAACAGGTGAAGGCGGAGCATCAGCGACCAGGAGGTACTCTCCAGCCCTTGGATGTTCCCGCATGGAAGTGAGACCACGTGACCACGGATTTTATGATGGGTTTGCCGAGGACTCCAAGTGGGCAGGATAGTATTTGGTTGCTGGTCGATCGGCTGACGAATGTGACTCGGTTGTTACCGGTCAAGGTCAGCTGGAGTGTGCCCAAGTTGGCTCGTCTTTATGTGGAGCGGATCGTTCCGTTGCATGGGATTCCCATCTCCATCGTGTCGGATCGGGATCCGCGCTTCACTTCTGGATTCTGGAGGAGTTTCCAGCGAGCTCTTGACATGGAGTTGGCGTTTAGTTCAGCGTACCATCCTCAGTCAGATGGTCAGTCTGAGAGGACCATCCAGACTTTGGAGGATATATTGAGATCCTACTGCTTGGAGTGGCAGGGGAGTTGGATTCACCACCTGCCGCTCGTGGAGTTTACCTACAATAACAGCTATCATTCGAGCATCCGCATGGCTCCTTATGAGGCGTTGTATGGGTGTCCGTGTCGGACTCCACTTGACTGGTTTGAGGTTGGTGAGCGTGCTTTGACGGGACCGGAGTTGGTGCAGCAGTGTGTGGATGGTGTGCACGTGGTTCGTCAGAACATGTTGGCGGCCCACAATCGGCATAAGAGCTATGCTGACCGGAGGAGGCAGCCCCTCGCGTTCGCCGTGGGCGATCGGGTATTCTTGAGAGTTTCTCCGATGAAGGGGGTGATGCGTTTTGGACGGCGTGGGAAGCTGAGTCCCCGCTATGTTGGTCCGTTCCCCGTTGTGGAGCGCATCGGTGAGGTGACTTATCGGTTGTAGTTACCCTCTGAGTTGGCGTCGGTGCATGACGTGTTCCACGTCTTGATGTTGCGGAAGTATATGCCCGATGACTCTCATGTTCTTGAGGATTCTGTTTGGCCCGAGGTGACTCCAGACCTTTCTCTCCCAGAGTTTCCTGTCCGCGTTGAGGATAGGCAAGAGCAGCGCCTGCAGAGCAAGGTCATCCCCTTGGTAAAGGTGGTGTGGCAGCGTCACTCTGGTTGTGAGGCTTCTTGGGAGCGTGAGGACGAGATGCGTCGGTAGTTCCCTTACTTGTTTGAGTGAGTCTTCCTCTTCTTTCCCCTTAGGGTTGTCCTTAATTTCGAGAATGAAATTCCTTTAAGGGGGGAGGGCTGTAATATCTCGGACCTTTCGGATCCTTCTCTATGGTTCCTGGATCTGGTTTCTCGGAGTGTCCGGCTCCGTTGTGTCTGAAATTACATTTCGGGCATCTTTCGTGTTCGGATCGGCATGATCCGGAGTTGTTTCGGAGGCCCGGAAGCGTTCCGCGGCTTTTCCGTGCTTATTTTTTGATTACCGGTGTATGTCTCGGTAATTCCTTCGGAACCTCGCTGCGGGTGAACCGGGTCGTTCACCTGGGCACGGGTGGTACCGTTGCGATCTGTGCGTTCCGAGGATCTCGAAAATATAATTTTCTATTTTTCTATATTTTCTGGAATTTCCAGATTTTTTATAAATACTCTCATGTCTCTCTCTCTCCCCACCCTCTTCTTCTTCTTCCTTCTCTTCTCCCCACCGTGACCACCGCCCCTCCCTCTCTCTTTCTCTCTCATTCGGCCGCGGTGACGTCCCCTTCCGACTGCAGACGGTGCGGGGCGACGGCGTGACGACGTGGGAGACGGTGAGGTGATCGTGGCGGCGTAAAGCTTGTGGGGAACCGTGAATGGACGAGGGTTTTCAAAGCGTTCTTCGTGATCTCGGTAACGATTCGGCGGAGTATTCACTCCATTGAGGTAGGGTGACGTTCCCTAGCTCCCTGCCGTTCATTTCCGTGATTTATAGGCCGAGGGGAGGCCGAGAGGGGCTTGATTAAGCGGGTTTGGGGTTTTCCATGATTTGGGGAGAGCTCCCCCGATCTATGGATTTAGCCCGCGATTTCACGTTTTGATGGCCTAGTATCATGCTAGGGGTCCCCAGGGGTCTTCCCCTTTGATTTCCCCTTCTCCGATGGAGGTATGGGGGCGTGGTTGGGTATTTTGGGCTTTCCCCGCCGTTTCGCCGTCGGGCGGGTGTGGCGGTCCTTCCAGTGACCGTCACACCGTGTGACGCACCTGGGCGGGTGCGTCACAGCCCTTGTTTAGCCAACTGGGATCTGGAAGTGTGACGGTCCCACGATAGACCGCCACAGGCGTGTGACGCGCCTGGGTTGGGCCGTCATAGCGTCCCGACCATTGGCATCCGACCGTTGGGGGTGAAGGCATGTGACGCACCAGGGCTGGCGCGTCACAGCCTTGTGACGGCCCAGCGTGGGCGCTTCAGGGTTATTCGACCCCGAGGCAGTGTGACGCTCCAGGGCTGGACTGTTACATGTGTGTGACGCTCCAGGTGTGGACCGTCACATGCTGTGACGCACCGAGTGGCACGCGTCATAGCTTGCCTTTGTTTTTCCCTGTGACGCACCTGCATAGGCGCGTCACAGTCTGTAACGCACCAGGGCAGGTGCGTTACACTCTGTTTTACACTGGGAGTGTGACGGCATGCGTTCGACCGTCAGGGTCCTGTGACGGTCCATCCTAAGACCGTTAGGCGTCTGTGACGGTCCCGCCTAGACCGTCAGAGTCCTGTGACGCGTCTAGGGTAGACCGTCAGGCACTGGGTTGCCCCGGGTGGTTTGCAACCCCGTGTCTGTTCTGACCGTGGTCACTGTGAGACGGTGCCGGTATGGTGGGTGGTCCCCGTACGTCGTCGGATGCGGACGTGGTTTCCCGTTGACTTGAGAGTCTACTCCTTCAGCGACCCTCCACTAGTCGTAGCCCACCAGTACGCGGTGCTGGTCTCACCAGGGAGTGGTGTACGGGACGACCCTTAGAGACGGTTTTTAGACTGGTTTCCGTCGGGCCCGACGTCTGTAGCCAGAGTCCGGCTAAGGGGAAAACCAGTCAGAGGGCCAGACTAGGGACGCGTGGTCTGTGTGTGCACACGTGGTTGGGGGCAGTTGGACACACGCTGACGAGCGTGACCCCAGCTAGTCACTTGTTTGTGGTACTTGTTTGGTGTCCGTGCCTCTGGTAGATGCTACCACGTCAGGCAGTTCACCTGCGGTGCGGTGTAAGTCGTCAGGGGATGCTACCGGCTGTGCTTCTAGTGGGAGGTACTCCTGTCGAGTCGGGAGTGTCAGACTGTCAGTCGTACGATTTCGACCTTCGGGTTTCTGCCATGTTGGCCGTTGTGTTCCAGTTATTTCGCCGTGGCACGTGTGTCAGTTTTCGTGCCGTGAGACCGATACTTTGTAGACGGCAGGGTTTCCCTTTTTGAGGTACTCGCTTACTGCTAGCGTAGCGGTTTCTCCGTTTGTGAGGTAGGGTTCGAGTGATCCCTACTGAGTCTTATTTCGAGACTCATTCCCTGCGTGTTTTCACCGTGTTTCAGGCGAGGCGAGGCTTTAGGGGAGTTCGTCTGAGGCTCAGCGCGGTTCAGGTGCCCAGCGTTAGTGCCAGAGGTCAGAGCCGGGGTATGCCCCGTGTAGCTGTACTTTCTTTTCTTGTCTCTGTACTACTGTTGTTATTTTATTGTTATATTGTGGACCATGTAAAACGTTAATTCATTTCCTGCTTATTTATATAACTGTTTAATTCTGCAATTATTTGTGATACTTGTGTAGTTTCCACACCATCCTTCTAACCCTTCCGAGTCTTCGGACTCGTGGGTGGCGGTGCGAGTCTCGGGTTATCGGGCCTTACCGGTAATCAGATTCTCGGGTCATTGCAACGAACCTTAGCCAAACGCAATCTCTCCAACCAAAGGAGAAACCAAACACACTTCCAACCAACGGAAGAACTCCACGCTCGACCTGACCTCGAACCTCGCGCACGTTGGAAGCAGCACCATCCAACACCAAGGAAAACCATCGCTTCCATCAGGTCAGCGCCTCCGACACACTCGGTGAGTGTCATGTCAGACCACGATCACAGCATCTCTCGGTGCACCACCACTGCAATTCCTCGAACTGCAGTGCACCTCACCAAGAGCCGCTACACGAGCCATAACGATAACCGCCAACGCTCATCCTCGAGTCCCAAACTCGCCGTGGAGCCTTCACATCTCAAGCCAACTCCAGGGCGAACACAACCCATCCACTGACAGAAGTGCAGGAGCAAAGACTTACCGGGACACCTCTGCCAAATCTTACCTCGAAATCCGCAGAATAATCGAGACCGACACGTCATTTTTGACACCACAGAGCACGACAAGAACATCAAGCTCGACGAAATAGCAGCTCACCGAGAAGATATTCCGCTCACCCGAGCACACCTCTCGATCAGAACACCTCAGGAGCTGGACAAACCTGAAGCTGGAGTGGCCAAAACCGACAGCAGCTCCCTCAGAGCACGCTCACGGCCACTTAACCACGAACAATCCTCTCCAGCCACCTGACCATGCTACCGATTCCTCGAACGCAGCACCGCGAGTTCACGCCTGCCAGCAACCTCTGCCCAACGCAGCACAACCAGGGCCACCACCGATGAGGGAGAAGGCTCTCGACCTCGATCCTTAGGCCCCATGCTGGCACGAAAGCCGCGGACATCAACCACCTTCACAGCGCCAACGCAGCACAACCATGGCCACCACCGATGAGGGAGAAGGCTCTCGACCTCGATCCTTAGGCCCCATGCTGGCACGAAAGCCGCGGACATCAACCACCTTCACAGCGCCAACGCCGCGCACTCAGGCTCTCAAGCGAGAAACTAGGCGGAAATCGAACACAAAACCCTAAGCCAGTTGCCGACTGTAGTGGACCTTATGGACTCTGATCACTGTAATATTTCGAATTCCTATGTACGTCCACAACCACTGCTCTGATACCAGCTGTAACGACCCGAGAATCCCATTATCGGGAGAGACCCGATAACCCGAGACTCGAACCGCCGCCCACGAGCCGAGAGGGCTCGGAAGGGCTGAAAGGAGTGTGGAGGCACAAAAAAATAAGAAATAAAGCAGGACAAATCAACAATTAACAGAAATAAATAAACAACTATAGCTATAACAGAGTCCAGTCCAACAGAAAGTACAGTCTAAAGTATAAAACGTACCACATGCCAAGTGAACGCTCGGCCCGGCGAGCTGGCAACTGAGAACCCTCGAACAGCACCCTCGAACCTCGAGGAGGAACCGCAACACCTGAAAAGCAGGGAATGAGTCTCAAAAACAGAGACTCAGTAGGGATCCCGCGGAACCCCACCCGAAAACAACGGCGGCACAGAAAGTTGTAACTACGAGAGCAACAGTAACATCAGGAACAGTAAACCCGGTGGCCGGTCGAAACTTGGCACTACAACTACTCCTACTGTACCAGAGAACACACCCCGATCTCACGATCGAGGCTACCGAACCACACTAGTACCGTCTACCGAAGTAAAAACCCACGGCAACCGCGCCGTAGAGGCATGTCTCCCAGGACACGGCCAACCTGGACACGCGGTCCAAGGTGCAACCCCGACCACCCGGTCGCGGACACCACACCGACAAGACGCAACCTCGGAAAAGCAACTAGTACGAGCCTCATGGCACGAGAACCGACACACGCGCCACGGTGAGACAACCGGAACTCGACGGTCAACACGACCAAAACCCGAAGGTCAAAGTCACAGAGACTGATAGTTTGTCACTCCGAACTCGTGCGTAAAGGGGGGGGGGGGTGAAATAGAAGAAAGTGGAGAGTACAACTTGTAGTAGGAATACTGCAGACCTAGACTTACGGAACTCCGGTACGTGGCGGAGATATGGATCCGAAGACCCTCTCGCGCAAACTAAACTCCTTTCCCAGTAGGCGTGGCCTACCGTTCCGTGAGTAGTTTTTTATATACCTGGTGCGAGCCTGGGACTCTACGTAGTAGAAATTGGCGGACACAAAAACACACGTAGACTCAGAATCTGGAACGGCATATCACTCCTCACACAGTTATAATAGCAAAAATATAACAGAGAGTAAACAGACCGCCGCAGGACATTGATCCTGCGGGGTTTTAACAATAATATAACAAAGTGCAGAAAGGAAGTGTTGAAAGTAAATGACCACGGTGAAATGACTCACCGCAGCCGATTATGGTACAAACAGACCAGTGCGGGATTTAACTCTCCGAGGGTATTAATAACACAAAATAAAAATTACAAGCACACGTTTAGTGGTGTGATCGCCAGGGACCGAGGGCCCCGAATTGATTGATCGCTTTTGCCTTTGACGCGGGATGACGTGGGCTCCTTCTTCCTCTTCGTTCGGCAGGCCGAAGAAGAGGGCTTTTGAGTGGTTACCCTGCAAAAAGAACAAACACAGAAATAACAATTAAGTCAGAACAATAATATGACAGCAATTCATGAAGTAACATAACATAAGTAACAGATTAAAAATGCCAAAAATAACAAGGGGTGAGGGGAGCTTATTTAGAAGCCCGGTGGGCTTCGAAAGATGCTCCAGCAACGCGGGCGCTGATTGGGCCAAAGGCCCACTTTTCTTTCTGCACTTTCAAAAGGAAATATTACAGAACATATCACACTCAGCTATGTACATGACATATATAAACTCATATATATATATATATATATATATATATATATATATATATATTTATATTTATATATATATATATACACACACACATATATATATATATATATATATCTACACACACACACACACACACACTCACATATACATATATATATATATATATATATATATATATATATATATATATGCACTCTTCTCGCTATGTGTATAAGCCAATTTATGTAAGTATATATATAAACATATATAGAATTAGATGAGATTACAAAGTAAAATAAAAAGTTGTATGTGCTGTGTGTTGAGTGTGAGCTATGCGGATGTGTGTGCAGAACGTGAAAAAGGAATAGTGCATGTGTGTGTTGAACGTGAACACAGAAAGGGAAAGACAGAGAGGATAAAAAAATAATAAAAGAATGAGGGAGAGGTATCTGGAAAGAGACGCAAGAGAGAAACAGAAATCAAGAGATAAAAGAGGTGTGCAGGAGAAAGAACAACGGAGAAAGACGATGGGAAAAAATAGAGAAAAAAAACAAAATTAAATAATAATAAAACACATACCAGCATGAAAGATTTCGGGAGAGAGAAAGAGAGAGGAGGAGGGATGAAAGAGAGAGAGGGGGTGAGAGAGGAGACGGGGCTAGAGAGAGATGCAGAAAAAAAATTAAAAAAGGGAAAGAGAGAGAGATCAAGAGGGAGAGAGAAAGACGACAGGGGGTGAGAGAGGGTTAAATATATAAAATAAAAATAAAAAGAGAGAGAAAAGATGCGAGAGAGATCGAGAGAGAGCAGAGAGGGAGAGAGGGGGGGAGAGAAGGGATGAGAGGGGGGCTGCGCACGAGAGAGGGAACAGAGAGAGTGGAAGAGATGGGAGAGAGAGAGAAAAAAAAAGAAAAATGAGAGAGAGGGGGAGGAAGAGAGAGAATAGAGAGAGAGGGAGAGAGTGGAGATGGGGAGAGAGGCGCGAAGAGGGAGAGAGGGGGGTGGCGAAGGCGGAGAGAGACCGGGGGAGAGAGATACGGGAGGGGGAGAGAGGGGGAGAGAGAGAGAGGGAAAAAGAAAAGAAACATGAGAAGAGAGAGGAAGAGGGAGAGAGATGCGAGAAGGCACGGAGGGCGTGGGGGAGAGAAAGAGAGAGACGTAGGAGGGAGAAACGGAGAGAGGGAGAGAGAGAGAGAGGCCGGCGGTGGGCGGCCGGTGGCGACGAGCGGCATCAGTCGAAGGCGTTGACGGCGAAGCGGAGGTGGTAGCCCGTGGTTTCGCGGCGTGTGCAGGTGGACGCGGACGATGAGGAGAAAGAGAGCTTCACGGCAGCGGGGCACGTAGCGGCATCACGGCAGGGAACAACGGTGGTCGGTGGAGCTCGTGGCGTGGCTTCTGCGGCTGATGTGATGGCCGTGGTGGCGTCGTGCGGTGGTATGATGGGCGTGGAGGCTGTCGGGGACGTGAACCGAGTGAAGTGGCGCGACAATGGTGCAGGGAAGCCGGAGGTGCCGCAGCGGCTGGAGGGACGGTGCGACGGTGGAGGACGTGGAGGGTGCTGCGGCGGCTGACGGACGTGGTGGAGATGGTGGCGGGCTCGACGGCGTGCTCGCGGCGAGGTGTTGATGGTGGGTTGCGGCGGCCGTGGATGACTTGGACGGTGGCCGGAGGCCAGTGACTTGCTGGAGGATGACCGGCGGGGTGCTGGAAGTGGGTTAGCAGAGATGGAGGGAGTGAGGAAGATGGAGAGGATGATAGGAGGAGTCCCGGTGGTTCTGGGTGCATGCGTACAGGGAGGGAGGATGACGACGGCGGCGTCAATGGTGCAGGGGGGTGCGTCCGCGGCGGAGGTGGTCGCGGTGGTGGCTGGCCGGTGCAAGAGTTGGCGATGGCGGGGAGTACACCGGTGGACAGTGGTGTTGGGCGGAGGTGGCTGCCGATGGTAGAGGAGAGGAGTGGGTGAGTGGATGTGGGTTTCGATGGGGACTGCAGTGTGTAGGAGGCAAGGAGTGATTATCGTTAAAAAAGAGAAAGAGAGGGAGTGGGAGAAGATGAGGAAGGGAGGTTGGTGATTGGAGGAGGTGGATCTGAATATAGAGAAGGGGAGACAGGGAAGAGGACGTGAGATGGATGGATGCCAAGTGGAGGAGAATAGGGTGGAGGAGATAAGAGAGTGGAGAGGTACGTGAAGGGTGGGGAGATTCCTTATGTCGGATGGATGGGTGTAAAAGACAAAGTAAGAAAAGGATAAAAGAGGTATTAAGATTAAGGTATAGATTAGTAATAATAAAGTAGAGATTAGATTAATGATAAATATATTTATTATTATATATCTTTTATATTTTATTATATACATATATATTTACACTAAAATTATTTATTTTTTATGTATTAGGATTTTTTTATTTTTTAGAACATTTTCTTCTTATTTTTAACCTTTTCTCAATTTTTTTAGATTTTTATAACCCTTTTGATTTTTTTTGTATTTTTTATAAGCTTTTTCTCGATATATAGATGTGAGCTTTTCTCATTTTTTGTCTTTTTCTAATGTTTTCTCGATTTTTTTATATTTTTATGTAAAAATGTAGGAAAAATATTAATCACCCACATAAATCAAATGTGTAAGCCACTTTGGGGTATCGTGATGTAATATGAGATTTACCCATAGAAATGTTAAAAATGGCGTGTCTACAGCTGACTTGCCTGGGCGTCCGCTTTGTAGGGGAAAGACATGTAATGGAATAGAATGAAGTGGAATTGGAATAAAATGGAGTGAACTGAAAAGCGGATGCCAAGGTATGATGAGACACGCCCTCTAACACTTCCTGATGGGAATCTTTCCCGAGTTTCACCGAAACAACGTTGAAGAAGGTCCTCCGAAATCTACAATTGTTTGGATGATAACGAACAAGGAAGGACATAATGTGCACTGGAGCACAAACAACTAAAAAGGACCAACTTCACGGTGCAGAAGTACCTGGGTCGTAAACCTGCAGGTTTCACCATTGGGGAGCGGTTACCAGCCATTATGGAAGTGCTGCAGCCAAGGTGGGTCCAAGGGAAATTGAAAAGTTGAATTGGAGACAAATCCAAACAATAGTTTCTTCCAGAAAATCAACCCAAGAGAACCTTGGGGAAACCCAGTACTCGACTCGGAATGGAATATTTCATATTTAAGCATTTAAGCATAGTGGCTCACACAATCAAAGTAAGTGAATGATTTTTCACAATGAACTCAACTAGCCAAGGATAATAATGTTAAGTTATGGAGACTGGGTTAGGGTACTGATTCAATGAGCCGGTAATGAGCCGGTGCCCGTTTATCACCACACCAAACGGAACCGTCGTCCACATTCCGACACGACTTAACAACCTATCCGTACGCCTTGAACTATTTTGGAGTTATCAGAGTCTGAACTCAAACTCCAAATTCATTCAAAGCGCACGGTGCTTGACAGACTCCAATTGTGTAGATATAATACCAGACACAATGCGGATATGATACATGTGGGAGGGTGATGATTCATCTTTTTCTTGTTTTTCTTTTCTTTCATCTTTTTTTCGTGCTTTTTATTTTCATCTTTTTTTTTTCTTTCTTTTAAAGCATGCATCCATCAATAAACAGAAATATTTCACAAGAAATAAAACACTCAGATGTACAGAATATCAGTCACAAAAATTCATACAAGCAAGAGAAACATAGAAAGCAGCGTTCATCTAGCAAGGCATGGAGTGGCAACTCATTTTTTTGTTTGTTTTATTCTTTTTCTCTTTTTTTTTGGTTTTGGAGTCCCAATGTTCAGTCATTGTAGACACGCCATTTTTAACATTTCTGTGAGTAAATTTCATATTATGCTACGATGCCCCAAAGTGACTTGCGCATTTGATTCATGCGGGTGATTAATCATCTTTGCTTTGATGACTTAACAAGTCCATACCTAGCAAGTCTATATGTTGCAACAAGTCTATACATTCAAGTCTGTACGTTGCAACAAGTCTATACATAGCAAGTATATACATCACTCAAGTCTATACATTCCCACCAAAGTCTATACATCCCTCAAGTCTATACACCCCAAAGTCTATATATTCCTAACCAACCAAAGTCTATACACTCATCCTCAGAGTCTATACATTGGGTTCACAAAGTCTATACATCCTCTCAAAGTCTGTACATTGGCTTCCTCAAAGTCTATACGTTCCTATCTTCACCTACGTTACAAAGTTCAAAGTCTGTACATTCGATCTTCAGCAAGTCTGTACATTCAAAGTAAACATGTCTCAAATGAATAATCAGACAATGTGAGAAAATACAAAAAAAAATTGAGAAAAGGTTAAAAATAATAATGAAGAAAAATGAAAATAATAAGTGCTAATACATAAAAATAAATAACTTCATCATAAATAAAAGAAGAGAAACTAGTAAATAATAAAAGATATATAATTATTATTATCTATCATTAATCTAATCTTTCTAATCTTTATCCTTAATCTTTCTTTATTATTCTTAATCACCCTCATTCTCCTTCTCTCTTTCTATCATTTTCGTCCACCTCATTCCCTCATCCTAACTCTCTAAGTCCCTCTCTTATCTCCACCTCCCTCTCTTAATATCTCCCCAGCAGCCGGACAAAGGGAATATTTCCCTTTCACATCTCTCTACTCCATGGCCCACCTTATAGAAACCCACTGCGAACCCACTTCTCATCTCTTTCTTCCTCACACTGCCAACCCCATCTCTCACCTTTCTTTTCTCTCACAGCAGAGACCCTCCACCCTCCACCCTCCATCTCCTCCGCAGCCAACACCCCCCTGTCCACCAACGGCGGCCCCGTCATCAACACCGCCTCCACTGCGAGCCCGCTCCCGTCCGCCTCCGCCGCTGCCGTGAAGCCCACCATCACCGTGAAGCTTCCCCACGCGAGCCCACCGTCCACCACGGCCTCTCACCATACCGTCTACATCCCTCTGTTCCACCTCCACGTCGCCGCTCCATTTCACCGCGAACCGCCCGAGCAGCCTCTTGGCCGTCGGTTGCCACTACCGGTGTAAACTCCATCGGTCCTCGTCATTGTCCTCATAGTCGCCTGCCGTGAGCCTCCCGTCGTGAGCACCATCGTCGCCGGACCACCTTGACGCCGAAGCTCCTCCTGCCGACAGCAACCCGCTGCCAACTCACTTCCGGCTGCCATCGTCCGCGACTCACGCCCGCCTGCGAGCCCCCACTCCCGACGCCGTCCACCCGCTCGTCCATCCGCAGCCATCCACGTCCACCTCCGGGCACCTCCACGTCACCACCGCTACCGTCGCCGGCCACCTCCAATGCACCCCCTGCACCACCGTCACCGCGGACGCACTCCCCTGCACCACTGGTCACCTCCACCACTTGCCACCCCGGTGGCCTGCGAGCGAGCTCCCGTTCGTTGCGAAGCTGCCCGCCACGCCAACCTCCCCGCCGTCGTCCACGTCGTCTTAGTTCACACCGTCGCCAGCCCTCCACCTCCACCGGACGCGCCTGCCCTCGCCCCGCCAGCCACTGTCACTCTCCTTCACCTCGCCCACGGACGCGCCGCCCACGCCCTCCACCGTTGCCGTGCTCTCCACGAGCTCACCTGCCGCTCCTGCCACCTTCCCGCGACCACCGTCTCCTCGGTCGCCCACGACACCGCTGCCGCTGCCGCGAGCTCACACCGCGGCCTCCTTTTCTTCTCTCTCTCTTCCCCATCGTCTCTCTTCTCTCCCCCCACCGTCTCTCTCTCACCCTCTTTCTTCCTCTCTCTCGTCTTCTCTCTGCCATCACCTTCCCTCTCTATTTTCATTTTTTATTTTATCTCCCTCTCTCTCTTCCTCTTTTTCTCCCCCTCCGTCTCATCCCTCCCTGCCGATCGTCTCTCTCTCCTTCTCTCCGTTCTTTCTCTCTCTCTCTCTCTCCTTCTCTCTCTTCTCCTCTCATCCCGTTTCTCTCTCCTCTCTCCCCCTCTCCTCCTCTCTCTAATCCACCGCGACTTTCTCTCTCTCTCTTGTATATTTTTTTTCTTTTTTTTTAATCTTCTTTCACCGTTTCGCCCCTTCCTCTCTCTCTCTCCCTCTCTCTTCTCTCCGATTTCTGCTCTCTCTCCCCTTCTGTCTTTCTCTTTTCCTTTTTAATCCTCTCTCCCTCTCATCTCTCTCGATCTCTCTCACCCCTCTTTTTTTTTATTTTTTACTCTCTCACCCCCCTCTCTATCAATCATTCTCCCATACTCTTTCTGCCCTCTCTCGATCTCTCTCTCATCTGCTTTTTTTTATATATTATTCTTCTCTCTTCCCCCCCTCTCTTACCCTCTCTGCTCATCCCTTCTCTCTCTCTCGATCCCTCTCATCTTTCATTTTTTTTATCATTGTTTTCTCCCCCTTCTCTCTGTCCGAACTCTCACTTCTCTCTTTCTCTTCTCTTCCCTCTTCTCTGTCTCTTTCTCATTTTTCAACGTTCACACTGCACACATGCACAGCTTCTTTTCACCTTTCACATTCCTGCACACACACATGCACGTAGCTTATATATATCACATAGATATACTTATCTTTGTGTATTGGCACATTAACCCTCTTTATTAACACATGCACGTAGGTTTGTCTATATCATTACATATATATACTTATCACTATATATATATATATTATTTACATTAGTTTGTTATCCATTGTGAAATTCAGGAAGCAAGGCGAGTCTTCAACCCTTTTAGTGCCGCCCCGTGTCCCCGCACATGACGGAAGCCGTTTCGTCCCACCGCTCGCCCTCGTGCTTGCATCATCATCAGTGACTCTGTTTCTTATTATTTTATTTTATTGTATTTTCAGTCTATTATCCAGTCATTAGTGTTTTATCTTATGAATTGTCATCATATCATATCACTATTCTAATTTTATTTTCTGTTTGTTTACTTTGCAGGGTAACCAACTTAAGCCCCCTTCTTCGACCAGTCGAACGAAGAGGAAGAAGGAACCCGCGCAAATCCCGCGATAAAGGCCAAGCGATCAATCAATCAGTTCGGGACCCACGTCCCTGGCGATCACACCACCAAACGCGTGCTTGTAGTAAATTTTATTTTATGTCTATAATACCCGCGGATAGCTAAATCCCGGGTCTGTTTGTACTATAATCGATCGCGGTGAGTCATTTCACCGTGGTCATTTATTTTCTGCACTTTCTTTCTATACTTTATTATATTGTTGTTAAAATTCCGCACGGATCAATATCCTGCGGCGGTCTGTTTACTGTTTATATTCATGTTATTGTTATTGTGTGAGGAGTGATATGCCGTTCTAAATTTCGAGTCAACGTGTGTCTTTGTGTCCGTCAACTTCTACTACATAGAGTCTTAGGTTCGCACTCGGTATATAGAAGCTGTCCTCGGAATGGTAGGTCACGCCTACCGGGAAGGGGTTCAGTTTACGTGAGAGGGTCTTCGGATCCCGTTCTCCGCCCTGTACCGAGGGTCCGGTAAGTCTAGGCTCCACGTCCTCGTACAGAGTGACCTTTCAGGTCATACTCTCTGCCGTCTTTTCTACATCATCCTTTTTACGCACGCGTTTTCATTTTCATCATTTTTACCCTTTCACTCAGAGAGGGAGAAACCCCATCTCTCTCTCTCAGTCCACCACGTGACGCGTTCACATCTCTGGCGATCACGGTGGGACCTGCTTTTTGGTTTTTTGGTTACCCACAAGCTTTCGGCACCCACGTATGCCCCTCCTTTTGACACCCACGCGTGTCCCTCCTTTCGGCACCCACGTGTGCCTTTCCCTATTGCGCCCACGTGCGCTCACTCCCCTCGTGCACCTCGTGCACTCCCCCGGTCCTTTGTGGTTATTTGAGAGGTTAACGTTGTCTCGTGCACCACGTGCACTCCCCTCCGTTCGGCACCCACATGTGCCTCTCCATTTAGCACCCACATGTGCTCCCCATTATTCGGCACCCACGTGTGCCCCTCCATTTAGCACCCACGTGTGCTCCCCTTCACTCGGCACCCACGTGTGCCCTTTCTTATTGCGCCCGCGTGCGCCACGTCATCCCCCTCGTGCACCACGTGCACTCTTATAGTCTTTTCTATTTTTTCAAGTGGTCTACGTGTTTCGGAAAGAAGAACGGCTATATCTTACTCCATCTGTTCATTGTTGTTATATCCTTGTTATATCACTGTTATCCCTGTTATATTTGTGTGTTTATTCTTGTTATATCTGTTTTATATATCTTTCATTCAGTATTGCATTTCATGCATCTACCCCTTTATTTTACTTTTCTAAGGATTAACCTTTCTCGGTGAAGGAAGAACTCTCCGTCGGGAATTCCTCTCGACGGACTAGGATCTCCTCCATCGGGACCTCCGTAAGTCCCCGACATCGAAGGATTCCCTCTTCGTTCACTGGGCAGGTTGTACCACTGAAGTACCCCGAAGTTAGTTACCTATCCGTGGTGAGACGAGTGTCCCTAGTTGACACGGCGGTAAAACCAAGGTGTAACTAGGATTTTTGCAAATTTTGTGTGAATATTTATATTTGTTGAAAAGACAAAAAAGAGGTAAAACAAAAACAAAAAAAAGTGGCGTAAGATCATCCACTTGTCTGCTAATTTCTGACATTTGTCTGTTGGTGTATGCTTTTACGTTCTGGAAAAATCACAACAATGGCCCACGATTCTCTCGAAGAGAACCAATCAGGACGTGGTCAGTCAATTGACCCACGTGTCCACGCAATGGACTCAGGCCCTTCTCGTGACACCTCGCAAGAGGTTCCCGCTGTTTCACGGGAAGTAGCCCCACCTAAGGACATCTTTTCCCTGTTAGGTGTCCTCGCCAGTACGCAGCTCAACCCTGAGCAACTTCTAGCCTTTCAGGCTATTTTAAAGGGGAAATCTGTTGCTCCCCCTCCTCAGGAGTCAACTCCGGCTCCCACATCCTACCAACAGCCGCTCCAGGCTACCACTTTTCCATCATATTTACATGACGTTCCTTCTTCCTCATTTCAAGGACAGGCGAGTCAACAGCCTGCCTCTTACCAATCTCCCCTTCCACAATCTCAAGCCCCTACCATCCTCCATACGGTACCCCAAACGGGTCCGTCCACTAGTGTGCCACCATACCCTTCTGGTTCAGGGTTCCCTTCTCAGGCCCCTATAAGGCCTTCTCAGCCTCAGTGGCAGGCCCAACCTCCACCTGCCGAGGACCTCACTCAATCTCTCCTCAACAAAATCAATGAAATGAACGAGGAGTTCCGTAATTTCAAGAAAGAGGCACATGGGAAGTCTGTCCCTGACATTTCCCTGCCAAATCCCCCCATATTTCATCTTCCTCCCTCCGAAATGCCTACATACCGTAGGTATAACGGCACTGGAAATCCTTATATTCACATCAATGATTTTATGTATGAATCTTCCTCATGGCAGAACGATCCAAAATCCCTGGCTTACCTTTTTCGAAAATCATTGGATGGTCCCGCCCTATAATGGTTCTATTCACTAGAGCCGAGTGAGGCTGGAGATTTTGAAATTGTCAAAGCCAAATTCATACAGAAGTGCCGGGATAGGGTCGGTCCCTCCCTTTCTATCACCGACCTAGTTGCTGAGAAAATGAGGTCAGATGAGGATTTTGTCCAGTATGCTGATAGGTGGAGGTCTCTGGCCGATAAAATAAAGGATACCCTTTCAGAACCCGAGCAAGTCAAGATGATTGTGTCTAATGCAACCCCGCAGTTTAGACACATTTTAGCCATGAATAAGCTTACCACGATGGAGGAACTTTATGAGAGGGCTCGGTATATCCAGACCCAATTAAAAGATTCTCCCATCATGCACATGTTTGAACCTCCAAAACCAAGGGTGTTTAAGAAGACGGGCACTGGTGTCCAAGGAGGAACAACTGAGGGAGTCGTCATAAACGAGCAAGTGAGTGTACTTGACGGCCCCAACCAACCAGTTAACCCAAGGCCTCCTCAGGTTTCACGACCTCCCTTTCAACAAGGTCCACCTCTTTATCGTCCTCCACCCCAAAATAACCCCCTTCCAAATAACATGCCTCAACCCTTTCATCCCCAGCAACAACAACAACAACCACAACCTCAGTATCACCAAGTTCCACTCCCGGGAAATTACGGCCCACCACAACAACGGATGAGGCCCATTGGACCCAAAAGAGCCCATTATCCACCATTGCCCGAGGCATTGCCGGACATTTTTAATGCCCTGATGGCTGCCAGCCTACTTACTTTGCCCAAAGAGAAGTTTGCATGGCCCCCTAATGCTGATACCTCCAGGTACTGTGTCTATCACAGACAGCCGGGTCATACGGTGGAGAATTGTTTCAACTTCAAAGATTACATTTATGACATGAATGATCTTGGTGAAATCGATTGGGATGAAATGAGGCGATGCATCGCCACCTTAAAGGCCAGGAGACCTCCGCCTAGGCCACTGTTACCACAACAACCACATCAACAACAACAGCCTTAGCAGGCCCCACAACAGCTGCCTAATATGGGCATTATCCATAATCCGCTTCCGGAGCACCAATAGCCCAACTACCAAGTTAATCCGATTTCCTCCTTCTCGGAAGTTGGAAGAGAGCAAACCTGTCATTTAGAAAGCACCTCTGTCCTTGCTACCAGTCATACCACCAATCAACCTCCTCGTCTCCTTCGAACAGCATCTTCTTACCATTCAACCCCCTCACAACCCCTATTTGGTCCTTCTCCCGTTCCGCAGCCATCACGCCCTCTTATTCGTACCCCTATCGTCAATTCACCGTTAGTCCATCACCAAAGGCCATCTCACACTCCTTTTTCACCCCCAAGTCCCCTGATCACTTCTTATTCCTCTAATTTACCATCTACCTCTATCGCACCTTTACCCCCACCTTCTAACCTTTTTACCGCTCATTATCCGTATGACGCACCATCCACCTCTACCCCCATTGAACCTCCTCCTCCACCATCTAAACCTCTTATCATTCACCGTTCATCTGAGGTCCCCTCTACTTCCACTATACCCCCTCCACTATATAAACCCCTTATCGTCCATCATCCACCCCAAGTCACCTCTGTTTCTAATCTACCTCAACCTTCCAAACCCCTTATCATTCACCGTTCGTCCGAGATTTCCTCTACTTCCACTATACCCCCTCCACCATATAAACCCCTTATCATCCACCATTCACCCGAGATTCCCTCTACTTCCCCTATTCTTTCACATTCTAAGCCCTTTATCATCCGTGATTCACCCGAGATTCCTTCTACCTCTACTATACCTCCACCAACCAAACCCCTAATCAAAACCCCTACACCCATCATAACCCCTATCCCACCAACCATTCCTCCATTATTACCCCTCAAACCTCCTATAACATGGCTGTAGGATGTCCGTGATACCATGATAGCGAACTTGCGAGCTCGCTTGGCAGACACGGAGCGACAATTGGGTGACACGCGTGGTGCCTTAAGTGCCTCGGTAAGTGTATATGCAATGCACACTCTTAATTATAACCCTGGATTCATGGTGTTTAGCCACTAATTATCACTTCATGTTGTTATAGCGCGCCCAGATCGACGCGACCTCATCAGCGATGGGAGCAGATGGCGTCTCTTCCAGCTTATGGATCCCTACGTCAGAGCTTGATTCGCTTCACGAGCAACTTGCTCATGCCACGCAGCGTGCCGCGGAGGCAGAAGGCATGCTCTCTATACAGGTAAAAGTTTCATTGTTGAATCTTGCTCATTCATGCCTTGCCGCATATCTGAGACGGCATATCTGGCAGGAAAAAGAGACGCAAGAGGCACTTGCCCAAGCTGCGCAGAGGGAGGCTAGAATAGCGGAGCTGGAAGATGAACTGCGGCGTCGTCCAGATGATGACACTTCTAGGGACGCCGTGGAGCTAAGGATCACCCTTCAACTGGAGAGGGAAGACCGAGAAAGAGAACGGGCAGAAAAAGAAAGGGACAGAGAAAGAGAAAGAGCCGATAGGTTGGCTGAGAGGGAGGAGCGAAGGGCCATGGAAGCCCAATTGTTTGAACTCCGAACCAGCCTTGGCCTTGCTGAACAATGGCTGAGAGATGGTGAGGAGCGCTACCGCAGAGCACGAGAGCGTGGCTTTCGTGTTAGCAGCTTCTTTACTGCCCCTGCAGATCGACGCCGGGGTACAGAGATGGGAAGAGGAGTGCAGGGCGGTAGAAGTACCGCTTTTCGTAGTTGGGTTGCACCCTCGAGAGCGTCTTGCCCGGAGAGCGGAGGGACGAGTAATGTAGAGAGAGAAGGTGGGACTTAATGTGCAATTTCTAGAAAGAATGGAATAAAAGTTTGATTTTTTTGGTTTTCACCTCTTTCTTGCTATCTCAAATCCCTGCACACATCACTAAAACAAACAAGTCAGAATTTCTGCTCTGACTTGGCCCCTTGCTCAATAAGCAGATGTTCACTTTGACTGTCCTTGATACTGGGTCAAGGGGCCAAGCCTTCATTAATAAAGGCAAGATAAAGATATGATGGTGAATGCGGCACACAAGCACACGGATGCAAGCGAAAATTAAAAGTGGAATGCTGCATACAAATGCAATCATAGGAAATGCGATTTTTTTTGTTTTTATTTTTTCTTGCATTTTTTTGTTGTTTTATTTTTCATTATTTTTGTTTTGCATATGTCTACATTTTCCTTTTTTCCTTTTTTTGCTGTTTTTATCATCATCATTTTTTTTTGTTGCTAATGCTTGGTAAGCACGCATATGGCACCTAACCTGCATGAGAATATGGATTTCTTACTAACCTCCCAGGTATCCTAAGTGCACATCTAGGTTGATTTGGGCCTCTAGACTCCTCGAATGATAATCCCGCCGGCTAAGACTTATCCTGATGACAATACCGTCATGCCATGCTTAGGCTCCCAGTTGCTTCTGACCGCAGGGATTCACCCAAAAAGCGTTTGAGGTAAATGATTTGCCCGACCCGGGTCTATTTCCTCACAACTCTAGATGGTATATAATGGAACACCCTGAAACCCAAACGACCAACCGCGCGACGCTGACCCGGAATCAGACGCCGTCGCACCCGTAGGTGACGCGCTTGCATTGGTCTAAGCCCGAGGTTAGAGAAGGCATTAAGGTGGTGGATAAGGGTCTTGACCGGCCAGAAACACGGAGACTCCTTCACGACAATGGCTTCTGCTTTTCAAAATGGACAACCATATGTTTGTGTTGAAAGGATGTTGCAGGCTTTGGTGATTTTCACCCTTCGGGAACTCCATTGAGCTTTGATCTTCAAGGGAAGGAGGAAGAATATTGGGGGTAAACCTCCTGAGAGGACCGGCAAAACCGTTAACCCGGCGAGCCAGTAGGGGCGCACTTAACTTCCCCTTTCGGGCAACTTCAGACCAAATCTCGAGCATTTACATCTCATGGCCCCTTTTGTATAGAATTTGACTTTCAGTCAAAGGGGTTTATCTAGTAGAATCAGGCACGGTTACGACCAGGCTTTTCACTTGACTTTGATTTTGTTCTTCTTTTCTGATTGATTTTTTTTTCTTGACAGTTTTTTGCGAGGGACATAGTATTTTGACATTATGGAATCCCTCTTGGATGCCTGCGGGGACACTGCCCTCTTCTCGTGCTCTGACCCATGCTCGAGGAATTGGGCCCTACTCTCACCCTAGGGGTTGTGTTCGTGTTTCTCATGCTCAGCGTTTTAAGGGCGCCGGCTGTCTCATTCGGTCGAGAAGAAGAGAATAAAGATTTGAGCTTTCGTGGAGACCTTTTGAGTGATGCCCTACCATAAGCGATGCTATCAATTTTTTTATAACACAGATATGTATACATGTTGTCTTCTTTTGAGGGGGCATAGGCCGAACTGGCCAGACAGGGGTCTCCACGGTTCTGGCAAACCAAGATCTGAGACCTACCAAGTCTTAATGGGCCCTATCTTGACATGGAGGTAAGATGCAGTAACTTGATTCCATGGTGATCTCCAAGCATCAACATTTTAAATTTTCTATTTTTTTTCTGTTTTTCCTTTTTTTGTTTTATACACAAATTTTGTGGTTTTCATTATTTTTCATTTTTTTGTTGTTTTTGTTTTCAATTTTTTTTATCTTTGACAATATGTACACCTATCTAAGGGTAATACTTCTTAAGGTAAAGCCCATTCCAAGGGTGGGATAACTCAACTCCTTCAGCATTGACTAGCCTGTAGGCATTGCCAGGATGTACAGCCTGAACCACGTATGGTCCTTCCCAATTGGGTTGGAGCTTAGAACGCGGCCCGCCAGGTTTTACAAAAATTCTTTTCACTACCATTTCACCAACTTTGAACTTTCTCTCAATAACCTTCTTCTGGTAAAAACGTGCGAGTCTATTTTGGTAGACGCGAGCATGCTCGGCAGCAACCAGACGTTTCTCGTCTAAGAGTTCCAACTGGGCAAGGAGAGAATCGCGACGTTCATCGAGGGGAAGGTCCTTGTCCAATTGTACTCTCAGAGAGGGAATCAGAATCTCATACGGAACTACCGCCTCCATCCCGTAAGTGAGGGCGAACGGAGTTTGCCCAGTAGGAGTTCGGATTGAAGTGCGATAGGCCCATAGAGCTTCGATAAGCTTCTCTGGCCAATCCGAGAATCTGCTAGACTCACAAGTTTTCTTTATGATTTTGATCAGTGTTTTATTCGTGGCCTCTGCTTGGCCATTGCCTTGTGGATAATATGGTGATCAATGATGCAATGCAATCTTATACCTTTTGCAGAGGTCCTGAAGGTCCTGAGAAATGAATTGTGGCCCGTTGTCGGTGATGATAGTTCTTGGAATGCCGAACCTGGCGATGATGTTCTTCATAATAAACTTGCAGACTGTGGATGCCTTAATTTCTGCATAGGCTTCAGCTTCGGCCCATTTGGTGAAGTACTCCATTGCAGTGAGGATGAAGGATTTTTGTTTAGTAAGGGAGTTAGGATCACCAAGAGGACCGATGATGTCAAATGCCCACATGGAGAAAGGTCATGGGGAGGATACTGGATGGAGAGAGGAAGATGGGGAATGGATCTTATCGGCGTGAAGTTGACACTTGACACACCTACGGACATAGACAGCACAGTCTTCCTCGATGGTGGGCCAGTAAAAGCCTTGCCGAAGGATCTTCTTGGCAAGCATCTGGCTATTCACATGACCACCGCACACGCCTGAGTGTGCTTCCTCTACACACTTCCAAGACTCATCATCATCAAGACACCTTAGAAGAACACCAGTGAGGCTTCTCTTGTATAGCAATCCTCCAACCAATGTGTATCTCTGGGCTACTCTCCTTATAGCCCTCTTATCTTCTGCTGTTACCTCTTCAGGGTAAGACTGGTCTTTGCAATATTTAACAATCTCATAGAACCATGGCTTCTCCTCATCAGCCAATTCTTCTTCCAATTCGACCAACATAATTTCCCTCTTTTCAGCAACTTCTCTATCCTGAGCCATCTTTGACATTTCCTCCTGAACCCTTAAATAGGAAGGGTTATGAATAGCAGGGAGGATAAGCTTGTGGATAGAAACGGACAGAGCCCTTCTGCCCAGAGGAAACCTTAATGATGATGCCAACGAAGCAAGGGCGTCGGCGAGAATATTCTGATTGCGAGGAACATAGACAAAGACCAACTTAGTGAACAGCTTAGCGAAAGCAACAGTAAGCTCTTGATATGGCTTGAGCTTGGGATCGCGAGTGCGATATTTGGTGAGCACTTGGCGAAGGATAAGTTGACTATCACCTATGACTCGTAATTCAGTGACCCAGAAGGAATAAGCAAGGTTCAGACCTGCTAAAAAGCCTCATATTCAGCCACGTTGTTGGTGACTGGAAATGAGAGCTGGAATGCATTTGGGATAGCGACACCTTCAGGTGACAAAAGGACAATGCCAATACCTCTCCTCTGTGAATTCAAAGCTCCATCAAAATATAATGTCCACATGGGATCATCAGACTGGGTAATGGACATTAGTTCCTCATCTGGAAACTCTGATTGAACAGGGTCAAACTTGGGGAGAGGGTGATGAGCGAGATGCTCGGCTATAGCATAGCCTTTGATTGCCTTTTGTTGAATATAGGTGATGTCAAACTGAGATAAAAAGCTTTGCCAACGTGCTAGCCTATCAGTAAGGACAAACTTTTCCAAGAGAAATTTGATAGGATTCATCCGAGCAATCAAGTGGACTTCTTGAGCCAGAAAGTAATGTTTCAATTTCTGTACCACCCACACAAGGGCGGCACAGGTCCTTTCCATGGCAGTATACTTTCGCTCACAGGGGTTGAGGAGTTTGGACAAGTAATAGGTTGCCCGTTCCTTGCCTTCCTCATTGATTTGTGCCAGGACGGCTCCCACAGAGTCGTCTAGGACCGAGATATATAGGATCAAAGGCTTATCTGGAATAGGTGGAGTGAGAACAGGCGGGTTGGCCAGATATTCCTTTAATCCGTCAAAAGTATTCTGACACTTAGAATCCCAACAGAATTTGGTCCCTGCTTTGGTCAACTCGTAGAAGGGCCGGCACCTTTGCGAGTGTTGAGACACAAAGCGACGGATAAACTGCAACCTCCCGATTAATCCTCGAACTTCTCTCAAATTCTTCGGGGGTGGCATATCCCTAATTACCTTAGCCTTGTTGGGATCTATCTCAATACCCCTTTTGCTCACAATGAAGCCAAGTAACTTGCCCGATGATACACCAAACACACACTTTTTTGGATTCATTTTCAAATTAAATTCACGCGATCTTTGCAACACCTTTGCAAGGACCTCGGGATGTTCCGCCCTAGTTTTAGATTTTACCAACAAATCATCCACATATACCTCCAAATATATGTGCATCATGTCATGGAATATTGCCATCATAGCCCTTTGGTAAGTGGCTCCAGCGTTCTTCAGTCCAAATGGCATGACCACATAACAGTAAGTTCCCCAGGGAGTAGTGAATGAGGTTTTCTCCTGATCTTCTTCTGCCAGACGAATTTGATTATATCCAGAAAATCCATCCATGAATGAAAGGGTTTCATATCCTACCGTGTTATCAATCAACACATCAATATGAGACAAAGGGAAATCATCCTTCGGACACGCACGGTTAAGGTCCCGGAAGTCAATACAAATTCTCACTTTTCCATCTTTCTTCATGACCGGGACAATGTTTGCGACCCACTGAGGATAAAGGACGACTCTTATGAACCTAGCTTTGTGGAGCTTGTCGACCTCTTCCTTCATTTTTAAAGCCATTTGTGGGCGAAAACGTCTTAACCATTGCTTTATCGAGATGGATCCTGGTTTGAGAGTGAGACGATGCTCGACCAGAGTAGAATCCAGTCCTGGCATATCCTCATAGCTCCATGCAAACGTGTCCTTATAATCCTCGAGAACCTTAATTAATGCCTCTTCGTCAGATGATGGTAAATTATCACTTATGAGGACAATCCTAGGGTCTTCCTCAGTTCCCAGGTTAATCTCTTTGGTAGACTCTTCTACAGCGGCTGACGGCTCGTCAAATCTGCTCATTCCACTAGCATATGTGTCGGCCACATCCTCATATTCTTCGTCCTCTTCTTCAATGGGGTACTCATCATCAGTGATTTCATAAACCCCGTACCCTTCATCGATCATACCATCATTTTCACATTCTATCTCCGGCAATTGGATAGGATTTTCTAGCAATTGAGGAATGGCTAGAAGGGCTTGACACCTATCGGCTAAATCTAAAAGAAATCGCCGAGGGATCTGCTTACCCTTGGATTTCTTCTTGGGCACTACCCTTGACTTATTCCTAACCTGACACACATTATTTACAGAAGAAGAAGAAGGTGAAGAGGATAGTGAAGAATGTACAGAGAAGGACCCCTCAGACGAGGGGAAGAAAAGGTCACTCAGGAGACCTTGAATGAGTGGCCCGTAAGTCGGGGCACACTCATGGGAGATATAGGATGTCTCCTCAACAAAGATGTGTTGTTGGGGAGTTGGGAAATTGACGTTTTTTTTTCGTTTTCATTTTTGATAACAAAACAATGCAAAGAAATTGGAGGAGGTGAAACGGGAATTAGGGCTAGAGGGTTGTGTAGCTCGTAGAGCAGATCGTGATTGAAAACCTGGCGCGAGTTAAGAAACCTACGTAGGTATATGAGTAAAGAAGGGGACCTAGGAAGATCATCAGACAACTGTCTGGCCCAGGAAGGAGACAGCAACAGAGGCTGTGATAGATGGGTAGAGAAGATGACGGCTAATGAGCCGTCGGTGACAATATTGGTGGCGGGTGATGACCTGTCGATGACAACATCCTCTTGGCGAGGAGGGTTTGACATTATGGCAAGTGTGATGGTGTTCCCTGGCATTTCGGAGATCAAAGATGACCCTTCTAGATGTGGAAGCGAGAACATTCTTTCCAGTGCAATGGATATATCTGGTATGTCAAACCATTTATACCATTCACAATCCAGGTGGACAATCTTTCCTTTTTTAGGGATCCTTGAACATACTCGAGCTAAAAACACATCCCGCGACCCCCCAGGTGGTTCCGGTGGAGGATCTCCCATCTGGACGATGGGCCCCTTTTTGAAATGTGAGGATAAAGTCCAAGTGAGGGGTTTGCCGTCTAATTCGAATGGCCCCTTAAAACCCAAACCAGCTCTATGGATTGGCTTTATCTTTTGGAGTGGTCTCAGCCTTCCTTGCAGTTGTGTCCCTAGACCTTTGCCATCTTGGTAGCCAATATTTCTCATAATCTCCCATCCTTTGGAGCGGGAGGGAAGACATGACTTTGACAAAGGGAATGACTTTTGTTGTGTGAAGGGAGCATGATAGGGGTCATACATATCCAACAAGGATAGTATGGGCCGATGAGTCGGCCAGACCGAAGGCAAAGAGGTGGTGATTGCATCCACCGTAGAACAGAGGGGCATGCTCATTACCTTGATAACCCATCCTTTGTATGGAAATTTCAAACACTGATGATTGGTGGATGGTACAGCATTCATAGCTTCAATGTAGGTACGGCCTAGTATAGCCTTGAAAGTGGGATCCATATCAAGGACATGAAATTCCGTAAAGACTGATACAGGACCTAGTTCTACATTGAGGGCAATCATCCCCATTGGCGGTCTCTTACTGTTGTCGTTGGCCGTGACTGTGATTGAGGAAGGCATGAGTTATTCTTCATGGACTCCACATGCTTGGAGAGTACTCGGGGAAATCACATTTATAGACGCGCCCGTGTCCACTAGGCACGGATCCAACGACACGCCATTGATTTTCACCGCAATACACAACGCATATTTCCGAGCTTCCTTGGGGGCAAGCTCGTGATTGTGAAACATGATAGGCGGTTGTGTATCAGTGGGCGTCAGGACTGCCGAGATTTTCTCCACAGGGAGATCCTCGTTCACCATGACTTTTTGGAGATATTCCCTTAAAGCTTCTTGGTGAGATGGGGATCTTTTAATCAGCTCAAAGATGGAGATATGGGCAGGCGCCTTATCCAGATGCTTTAACAAGTCATACTGGGTCCCAGGGATGGACTCTTCTGACTGCTCTTCCTTATCTTTCTGGGGCTGAGATTGTTCAGGGGCCTGACTATTCTGGGGAAACACCCGGTGGAACATCCTTCCACTCCGGAGCACCATTGCTTATGGCTCTCGTTGCACCTCTATGGTATTGGGTGTGGACTTTAAAAAAGGGAGGCCTACCTCCACAAGTCCCCCAGGTTGGAGTCGCTCTGCATACATTGCCCTATATAGACGCAGATAGTCTTCACTATCTTGTGCCTGCGATTCCACAATTGTGCCACCCCGTTGCCAGTCTTCATACTATTCGGGAAACCGCACCCGCCAATCAATACAGGTTGCCGGTCCTCGTGTCTTTCTCCCGACCCGAGGTGGCGCAGTCGTATCCACCCATTCCTGAGCTAGCCCCAGGGTCCTCATAACTAATCGTAGCCGAAGCGGCTCGATTTCATTCAGGCAGTGCATCCAAAGCTCTCGTCCAAACCGGGCGCGGCTCATCAAAACCCACGGTTGGTCAGCATCGACCATCCCTGAGTAGGGTCTCCAGTTCACCTAGATTAGATTGTACATATTTTTTTAGCTAGTCAAATGTAGAAACAAAAAGCAAAAAAGAATCCTACCATCACTGCAGGGAACTCCTGCAGCTCACGTCTTAGCACCATCAGTTGGTAGGATAAAGGTGCTGTACTCATAATGGGTTGCCACCATCTGGCTAATGGCACCGTCACTGGTCGCCAATGCCGAGCTCTCCCCATCGGGAGGTAGTAGTAGCTCCATAGCTGCATCATCATGTGCCATTAGTGCCTTAAGTGAACTATTGGGAAAACACACAAAAAAAAAATGAAACGAAAATTACCTGGATAAATGGTGTAAAGCCACTGACAGTCACCTCACGGTCTGCCTCTTGGGATAGACCTGTAAACAGATGTGCCAGCACGGCAGCTCCCCAAGCATACTGCCCTACTCTCTCGAGATCTACTAGCAGCTCTAGGAAGCGACAGTCAATGCTGCCTCCCTTCGAGCTCAGTAGCAATCTTCCCAGCAAAAAGAGGAGAAATCTCCTCAAATCCATATTGGACCTTTCCCAATTGCCAAAATCTGCGCAGTACACAGCACGGCACCCTCTTTCTGTCCTTTCCATGAATTCTTCCAAGGACTCATCATCCCGGGGGAGAGTATCAGCAAGTCCCAATGCCTCCATGATAGATGCCTTGGCTACTGATCGGTTCTTCCGACTGTCAAGTTCCAGTCCTAACAGCTTCTGGGCACCTTCTCGGTAGTCTGCGTAAGTGACCCCGGTCACTGCCTCCCCATCCACTCTGAGGCTCGTGATTCGGACCACATCTTCCAGACTGGGTACTATGTGCCCCCAGGGCATCAAGAATGCCCGACTCACTGGGTCCCATCTTTCGCGCAATGCTTGGATGAGGACGAGGTCGAGCTTGATTGGCTCGATCCGCAGAAAGGTCCCAAATCCCATCACGTCTAGCCTGGCCTTCTGGAAGTCTGGAAGACCACGATATGCGGCAACCACTAGCTCCCAGGAAATGTGCGATCTCATCATGCTCTGCACATACACAAGAACTGAGCAAAGGGGAGCTTTGCCAAGGAAGAAAAAGGGAGAAAGAATGAAGGAAGGGATGACAAGGTCCAACTTACGAGTTGTGATAGCGTCCTCTCGCTGAGTTGTCCCTCGACTTCTGAAAGTCTCCTGGAACTGCTGCCAGATCTGCTCCTCTTTGAAGAGCGGGAAGACTCACCTTCTGCTCTAAAGCTAGATTCACCCTCCATCCTGAAAATTGAGCAACTCTCACTACCTCCCCTTCTTGCAAACTTTCACTCTTCGGATCAGCTCTCACGACTCGGGTGCTCTCAAGTCGAGTGAAAGAGGAGGTATTTATAGGATTGGAAGGAAGGTGATCTAGATCTATCACCATCACCCCTAGCAACAGCCTTTGCGACAAGTCACCCCCCTTACTGTTGCGGCCACTCTACCATGGGGAGTGATCGATTTGGGGGCGTGATTTGTTGACTTGTCGTCCTTATTCGGTCCAAAGATTCTCCACGTTTATGGTCCTGTTGCATCTACTTTTAGAGCAAACAAGCAAATCGGGGACATTTATGCGGGAAAATAGGACCAAGGGCCGACGTTTTTGAAATTGGTGGTAGATCCTTTTGAAAAATCATGGCCACGGTACACTCGCGTGTCACTTCGCCATGTGAAGTGGATGGAGCAGAGCTGTGATTGTTGACCCGCCACCCCTATTCGGTCCAAAGATTCCGCGTGTCGCTTGTCCCGTTGCGACTACTTTTAGCGCAAACATCGAAATGAGCGACATTCACGCGGGAAATCAGCACCAAAGGGCCGATAATGTTGAAGTCTGTGGTCGACCCCCTTTGGAAATCATGGCTATGGTGAGTCACCACTCCTTGTTTCAAGGAGGCGTCTTGTCGAGCATGTCTCGTAGGAGCCCATGTGGTAGAAAAGAGCCGTAGTGCAGAAGGAACACATCAAGGGCGAACCAATCATGTTCGAACCAAGCCATTCCACTCCTACATCTATATAAGGGTTTGTGCCCGTCATGAGGAAGGAGTGGGTGTACAAGCTATTCACTAATCCTCGTCACCCTCCTGGTTACGTCTCTTCTCTCTCCAAAGGTAAGAAGTCCCTCGGAGGCCTTCTATAGTCTCGTGATGCAGCAATCGCTTTGCTGTGCCATGCCTTTCCATCTGTTCTGGCGGTGCTTTTCGTCGTCCTCCTGCTTCTCTCGCGACCCTGATGGCTGCGAAGCTCTTGAAGTCGAGGTTGCTGGTTGAGCTGCCCTCTGCTTTGCTGATGGAGATGCTACCAGCTTCAGGAGCTCCCTTGCCGCGAGCTCCAACTCCCCTCCAATCTGCAGAGCAAGCCCTGTCTGGACGTTCTTCCTCTCAGAGTTCCGTCTCTTGGGCCTCCTGTGCTACTCTGTCTTTGCCTTTCTCTTCATCTTCTCTCGTTTTACCTCTCTCCTCGCCATTTGGAGAGAAACTTTCGGCTTCAGGGTATCTCAGGGCAACTCCTCGTGTTGTAGTTGCTCTAATCTTCCGGCGTCTGTCATCTCAGCCGCTTACGGAAAAGGGATGGAGGAGATTCAAAGCATGTGCAAGGGCATTAAGGCCTTATTTCATTCCAAAATGAGGACTACACCAGGGGTTTAGGCACTTCGGGCCTCAAATTCCCCAATTGGGTTACATAAGCTTTCCACAGTTCCATGTCCTCATTTACAGACACCATTACCTTCAGTGGAACACTTGCCTTCCACGATGCTTTAATTGCCTTCACATCGTTTGCATCTCCCTCCGTACCTAGCTCTCTCTTCCTCAGAGGAGGAATTTCAGATAACATTGGGAATGAATGGCGAGGGAGGCCGATCTGAGTATAACACCGATGTGCATTGTACAGAGCAAACTCAGTCGCGCCAACAAGCTGCAGCTCTACATCTGGGAAAGACCTCGTGAGGAGTTCACATGACAGTAAGCATGTTGGCGCATAAGTGAACATGTTCTGCATCATGGTGCTGTAGTGATTCCTCCAGTCTTCGCGTTTCTTCAACCAAGGAGCGCGATTTACCACATTACCACTAAAGCCTAACACATCGGCTATGTGGTAAAGTGGACTTTGTTGGAAGATTTTTGAGGTAGTCGTCATCCCCTCGTGGTGGTCAAATTTGAAATGCAAGTCAATCCAGCAATTTAGAAGGAGTATGCAACCGAAAGGAGGTTTACCCATGCTGGAAGCTGTGAGACCGCTGTAGAGATAGGCAAGGATGGCAGGCCCCACTCTCTTGCCATTCCAAATCTCACAAATGGCGCTCAATTGGTCCTCCTCCACTATGTTGTCTATATAAGGAAATAGGAGAGCTCCCGCTAAGCAGATTGTGAACCCCTTCATCAGTTTCTCCAGCTGATCATCACTTGTCGATTCTTCCAGGGCACTCATGGTCCATTCCGCAAGCTTTTGTAAGTTAATTCCCTGTCGAGTTTGGACTGCCTTGATAGCCTTCGACGGCATGAAACTTCCGAGAACCTCCTCAGAAGTCACATTTTTCAACATGCGTGAGATCTTTATCTCGCCATCCTTCTTGAATCTCTTCAAACCGAGCAGCAGCTCCACCTCCTCAAGAAGAATTGTTGCTTCAAAGGTGGGGAAGACGAAGGTGTGAGTTTGAGGGTGCCAAATTTCTACCAGTGCACCCATGGCTGCCCAATCCATGTAAATCTTATCATAGTGTTTGGCGTGAATCACGAGTCCTTGGAGATGCCATTTTGATATCACAGCTCGCATGCCAATGGTCATATTCGAAGTGAGCTTCGATAGCCAGGGCAGCTTTGAGAATTTCCTTGGGCCCGGGAAGAGAGGATATGGCTGAAAAGGAAAGGAAATGTCGAGAAGATGAAGGAGAAGTCATACAGAAACTAAAAATGAGTCAACTCACCAGTCCTGAGTGAATTCTTTCACTTAGATGCCCTTCAAGGTCCCTAAGCCGTTGGATCTCATTACTAGCCCTGCTTCTCTTCACGGGACGTGAGGATTCGCCTTCCATCTCAAGTCAAAGGGCTAAGATCACTCTTCCTCTCCCTTGCTTCTCTTTAGGGAATTCGTGCTTGTGCTTCTTCCTGGTTCGCATATGAGCTACTTATAGAATAGAAAGGAATCAAGGTCGTCATCAACAGTTTGTCGTGTTATGATTATTAATCCTGTATGATTGGTCATGTTATGATTATGTCTTGTCATGATTGTGTTCATAATTCTGTCTTGTCATGATTGTGTTCATAATTCTATCTTGTCATGATTGTGTTGATAATTCTGTCCTATCATGATTGCCTTAAATAACTCTGTCTTCATGATTGTATTTTGTTATCATTGTGTAATTGTTCGATGTAAATTTTAAAGAAAAAGGAAAAGAGGAAAAAAGACGAAAGAAAAACAAGAAATGGATCATCCCCTTCCCATATGTACATCTCCGCGTTATGTCCTGCATTGCATTTAGTCCAAGCCATACGGATATGTCGTTAAGTCGTGCTAGTATGGGGACGACGGTTCTATTCGGTTTGTCGATAAACGGGCTCCGGCTCATTACCGACTCATTGAATCGGTGTCCTGACCCACTCTCCATAACTTAACAGTATTATCTTTGGTCAGTTGATCACATTGTGAAAATCATCCACTTAAGTCAATTGTGTGAGCCACTGTGTTTAAACACTCTGAAATGTGAGATATTCCATTCAGAGTCGAGTACCGAGTCTTCCCGAGGTTGCCTTGGACTGTTTCTCTGAAAGAGACCATTGTTTGGATTTGTCCCAAAATCATCTTTTTATTCCCCTTGGACCCGCCTTGGCTGCAGCACTTCCACAATGGCTGATAATCGCTCCCCAATGGTGAAACCTGAGGTTTACGACCCAGGTACTTCCGCACCGTGAAGTTGGTCCTTTTAGTTTTCAGTGCCCCAGAGCACATTTTGTTATTCCCTTGTTTATCATCCAAACAATGGTTGATTTTGGAGGACCTTCTTTAACGTTACTTCGGTAAAACTCGGGAAAGATTCCCATCAGGAAAATGATGAAGGCATGTCTCATCACACCTTGGCACCTGCTTTTCACTTCACTCCATTTCATTCCAATCCACTTCATTCCATTCCATTACATGTCATGTCCCTACAAAGCAGATGCCAAGGCAGGGCAGCTGTAGACACGCCATTTTTAACATTTCTGTGAGTAAATTTCATATTATGCTACGATGCCCCAAAGTGACTTGCGCATTTGATTCATGCGGGTGATTAATCATCTTTGCTTTGATGACTTAACAAGTCCATACCTAGCAAGTCTATACGTTGCAACAAGTCTATACATTCAAGTCTGTACGTTGCAACAAGTCTATACATAGCAAGTATATACATCACTCAAGTCTATACATTCCCACCAAAGTCTATACATCCCTCAAGTCTATACACCCCAAAGTCTATACATTCCTAACCAACCAAAGTCTATACACTCATCCTCAGAGTCTATACATTGGGTTCACAAAGTCTATACATCCTCTCAAAGTCTGTACATTGGCTTCCTCAAAGTCTATACGTTCCTATCTTCACCTACGTTACAAAGTTCAAAGTCTGTACATTCGATCTTCAGCAAGTCTGTACATTCAAAGTAAACATGTCTCAAATGAATAATCAGACAATGTGAGAAAATACAAAAAAAAATTGAGAAAAGGTTAAAAATAATAATGAAGAAAAATGAAAATAATAAGTGCTAATACACAAAAATAAATAACTTCATCATAAATAAAAGAAGAGAAACTAGTAAATAATAAAAGATATATAATTATTATTATCTATCATTAATCTAATCTTTCTAATCTTTATCCTTAATCTTTCTTTATTATTCTTAATCACCCTCATTCTCCTTCTCTCTTTCTATCATTTTCGTCCACCTCATTCCCTCATCCTAACTCTCTAAGTCCCTCTCTTATCTCCACCTCCCTCTCTTAATATCTCCCCAGCAGCCGGACAAAGGGAATATTTCCCTTTCACATCTCTCTACTCCATGGCCCACCTTATAGAAACCCGCTGCGAACCCACTTCTCATCTCTTTCTTCCTCACACTGCCAACCCCATCTCTCACCTTTCTTTTCTCTCACAGCAGAGACCCTCCACCCTACACCCTCCATCTCCTCCGCAGCCAACACCCCCCTGTCCACCAACGGCGGCCCCGTCATCAACACCGCCTCCACTGCGAGCCCGCTCCCGTCCGCCTCCGCCGCTGCCGTGAAGCCCACCATCACCGTGAAGCTTCCCCACGCGAGCCCACCGTCCACCACGGCCTCTCACCATACCGTCTACATCCCTCTGTTCCACCTCCACGTCGCCGCTCCATTTCACCGCGAACCGCCCGAGCAGCCTCTTGGCCGTCAGTTGCCACTACCGGTGTATACTCCGCCGGTCCTCGTCATTGTCCTCATAGCCGCCTGCCATGAGCCTCCCGTCGTGAGCACCATCGTCGCCGGACCACCTTGACGCCGAAGCTCCTCCTGCCGACAGCAACCCGCTGCCAACTCACTTCCGGCTGCCATCGTCCGCGACTCACGCCCGCCTGCGAGCCCCCACTCCCGACGCCGTCCACCCGCTCGTCCATCCGCAGCCACCCACGTCCACCTCCGGGCACCTCCACGTCACAGCCGCTACCGTCGCCGGCCACCTCCAACGCATCCCCTGCACCACCGTCACCGCGGACGCACTCCCCTGCACCACTGGTCGCCTCCACCACTTGCCACCCCGGTGGCCTGCGAGCGAGCTCCCGTTCGTTGCGAAGTTGCCCGCCACGCCAACCTCCCCGCCGTCGTCCACGTCGTCTTAGTTCACACCGTCGCCAGCCCTCCACCTCCACCGGACGCGCCTGCCCTCGCCCCGCCAGCCACTGTCACTCTCCTTCACCTCGCCCACGGACGCGCCGCCCACGCCCTCCACCGTTGCCGTGCTCTCCACGAGCTCACCTGCCGCTCCTGCCACCTTCCCGCGACCACCGTCTCCTCGGTCGCCCACGACACCGCTGCCGCTGCCGCGAGCTCACACCGCGGCCTCCCCTTCTTCTCTCTCTCTTCCCCATCGTCTCTCTTCTCTCCCCCCACCGTCTCTCTCTCACCCTCTTTCTTCCTCTCTCTCATCTTCTCTCTGCCATCCCCTTCCCTCTCTATTTTCATTTTTTATTTTATCTCCCTCTCTCTCTTCCTCTTTCTCTCCCCCTCCGTCTCATCCCTCCCTGCCGATCGTCTCTCTCTCCTTCTCTCCGTTCTTTCTCTCTCTTCTCCTCTCATCCCGTTTCTCTCTCCTCTCTCCCCCTCTCTCTAATCTGCCGCGACTTTCTCTCTCTCTCTTGTATATTTTTTTCTTTTTTTTAATCTTCTTTCACCGTTTCGCCCCTTCCTCTCTCTCTCCCTCTCTCTTCTCTCCGATTTCTGCTCTCTCTCCCCTTCTGTCTTTCTTTTTTCCTTTTTAATCCTCTCTCCCTCTCATCTCTCTCGATCTCTCTCATCCCTCTTTTTTTTATTTTTTACTCTCTCACCCCCCCTCTCTATCACTCATTCTCCCATACTCTTTCTGCCCTCTCTCGATCTCTCTCTCATCTGCTTTTTTTATATTTTATATTATTCTTCTCTCTTCCCCCCCTCTCTTACCCTCTCTGCTCATCCCTTCTCTCTCTCTCGATCCCTCTCATCTTTCATTTTTTTTATCATTGTTTTCTCCCCCTTCTCTCTCTCCGAACTCTCACTTCTCTCTTTCTCTTCTCTTCCCTCTTCTCTGTCTCTTTCTCATTTTTCAACGTTCACACTGCACACATGCACTGCTTCTTTTCACCTTTCACATTCCTGCACACACACATGCACGTAGCTTGTATATATCACATAGATATACTTATCTTTATGTATTGGCACATTAACCCTCTTTATTAACACATGCACGTAGGTTTGTCTATATCATTACATATATATACTTATCACTATATATATGTGCATATATATATATATATATATATATATATATATATATATATATTATTTACATTAGTTTGTTATCCATTGTGAAATTCAGGAAGCAAGGCGAGTCTTCAACCCTTTTAGTGCCGCCCCGTGTCCCCGCACACGACGGAAGCCGTTTCGTCCCACCGCTCGCCCTCGTGCTTGCATCATCATCAGTGACTCTGTTTCTTATTATTTTATTTTATTATATTTTCAGTCTATTATCCAGTCATTAGTATTTTATCTTATGAATTGTCATCATATCATATCACTATTCTAATTTTATTTTCTGTTTGTTTACTTTGCAGGGTAACCAACTTAAGCCCCCTTCTTCGACCAGTCGAACGAAGAGGAAGAAGGAACCCGCGCAAATCCCGCGATAAAGGCCAAGCGATCAATCAATCAGTTCGGGACCCACGTCCCTGGCGATCACACCACCAAACGCGTGCTTGTAGTAAATTTTATTTTATGTCTATAATACCCGCGGATAGCTAAATCCCGGGTCTGTTTGTACTATAATCGATCGCGGTGAGTCATTTCACCGTGGTCATTTATTTTCTGCACTTTCTTTCTGTACTTTATTATATTGTTGTTAAAATCCCGCACGGATCAATATCCTGCGGCGGTCTGTTTACTATTTATATTCATGTTATTGTTATTGTGTGAGGAGTGATATGCTGTTCTAAATTCCGAGTCAACGTGTGTCTTTGTGTCCGTCAACTTCTACTACATAGAGTCTTAGGTTCGCACTCGGTATATAGAAAGCTGTCCTCGGAATGGTAGGTCACGCCTACCGGGAAGGGGTTCAGTTTGCGTGAGAGGGTCTTCGGATCCCGTTCTCCGCCCTGTACCGAGGGTCCGGTAAGTCTAGGCTCCACGTCCTCGTACAGAGTGACCTTTCAGGTCATACTCTCTGCCGTCTTTTCTACATCATCCTTTTTACGCACGCGTTTTCATTTTCATCATTTTTACCCTTTCACTCAGAGAGGGAGAAATCCCATCTCTCTCTCTCAGTCCACCACGTGACGCGTTCACAGTCATTACACAGTATTTGTTCCTCTCATTTTTAGGGTGCCCAGCATGTGGCAAAGGGTGGCCGACAGAGCCTTTTGGTTGCTAATCTCCTCTTTCGGAGGTCATGTCCTTCCAGGAGCAAGTTCCCGGCACAGTGGCTTGTGCCAAAGAGATCGAGCATGAGCTCTCAACTCAGGTGAGTGTAATTTAGTTTGAAATTCAACTACACACTTCACCCGCTCTTCCTGACCTTGTGGGATGGTTGGAGCTGGAAGACAGTGGAGATTCAGGGCTTGCTAGCTCCGGTGGTCTGAGCAGAGAAGGAATGTGTCGCTCGATCAGAGCGCGATGCCCGGACGACAGAGCTGGAGAAGGAATGACGACGACACGTCATCGAGGAGCTGCCCGGAGACATATTGGAGCTGAAGGTTTCTCTCCGGATAGCGAAGAATGAAATAAAGCAAGAGAGAAAGGCAAAGACAGAGCAGCATAGGAGGCCCAGGAGATGGAGCTCTGGGAGGAAGAGCATCCAGACACCTAACTTGCTCAGAGTCAGTGCAGATCAAGGGAATTGGAGCTCACGGCAGAGGAGCTCCGAGAGCTGGTGCAGTCCCTATCAGCAGAGCAGAGCATAGCTCAGCTAGCGGCCTCAACTTCAAGAGCTTCGCGGCCATCAGGGTCGCGAGAGAAGCAGGAGGACGACGAAGAGCACCGCCAAAGAGCAGGTGGGAACGTGTGGCACGGCAAAGCGATTGCTGCGTCACGAAACTATGGAAGGCCTCCGAGGGACTTCTTGCCTTCGGAGAGAGAAGAGAAGCGACCAGGAGAGTGATGAGGGTTAGTGAGTGGCTTGCACACCCACTCTCTTCTCATGACGGGCACAAACCCTTATATAGATGTGTGAGTGGAATGGCTTGGCACGAACGCGGCTTGTTTGCCCTGGATGCGTTCCTTCTCCTCTACGGCTCTTCTCCATCACATGGGTTCCCGCGAGACGCGCTCGGCGAGATGTCGCCTTAAAACACGGAGTGATGACTCCCGATAGCCATGATTTTCAAAGGGAATCTGCCATCGACTTCAACAATATCGGCTCTTTGTGCTCTTTTCCCACGTGAATGTCCTCCATTTCTTTCTTTGCGGCAAAAGCAGTCGCAATAGGACAAAGGACACGGGGAATCTTTTAGACCACGCAGGGGTGGTGGGTCAACAAATCACGCCTCTGCTCCATTTACTCCACATGGCGAAATGGCACGCGAGTGTACCATGGCCATGACTTTCAAAGGAATCTACCACCAATTTCAACAACGTCGACCCTTGGTCCTAGTTTCTCGCAGAAATGTCCCCCACTTTCTCCTTTGCGCTAAAAGTAGTCGCAATGGGACAATGAATACGGGGAATATTTGGACCACGTCTAGGGACGACAAGTCAACAAATCACGCCTCCGAATCGATCACTTTACATGGTAGAGTGGCCGCAAAAGTAAAGGGAGGATGAGTTATCGTAAGGGCTGTTGATAGGGGTGATGGTGATAGATCCAGATCATCTCCTTTCCGATCCTATAAATACCTCCCTTTTCACTCGACTTGGAAGCACCAGAGTCGTAAGAGCTGACCCGAAGAGTGAAGATTTGTAAAGGGGGTAGTGAGTGTTGCTCAACTTTCAGAATTGAGGGTGAATCTAGCTTCAGAGCATAAGGTGAGTCTTCCCGCTCCTCAAAGAGGAGCATATCTGGTAGCAGCTCCAGGAGACTCTCAGAAGTTGAAGGGTAGCTCAGTGAGAGGACCCGATCACAGCTTGTAAGTGGATCTCTGAGTTCCTTTCTTCATCCTTTCTTCTCCTTTCTTGCTTAGTAAAGCTCCCCTTTCTCACCGCTTGTGTATGTGCAGGGCATGATGCGATCGCACATCTCGTGGGAGCTGGTAGTGGCGGCATATCGAGGTCTTCCGGACTTCCAGAAGGCCGGGTTAGACTTGATGGGGTTCGGGGCCTTCCTCCGAATCGAGCCAATTAAGCTCGACCTTGCCTTGATCCAAGCACTGCATGAAAGATGGGACCCAGTGAGTCGGGCATTCCTGATGCCATGGGGGCACATGGTGCCCAGCCTGGAAGACATGGTCCGCATCACGGGCCTGAAGGTAGATGGGGAAGCGGTGACTGGCGTCACCTACGCGGACTACCGAGAAGGTGCCCAAAAGCTATTAGGGTTGGACCTCGACGGCCGGAAGAACAGGTCAGTAGCCAAGGCATGGATCATGGAGGCGCTAGGGCTTACTGATATTCATCTACGGGATGACGAGTCCCTGGAGGAATTCATGGAAAGAGCCGAAAGAGGAGCCCGTGCTGTGTACTGTGTGGATGCTAGCAACTGGGAAAGGACCAACATGGATCTGAGGAGGTTCCTAATCTTTCTGTTGGGCAAATTGCTATTGGGCTCCAAGGGAGACAAGATACACTGCCGCTTCCTGGAGCTGCTCATGGACTTGGAGAGAGTATGACAGTACGCCTGGGGAGCTGCCGTACTAGCGCATCTATTCACAGGTCTGTCGCAAAGGACAGGCCGAGAGGTGACAATAAATGGGTTTATGCCTTTCATCCAGGTAAAAGATTATTTTTTGTGGTTTTTGTTTTATGCTTTTTTTTGTATTTGTTGATGCCAATGGCACATGGTGGTGTAGCTATGGAGCTACTATTATATTCCAATGGGGAGAGCTCGACACTGGCGGCCAGTGACGATCCCGCTGGCTAGACGATGGCAACCCATCATGAGCACAACACCTCTATCCTACCAACTGATGGTGTTGAGACGGGAGCTGTAAGAGTTCCCTGCATCGATGGTAGGATACTTTTCTCATTTTTTTGTTTGTTTTATTCATTTTTTTACAATTTTTAATATGTATTTTCGGGTAACTAAGAAGATATGTACAACCTAATATAGGTGAACTGGAGGCCTTACTTGAACATGGTCGATGTCGACCAGCCGTGGGTAATCGGAAGCCGTGCCCAGTTCGGGCGGGACCTCTGGCTCCATTGCTTGAATGAGATTGAGCCACTGAGGCTGCGGTTAGCCATGAGGACCCTAGGACTTGCCCAGGAATGGGTGAATATGACCACATCTCCCAGCGTCGGAAAGAAGACGCGCGGACTGACAACCTGTGTTGATTGGAGGGTGCGTTTCCCCGAACAATATGAAGACTGGCAGCGGGGTGGCACGCTCATAGAATCACAAGCGCAAGATAGTGAAGATTACCTACGACTTTACAGGGCAATGTACGCAGAGAGGCTCAAGCTTGGAGGGCTTATGGAGGTAAAGTAAAAAGAAACCATTTTTTATCTTTTACATTTTTCTATTTTTTTTTCATTTTTTGTGAACTCATAAGGCATGGGTGTAGGATGCCCGTGACACCATAATAACGAACTTACGAGCTCGTTTGGCGGATACGGAGCAAGAGTTGAATGACACCCGAGCGGCTCTGGGTTCATCAGTAAGTGTTTATGTACGTGCTCCTGGTATGATTTGAAATTCATGGCCCTAACCGCTTAAATGTCACCTCTTATCTGTCGCAGCGTGCTCAGCTCGATACAGTCTCATCGGCAATGGGGGCAGACGGCGTTTCTTCCAGTCTATGGATTCCTACCTCAGAATTGGATCTACTCCACGAGCAACTTGCTCATACCACACAGCGGGCTGCGGAGGCAGAAGGGATGCTTTCTGCACAGGTGAGGGTTTCACCATTCAATATGCCCCGTTCAAGCATTGGCATATGCCTGAGATGAGATGTCTGGCAGGAGAAAGAAACACAGGAGGCACTTGCGCACACCACCCAGAAGGAAGCTAGAATAGCCGAGCTAGAAGAGGAACTACAACGTCGTCCAAGTGAGGACTCTTCCAGAGATGCTGTGGAGCTGAGGATCACCCTTCAGCTGGAGAGGGAAGACAGAGAAAGAGAACGCGCCGAGAGAGAAAGGGACAGGGAACGAGAAAAGGCCAAGAGATTGGCCGATAAAGAGGAAAAGAGGGCCCTGGAGGCCCAATTATTTGAATTGAGGGCCAGTCTCGGCCTCGCCGAGCAGTGGCTGAAGGATGGCGAGGAACGCTACCGAAGAGCACGAGAGCGTGGCTTTCGTGTTAGTAGCTTCCTCACTGCCCCCGCAGATCAACGTCGGGGTGTGAAAATGGGAAGAGGAGCACAGAGCGGTAGAAGTACCGCTTTTCGTAGTTGGGTAGCACCCTCTAGAGTGTCTTGCCCGGAGAGCGGTAGGACGAGTAATGTAGAGAGAGAAGGTGGAACTTAATGTACAATTTTTAAGAGGAATGAAAGAAAATGTTTATTGTTTGATTTTCACCTCTTTCTTGCTATCTCGAATCCCTGCACACATCACTAAAACTCTGTTCTGACTTGCCCCTTGCTTAATAATTAGATTTTTGATAATGGGTCAAGGGGCAAGCCTTTATTAACAAAGGCAATAATAAAAGGCGATGATGAATGCGGCACACAGGCACACGGATGCAAGCGAAAACTTAAGATGCTGCATACAAATGCAATCATGTGAAATGTATTTTTTTGTTTTTGTGTTTTTTATTCATCATTTTTTTTGTGTTTTGTTGTTTGTTCATTCATTTTTTTTTGGTCTTTTACATTTCCATTTTTTTATGCATATACATTTTTCTTCTTTTTTGGGATTTTTGATTTTGTCATTTTTTTGTTTATTTTTGGTTTATTATTTTTTTTAATTTTTGCTAATGCATGATGACCAACCCATATAACATCTAACCTGCACGAGAACAAGGGTTTCTTGCTAACCTCCCAGGCATCCTAAGTGCACATCTAGGTTGATTTGGGCCTCTAAACTCCTCGAATGATAATCCCGCCGGCTAAGACTTATTCTGATGACCATGCCGTCATGCCATGCTTAGGCTCCCAGTTGCTTCCGACCGTAGAGATTCACCCAAAAAGTGTTCGAGGTAAATGATTTACCCGACCCGGGTCTATTTCCTCACAACTCTAGATGGTATATAATGGAACACCTTGGAACCCAAATGACCAACCGCGCGACGCTGACCCGGAATCAGACGCCGTCGCACCTATAGGGGACGCGCTTGCATAGGTCTAAGCCCAAAGTTAGACTAGAAGACATTAAGATGGTAGATAAAGGTCTTGACCGGCCAGAAACACGGACTCTTTCACGACAATGACATCTGCTTTTCAAAATGGACAATCAAACGTTTGTGTTGAAAGGTGGTTGCAGACTTTGGCGAGTTTTACCCTTCAGGAACTTTATTGAGCCTTCATCTTCAGAGGAAGAAGGAAGAGTGTAGGGGGGTAAACCTCATGAGAGGACCGGCAAAACTGTTAACCCGGCGAGCCAGTAGGTGCGCACTTCACTTCCCCTTTTGGGTAACTTCAGACCAAATGTCGAGCATTTATAACTCATGACCCCTTTTGTATAGAATTTGACTTTCAGTCAAAGGGGTTTTATTTGTGGGATCAGGCACAGTTACGACCAGGCTTTCACTTTGATTTTGTTCTTCTTTTCTGATTTTTCTTGACAGATTTTTGCGAGGGACATAGTATTTTGACATTATGGAATCCCTTTTGGATGTCTGCGGGGACACTGCCCTCTTCTCGTGCTCTGACCCATACTCGAGGAATTGGGCCCTACTCTCACCCTATGGGTTGTGTTCGTGTTTCCCATGCTCAGCGTTTTAAGGGCGCCGGCTGTCTCATTCGGTCGAAGAGAGAGAGAACGAAGATTTAAGCCTTATGGAGATCTTTTGGGTGAGGCCTCACCATGAGCGATGTTACCGATCTTTTTTTATAGAACACATGTGTACATGCATGTTGCCTTCTTTTGAGTGGGCATAGGCCAAACTGGCAGGACAGGGATCTCCACGGTTCTGGCAAACCAAGACCTGAGACCTACCAAGTCCTAATGGCCCCTATCCTAACATGAAGGTGAGATGCAGTGACTTGATTCCATGGTGGTCTCCAGACATTAGCATTTTGAATTTTCTATTTTTTTGGTCTTTTCTTTTTTATTTTGTTTTTGTTGTTTTCATTATTTTTCATTGTTTTGTTTTCAATTTTTGACACTATGTACACCTATCTAAGGGTAGTACTTCTTAAGATACAACCCATTCCAAAGGTGGGATAACTCAACTCCTTCAGCATCGACTAGCCTGTAGACGTTGCCATGATGCACAACCTGAACCACGTATGGTCCTTCCCAATTGGGTTGGAGCTTAGAACGCAGCCCGCCAGGTTTTAAAAAAATTCTTTTCACTACCATTTCACCAACTTTGAATTTTCTCTCAATAATCTTCTTTTGGTAAAAATGTGCGAGTCTCTTTTGGTATACATGAGCATGCTCGTCAGCGGCCAGGCGCTTCTCGTCTAAGAGTTCTAACTGGACAAGGAGAGAGTCACGACGTTCGTCGAGGGGAAGGTCCTTGTCCAATTATACTCTAAGAGAGGGAACTAAGATCTCATACGGAACTACTGCCTCCATCCCGTAAGTAAGGGCTAACGGAGTTTGCCCAGTGGGGGTACGGATTGAAGTGTGATAGGCCCATAGAGTTTCAATGAGCTTCTCTGGCCAATCTGTAAATCTGCTAGACTCACATGTTTTCTTTATGATTTTAATCAGGATTTTATTGGTGGCCTCTGCTTGGCCATTGCCTTGTGGATAATATGGTGATGAATGATGCAATGCAATTTTATACATGTTGCAAAGGTCCTGGAGATCCTGAGAAATGAATTGGAGTCCGTTGTTGGTGATGATAGTTCTTGGAATGCCGAATCTGGCAATGATGTTCTTCATGATGAACTTGCAGACTGTGGGTGCCTTGATTTCTGCGTAAGCTTCAACTTCGGCCCATTTGGTGAAATACTCCGTTGCAGTGAGAATGAAGGATTTTTGTTTAATAAGGGAGTTGTGATCACCAAGAGGACCAATGATGTCGAATGCCCACATGGAGAAAGGCCATGGAGAGGACACTGGATGGAGAGAGGAAGATGGAGAATGGATCTTATCGGCGTGGAGTTGACACTTGACACACCGATGGACATAGATAGCACAATCTTCCCCCATGGTAGGCCAGTAAAAGCCTTGGCGAATGATCTTATTAACAAGCATTTGACCGTTTACATGGTCACCACACACGCTTGAGTGTGCTTCCTCTACACATTTCCAGACTCATTATCATCAAAACACCTTAGAAGAACACCAGTTAGGCTTCTCTTATATAGCAATCCTCCAACCAATGTGTACCTCTGGACAACTTTTCTTATGGCTTTCCTAGCTTCTGCTGTGGTTTATTGTAAAGGAATGGTGAAAAAAAAGGATTAGACAGAAGATGCCTAGAAGAATTTACAAGATAAGAAAGGAATCAAAGAAAAAGGTGAGGACTAAAGCCTCGAAAGCAGTATGAGAACGGGCAGATACCCGAGACAATTGATATGACATGAATCGAGTAAGACTCGGGATCAAGATCGAGAGGAATTAGAAATTGATGAATTGAGAGAGGCGGATCCGGAGGGTCCGGATGTAAAGGAGGAGAATCAGAGGAGAATGGATCCGGAGGTTTCGGAGGAAGAAAATGATGAGGGACGCGATGCCCTAGGAAAAGGTATGCAAAAAGGTAATTCAAAGGGAAGAAAAGAATGAAGGACACAATGACTTGGAAGAACAAAAGGATAAATCGGAAGAAGGAAAGGTCCGGAGACTTCGGACGGATATGAGAAGGAAGGGCGCGATGCCCTAGGAGGGATGGATAACAAGATGAGAAATCCGGAGGTTCCGGAGGGATATAAAAGGGAAGGGTGCGATGCCTTGAGAGAGATGGAGAATGATATGAGAAATCCGGAGGTTCCGGAGGGAGATGAGAGACGGATAAAGATAAGGAATTAAACATGGAGGGGTCCGGAGGTTCCGGGCGGGGTGAATGAAGGATGGATGAAGAGAAGGAACTAAGCAAAGTGGGGTCCGGAGGCTCCGGACGTGGATGAATATCGGGGTCCAGAGATTCCAGACGAGGTGGAAGGTAAGGGTCCGGAGGCTCCGGAGGGGGTTGAATGTGAGGGTAGATAGATAAAGGTAGGGAATTAAATAAAGAGGGGTCCGGAGGTTCCGGACAGGGATGAGAGGTGGATAAAGATATGGAATTAAAGAGAGAGGGGTCCGGAGGTTCCGGAGGAATATGAAAATGGGGGTCTGGAGATTCCGGACGAGGTGGAAGGTAAGGGTCCGGAAGAGGTGAAATATAAGGGTAGGATAAAAACACGGAACTAAACAGGGCGGGGTCCGGAGGTTCCGGACGGAGACGATGATGAGGGATGGATAAAAAGATGGAATTAAATAGGGAGGGGTCCGGAGGTTCCGGACGGGGATGAATATAGGGGTCCGGAGATTCCGGACGAGGTAGAAGGTAAGGGTCCGGAGGTTCTGGAGGGGGTGAAATATAAGGGTAGGATAAAAACACTGAACTAAACAGAGCGGGGTCTGGAGGTTCCGGACGGAGACGATGATGAGGGATGGATAAAAAGATGGAATTAAATAGGGAGGGGTCCGGAGGTTCCGGAGGGAGATGAGAGACAGATAAAGATAAGGAATTAAACATGGAGGGGTCCGGAGGTTCCGGACGAGGTGGAATGTGAGGGTAGGATAAAGACAAGGAACTAAACAGAGCGGGGTCCACAAGTCCCGAACGTGGATGAGAGATGGATAAAGATATGGAATTAAATATGGAGGGGTCTGGAGGTTCCGGACGAGGATGAATATAGGGGTCCGGAGATTCCGAACAAGGTGGAAGGTAAGGGTCCAGAGGTTCCGAAGGGGAATGAATGTGAGGGTCCAAAGACCCTAGAGAAGAAGAGGAGCTTTATTGCGTAGATCTAGATGATGGGAAGCGTCCTCTCAGCCAACAGTTTGCCCATAAAAAGAAGATGAATAACAGCACAAGCAGTGATGGAATGGGGTATGCAGTAGATGAGCTACATGATGGCTCCTCCACGTGAGATTTATCACTCTTAAGCTCCACTTTATGCTTTCCCTTCTTCCTGGTGGATACTCTCTCACAGGGCGACCTCTCAACCTTCAATATGATTTCTTTACCTCTTGGCTTTGTAGGCCACTCTCTCCAATTATGTGCTTCAAAAGATGGCCTCATCCTTCTCTGACCAATCGGTTCAATCGATGCGGTCAGAGCCCACAGGCTCTCATTTGATATAACAAGATCCCTTGGACGTTCGAAAACGAACGGTAACTCTCTTGGCAAATAATGATGACGAAAGTTTGAGAGTTCCACTTGTGCAGAGATCTTGACATGGAATAGCTCCTTGAGAAATAACTCCCTTGATAAATAAATGGCATATATCATTGGGAATTTGACCTTCGGCGTAAGGAGCTTCTTATTTGATGCACTACTCAAAGGCGTGGGAATATCATGTGTGAACATGCTTGGTAGCATAGGTGTTCGCCTCTTGTATGGAAGTTGGCAAGGAGTAGACAAAACGTCAAAAGCTTCCAATAAAGAGCGACCTGACCCACCTCTGAGCATAAAATTCATCATCTCCTCGGCAATAGAACATGTCATCACCATGCATGAGGAGAAACCCTTCTTTTGATTGGCCATTTGGACTATGACCGAACAAGGGGTAATAAGGGCCTTGAAAGCATGTTGGCCAATGAGTAACGTGATCGTTATTGTTTTGGCCCTTGATTTACTTAGCACCAGTTCCTGAGAGTCCTTCTTGATGGACATTGGTGCAGATGGAGATTCGGCCTTCTCAAAGGTGACCGGTACAAGAACTCGAATTGGCATTCGGCATATGAAATCTTGAATTTTGAACGGCATAGCCGTAACCGAATTCTTCTTGTTCGATTCTTGATCATCATCTTTGGCACATGTATTTATAAGAATACACCCACTCCGAGAGGTGATAGAAAGAGGTGAGTCAGAAACAACATGATCGGACAATTGAGGTTCAATGGAAGGGGTAGATGGAAGTTGAAACACAACGAGCTTCTTCTCTTGCTCGGAAGCAGATGAGGTTGACTCGGGTGCAAAAATGGATGGGCCCTGCTCAGGGTTAGCCATGAATTTGGGTAAGGGGTCAAGTGGAGGAGTAAGAGGGGTTGGGTTTGAAGTTATAGGGATGGTGGAAGCCTGAAGTGGCGGAGGTGAGATGGAGGCAACAGGCTCAGCGGGTAATAGAGGTTCAATGGAATGGGTTTTAAAGAGAGTAGGTGGAGGTTGAAACACGACGAGCTTCTCCTCCTGCTCGGGAGCAGACGAGGTTGGCTCGGGTGCAAAAATAGATGGGCCCTGCTCTGGACTAATCACGGGTTTGGGTATGAGGTTGAGTGGAGGAACAGGAATGGTTGTATTCGGAGTTACAAGGCTAGTGGAGGTTTTAGGTGGAGACGATGGAGGATTACTTGGTTGGGGACAAGGGTTAATAGAAGGCTCCGTGGAGGTTTTAGGTGAAGGCGATGAAGGATTACTTGGTTGGGAACAAGGGTTAATGGAATGCTCAGTGGAAGCCAATGGTGCGAGGGTTGATTGTGTGATCGAAGGGGTAACAGTAGAAGGCTTGGTACGTAGAAAATGGGTGGTACGTGGGGGGTTATGGATAGAAGGCGATTCATGGTGCATTGATGCGGGTTGTTGGGGTGTAAACCCGTCATCGTAACACCAGGTGGTTTCATAGGTAAGGGTAGAATCAGTGGTTGACTCATGGTATATTGACGTGGGTTGCTGGTGCATGGACCCATCATCATAATGCCATGATGTCTCATAGATAGAGGTAGAATCAGTAGGAGACTCATGGTACGTTGACGTAGATTGCTGGAGCATGAATCGATCATCATAATACCATGATGTCTCATAGATAGGGGTAGAATCAGTAGGAGACTCATGGTACGTTGACGTAGGTTGTTGGAGCATGGACCCATCGTCATAATACCATGATGTTTCATAGGTAGGGGTTGGGTCTGTGACTTCGTCATGAGCAGGGGAGTCTTCTGGTGGTGGTGGGAGAGAGAAGGAACGAAGAAACCTCGGAGTGGGTAAATCTTCAAATTTTTCGAAGATGTGATCAGGTGTCATTTGCAATTCCTCATAATTATTAGGTTCAAATGGATGATGTGATGGAGGCGTATTGATGAGGTGAAGTGACGTGTATTGGTATGGAGGATTTTGCATATATGAATATGGATGTGGAGACGGAGGGCCGTATGAATTAGCGTGATAAATGGGTGATTGGTAGATGTCATCCATTTGATCGTAACGACTTGAAAGAAGCTCTTGCTCATACTCATCTCTTACCTTCTTCCACTCCTTATCTATTTCAGCGATTTTAGCGTGAAGGGGGTTAACTTGAGGAGGAGTAGGAAGAGGTCGCGGACTCGTGATCCTCTTTAATTGTTCCTCTATTTGATCAATTTTATCAATGATAGCTTGTTGGAGAGGTGTGACTTGTGAAGTTGAGAGTCGACTTTGAGACTCTGGAGGGGCGGCTTGACATGAAGGCCGTGAAGGAGAAAGGGAGTAAGGTTTGCCCATGGAATGACCCGGTCGAACCGGGGTAAGGGGGACGACCATATTTTGGGGCCATGAGGGATGTTGAAATGAGGGAGGTGGTTGGCCCATGTGGTCCTCAAAAGGAGCAGCACGAGGACCACCTATAGCGCATGGATGACCAAGGGGAGAGGTAGAAGTCGAACCCCTCTTAATGATAGCCTGAATGGCTTCAAGTTGTTGAGGAGTAAGGGAGTCGATGTGAGGAGCTAGGACATCTAAGGCATGGGGAGCACTAATGGAGGAGGAAGCTCCCCCGATAGTGGCCTGTACTCCATAAGAGGACTCATATGATGGACCGTCCATGGGCTGGACGTGTGGCTCACACTGGTAGCCCCGATCTGAGTTATAGACTCCATGGGAATCGTGACCTGGGTCACGCATTTGGGACTCATAGGCGTCGGCCTTGAAAGCATTGTGATCATATTCAGCCATCCATAACAATCTTGTGAGAGCATAATAGCAAACACCAGCAAACAATTAACAGAGATTAACAGACAAGTGAATGTTTTACGTCCCCTTTTTTGTTTTTGTTTTAACTCTTTTTTTTTCTTTTTAACAATTGTAAAAATTCACACAAAATTTATAAAAATCCTAGTTACACCTTTGTTTTACCGCCGTGTGAACTAGGGACACTCGACTCACCACGAATGGGTTGACTATCTCTAGGGAACTTCAGTGGTACAACCAGCCTAGTAGTGAACGAAGAGGGAATCCTTCGATGTCGGGGACTTACGGAGGTCCCGATGAAGGAGATCCTAGTCCGTCGAGAGGAATTTCCGACGGGGAGTCCTTCCTTCACGAGAGAGGTTAATCTTTAAAAAAGTAAAAGAAAAGAAAGAAAAAGGGGTAAATGCATGAAATGCAGTGCTGAATAAAAGATATATAACACAATAACACGGAGATAATCATACAAATATAACAGAGATAACAATGATATAACAGAGATATAAAAGTAGTAAACAGATAGAGTAGGATATAACCGTTCTTTTTTTCCGAGCCGACACAGACTAGAAATCACAAAAGAGAAGACTAAGGGGGTGCACGCGGTGCACTAGAGGGATGACGTAGCGCACGCGGGCGCAATAAGAAGGGGGACACACGAGGGTACTAAGTGGAGGGAGCACACGTGGGTGCCGAGTGGAGGGGCACACGTGGGTGCCGAATGGAAGGGGCACACGTGGGTGCCAAATGAGGGGGCACACGTGCACGAGGTGCACGAGACAACGTCGACCTCTAAGGAATCACAAAGGACCGGGGGAGTGCACAAGATGCACGAGGGAAGTGGGCGCACGTGGGCGCAATAGGGAAGGGCACACGTGAGTGCCGAAAGAAGGGAGGCACACGTGGGTGCCGAAAAGAGGGAGGCACACGTGGGTGCCGAGAGTTCAAGGGTAACCCAAAAAAAGTAAAAGAAGGTCCCACCGTGATCGCTAGAGATGTGGATGCGCCACGTGGTGGACTGAGAGAGAGAGATGGGATTTCTCTTTCTCTCTTAGTGAAAGAAAGAAAAAAATGACGAAAAACCACGCGTGCGTAAAGGGGGGGTGAAATAGAAGAAAGTGGAGAGTACAACTTGTAGTAGGAATACTGCAGACCTAGACTTACCGAACTCCGGTACGTGGCGGAGATAGGGATCCGAAGACCCTCTCGCGCAAACTAACCTCCTTTCCCAGTAGGCGTGGCCTACCGTTCCGTGAGTAGTTTTTTATATACCGGGTGCGAGCCTGGGACTCTACGTAGTAGAAATTGGCGGACACAAAAACACACGTAGACTCAGAATCTGGAACGACATATCACTCCTCACACAGTTATAATAGTAAAAATATAACAGAGAGTAAACAGACCGCCGCAGGACATTGATCCTGCGGGGTTTTAACAATAATATAACAAAGTACAGAAAGGAAGTGCTGAAAGTAAATGACCACGGTGAAATGACTCACCGCAGCCGATTATGGTACAAACAGACCCGTGCAGAATTTAACTCTCCGAGGGTATTATTAACACAAAATAAAAATTACAAGCACGCGTTTAGTGGTGTGATCACTAGGGACCGAGGGCCCCGAATTGATTGATCGCGTTTACCTTTGACGAGGGATGACGTGGGCTCCTTCTTCCTCTTCGTTCGGCAGGCCGAAGAAGAGGGCTTTTGAGTGGTTACCCTGCAAAAAGAACAAACACAGAAATAACAATTAAGTCAGAACGGTAATATGACAGCAATTCATGAAGTAACATAACATAAGTAACAGATTAAAAATGCCAAAAATAACAAGGGGTGAGGGGAGCTTATTTAGAAGCCCGGTGGGCTTCGAAAGATGCTCCAGTAACACGGGCGCTGATTGGGCCAAAGGCCCACTTTTCTTTCTGCACTTTCAAAAGGAAATATTACAGAACATATCACACTCAGCTATGTACATGACATATATAAACTCATATATATATATATATATATCTATATATGTGAATATATGATATATATATCATACATAATATATATGCACTCTTCTCGATATGTGTATACGCCAATTTATGTAAGTATATATATAAACATATATAGAATTAGATGAGATTACAAAGTAAAATAAAAAGTTGTATGTGCTGTGTGTTGAGTGTGAGCTATGCGGATGTGTGTGCAGAACGTGAAAAAGGAATAGTGCATGTGTGTGTTGAACGTGAACACAGAAAGGGAAAGACCGAGAGGATAAAATAATAATAAAAGAATGAGGGAGAGGTATCTGGAAAGAGATGCAAGAGAGAAACAGAAATCAAGAGATAAAAGAGGTGCGCAGGAGAAAGAACAACGGAGAAAGACGGTGGGAAAAAATAGAGAAAAAAAACAAAATTAAATAATAATAAAACACATAACAGCAGGAAAGATTTCGGGAGAGAGAAAGAGAGAGGGGGTGAGAGAGGAGACGGGGCTAGAGAGAGATGTAGAAAAAAAAATTAAAAAAGGGAAAGAGAGAGAGATCAATAGGGAGAGAGAAAGACGAGAGAGAGTGCGTGAGATAGAGAAAAAAAGAAGACAGGGGGTGAGAGAGGGTTAAATAAAATAAAAATAAAAAAAAAGAGAAAAGATGCGAGAGAGATCGAGAGAGAGCAGAGAGGGAGAGGGGGGGGAGAGAAGAGATGAGAGGGGGGCTGTGCACGAGAGAGGGAACAGAGAGAGTGGAAGAGATGGGAGAGAGAGAGAGAGAGAGAGAGAGAGACAAAGAAAAATGAGAGAGAGGGGGAGGAAGAGAGAGAATAGAGAGAGAGGGAGAGAGTGGAGACGGGGAGAGAGGTGCGAAGAGGGAGAGAGGGGGGGTGGCGAAGGTGGAGAGAGACCGAGGGACAGAGATACGAGAGGGGGAGAGAGGGGGAGAGAGAGAGAGAGGGAAAAAGAAAAGAAACACGAGAAGAGAGAGGAAGAGGGAGAGAGACGCGAGAAGGCGCGGAGGGCGTGGGGGAGAGAAAGAGAGAGACGTAGGAGGGAGAAACGGAGAGAGGGAGAGAGAGAGAGGTCGGCGGTGGGCGACCGGTGGCGACGAGCGGCGTCAGCCGAAGGCGTTGACGGCGAAGCGGAGGTGGTAGCCCGTGGTTTCGCGGCGTGTGCAGGTGGACGCGGACGATGAGGAGAAAGAGAGCTTCACGGCGGCGGGGCACGTAGCGGCGTCACGGCAGGGAACGGCGGTGGCCGGTGGAGCTCATGGCGTGGCTTCTGCGGCTGATGTGATGGCCGTGGTGGCGTCGTGCGGCGGTATGATGGGCGTGGAGGCTGTCGGGGACGTGAACCGAGCGACGTGGCTCGACAATGGTGCAGGGAAGCCGGAGGTGCCGCAGCGGCTGGAGGGACGGTGCGACGACGAATGGATGCTGGTGGAGGACGTGGAGGGTGCTGCGGCGGCTGACGGACGTGGTGGAGATGGTGGCGGGCTCGACGGCGTGCTCGCGGCGAGGTGTTGATGGTGGGTTGCGGTGGCCGTGGATGACTAGGAAGGTGGCCGGAGGCGAGTGACTTGCTGGAGGATGGCCGGCGGGGTGCTGGAAGTGGGTTAGCAGAGATGGAGGGAGTGAGGAAGATGGAGAGGATGATAGGAGGAGTCCCGGTGGTTCTGGGTGCATGCGTACAGGGAGGGAGGACGACGACGGCGGCGTCAATGGTGCAGGGGGGTGCGTCCGCGGCGGAGGTGGTCGCGGTGGTGGCTGGCCGGTGCAAGAGTTGGCGATGGCGGGGAGTACACCGGCGGACAGTGGTGTTGGGCGAAGGTGGTTGCCGATGGTAGAGGAGAGGAGTGGGTGAGTGGATGTGGGTTTCGATGGGGACTGCCGTGTGTAGGAGGCAAGGAGTGATTATCATTAAAAAAGAGAAAGAGAGGGAGTGGGAGAAGATGAGGAAGGGAGGTTGGTGATTGGAGGAGGTGGATCTGAAGATAGAGAAGGGGAGACAGGGAAGAGGACGTGAGATGGATGGATGCCAAGTGGAGGAGAATAGGGTGGAGGAGATAAGAGAGTGGAGAGGTACGTGAAGGGTGGGGAGATTCCTTATGTCCGATGGATAAGTGTAAAAGACAAAGTAAGAAAAGGATAAAAGAGGTATTAAGATTAAGGTATAGATTAGTAATAATAAAGTAGAGATTAGATTAATGATAAATATATTTATTATTATATATCTTTTATATTTTATTATATACATATATATATTTACACTAAAATTATTTATTTTTTATGTATTAGGATTTATTTTATTTTTTTAGAACATTTTCTTCTTATTTTTAACTGTTTCTCAATTTTTTTAGATTTTTATAACCCTTTTGATTTTTTTTGTATTTTTTATAAGCTTTTTCTCAATATATAGATGTGAGCTTTTCTCATTTTTTGTCTTTTTCTAATGTTTTCTCGATTTTTTTGTATTTTTATGTAAAAAATGTAGGAAAAATATTAATCACCCACATAAATCAAATGTGTAAGCCACTTTGGGGTATCGTGATGTAATATGAGATTTACCCACAGAAATGTTAAAAACGGCATGTCTACACCTCCCACTAGAAGCAAGACCGGATGCGTCCACTGACGTCTTAGTCCGCGCCTCAGGTGTCTCCCTTCGGCCCAGCGGGAACTGAGACACCGTACAAGTAACCATAAAATAAGTGACTAGCTGAGGTCACGCCCGTCGACGTGGGTCCAACTGTCCCCAACAACGTGTGCACACACAGACTGTGCGTCCCTGGTCTGGCCCTCTGACTGGTTTTCCCCTGGAGCAGGACTCTGGCTACCGACGAGGGGCCCGACGGAAACCAGTCTAAAAACCATCCTCTAAGGGTATGCCCATACACCTACTCCCCAGGTGAGACCTGCACACGCGTACTGGTGGGTTACGACTAGTGGAGGGTCACTGAAGGAGTAGACTCTCAAGTCAACGGAAAACAACGTCCGAACCCGACGACGTACGGGGACCATCCCACGTACCAGCACCGTCGCACGGTGACCACAGTCGGAGAAGAAACGGGACTGCAACCCATCCGGAGCAGTCCAGAGCCTGGCGGTCTACCCTAGACGCGCCACAGGCACTGATGGTCTAAGGCTGGACCGTCACAGCCATCTGACGGCCCAACACAGGGGCGTCAGACCCTCGGTGCAAAAATGACTCTGACGCGCCTACCCTGGTGCGTCACAGGCCCTGACGCACCCAGCCTGGTGCGTCACAGCCCCTGACGCACCGAGTCTGGTGCGTCACAAGGCACGAAGGAACAAACTGTGACGCGTGCCACAAAGTGCGTCACAGGCTGTAACGGATCAACCTTGGTGCGTTACAGGGTGGGAATGCGTCCGCTCTGACGCACTCACATAGGGGCGTCACAAGGCTGTGACGCGACAGTCCTGGTGCGTCACAGGCCTTGACCCCCAACGGTCAAAACCAACAGTCAAGCCACCCATCAAATCGTCCCTAACGGTCCAACCCAGGCGCGTCACAGCGCCGTGGCGGTCTATCGTGGGACCGTCATAGCCCACAGACCCCCAGTTTGCCAAAAGCATAGCTGTAACGCACCCACCTGGGCGCGTCACATGGTGTGACGGTCATTGGAAGGACCGTCACACCGACCCGACGGCGAAACGGCGTGAAACGCCCAAAAATTCCAACCACGCCCCCATGCCTCCATAGGAGAGGGGGAAAACAAAGGGGAAGACCCTCGGGGACCCTTAGCATGCTTCTAAGCCATCAAAACACCGAATCATGGCCTAAAAACGTAGATCGTGCGAACTCTCCCAAAATCATGATTTTGCCCTAACCGCTCAAAAACACCCCTCTCGGCTCCCATTCGGCCTACAAATCGCGGGGGATGACGAGATGAGCATAGGGATTCGTCCCCCTACCTCAATGGAGCGAAAGCTCCGCCGAATCGAGATCAAATCACGAAGAATGCTTTTAGAAACCCCGCTCCTTCACGCTTCCCACGAGCACCGCACGCCCACGAGATCGCATCGCCGCCACCCACGTCGCCGCGCCGTCGCCCCGCCGCTGTCTGCAGCCGGAGAGAGGCCCACCGCGTCGAAATGGGAGAGAGAGAGGGGAAGAGGGCGCTGACGGTTGGAGGGAAGAAAGAGGAGGAGGAAGAAGAAGGGTGGGGGAGAGAGAGAAATTAGAGGTATTTATAGAAAATTCAAAAATTTTGAAAAATATCAAAAAATTAAAAATTACGTTTCCGCGATCCTCGGAACGCACCGATCACAACGGTATCACTCTCGCCTAGGTGAACGACCCGGTTCACTCGCAACGAGATTCCTAAGGAATTGCCGAAACACACACTGGTAATCGGAAAACACGCGCGGAAAAATCGCGGACACACTCCGAGTCTCCGAAACCACTCTGGATCGCGTCGATCCGAACACGAAAGATGTCCGAAACGAAATTTCGGACACAATGGAGCCAGACACTCCGAGAAAGTAGATCTGAGACCCATGAAGAAGGATCCGAAGGGTCCGGGATATTACACAGCCGCACCCGCCTGGCGAGGACATGCTTCCTCGTCAACCCGCCGCCGCTATCTCTTTACTCCAAAACGCGATCCACATCATGTTCGAGCCCCAGCGTAGGTCCTGCGACGTTCAGTGCCACAAGATGCTTGGGTCACTCTTCCACCATGTGACTCCGACCATTCCACGATCTCTGTGTGCCCATTCTCTGCCTCTCTCAATTGCTCCACCACCGCACTTGACACCAAAGGAGAGTGAGTGAGAGTGTGTGTGTGTGAGAGAGAGAGAGAGAGAGAGAGACACTGTGGACCCGAGAGAGAGAGGGAATGTTAACATGAGAGTAAGTTAGTCATTCTCCCTCTTAACTCACACCTCATTCTAGTTAAATTAACGAGAGTTACGATGGGGGCATAATCGTCACGATACTGTGCTTATCAAGGGGTATTCACGATAATACTGTAAAAGTAGAGAGATAAATATAAATATGATATTTTACAGTGATATAAATGTGAAAATCCTTACAACTTATTATGGAGACATATATAATAATATGATGTATCCAAGAGTATGTAATAAAATGTGCAAAAATTTAGAGGCATATATCTATAATTATCTCCTTTTCCAATGCCGCTGAAGATGAGTAGTCACTATACTAAACGTGTTGTTGTCGTACTCAACATAAAAAAATTGGTCATCATCATAAACATTGTAGGCCATAAACCATCACCAACATAATAACAGATGATTGCCATGTAATGTAAGGAGAGGGGAAAAAACACAGGTACCAATGGTCCACAGTGTAACACTCACGGCACACTCGGCCTATTTGCACATATCGGTGTGAGATGATTTTTTTAAAAAAAAATGTCTTGAACTTCGGACTCATCCGAACTACACGACGTATAATGCTCACGTCGATCGGATGGATTGGAAATTTTAAAAAATAAATAATAATATTTTGTTTTTAAATTTTTGATTACTGTTCTTTTTTAATTTTTATTCATCCGTTTAAGTCAGCCTTGCGGGGATGTGTGGCCCTGAAGAGCCCAGAGGTTGAAATAATATATATATATATATATATGTATGTATAATCATATTGAACCCCACGTGTGCAATTACTCGTTGAATTGGATGGGCCGTGTTCAGCGCCCCTGGCGCTTGTTTTGGCAGGTCGGGCCTCCTGACGTTCTGGCCTAATTAGACTTCGTCGAGGACAGTGTAGTATGAAAAATCCGATAGTGTCTATCTTATCAAAAAAATATGACTTTTGGAGATGATAATATTATAATCCAAATTCTCATTTGAGTGTTACGATAACATGGATCAAGAAGAAATATTTTACAATATTATCTTTACTTTTGTGATAAAAGGACAACATTTAATGGTTTTTGAAATCTTTTCGCATCTTTCCCATTTGAATCTTCTTACCTTTCGTGCAAAAATTACATTGAAACAGTTTTGTGAGATTTTGAATCTCACTCTATTTTTTTAATATTTCTCTCTCTTCTCACCCCCAAATCTCTCTCGTACTAAAACTTTTTAGACATCTTGATGCATTTGAATGGAATTTTTTAATTTGTTTCATGGTACTCAAAATCATCTGCTAATTACTTGTGCAGCCCAACTATTCAAGCTCTATCTAGTACGTGGTTTCTTGCTCAGAGGGAGATAAGTTGTGTGAGGCGATTGGTTTTGCCCGACCAATATTAGGTAACATGAGTCTATGACTCTGATTTCTCTATGGGTGCCGTTCTTGATATTTTCACGGCATAAGATGGACCATCTCCCACCAAATTACTTCAGTTGATGATACTTTGGGAGCACGGTGAAAGAAATCTGGGATAATTTCATGCATACCATCTTCATATACAAAAATATCAAAAACACCGTATTGCATACACATCATCTTTATTAAACTTTAATTTCAAATTTGTCATTCAAATTAGTTGGCCATATAAACCTCAGTCTACAGTCTCGAGATACGATCCAAAGACAGCGGGAGAGCAAGACTTGGAACTGGGGATGAGCGAAGGCCGGACATACTGAGGAGCGCCCTAGGTGCTCGAGCACGGCTGCAGGGCACCCGTGCTAACCTGGAGAGGAGAGAGACAACGAGACGTTAGACTTGAGATGTGAGTCTGAGATAAATCCTCGGATGCCTAAGTCAATAGAGTACTAAAATGACCCCTATCTATGGCGTCATAAGATAGTCACGTGCCGTGTTCAACCTCACTTTAGCCTCTTTGTTGTATTTGTTATTGTTAGCACATTCTAATGTTATTCTCACTTAAAAATGAGAAATGAACTCACTTTTATCTCTTCGATAACTTTTCTAGCAAATGAAATAGGTCGTTCCAAACATAACACAAATGATTTTGAAACTTTTTTCTCATATTTAAATAAATTTCTTCCTTTGAAAAGTTCGCACGAGCGATTGCCAAATAGTATTCATAATCTAGAAGTGAGGAACATACAATCTCTTTTTATTTATTAGAATGAGAAGTGAGAAGGATTTTTTATGAATGGATGCCAAATATAGCCTTTGTATATTCTCTATATACTCAATTCTCTTGAGGTGGATGGAGGAGGCGACCTTGGAGAAGAAAAACTCGAGAAGCTCATCCTCGGGGACACCTATGCGAGCCTCGGCCAACGATGCACGAGGATCAAGACCAAGCTAGGACCCAGTACCTCAAGTGGACGCCAAAGTTGTGCAGCTTCCCATGTAGCAGGATGAGAACCGTTTCCCTCTCCGATGGCTGCAATAGGTCTTCATCTTTTCGTAGGGTCGACCTTCATCCAAAATGTCAGAAACGTCTAGGACTGCCCATCTATCCTCTCCACGTAAAAGAATCGACTCTTCCAGCCGTGGAGAGAACTGGGCTTAGGGATGAACAGCATTCGTCGCTTTCGTGTGTTAATAACATGTCAGCTCCGGTGGTGATCATTCTTGGACACAATAAAAAGTACATGTACAATGGTACACTCGATTCCACCTTGATCACCAAGCAACAGGATAAAAATGTAAAAAGTGAATGCCACAAGTTTGGCGTAAATTGGGAAGGGCCCTTAACAGTACACGTTCTCAAATCTACACCATAAAAAGGGGGCCAAAAGTTTAATAGGGTGTTTGGTTGCTCTTTTTTATCTATTTTTTCTCTCAATTTTAAAAAAAAGAGAAAGAGATCTTATAATCCTGTTTGGTATGTCTCTCCTAAATTTTAGAGAGAGAATCTACTCCCGTACAAATCTTCCTAAAAAAAATAACTCCCGACCAATTTCTTTTTTTGAAACTGTAGTCTCTCGTCTCGTTCTCCCCCCCCGTGCGTCCCCTCCCCTCTCCCCCACAGCCGACGTCCCCTCCCCCTCCCTCCCCTGGCTCATCCCCGCCCCCTCCCCCCGCCGTTCCCCCTCCCCCTCCCTCCCCCGTGGCCCCCCTCTCCCTCCCCGGCAGATCCCCCCTCTCCCCCTCCCTCCCCGACGGATCCCCCCTCCCCTCCCCGACGGCCGCTGCGGCCCCCCTCCGCCCACCTCCCCCCCCCTCCGGCCGCAGCCCCCTCCCCCCCCTCCGGCTCCCCTGGCGGCACCGACGCCCTCGCCGAGCACCACCGGCCAGGCACTCTGCGATCGTCCCCGGCCAGGCACTCTATGATCGTCCCCTTGCACGCCGACAGCTGGTCCACCTGGGGCTGCTCCCCGACGCGCGCGCCGGACAGGGCCTCCAGCACGACGGCAGAAACGAGCAGTAGCTGGAGGAGGAGGAGGCGAAGGCCCCGGCTTCCCATCGCGGTCTGCTGGCCCCGTTCGCTGGCCGCCCGCCGGCCTCTCCCTCCCCCTGCGCCGACGTCCCCTCCCCTCTCCCGCCTCTCCGCCCTCTCCCGCCGGTCCCCCCTCCCCACGACGGCAGAAACGAAGTTGGGAGAAAGATTTCCAAACAAGTTGACATGTTTTTTAAAAAATTATAACATTTTTATCAAACATCGAAAGACTCTTTTTATTAATTTTAAAAATTAAGTAGAAAATTGATATGTTATAATTTTTAAGATAGAAAGAGTTTTTTGTTTAAAAGTGTTCCGAAACACCCCATAAAACTTGCCTTTAGGAAATCCTCGTATAAGATAAACAAGGAGGTTTGAGGGACGTTTGCTCAAACTCTCGAGAACGTTGGAGCTATAGCTCATACGTCCTCAGGTAAATCGCACTCTAGGGCTAAGTTCTCCACATTTATTTGGGTGAGCTCGGATGGAGACTCGCCCACGGTTCTCTTGGGGGTAGATCAGGAAGTCAATGGGAGATCGTAACTAGGGCTGTCAATGGGCTGGGCCAGCCCGATAGGCCCGCGGGCCTGGCTCGATTTTGGGTTGAGCCGCAACGTCTTTTTCGGCCCGCAGATTTTTAGTAGGCCCGCGGGTCGGACTTAGACTTTGAGTTCAGCTCGCGGGTCGGTCCGGTCCGTTCTCTTTTTTTATTCTCACTTCAAATTTTAAAAACTATTTAGTTAAAATTATGTTATTTTACTTAATTAGAAAATTTAAAACTCTCTTTTCACCCAAATTATATAATTAATATCAAAATTTTAATTATTTTAGTGAGATTATAAATTTTATATTATTAAATATATTTATTATTATTATTTTATTTAAGTTGTCGGGCAGGGGTAGGTCTTAGTCGGGCTTTGTATTTTTTAAATGATGTCGGGCCCAGCCCGAGCTCGGGCTTTAATGTGGATTAGTCGGGCTCAGGCCGGACCGACCTAAGCCCGACCCATTGACAGCCCTAATCGTAACCCTCACCTTTCTCAGCCATCTGCCTGGCATGTACGCCCAACTTCCAAGGTCCTCCACTTCTCCATTCTAGAACCACAGGGGCCACTGTTGCCATCTCTCTAGCCTCGCCGCTTGTCGCAATTCGAGGCTTCAACCCCTCAAAGATCTCAGCTCTCGAAGGCACCTTCTCTTCATCGATGACAACTTTGGTGATGAAGCCTCCTCCACATCGTCTTCCCCAATAAGTCTACGCCAACGATGGGTCATCCTCTGCCCCCATCTCCTCACTGACCAAGGAAGTAATAGATGGATCCGAGGACATCCTACTTACCCGACTAAAGAGTTCTAGTGGTCCTCTGGCAACGGATGTCCGACGCAGCCCTTGCAGACCCTCGACAAATAGGCACTGTTGTAGCAACCGAGTCTTTTGTCTAGTCGTCATGTCGCTCAAGCTCCCTCAGCTCTGATATGCGAACAGAAGGGTAGAAGGGCCATAGGTGATAAGTACAATATGAAGTGATCTAGAAGGGGAGGGGATGAATAGATCACTGTTTTTAAAGAATTTAAAAAATTCTGCAGAGTATATTGCTAAATGCAAATAACCTTGAGCTCAGACTAACGAATATGATGCAGTGCAGTTAATAGCTCAAGCAAATAGAAGGCATATCATGATAGTACCACAATCGATCGCACAAGGGCTCAGAGGATTTTAAGGTGGTTCGGTCCTTCAGACCTACATCCACCCCACACTCAAACCGAGTGTGGCTTCACTAAGGCTGGGCAACACAGCTTGCCAGACAACTGCTGATACACAGCTTCCCAGGAGAACAACCTCTCCTCTTCCTCCTACCCGGAGGGAACCTCTAGCGACCTGCAGTCACTAGAACCCAGAGACTTACGTCTCTCTTCCTCTTTACCAAGAGGGAACCCCACTAGTAGCAACCCTGCTACTAGTGAACCAGAGGTCGAAGACCCCTCTTCCTCCCAACCCGGAGGGAACCTACAAGCAGCTCACCTGCTGCTTGCAAACAGGAGAATGAATCTCCCTTCTCCTGATCTCACAGGAGGACCCCGACCTCAATCCAGAGGATCAGAAACACAAACAAGGACAGTAGAAGAAAGATAAGAACAATAAACGAAAAAAATACGAACGAAGGAAATCAAATGCCAGAAAATGGAAACAATGTAGCTCAACACAGAGCAATAGACTTCGGATTTGATCCGCAAGTCAGAACAACTTTTCTGATCACTCTTCTGCTCTCTCTCTCTTTTTCCCTCTGCTATTCTTTCTTCTTTCTTTTCTTCTCCTAGATCGAAGGGCTCTCAATTTTCCTGTTTTTTCTTCTATGCCTCTCTTCTTCGATCACCTTCATCTGAGGACGAAGGATTCTATTTATAGCAGAACAGCAGGTGGATAGGGCACAAAACGTGTGTGCCTCCCACGCTCGATCCAGAATCTTCCTGCCACGTGCCTTTATCAGATTGGTTCCTCTTGTCTCGGATCACGTGCAGCCCTGGAGTGTGGAATGTTCTTCCTCGGACCTGTAATGAGATTAAGTCCTTTAATACGCTGCATGGCCATTAAAACCAAAACTGCATGAGGTATAGTAACAACACGACGTGACTATTACTCGAGATGACACAAGAACGACACGAGATACTCTGTAACCGGTCAGATACACAGAAGAAAATGACACGAGGTGAGGTTATAAGCAAAAGAGACACGAGGTCACGAATGCAAAAATAACACGAGGACAACACGGGCTAACGACAGAAACCGACATGAAGACTAAAGCGAGAAACCAACACGAGGACAGAATATAACGAAACGACTCGAGGTGAAAACAACACGAAGTGAAGTTTGACACGAAGTAAAAAGCAACGACACGAAGTATAGTGGTGACAAACACACACTATATAGAAAACAACACGAAGCCAGTAAGAACAGCACGAGATGAAAACAGCACGGGCTGATAACGACACGAAGTCGAAACAGTAAATAACACGGGATCAGACTGCACGAGGTAAAACTACACGAAGACTTAAGACGACACGAGGTGGCAATAAGGAGAACGACATGGAAACAACATGGACTAGCAACCGAAACCGACACGAAGTCAAACAGTACAACACGAGGTGTTGTAACCAAGAAGAAGTGCCAATCAACACGAAGACAGTATGCAAAGAAACGACTCGAAGTGAGATGAGAACAGAATGAAACAAAGAAGACGACACGGAGTGCATAAAACCAACACGAAGACGTGGACTATAGTAACCGTCACGAAGTGTGGTTACTAAGTAGGAACGACACGAGGTCTACAGGAAAACTACTCGAAGTTCATCAGAACTTTTAGAGCAGCTTCAGGAACACGACACGAAGTCATGAGAAGAGAAAACAATCACAAAGTGAAACGAACACTTGAACTTAGACTGACTTAGAGACTCAGCGAAAGGACTCGAAGACAGGAATACAAAGGATGACATGGAACCAACACAGTAAACAAATACTGCACGAGGTGAAAGACAACACTCAATCAGACGACAACATGGCTAGCTCGACACGAGGTGAAAACGCGAAGCAAGAACTACATGATGTTTGAGGAAAACAGCACGAAGACAGAACATGAACGAACACACGCAGTGTTACCTCTTAGCAGCTATTTCATATAAGACCATGGATAACTCAAGTCCAAGATATCTGATTAAAAATAACAAGAACAATTAACATAGTGTTGCTCATCATCAAAACACTTAGGGAAGACACACAAACCAACAATAGGCTCTCCCTTATATAGTCGCTGGCTGAGATCTCAACTCATCGATCGAGGAGGGACGATCACGGTGAAAGAGGATAAGAATGGATTCACATCTCTCGAAAATCGTAACAATCGTCGCCCACTAGCAGTCCACCCTAGATGCGAGCCATGTATCGTACATTGCACTGAGAGTTGGGGGGGGGGGGGGGGGGGAAGTGGCGTGGGCCCTTCGTACGACCCACCAAATCCGACTACATAGTGCCTTCCAACCGCGTCTTACGTCTCCCGCCTAATTTTGAAATTCAAACGCAATAGTGGCAGCAGACGTCAGCCAACCATGTGCCTACGGACGAGTGACAGGATGTCCGACACCTCATTCTATCTTCACCTCTGCATGTCGTCTGATAGACATCGAGCATCACTCTGCCACCAACCCAACACGTCCCCCGCTGCCCACCTCTAGACACTCTACGGCCGCCTTAGCCCTCACGTCATGAAGGACCCTGTGCCATGGTGTGGTTGGTAGAGTTTGACCGCCGCAAGCACGGTTGTGTTGATGGTAAGGTCGCCATTTAATACCCCTCGGCTCGAAGACTATAAAGGCAGGTCGCAATGGCCTCCACCAAATGCGCAATCCTAACATTTACTCCCCTCCTTTCTCTCGGCTCTCACTTGCTCTGAACTCCCTGCGGCCTCTTATGACTGTTTCTTCTATCATGTGTTGATTTAAGTATCGGAGAGTTCTCTCAGGAACATCACCTCTCGTCAAGAACTTTTCTTCCTTTGTACATGAATTACTCGGTTTCAGACGCTCGGCTTCCTTACCAAACTCTCTCTCTCCCTCTCTAGCATCATCTCCTCCACCAGTGTAAGGAAGACTCGTTTCTAGATGCACGGCTCTCAACCTCCGATGCAAAAGGAAGCCTCACAACACTCGGTCACGATGCTCAACCCATATACGAAGACTCTGCCTCACTACTGTCCAGACTCTCTTGCTCAATCCTCATCTATAAATTCAAGTGTTCTACAGCATGAGATGTCCTCCTCCACTCAAACAACAAAACAACATGAGCAGAAACCCATATCACCTTGATATCTAAAAAAAACAACTAAACGAATAGAGTTCATGTCGGCAAAGGAGAGCACACGAGCTACTAACAAAATATGAAGTTGGGGGGGGGGGGTGAATGATCAGGGGGATCGTTACGTACATCCCCCCAACGCGTGGCTGGGAGATGCGCCGGGGCCGGCTCGAGTCACTTGACCGTTTTCCCCTGCGCCGCGGGCCGGTTTAATGGCTGTCGGTAGCACCCCGCACCGCGCCCAGGCCCCACGTGAGGTCCCCGTCCCTTTTTCGACCCCTTTTCCACCCGGGGCTGGCAAGAACCTCGCGCCCTGCACGAGACCAAATCCGCCCCCCCTCAGTTTAAAAAAGCTCCGTGCGTAACGCCCTGTAGCCGCTCCGTACTCGCCCCCACCTGTCGCGTTTGCATTGGGAGCTGCCTGCCGCGCTGTAGGGCATCTTCTGAACATGTTTGAATGTCGGGGGCATTTTGGGAATGGTCGGATCCAAGGGCGGGAACGTCTCCCCGGCCGAAAACGGTTCAAATCGCGGGGGTTTGGGGGGCGGCGCGAAGGGCCACGGGCTCCGCGGTCTCTTCGCTAATCTGGACCGCTGATTTCGTAGACCTTACACGAGTTAAAAGATCATGCGTTCGGCTGGTTCCCAACGTGGCAGATGTCTACTGGTTAACTTCGAGCAGGAATCAGAAATCGCCAGATCAGTTTGTGTCCCACCCATCGATAACCCATCACGAGCCGTCCGATCAGATAACGACGAGCTTGGAGCGAATGAGGCGGGGGTTCTCGGAGGAGTCGCCTACACGTGGCGGGAGTTCGTTGGATCACTCGAGGGTCCACCTTGGGGGGGTTATTAAGAGCCGTGCGTTCCGTGGGCCCTTGTTTTGCGGTTGGGGGGCCGGCGATTGGAGTTTTGGGTGTGTTTACCTGGGCAGGGCTGGGTGAAGTTATTAATGACGGGGACAGTGCTTGCCGACAACGGAGCGGTCAATCGAGGTCGGTCGATGTCGGCCGATGAACCGGGAGAGAAAACCGGCCGAAGCTCCAACGGCAAGCATAATGTTGGGTTTTGTTACGGCTAAGTCCCGCACTTGTTTGCACTTGGATAATTACCACTGCGTTTTATGATTAGCTTAGATACCTGATGAAATACATCATACATGTTTTTCACACACTGCCCGATTGTGAATAATTACGTCGTTAGCACTTAGCAGAGGTGCGGAAGCAGCTAGAGATTAACAGATTATAGAGATATTAATTAATCCTCCACCTCTAATGGTTCTCTTGTCATGATTAAAATGTGATAGATCATCTGAAGATCCGCATCTTGTTAGATTAATTAAGAGAAAAATTGAGATTTTTTGTTTTTCTTTCATTTTAATTTTGGAGACACTTAAATAATTTTAATATCTTTCTTAAAATGTCCTTTATAATTTTTCCCTCGTAGCTTGACTTGTCATACGTCAAATGTAGATGCCATACTTTTCCTCGTATAAGGCAAATAAACAAAAACTTTCTGGTATTTCTTAACCATTCTTTGTTTCCAAAATGCCAAAATCCCAACCAAAGTGGTCGATAGTTAATCTTTTTTTATAAAGGACTTAGGCGCAAAGAGACATATCATTGCAGACGTATATACCTTCAAGTGTACGTAAATTTCAAAGGATGCTACAACGACACCACAACGTTGTCCTAGTTATAGGGGCCATCCTGTCCATCCGATTTGTGGACTCCTGAAGATCCAATAACCCGGATCGGCTTCCACACGAGAAGGATTCGATGTGAACAACTCACATGGAGACCTGTCCCCGCTCAGCAAGATCTAGTCTACGCCTCTGGATTGGTACACCTTAGTGATTTCAAACCGTGGCTGATTTCTATTGGTTGGGCGCAATGTATTGTATCACAGAGGTCCTTTCATTGGTTTAACGGTTCCCTTAACTGGGGAATAATAGTGTTCCCTTAATCCCTTTCCGCATTACCCATATAGGAATTTTTAACTCGGCCTTGAAACCATAGAATACGTTTTGTGCCCACTTCACGCTCCCCCACTCTCTCTCTCTCTCTTCCCACCTCGATCGCCCTCCACCGCAGCGCAAGAATCGCTCGGCTTCGTTGCCGCGGAAGCCACCGATCGAAACCCTAGAAATCTCTCCATTCCCGGCCGGACCGAGGGGTTCCCGCGCCGCCGGAATCCCGAGCGATGGTGGGACTTGACGCTCTGGTGGTGGCGATCTCCCGCGGGACGTCCCCCAGAGCTCGGGAATAGGAGCGCCCTTCCTGCGGATTTGGTGTCGATTCCCCGGGTTGGTCTTTCTGATCCGGGAGTCGTAGATTTCTCCTGTTTTTGATGGTTTGGATGTGTCCCGAGTTCTCTGGAATTGGGAAATGTCGGATTCGGTGTAAGCTGCAGCTGGGAGGATTCGAATTTTGCTGCATTTTTGGGGGGTTTCTCCATCATGTGCCTCGCTTTTCCGGTGTAGAATGGCTGATATTTGGCTTCTCTTGCAAAATTTTACCTCCCCTTGTTGTCCCGCTGTTGCTGGTGACGGGATTGTTGTTGGAGATCTGGCTGGCGGTTTTTCCCCTGCTCTTTTCTTTTTCCATAATTTTGTTTGCCGTTGAATTGGCTTAGTTTTTCTGTTTGGGAATTGATAGTGAATGAATGCCGTTCCTGTCTCTCTGGTGCTTGTCCCTTGGAAAGGAAACGGTGGATGGCTATCCGTTTGACCTGATTTTAATCTCACTTGGGAGCTATGGGTGCTTTAAAATCTTCTCCTTCGTGTTTTTGTCGACATTATGAATCGTTTTTTTAATAAAAATTTCTGTTTTTTATTGCAGATGATTCTTTTGTGCTGAGATGGAAGGGGGTCGAATGGTTCAGAGGAACATGGATGCTTCGGAAATTGAAGAGAATCTGTTTTCGCTCTGTGATGCCAAGGTATTCAGACTGCACCAATTGCAGGTTGACCAGAACCACGTTCTTGTTTGCAACAAACTTGGATTAATTGGTAGCCCATTCCATCCTCTTTATTGTTGTAGCTCTTACGTACATGCAATGGCAGTTTCTAAAACTATGGATGATAGAAGTTTATTCTTCGTTCATAGCCTTTTCTTTTAGTTAATACAAAATTCCAAATCTTCTTTTTTATTTAAGTTTAAGCATATATCAACAGATTAGGTCTAAACAAAAAAAAACTTCTTTGTTGGTCAATTACATTTTCTTATCACATGGTGATGTTCGTAGAATTTCTTATTGCATGATAATATTCAGTTTCCAGCAGAGAACAATCCTAATTATTCCCATTCACTTGAAAGATCGTGAAAAAAAGAAAACAATAATTTTCACAATCTTTTAAATCCTTCACGAACTCATTAGCATGTGCATAAGGATTTTTGCCTTTGGTTTCACATTTGAATAAGTGAATCGATAAAATGTTTTAATATGCTCCTACTGGAATGGTCACTTTAAAAGAATGCTCCTACTGGAATGGCCATTTATTCAGTGAGAAAAGTGGGAACTTGAGCTTCTTTTAGGGGGAGGTTGTACTTTGATGTCTGTATGTGGTGCTGAATAGCATTTGCCTTTTACTTATCATCTAGATGATTGCCCACTTACATTTTCTAGAGCACCGACCTTTATCTTTTGGCACTTTTGTGGCAGCATCATTAATTTAATCGTAATAATAAGATGATTTATTCTGATGTGCAGTTACATGGAGGGATGTGTAAGAAGCTTTCCTCAATTGTGTTCAAAGTGCTGGCAATCTTCCCGGTCATAGAAGGAGCCCGACCAAGGAGTAAATCAGGCATACAGGCTTTATGCTCTTTGCATGTAGCTCTTGACAAAGCCAAGAATCTGCTCCATCATTGCTCTGATTGCAGTAAATTTTATCTGGTAATTTTACTTTCCTTTTGAAAATTGATCTTCTTGGCACAAGGAAGACTTGATATTGTCCATTTATGACTAAACAGTCATACTTTCTTTCTGACGCCTTGTAGATGCAACTTGAAATGTAATTATTTTATTTTGTAGTTGGGTTGCTAGCTCATTGTCTTATGTTTACTTTGACCTGGTTCTTATGTTTGGATAATTAGTTCAGTCTTCAGTGTCTATCAGCAAAATTGACGATGGATAATATGGGGACGATTAGGGGTTTCAGAAAACTAGAGGCCAGAGGGAAAAGTCTACTTTTGGGAAATTTAATTTTCTCAAGGTTAGTTGTTTAAGAAAATAAATGGCTAAGGCAAACCTTTTGTTCCTTGGGTGTTAGCTAAAAAATTTTCCTACCTCGTGACCTAGGAACCTTTTTTTTTCCTTGGGTAAAAACAGCTTTTATCTTATTTCTGTAGATCTCTTTCTCCCTCTCTTATCAATGGCTGACATTTAACATTGACCAACGTACGATTTAACTTTCCTGACAACCCCTAACTATGAAAAATTATTTTTCTTGGGAATACTTTTTAGTCTGGGAAGAAAAAAAAATTCTTTTCCCAAGGAATAAAAAGTTTTAAAAAACCCCTAACACACTTATACTGAAAGTGATACTGAAAAAAACTTACTGGCTTCGTTACGTACTGGTGGGTGTACAATGTTGTGATTTACATTTTGCATCTTTCCTTCTGTAGTTCATTCAATAGGTGAAGTGTAGACAATATTCTAGAAATGCCCAGGCAAGTATTGAGACGGTCCTTTTTTATATATATATTTATTTTTATGTACATAGTTCAACAAACTATATATGCATCACACAATGAAACACCAAAATGTGATGGAGTCTAGATATAAAAAAAGGACAGAAATGTGATCACACTTGAACATTAATTCTTTATTGTCAATGATGATTTTAGAATATAAATTATTATCAATAATATATTTTTCTCAAATATAATAGAGCAATAATAGGTGCATGAAGGTGGGGGGGTGAAGAAATTAAAAAGAGCAAAGAAAGCCTACGAACATTGTAAGGGACAGCATGAAAATAGCCTAGGTGCTGGACACTGCCAGTGTTGCTGGGTGGGTACGTTAGGAACACTAGACATGGACTTCATCATGCTCATTAGGTGCATTTCATCTAGGAACACTAGACATGGACTTCATCATGTTCATTAGGTGCATTTCATCTGTTAATACATATATTAACCTCTTTTGGTAACAAATCCGATGAAAATGAAAATAGTTTAAGAGGATTTGTTGACTATTTTTTATGGCAGCATACTAATGTAATATTCTATGTGCCTGAGCGTATCTTTTCTAATATTTTTGCAACTAGTCAAAGGAACGCGCTATGCACATAATAAAAATAAAATTATACTATGTCATAAAAATGGACGTGACCAAACTTTGTCAATATATTAGTCATGTTAGTTTTTAAAGTTCAAAAATACAATTAGTTTTTAAAAGTAAAAGTATTTGAAGACGGTTGAAGAGAATGTAAACTTGATTTTTAAAGTCGACAAACTCAAAAGAATCAAACTCTTAAGTTAGGTAGATTCAGAAACTTGGAAAACATAACTATAAAATATTAGGCATAGCTCATCTATTTTGAATATTCTTTAACAACCTGGCATTTAATGACACCAAATGATACATAATTCATGATGATAAAGTTTGCATTTCCACCATACCTCTTAGGAGTACATAAAATCATTCCCATCACTGCCTTTAGAAATACAAAAAAATTAGTTCTGGTTAATATTTAAGGTCAGTGACATCCAGGAAGATAAAATGAATTAAGAATCATTCGGCTTAAGTTCTATAAATCAAACTTATAGAAGTCAGTGTGTACAATTAAGAAATATGACTACCTCCAGTGCGAATGCATAATGAGCTATAAATGGCTCAACAATTTGGAAGAGAAAAATGACTTGAAAAATTATGTAACAAATTGGAGGACACATAACTAAACCGGAGGAAAAAAACGGGACAATTCTAACTGAATCAGAGGAAAAAAATTAGATAATTTAACTAAATTGGAGGGAAAAAATCAGACAATTCTAACTGGACTGGAGGAAAAAACCGGACAATTCTAACCGATCTGGAACTAAACCGAAGGGAAAAAATCGGATAATTCTAAATGAAATGGAGGGAAAAAATCGGACAATTCTAACTGAACCGGAGGATACATAACTAAATTAGAAGAAAAAAATCGGACAATTCTAACTGAACCGGAGAAAAAAAATCGGACAATTCTAACTGAACCGGAGAAAAAAAATCGGACATTTCTAACTGAATTGGAGGAAAAAAATCGGACAATTCTTTTATAGTATACAATATAGATTTACTAATAGTTTTTTTTTGTCAATTTCAGCAAATCATTGTCTATGATGCATAATTCATGATAACTGATTTTCCTTTTCATCTTTAATTTCAGGCTATAACTGGTGAATCTGTTCTTCTAAAATTTGAGAAGGCAAGACTTGCTCTCCAGGAAAGTCTTAAGGGTGTTGAAGACATTGTGCCGCAATCTATTGGCTCCCAGGTATTTTTTGTGGAAAATATTCTATTAAGATTCATGGATGGGAGCTTTCCGGTTTGGCTTTATTTGGGTTGAATTTATGTGAGACACATGTAGAAAGTCCGAAAGTCCGAAATTACTTATTTCTGGACTCCCCATTTGTTATTGAATCGTCTCCAAAGTCCGAAAGTCCTACCTGCATCCTTCCTTCAGTGTCCAAAATCAATTTCTTCTGTTTGAATAGGTTAGATGTGGCAAATCAATGAGTTTTATGTTTTTTAAGTCTTTGGTAGAATTTTGACAGCTATAAACTCAAATTATCCACAATTTAACTGGTCTACTAGTTTTGGGAATTTTCCAAACCAATTGAATTGTTCCTTTTCTGGGAAGTTTACATTCTATTGTTTCTATTATCTAATTGTGTTCTTTCCTCATTGGAGTACTTTATTAAATAATGTTTGTGCAGATTATGGAGATTGTGAATGAACTGGAGGGGACAGTGTTCACATTGGATCGTTCAGAAAAGCAGGTTGGTGAGGAAGTGATTCAATTGCTTCAGAAGGAGAGAAAGTTTGGTAGCAACTCTAGTGACATCATTGAGCTTGAAATCTTTCACCAAGCTGCTATAAAACTAGGGATCATATCTTCACGAGCTGCTCTCACAGAAAGAAGAGCTCTCAAGAAGCTCATTGAGAGGGCCTGTGCCAAGGAGGATAAGCGAAAAGAATCAATTGTGGCATGCTTATTACACCTCATGAGGAAATACTCAAAGCTTTTCAGAAGTGAGTTTCCCGATGATACTGATTCCCAAGGATCAGCTCCATGCTCTCCCACAGTTTTGGGTACTTCTGAAGAAAACCCTGGTCCTTGTGGAAATGGTCTGGCTTTTGACGGGCAGGTATCGAAGATGAGCTCTTTTAATTTCAAGCCAACTGGTATTAGATCAGGCAGCATGCCAATCCCACCAGAGGAGCTTCGTTGTCCCATCTCCTTGCAGCTCATGTATGATCCGGTTATCATTTCATCTGGACAGACATATGAACGGGCCTGCATTGAAAAGTGGTTTAATGATGGGCATTGTACCTGCCCAAAAACACAACAGCAACTCTCTCATCTTTGTGTAACGCCAAATTATTGTGTCAAAGGTTTGATTGCAAGTTGGTGTGAACAGAATGGGCTTTCTGTTCCAGAGGGGCCTCCCGAATCTCTTGATCTCAATTATTGGAGGCTGGCTCTGTCAGAATGTGAAGCCACAGATTCAAGGTCCATGGGAAGTATTGACTCTTGCAAGCTGAAAGACGTTAAGGTGGTACCTTTAGAGGAAAATGGTACAATTGATAATCATGAAGGTGGCATGGTTGACAATCTCAATGACAGCTGTTCTCTGGAATCTGAAATAGATGAATTCCAGAGATATGAAAAATTACTGTCGGTGCTTTGTGAAGCCACGAACTTTAGAAAAAAATGCAAAGCAGTAGAGCAGATAAGGTTTCTCCTGAAGGATGATGAGGAGGCGAGGATTTATATCGGAGCCAATGGATTTGTAGAAGCCCTGGTTCACTTTCTGAGGTTGGCAATTGATGAAGCAGATGAGAAGTCTCAGGAAGTTGGGGCAATGGCTCTGTTCAATCTTGCTGTCAACAATAATAGGTACACATTCTCTCTCTCTCTCTCCATACCAGGATTCTTTGGGGTATGTAGCATTTTGTTACTACATTAGACGTAATTATTGTCGGTCTACTTCTACTATTCCTGTGTTTGCTACAGTTGGTATCATCTACAATGCACTATGTTGAAATAGTATGTCATTATTAGTCCAGTTTCAAAGCATCTGGTTATTTAATTCGATAATTATGCTACTATTTTGCTAGTTCTGCTACACTGTAATGCTCAATAAACCTTTAGGCAGTTCTTTACTTGTGTATCTCGGTGTTTCATTGTGTCACACCTTTTGCATGACAAATGCTGCCATCAACAGTGCTGACATTGGATCTCAGTGTGACTGATGTAAAGCTGATCGCTTTTGGTTGAAGTAAACTCAAAGCGTAACAAAGATGACCAGTGAATCAAAGCATGCACAAGGGGACGTGGCCTTGTCTTGTATCTATCCATGTTCTTCTATTTTGTATAATCAGCTGTCCTTTGATGTAACTACCTTACATTAGTGCCACATTTTTTGCCGCCCATCTCAGTCAATCTATCTTGATATCAGACGGTCAAGACATAGGAAGCACACAACTTCAGTTCAGTGCTCTGGGCTTGGGAGTGATGGGGTTGGGTTCAGTGCTCTGGGCTTGGGAGTGATGGGGTTGGGTTCAGCACTTCTGGCAGAAAACGAGTGGCAAAGAAGTGATAAAAGGAGTGGCACCATAGCATTCCCTATTATATCTTTTAGGTTATCTGGACGGATCGAAAAGTTAGACCACTGCCTTTAAGAGATCCATCTTTTGTAGTGCTGCCCTTACAACTATGCTAGAAAAAAAGATCCATATATACATATATTCTTCATCTGTAGGACTGAATAGAACTGGTGTACCTAATTAAATTTCATTTTGTCTTTCCTTGGTGTAACAGGAACAAGGGGACGATTCTATCTTCGGGAATCATCTCCCTACTGGAGGAGATGATCCAAAACTCTGCTTATGAAGCGGCAACAGCCCTCTACCTTAACCTCTCCTGCCTTGACGAGGCCAAGTCCATCATTGGCTCCAGCAAAGCCGTTGCCTTCTTGGTGCAGCTTTTGAGGGCGAACCACACGGGAGTGCAGTGCAAAGCTGACGCCCTCCATGCACTCTATAATCTCTCCACCCACCCACCAAACATTCCCATCCTTGTCTCAGCGGGCATTGTGGCCGGCCTTCACTCCCTAATCACCGGACCTTCTGGACCAGAAGCAAGTACCTGGATTGAGAAATCCATGGCGATTTTCATGAACTTGGGGTCGAGCAAGTCGGGGAAGAAGGAGATCACATCAACTCCCGGTCTCCTTTGTGCACTCGCGACATTATTAGACACGGGGGAGCTCGCCGAGCAAGAACAAGCAGTGGCATGCCTCTTTGCCCTCTGCAACGGGGATCAGAGATGCAGCCACCTGGTGTTACAGGAAGGTGTCATACCGGCGTTAGTGTCGCTGTCGGTGAACGGAACCCCGAGGGCAAAGGAGAAAGCCCAGAAGCTGCTCGCCCTGTTCCGGGAGCAGCGGCAACGGGAGCCCTCGCCATCGAGGCTACAGCAGCATCCCGCTGAGAGCAGTAGCGGTGGCACTAATGTTGCTCACGAGGCCAAGCCTCTGTGCAAATCGAAGTCCAAGAAACTAGGGCGGACATTGAGCTCCATGTGGAAAAGCAAGAACTTCTCCGTGTACCAGTGCTAGACATTACTTGCCTAGCCGTGTAAATCCTTTGTTTTTTTTTTCTCTTTTACCACCTCCCCCCGCCCCCCACCCACTTGTTTTCTTGTTAGATAGATTTAATTTTGTTCTTTTAACTTCTCTCTTCTACGGTGTAATTGGGCAATTTTTTCCCCACCAGAGATGTACAGGCCTTTGTTTCGGAGGTATCGTAGCTTATTAGCTTCACTGATTCTCCTCTTTGAAATCAGACAATGAACAGAAGTTCTCGCAACAGGTAAGGACTGTTCAGCCAAAAGAGAAGGTAAGTTCTTCACTGATTCCATCAACGCCCCCCCGCCCAGGCCTTGCCATCTCCGCCCTCTTCATTGGCCTCCCTCTTGACTTCTGCCTTCGTCGTCGCGTTCAACGTTGGTCTCCATTGCATCGTCCCTCCGTCGTTGGCGCGTGTCATGTTGAGTTTTGTCGGCTACGATCAAGTACATGCGAAACGTTACAGAATGGCATCGATCATGTGCATGCGATATGTTACAGAACGGCACCGCGAACCATAGTTACAACTAATTAGTCTTGAAAATAAATAAAATGACTATCATACCCCTTATAAGTCTCTATGGTTTTCTCCTTCCTCTTCGATGTCAGCTTTTATGCTTGAGGCTGCCTTCACACTTGATGTATGTGCCCCAATGCCGCTTGCTGCCTATTGTGTCCCTCTCTCTCTCTCCATCCATCCATGTTTGAACGTTAATTGCATCGATTGGAGCCATGTTAAAAAACCTAATGATTTGGTCCTATAATTGGTTGAACTAGATTGGGATTGGTTAGAACCGTTGTTTATGCTACACTTGAATTTGTATTCTTCGGAATTGGATTACACCATCTGTGGAGACAGGATTATAGAGTCTCAGAAAGAGGTAGGGAGTCAGGATACAGGCCCGAGAAAGTGTTGCATAGAGATTATCTACTATGCCGTTAAACCCTTGGGCCGTGCCTTCGAGCACTTGCTAACGCTTCTAGATGGTACTTTAGGTGTTTCTCTGTCGAGGCCTCTGGGCTCTGCCTTTGTGCTTTGAGTCTTCTAGGATGAAAGAGTAGCTAGCATGGGTTGTGGGGAGATTTCTCTTGGATGCTCATCTATGACCGATCTTCCACGTTGATGACCACCGAGGTAGAAGAGTTGGGGACTGAACTTCAACGCCTTGGCTTCCTCCCACCTGCCAGAGTCTGTTGGGCCTTCATGGGGCCGGACTTTATGCAGGCATATTGAGTCGGGGTTCTCGCCTCTGATGATACATCCTTGGCACCAACCCTAGATTGGTCTTGCACATTGTAATCGTGGCAGGCTTTGATGCCAAGGGTTTTGCTCCTCGTGCTTCGTCATCATAATGTCGCTACTTGAGGTCACAAATCTCCAAGTTGGAAGATGTAGGCTTGACAATCATCTCGTTGAACCACAGGAACATTGTTAGTCATACAAAGAGGAGGATAGGGGCAGGGCTGTTGGAACCCGACTTGGGAATCCCCAACAACAGTGTTGGTTGCCTTCCACCAATGGTAGCCTAGGCTCCGGCATTAGATTCGGGTCGACCATCCCATACTACATAGTGGGGCCTGCTCTTGTGCCCTTCACGCAATTCTTCTCAGTGCAGTTCATGCTTGCTATAGCGATGGGGGTACCGAGAAGGCCAAGGGCCAGTATAGAAAGGTGCGGACCAGATTCTGTTCCTTCATTGCCTTTCGTCAAAGTTGCCAGATTGGGAGGCTCAGACTGTAGGCCTTCAAGGCCCGCTGAATTCTCTGACTAAATATGTGGGCAGAGATCTACCACATTTTTGAGCTGCTGAATAGTAGAGGTGAAAATATTGCTGCCTGCTGCTCATGTGCTGCACTGCAGTTCTGAGATACTTGGTCTGCCATGCATTAGTTGTTGCTGCTGGATTAGCTCACATGGACTTTTAATCAAACAGTCAACAAATCCCAATGTAAGAGGGGCATGGCTTGACACCTAAAATATACAAAAGGAGGTCGAAGCAAGCTCAGGGCTCTGAAGGCCAATCAAGGGTGTGGCTGCTATGTCATCCCTGAAAGTTCTGAGAATCATAATAAAAGAGATCCACTACCCCCAACACTCTGTTCGGTTGAAGCCATCTCTGGCTAGGCCGCTGCCCAGCATGGCTATCATTCAAATAGCCAGGCTGATGAAACTATGACAAACTCCAGGCAACCATCTGCCTGCTGAAGGGGATCTTCAGACAATTCTGATTCTCACAACGAGATTCACACTACCTAGCACTTGTGCGTAAATGCAAGGTGTTAAGCAAGCCTCGGGCCCATTTAGATGAACCCCTGGCTGGCGCCGATACAACAAACAGCGGGGCCCAAGCCCAACACATGAGGAGCGCGCCGAGATGCTCTATGTTGAGCGCGCCGGGGAGCTCGTGCCGGATGCAGATTGCCATCCCTCTATAAAAGAGGTTGCCTTCGACAAGAGGAGAGAGAGGAGGACGAGGAAAAAAAGAAGAGAGAAAGCAGAAGTAGCCACTGAAAGAAAAGGGAGCCTGAGAGCCCTCTAACAGATCTAAAGAGAGAAGGGAGTTTCAGGAGCTCGGAGGAGAGATTCAAGGTGGGATCGGTTCTAAGATACCCTGAGGGGCTATATTATCCCACATCCTCGTCTTTTATTTGAGTTTAGCTCTTCTTTTCGTTTACGTTCTTCCGCTCTACGCCTGAGCGATGTGTTTTCGATGATATCTAATGTTAGCACAGCCCGGTTGTAAAAAGGGCGTCATCTGTATTCAGATCTTCGTAGTCTGCTTTTCCTTTATTTTTGCTGTGCCGAATGTATGAGCCATTTGCAGTGAAATAAAATATCAAGAGCGAAGTTATCTTCCCCTTCTCTATTCTTTCAGAGCCTGATGTATTCGATAGCTACTGCAAACGAAGTAGATCCTATCGTATATCCGTCTTCCAGATTTGCTGAACATGTTTCTACCGTATTTCTTTCCAACCTCACAACCACATTGAGAGCCTGAGACAGTTCATCTCATGGCTTCTTATCTGTGAAATGAAGAGGGATAGGCTCGAATCAGAACTCCCGAGGCTCCGTCTGTGATCCTGTTCCCAGTGAGGCTCCAGAGGGAAAGCCATCTTCTCCTCAGATGATCCTTTCCAGAACCATCCCCTATGTTCGCCCTAAACCATGAATGAAACCCTATTGAAACTCCACACGAAACTCCCCAAAACCTTGTGTAAAACACCTCAAAGCCCTTGAATAAAATCCCCTTCAAAACCCTCGAAGAGCTCTCTGAAACCTTCAGCTCCTAACCCCTCTGAAACCCTGATCTTGAAAGCCCCCCGGCGCCACCCTCTCTCGGCGCGAGTCTCGCACCGAGTACCTCCCGCGCCGGTTGAAACCTTCTCCACCGCGTCGAGACTGTTCTCCTTGTCGCGCCGAGGCCTATATACCCTTCGTGCCGAAGTCAGCCATGCCGATAGTCTCGTGCCGATACCCTCAACAGCTTTGGGCCTCATGATCCCTGTTCACAAGACCCTATCACTCTGAGGAGAAACAATATCCTTCACTCAACCCTCATGGGAGCTAAATCGATGGGGTTAACCCCCCTATATTCCGCAACCTCGTTGGCCCGTGGAGTTCTGTCACTGCATGTTCTCCGTTGGCTGTCTAGGGGATATCAATAAATCCCACGATAAGTGGACACTATCCCATCGGATTGTGGTCCTTTTGGATCTCGAGCTACGCTCATTTCTCCTTTGACTTCCATCCCGGCATTCCGTGGGTGGATGACCTATACTCTCCTTTTGGCACAGTCCAAAATAAGGGGAGATGGTGCCAAAATTCATTTACGATCATTGATTTATCGCCTCGTGTGATGTTTTTTCTCGCTAAATCTATGAATTTGCCCCCGACCGTGCGGCAGAGACCTGAGGCAAGCTATCTCATGGTCCTTTGCCCACTATAATAGGGGAACATAATCATTACAGTCATATGGTCTCCCTAGACCCTCTATGGATGAGTCTACCCTCACTTTCCACCTTACCTATATACCACCATGGACAAGTCCGTGAAATTCCTACTGAACATAGGAGGGTTCCCCTCAATCTCATAAAGCCTTCAAATATCTGAAACCTAAAGAAACCCCATATAACCTTCCGGCGTAGCCCTCTCTCGGCGCCAGTTCCGCGCCGGGTGAGGGACGCGCCGAGATGATAGTCGCGCCGACCACATACACGCTGATGCCCCCTTTTGGTGCTCACTGTCGCGCCGGTTTGCCTTCGCGCCAAGACCCCATCTGCGCCGGTTCATCTCAGTACCAGCTACCGTTCAAACATCCAATTTCCCAGCAGCCTTAATAGGCCCTGAATCCAGTCTAAACCCGATGTCCTAATCTTGTTAACCTTCATGCTAACCTTTATCGTATTATGGGGAATTATGGTTCTTCATCCAAGTCTAAGGGAGCTAAATTAATGGGGTTTTACCTTACATTATACCATTTGACCGTCAGGTTTTCTTTTAACCATGTTGGCTCTTGGAGTCATGCCACTGCATGTCCTCCAATGGTCTTTAAAGGGAATATCAACAAACACCATGACAGTGGACATTGTCCCGTCACGTTTAGATCATTCTGGATTTCGGGCTTCGCCCACCTTTCCTTTGGCTTCCACCCCGACATTCCGTGGGTGGATGACCTATGTCCCCACTTGGCATAAACCAAGATAAGGGGACATGCTGCCGGATTTATGCCATACTTTTTTTATCACGTCTCGCGTCGCATGGTTATTTATGTATATTTCGCATCCTGCTAGCAAAGTTAGCATCATAGTCTTATCTTGTTTTGCCCTCAAGGCATCCTTTCTTGGCAATTAATCAAGGGTTGTCCTCTACCTTAGAGGATGTAATTAACGCCATAACCTTTATGGTATGACGGACTCCGGTTGTGGAGATTGATTTTTTATCCTTTTTATTTATTTATATTTGCTTGTTTATTTGGTTCATTAATTAGGCGTGCCAGTCACTGTCGTGACAATTTTTTGTGCGCTCGATCTGACTCAGTCAGTTGATTGTGATATTCGTGTTGGGACCCGGAGTCCGTCATACCATAGATGTTATGACGTTAATTACGTCCTCTAAGGTAGAGGACAGCCCTTGATTAATTGTCAAGAAAGGATGCCTTGAGGGCAAAACAAGATAAGACTATGATGCTAACTTTGCTAGCAGTATGCGAAATATACATAAATAACCATGCGACGCGAGACGTGATAAAAAAAGTATGGCATAAATCCGGTAGCATGTCCCCTTATCTTGGTTTATGTCAAGTGGGGACATAGGTCATCCACCCACGGAATGCCGGGGTGGAAGCCAAATGAAAGGTGGGCGTAGCCCGAAATCTAGAAGGATCTAAACGTGACGGGACAATGTCCACTGTCATGGTGTTTGTTGATATTCCCTTTAAAGATCATTGGAGGACATACAATGGCAGGACTCCAAGAGCCAGCAGGGTTAAAAGAAAACCTGGCGGTCAAATGATATAATGTAGGGTAAAACTCCATTAATTTAGCTCCCTTAGACATGGATGAAGAACCATGATTCCCCATAATACGATAAAGGTTAGCATGAAGGTTAACAAGATTGGGACATCGGGTTTAGACTGGATTCAGGGCCTATTAAGGCTGCTGGGAAATTGGATGTTTGAACGGTAGCTGGTGCTGAGATGAACCGGTGCAGATGGGGTCCCGGCGCGAAGGCAAACCGGAGCGACAGTGAGCACCAAAAGGGGGCATCAGCGTGTATGTGGTCGGCGCGACTATCATCTTGGCGCGTCCCTCACCCGGCGTGGAACTGGCGCCAAGAGAGGGCTGCACCGGGAGGTTATATGGGGTTTCTTTAGGTTTCAGATATTTGAAGGCTTTATGAGATTGAGGGGAACCCTCCTATGTTCAGTAGGAATTTCACGGACTTGTCCATGGTGGTATTTAGGTAAGGTGGAAAGTGAGGGTAGACTCATCCATAGAGGGTCTAGGGAGACCATATGACTGTAAATATTATGTTCTCCTATTACAGTGGGCAAAGGACCATGAGATAGCTTGCCTCGGGTCTCTGCCGCACGGCCGGGGGCAAATTCATAGATTTAGCGAGAAAAAATATCACACGAGACGATAAATCAAAGATCGTAAATGAATTTTGGCAGCATCTCCCCTTATTTTGGATTGTGTCAAAAGGAGAGTATAGGTCATCCACCCACGGAATGCCGGGATGGAAGCCAAAGGAGAAATGGGCATAGCCCGAGATCCAAAAGGACCACAATCCGATGGGACAGTGTCCACTTATCGTGGGATTTATTGATATCCCCTAGACAGCCAACAGAGAACATGCAGTGGCAGAACTCCACGGGCCAACGGGGTTGCGGAATGTAGGGGGGTTAACCCCATCGATTTAGCTCCCATGAGGGTTGAGTGAAGGATACTGTTTCTCCTCAGAGTGATAGGGTCTTGTGAACAAGGATCATAAGGCCCAAAGCTGTTGAGGGTATCGACACGAGGCTATCGGCATGGCTGACTTCGGCACGAAGGGTATATAGGCCTCGGCACGACAAGGAGAACAGTCTCGGCGCGGTGGAGAAGGTTTCAACCGGCGCGGGAGGTACTCGGCGCGAGACTCGCGCCGAGAGAGGGTGGCGCCGGGGGGCTTTCAGGATCAGGGTTTCAGAGGGGTTAGGAGCTGAAGGTTTCAGAGAGCTCTTTGAGGGTTTTGAAGGGGGTTTTATTCAAGGGCTTTGAGGTGTTTTACCCAAGGTTTTGGGGAGTTTCGTGTGGGGTTTCAAAAGGGTTTCATTCATGGTTTAGGGCGAACATGGGGGATGGTTCTGGAAAGGATCATCTGAGGAGAAGATGGCTTTCCCTCTGGAGCGTCACTGGGAACAGGATCACATACGGAGCCTCGGGAGTTCTGATTCGAGCCTATCCCTCTTCATTTCACAGATGAGAAGCCATGAGATGAACTGTCTCAGGCTCTCAATGTGGTTGTGAGGTTGGAAAGAAATACGGTAGAAACGCATTCAGCAGATCTGGACGACGGATATACGATAGGATATACTTCGTTTGCAGTAGCTATCGAATACATCAGGCTCTGAAAGAATAGAGAAGGGGAAGATAACTTCGCTCTTGATATTTTATTTCACTGCAAATGGCTCATACATTCGGCACAGCAAAAATAAAGGAAAAGTATACTACGAAGATCTGAATACAGATGACGCCCTTTTTACAACCGGGTTGTGCTAACATTAGATATCAAGGAAAACACATCGCTCAGGCGTAGAGCGGAAGAACAGAAACGAAAAGAAGAGCTAAACTCAAATAAAAGACGAGGATGGTGGAGAATATAGTCCCTCAGGACATCTTGGAACCGATCCCACCTTGAATCTCTCCTCCGAGCTCCTGAAACTCCCTTCTCTCTTTAGATCTCTTAGAGGGCTCTCAGGCTCCCTTTTCTTTCAATGACTACTTCTACTTTCTCTCTTCTTTTTTTCCTCGTCCTCCTCTATCTCCTCTTGTCGAAGGCAGCTTCTTTTATAGAGGGATGGCAATCTGCATCCGACACGAGCTCCCCGGTGCGCTCAACATAGAGCATCTCGGCGCGCTCCTCATGTGTTGGGCTTGGGCCCAACTGTTTGTTGTATCGGCGCCAGCCAAGGGTTCATCTAAAAGGGCCCGAGGCTTGCTTAACACCTTGCATTTACGCACAAGTGCTAGGTAGTGTGAATCCCGTTGTGAGAATCAGAATTGTCTGAAGATCCTCTTCAGCAGGCAGATGGTTGCTTGGAGTTTGTCATAGTTTCATCAGCCTGACTATTTGAATTATAGCCATGCTGGGCAGCGGCCTAGCCAGAGATGGCTTCAACCGAACAGAGTGTTGGGGGTAGTGGATCTCTTTTATTCTGATTCTCAGAACTTCTAGGGACGACACAGCAGCCACACCCTTGATTGGCCTTCAGAGCCCTAAGCTTGCTTCGACCTCCTTTTGTAAATTTTAGGTGTCAACAGGCGCGTGAGAGTATCTCACCGGGCTTCTTAGCTGGTTCGTCCAGAGCAGCTATCGCCTTGAGAGTACCTTACCAAGCTTCAATAAATTCTCACTGAGATTGAGGTTTCACGAGAGAACCCTCCGATGCTTAAGTCATTGCACGGGCATAAGAGAGCTAGAAGAGTTCTCTTGAGAATGGAAAGGCGAGGGTCTACCATAGCACCCTGGTAGATAGGGGAAGAACAAGGGATTATTTCCGGAGTAGCTTTTCCTTGTGGTGACCTTGCCGGAGAGAGAGAGAGAGAGAGAGAGAGAGAGAGAGAGAGATGTGTAAGGCTCGACATTTTTTGCCTTCTGTTGCCTTACATTAATTTTTTGGCGTCTTTGGAAGGGGTCGCTAAAGCCTCCTATTTATAGATGGAAGTGGGTGAAGGAGTCTTGGACAATGAGTTGTGTGCTCTCGAAAAGACTGTATAGAGTGGTGCACCGGTCAGAGCAGTGGGAGTCTCAGGATGTAGCACAGATCACTGCATCGCGGATATGGTGACGTTGACCCTTGATGATTGCAGTTTTGAAATCTCAGAGACCCAGTGAAATCTAAATTTAGGCAGAAACTACCAGTGGTACCAATCACGTCAAGGACTATTATCGTTCGGCCAATTCCTATGTTGAATTAACCATTAGTAACATAATAAAAAATATAAATTATTACTTTAAAGGTCAAATCACCCTAAATTGACCTCTGCTGGCCCTTTCAAGTTAAAAAACCCTAACACAATTACTATTAATATATATTTAGAATTTTAGGAATAAAACTAGCTCAAAATTATTTTTAAAAAATATTTTTTTACATTTTATATTCCTGTGCACATACATGCACAACGGCACAAACACTGTCTTGTAAAGAAAGAACAACATACAATAAAGCAATCAAACAAAAGATACAATGATGAAGGTGTAAAGAATAAGAAGATGAAGTGCAAATTTAGAGCAGGAGCAGAGAATTCCCCAAGTCGATGTAGTGGATGATGGCGCAAGAGGGATCTTATTGGCGATTGAGAACTCCTTGGACACACCACTAGAAGCCTTGGGTTAATCCAAGTTTTTGCAGTTATTCAACGGTCGTAGAATCGCTAAGGGTCACTTTGATAACGGGGCGGGTCTCACCCCTAACTCATCCCGAATGATTTATTCCACATGTTTAGTTTGAGTGAAAAAATTCAAGTTTATCCCTAACCGACCTCAATTAAGATAAACATAGTCAAATCAAGATTAAGTCACCTCACCCCGGATAATTCACCATAATTCGGCTTACCCTTTTATCAAAGTAACCCTAAAATCATAGTTTACATGGGGAACAATCTCGTGTAAAAATCTGGGCTCAAGTAGGAATGAAATCAGTCAAGTATAACAGGCGTATTTCAAAGAGATCACGCCCGGTGTTGAGGGCGATGTCAACCCCACACTGTGACACTCTATGCACTGGAAACATGATTTATTGCATCGGTGTAACTTATACCGAGTCGACCATATCATATCATATCTAAGTCGGATCAAGATGGTTGACTTAATTTGAGATGGTCTGAATCTATTCGCACCATGCCTAAGTTTATACGAGTCATATTATATCATATTGTATCTGGACTCGATCGAGTCGATATTAATCGTTGACACAGTGAACCTCGACCGGAAATAGATGTTTTGCTGATACTAGTATTGACATCGAACTGTAGCATTGCCTTCTCAGTTTGCCACGTTAGATCAGGGTGTTGACACCCTGCTTCAACATCATTTTTTATGTCAACTTGGACAAAGCATCTCTCATTCTAGGGACCTTCCACCTTGTAGTTCTTGGGCTCGTACGAAAGATCTTCACATATTCTACAATTGCTGAGGAATATGACATCAAGTGCAAGCATTTAGCCACAAAAAACAACAATTAATAAGGCTATGACTATGTTTACACATCCATGGAAACCTTTGCTTTCACTGTGCTCGTACTTTGAGAAATTATAATAGCGCATGGATTTACCTTGGTTATCATCAAGATCAGTGGGAGATCTCAACATCTAGCGTTGGAATTCAAAACAATTTTCTATGGGTGACCCTTTTTTGTACAATTTTTTATAGGTGCCAAAAAATAAAATCGGTCGTTAGTTTTCCTCTTAAAAGTTATTACATGGGCTATTTTTTCTTTCCAAGCATGTTTCTTTTACCCACCCTCTTCTTCCAGCTCTTTTTCTAAATTTAAATCAAAGCAAAATCATATCGTTTAAAAGCTGACTTGGGTCATTCCGTTATCTTACTTCAATGGTTGTTTTTTAAATAAAATCTTATTTTTTTTCAATAGACCCAAGTCAGTTAGGTTAGAATAATCCTGCCCCTCAATTAAAATATTACTGATTGTTCTCGAGGAGGAGAATATTTGCCAAGCTCAGTGCGGCCAAATAACGCCAGGTCCGTTATGGCCTGGATGATCGAACCCGTGACGAATCACCCCCCGATTTTTGACTCATTCAGTGTGGCCCAATTGAGGCCTAAGGAAACTCCGTCAGTCCACGGGCAGAATTATTACGCGCATACGATTCGGACGTCGCAGAACTCGCTAACGGACGAACGTCGTCACCACCATCACATGACTTTCTCCGCCGTGGATCAAGTTACATCCACGCCGTCGAGATTCCAGCCACGAAGCATCCCTTTCGAGAATGGGAAAGCATGCAATGGGCAACCCCCACGATTAAGGAGATGTGTTATTCCGCTATCTACGTCATTTTCCAGTCAGAGAACGGCCAACGTCACCGCTGCGTCCTGTATAAATAGGTTCCTAGTGGGACCTAGAAGGAGAGGAGAAAGGGGAGAAATGAGGATACACACAGTCTGTAGCGACCCGAGATCCGGATACCGGGAAGGCCCGATACCATTCGAATCCTGGCCCGCCGCCCACGAGCCGGGAGGGCTCGGAAGAGCTAAAAGGAGTGTGAAGGTACAAAGAAATAGGAAATAAGACAGGATAAATCAACAATTAACAGAAATAAATAAACAACTATAACAGCCGGGTCCAGTCCAACAGAAAGTATAGTCTAAGGCAGAGAATGTACCCAACACCGAGTGAACACTCGGCTCGGCGAGCTGGCGACTAAGAACCTGCACGCAACGCCCTCGAACTCCGAGGAAGAACCACCGCACCTGGAACCCAAGTGTGAGCCTCCTGTCACTGGCTCAGTAGGGGTCCCGTGGAACCCCAACTGAAAACAACGACTGCACGGAAAGCAGCAACTACAGCAAGAACAACATTAACAACAGGAACAGTAAACCGGTGGCCAGTAAAAACTCGGCACTACAACTACTCCTACCGAAACGGAACTCAACACCCCGATCCCATAGTCGGAGGACCACCAAACAACGAACCGCCCTAGTCACACTACTAGGAAAACACCACGACACCTCTGTCGTGAAGGCATGTCCTCACAGATAAAGGCCCACCGAAACCACGCAGTATGGAAACACCGTCACGACCTCGCCGCCGTGAACTCTACGCCGTCTAGGGAGAAGCCCTCAGTGACGCTCACGGAAACCCTAGACCTCGACTCCGGGAGAACGCCCGAAACTACACACGAAACCACGTCTCGCAGACGTGAAACGGTACTCAACTCACGAGAAAACTCACGTCGCGTGACGGGAGCACTGCCCACCAGAAGCAAGGCTGGATGCGTACACTGACGACTTAGTCCACAGCCTCAGGTGTCCCGCTATCATGCCCCAGGCGGAGACTGAGACACCGTACTAGTAACCAAGAACACAAAATAAGGACTAGCTTGTTGTGACCCCTCTGTGTTGATAATGTTGACAATAAGTTTTACTTCATTGGCAACAGCTTGTTTTGATTGATTGTCAACTGTTATTGATTGGCAACTGTTCTTATATTGATGAAACTGTTTTTATCAGGTTGTCTGTGTATATAATGCAGTCAGAGCCTTTAGATTGTTATGCACACACTCACAGGTCTACATTGCATTGCAGCATGAACACAGAGTCCATACATTTCATTGTATAGTCTGGACAGGTGTGGGTCGACCCCCTTGTTCACATGGGTCGACTCCTCAGATTAGCATAGTCTATACACTGTCTGTCTGTCTTGTGTCTCATGCAGCGTCTTAGGCATTTTGTTAAAGTTTATACAGTGCAGCTCACACGAACACTCAAATCCATACATCGTGAAGTCTGCACATTGTGGCACCCAATGTCTATACATTGCTCATTCGTTCATTCAACATTGTCAAGTCTCTACATTGGTCGGTGCCAAGTCTGTACAGTGAGCGTCTCATTGGTGAAGTCTGTACACTCACCAGTTGAACTTCAAAGTCCATACATTGGACTGTAGCTTGCATGAAGCTAAGCCCATACATCGCTCAAGTCTGTACAGAGTCCAGCGTCTTAGTTAGCGTCTTATGTATTTGGGTAAAGTCTGTACATCGGTCTTTCGGCAAGTCTGAACATCGTCCGTCTTTGTTAGCGTCTCAGGCATTGGGCAAAGTCTATACATCGCCTGTTGATTACAAAGTCTGTACAGAGTCCAGCGTCTTAGTTAGCGTCTCATGCATTTGGGCAAAGTCTGTACATCGGTCTTTCAGCAAGTCTGAACATCGTCCGTCTTTGTTAGCGACTCAGGCATTGTGCAAAGTCTATACATCGCCTGTTGATTACAAAGTCTGTACAGAGTCCAGCGTCTCATTCAGCGTCTCATTGCATGGGCTAAGTCTGTACAGCATTCAGTGTCTAGAGTTTCATGAAGTCTATACATCAGACTGTTACAGCAAGTCTGTACATTGTCCGTCTCAGTTAGCGTCTTATACTTTGGGGCGCAGTCTATACATTGATCATTACCTACGTTCTAAACTAAACCGAGCAAGTTTATACATTCCACTTTCGTTTTACCTACGCTCAGTTCAGTAAGTCTGTACATCGCCTAGTTGGCAAGTCCATACTTTGCAAGTCTGTATAGCGCTTCTGTGTTCAAGTCCATACAGCCTTTCATTCGTGAAGTCTATACAACGGCTGTTTAATGATCTTCTAAGTATGTACATCGCATAAAGCCTATGCATTGAACCAGTCTACATCATGCATCTGTCATGAAGTCTATACATCGTATGTCTTCATTAGAGTCTGTACATTGCACTCACGTTTCACTAGTCTATACATTCTGTACGTCTCTACAATTCTATACAGAGCTCTTCGCTTAACCTGATAATCCGATGCTCTGTCTGACAGGGATTTACTACTGAGATTGCTGGCATGACTCGTGATCCCAGGAGGACGAGGTGACCAGATACTACCACGTGGATGGAAGCACCTCGAATCTGGAGAATTCCTTGGGCGGGAAAACGTGGAAGCCACGCGCCCTTATCCATCTGCTGCCAATATATATAGTAGTCTTCATCTTATGTTGAAGATTGATCGAAGAGTGGCAAGTCTATACAGTGAGAAAAACCAGAGGCAGCAGAGAGCCACCGAGATCCAGAGAGAAGAAAAGCAGAGAAGAAGAAAGTGAGAAGAGATGAGTTGAGAGAGTTATATGAGAGCTTGTGAATCAGTCTCTTGGTCCAGGTACCAGAGCTTATATTGCTTAACTTTGAGCTACAGTCGTTTTGGTTTTCTTCCATTCGATTGTTTTTTTCTTGCTTTTCAGTCTTTGTTATTTTCCTTTGAAAACTCTTGTTCGATCAAGCTGTTAGTCAGCGGTTTCAAGCTGTGAGGCAGCGGGTTGCAGAGGTGTTACCTCTGGTCGGCTAAGCTGTAGTGCCCAGCAGAGCAAGCTGTGAAGCTCAGCGGTTGCAGAGGGTGTTAAGCTGTAGTGCCCAGCAGAGCAAGCTGTGAAGCTCAGCTGTTGCAGAGGGTGTTCCTCTGGTCGGGATAAGCTGTAAGCCCCAGCCTTTGTTGGCAAGCTGTAGTGCCCATCAGATTGAACCTGTGTATCAGCAGTAATCCACATTCGAGTTGAATGTGGGGTGGACGTAGGTCGGATTGACCGAACCACCTAAAAGTCTTTGTGCCTCTCGTGTGTTTGATTGTCTATTTAGCAGATCTTGTTTCCATCATCCGGTGCTTTGACTATGGTTGTCCAGTGTTCTTTTAATTCCACATTTGAATCTAGGCATAATCTTTAATTAGCCAGTTGATCTATTCACCCCCCCCCCCTCTAGATCCACATTCTGTGGTAAAAGAGCCTTCCATCTAACTTCAACATTTGGTATCAGAGCTAGACTCTTCTACAGGGACTTACCGCCCGAAGAGGATAAGCACAGATGGACGGAAGAGGGATGATAGCTGAAGGACAATCCACATCCAAGCCCCCGTACTTCGATGGATCCAACTACGCATACTGGAAGCACCGTATGCTGGTATTCTTGAAGGCTAAAGATTATGAAATCTGGAAGGTGGTTAGCAAGGGACCTTTCGAGCTGTCCCCTAATGAAGATGTATGGACCAAGGAGGAAATAAGAAGGTCCACGCTCAACTGGAGTGCAATCAATGCAATCTAGTGTTCTCTGCATCCCACCGAGTTCTCACGAATATCTGCCTACTCCTCAGTAAATGAAATGTGGGATGCACTTGAAGTCATCTACAAGGGGACTTTACAAGTCAGAGAGACCAAGACTAATCTACTGGTTTCAGAATACGAGGCCTTCAAGATGAAGCCTAATGAGACAATCAAAGAAATGTATGCTCAGTTGACTATTATCACAAATGGTCTCAGAGGTTTCGGGAAGAAGTATTCTGAGTATGATATAGTCAGGAAGATCTTGCGATCCTTGACTCCAATTTGGCACACCAAGGCCACTGTTATGGAAGAGTCAAGAGATTTGCACAATACAAGGGCAGATGAGCTTATCGGATCTCTAATGGCATATGAGATGAATCTGCCGAAGATAGAGGAGGCTGACAGAAAGAGGAAGCCAATAGCTCTGAAGGCTAGTGCTAGTAAATCCAGTCGATCCAGCCCCAACGGATCATCAACTGAAGAGAGCTTGTTTGAAGAAGAAATGGCAAATGATGATATGGCTATGATTACTAGGGAATTCCGGCGTTTTCTGAAGAAAGAAGGAAGAAGATTCAGCCGAAGAAATCCCAGTGGTGGCCGCCGAGACACAAGGTACAAATCAAACCCTGTAAAGAAAGCTGAGACTAATGTTTGCTATCAATGCAGGAAGGCTGGTCACTTTAAAGCTGAATGTCCGACAAATCAGAACCTCAAGGACAAGTCCAAGAAAAAGAACACAAGAGGGAAAGCTATGGTGAGTACCTGGAGTGATGAGGACGAGGGATCTTTGAGCAACACTTCGGATAGTGAAGTTGAAGCTGAGAAGCCAATCTGTCTCATGGCAACCAGCTCAGAAGATAGAGAGGAAGAATCTGATGAGGTATCCTCTCGCTTTGAAAACTTTACTATTACTGATTGGATGGTTGCTTATGATGAACTTGCTGATAGAGTAGATGAGGTCAGAAAAGAGAATAGGCATCTACGAAGAAAAGTTAACATCATGCAAAATGATACTTCATTGTCTGATAAAATTGCATGCTTAGAGAATGAGAACAGTAAGCTGAAACTCACATGTTCTGAATTTGAAGAAATCAATAAAGAACTGAAAATCTCTAAGGAAGAAAATGTGAGATTAGACAATGAAATTGATGCATGGAAATTGAAAATCCAGAATTATGAAAGAGAGATAAAAATTACTTCTGAAAAATATGAAGCTGTCCTCAATGTGAACAATGAATTGAAAAAATCTATTGATGAAATTCAAAAAGACAATGAGGATAAGTTGAAAACTATTGAGAAAATGACCCAAGGATCTGAAAATTTAGATGCACTATTAGGGTCAAAGGTTAATTTCAGGAGAGAGGGCCTAGGATTTAACTCTAGTGCAACTAAGAGCTTTGGAATGAAAATTATTTCCTTCGTTGCACAAAAGGAGAGAGGACCTCTGATTAATATGAATCCTAATAATGCTGTGAAAACAAATGTGAATCTGAAAAAGCCCAATGCAGAGGAGAAGGGCAAACAGAAAGTTGGTAAGCCTAGTAGAATTGGCACTTCCAAATCTAGCTCTAGTGCTCAACCCAAGGTTAGGGGTCAGCCTGCTCAAGTTAACAAACTCTATGTCAATGCCAAAAAGTCTTCACCACCATCATCACAGAAAAAGACCCAACAAAAACCTATGAACAGGTCAGCAGGGTCAAGGGTGCAGGGAAGACAAAATGTTTTCAGGAGTCAGCTCAACAAATTCAGTCCACCTAGAGTTCAGTCCTACTACCCCACACAGCCAATCTATCCTAATGGGTTTGGGTGGACTAGAACTCAAGGGATGCATACAGGGTACATTCATCAACCTACACAATTTTACAGACCCTATGTCAGAAATTGGGGTAATGGGTATGGTAGTCGAACAACCAGGAACTTCCAATCTTTTAGTCAACTCAAATATTACCATGACCAAAACTTTATGAATGCAACCTGGCCGAAGCATTGGCACAACAACAATAATTCTGTGAATAACTCTGTTGGTGCAAATAAAAAGAAAATCAAGAAAAATAAGAAAAGGCAAAATAAAAAGAAATCTGGAAAATCCACTGAACAGAACTGCTTCAAACAAATGTGGATTCCTAAAAATCTGCTTTCTTGTTTTAACTGCTTTTCATCTTCTCTGGAGCCCAATCAGTCTTGGGTTCCAAACTCGTTGCCCTAATTGTGTGTGCAGGTATGCCTGGCAGCCAAGAGCAACTTGTGGTACTTGGACAGTGGCTGCTCCAGGCATATGACAGGAGATAAGGCCAAGTTCTGCATGCTGACTGAAAAGCTAGGAGGCCTTGTCACCTTTGGAAGCAACACAAAGGGTAGGATCATTGGATCAGGTAAGGTAGGTAAGTGTTCTACCTGCTGCATTGATGATGTTATGCTGGTTGAAGGGTTAGCTTATAATTTACTTAGTATCAGCCAGTTGTGTGATAAAGGACATAAAGTCTTATTTGATTCTCAATGCTGCACGGTTTTTGAACCTGATTCTGAAATTGTCAAATTTTCTGGAAAAAGAATAAATAACACATACATGATAGATTTAGATGATATTCAGCATTCTAACATGTCTTACTGCCAGTAGAGAAGATTTAGTATTTTTATGGCATCGTAGGTTAGGCCATGCGAGTTATACTATTTTGCATAAACTAAACAAGCATAGCATGGTTAGAGGACTCCCTGAAGTCTCTTTTAAAAAGGACAATAAATTTTGTAATGCATGCATTCAGTCCAAGTTGACTAGAAAATCATTCAAATCTAGGACATAAAACCTATCCACTAAACCTTATGAACTGATACACATGGACCTATTTGGGCCAACCAGGTCTGTTAGTTTATCAGGGAAGAGGTATGGGTTTGTCTTAGTAGATGATTTTTCTAGGTATACTTAGGATATTTTTTCTGTCACATAAGAATGATACATTCTCAGAATTTCAGGAGTTCTGTATAAGAATAAATCAGAAAATTGAAAATATTTTGACTGATCATGGAGGTGAGTTTGAAAACTCACACTTTGAAGAATTTTGCAGGTCAAGTGGGATTCATCATAAGTTCTCCTCACCCAGGACACCTGAGCAGAATGGTGTTGTCGAGAGGAGGAATAGAACTCTAGTGGAAATGGGCCGAACTCTCTTAGTTGAAGGTCAATTGCCAAGAAAATTCTGGGCTGAAGCAGTCAACACGGCCTGTTATGTAATTAACAGGGCAATGGTAAGACCTTTCACTCAGAAAATCCCTTATGAGATTTTGAGAGGTAAGAAACCTTCAATCGCCCACTTCAAGTCTTTGGTTGTAAATGTTTTATACATATAAATGACAAGAGGGACCTTGATAAATTTGAGCCAAAAGGTGAACCAGGAATCTTCCTCGGTTATTCTGAAAACACCCGGGCTTATAGAGTGTTCAATTTAAACTCAAAAATTGTTGAAGAATCTCCACACATTATCTTTGATGAAACCTTGATGGAAACTAACCATGGTTATTGCAGGAATGAAGATGGGAACATTTTGAAAGATGAAAATTCTGCAGACTAGTCTGATGGTGAGGAAGAGAAAGAAGAGCAAAATGAAGAAGAACCTGAAGTTCAGGGGGAGGTAAGTGAAATTCCTGAAACTCAGAGTGTTAATATCAGATATCTTAAAGATCACCCTGTGAATAATGTTATTGGTAATCTGAATGATCCCCCTAGGACCAGAGGTTACTTTAGAATTCAGGATGAATTAAATACATATGCTTTTGTCTCTCAAATTGAACCCAAGTCCATTGACTGTGCCCTCAAGGATGTGCATTGGATTAATGCCATGCATGAGGAGCTTAATCAGTTCGACAGGAATAAGGTGTGGCACTTGGTCCCACCTCCTGATCATGGAACCGTCATAGGGACAAAGTGGGTATTCAGGAATAAATGATGAATTAGGGAATATTGTTAAAAATAAAGTCAGACTTGTTGCTCAGGGGTATAACCAGGAGTTTGGTATTGACTTTGAAGAGTCATTTGCCCCTGTAGACAGATTAGAAGCTGTTAGGATTTTATTGACTTATGCATGCTCCCTAGGAATAATCATCCAGCAGATGGATGTAAAATCTGCATTCTTGAATGGGGAAATTAGTGAGGAGGTCTATGTAAGACAGCCCCCTAGGTTTGAATGTCTAGATTTCCCTAATCATGTTTACAAATTAAATAAAGCTCTCTATGGTCTTAAGCAAGCTCCCAGAGCTTGGTATGACAGGTTGAGCAAGTTCCTTACTGATCAAAATTTCACTAGAGGAGTAGTTGATCAGACCTTGTTTACAAAGGTGAGTCATTCTGACATTCTTATTGTACAAATTTATGTGGATGGCATTATATTTGGGTCAACTAACCCCAAATTATGTGAGGAATTTTCTAAAACAATGACTAATGAGTTTGAAATGAGCCCAATGGGTGAGCTCAAATTGTTTCTTGGACTGCAGGTTACACAAACAAAGGATGGAATGTTTATCACTCAGTCCAAGTACACAAGGGATCTACTCAAGAAATATAAGATGGATAACCTTGATGAGATAGTTTCTCCAATGGGCACCTCTACAAGCTTGGATGAAGACACTAAAGGTAACCCATTTGACCAGAAGTTATACAGAGGTATGTTCGGATCCCTTCTCTACTTAACAGCATCTAGGCCTGATATTCAATTTGCTGTAGGATTATGTGCTAGGTTTCAGGCCAGTCCTAAAGAAACTCATTTTAAAGCGGTGAAAAGGATTTTTAGATATCTACTAGGCACCCAAGAGCTAGGATTATGGTATCCTGCTAGGTGTGAGTTAGAGCTTCTAGCTTACACTGATGTTGATTATGTTGGGTGTCGAGTAGATTGAAAAAGCACTAGTGGCTATTGTCAATTCCTTGCTAAAAATCATGTTCATCATTCTAGGACCAAGCACATAGAAATAAAACACCACTTTTTTATAGATGCGGTGAATAAAAAGGAAATTGAACTGAATTTCATTGAAACAGACAAACAAATTGCTGATATTTTTACTAAGCCACTTGGAAATGAAAAGTTTAGATTTTTTAGAAGAGAACTTGACTTGTGTAAGTTTCAGCATGATGAATAAAATGTTCAGCTACTTTAAATAAAATTTCTGATTTGGACTTGCATTTGATAACTTGAATAAAACTTTGTGAAGGTTGAATGGTGCAACAGACTCATGATCATGCATGACACTCATATTGTTTTCTCATGATCATCACTGCATATCATTTAGTCATGAATGTGCCTAAAATCACATATGCATATAGAACTGTTTTGCACTGCATTTCTATGCATAATACAGCATAATAGGTCTGAATAGGCATGAATTTCAAAATCATTTGTTCAGTCACTATTTGCAAAACCACATGCACATAGACAGGGGGAGTATTGCATATAATTCAGAGTTGAGTCTGACAGTATGGCAATCTTTTAGTCAGTTCTAATATTAAGCAATAGAAAACAGATTTCTTCTTTCATAAGAACTTTAATTGCTTAAAGACTGACTTAATAGTTTAAAGTTTATAATCTTTAGAGTTGAAAGACTACAATCAGTAAATAAGGATGCTGAAAATTGATAAAGCTCTCAACCCTTATCTTATCACATGTCAGACAAAGCTAATTATATCTGAAATCGAAAAACTCATCTGAAATCATGTTAAAGAAGCTAAGTATGTGTATTGTCCTTAAACAAGTCATTTTGAAACAAATAAAGGGTGACTAAGAAAGATATTGAAAAATATTGAAAATCAATTGAAAAAATAGCATTGGCAGAGCAATGACTGGTAAATCACTGAGAAACTAAGTGATCCATCAAAGAAGTGGACAACACTCATGTCATGAGGTGTATCAGCTATCTCTGTATAAAATGATCAAAATAGAAGGTTGGTTTCACTGAGTACCTGGGGGTAACTGACGTATGATAAACGTGTACCCTCACACAAAAAGGTGTAAACCAGTTCTATTGAGTTTGATCATAGGCAAGATGGTCCATCATGTTGAGTATCTAGGGATATTGGCGTCTGATAAACGTATATCCTTACGCAAAAAGACTTATGGTACCTGAATGCCCTAAATGAAATATATTGAAAATGTTGTTCCTTCAAAAGAAATTTCATGAATGTCAATTTGTTTAATTTCAATACATGACTTGGTATCTCTTAATACATTCTACTGAGTCTATGAAAGTAAGATATTCTGAAACTGCATCTCTCATGTGAATATGATTTTGGTTTATTGTTTCATCATGCACAGCTACCTTCTCCAATGAATGTAGTGCATGAACTCTCATTTTTATAACATTTAAACCAGAATTACACTTTCTAAGCAGTTTCTATATTCATATGACTGAAGGTTTTGTACTTTAGCTGCTTAATTTCTGAACTACTTGCTAAGAATGCCAGTCAGCTAATTCTTCTTGTTCCTTCCCTTGCATCTTCCTTCCCTCCTCTTTGTTGATGGCAAAGGGGGAGAATATATTGTCTATTTGATGAATTCATTCTAGGGAAGTGTATGCATCATGTCTATGGCAAAGGGGGAGATCTTGTGAGCAGAGAGTTGTGCTTATGTCTCAGCATGTCATTCATAGCATCTGCATGACAATCTGAATAATAATTCATGTCTTTCATCAAAAATGCATCCGCATAACATGAGATGTTGCTATGTTATATAATAGGGTGTTGCCATCATCAAAAAGGGGGAGATTGTTGTGACCCCTCTGTGTTGATAATGTTGACAATAAGTTTTACTTCATTAGCAACAGCTTGTTTTGATTGATTGGCAACTGTTATTGATTGGCAACTGTTCTTATATTGATGGAACTGTTTTTATCAGGTTGTCTGTGTATATAATGCAGTCAGAGCCTTTAGATTGTTATGCACACACTCACAGGTCTACATTGCATTGCAGCATGAACACAGAGTCCATACATTTCATTGTATAGTCTGGACAGGTGTGGGTCGACCCCCTTGTTCACATGGGTCGACTCCTCAGATTAGCATAGTCTATACACTATCTGTCTGTCTTGTGTCTCATGCAGCGTCTTAGGCATTTTGTTAAAGTTTATACAGTGCAGCTCACACGAACACTCAAGTCCATACATCGTGAAGTCTGCACATTGTGGCACCCAATGTCTATACATTGCTCATTCGTTCATTCAGCATTGTCAAGTCTCTACATTGGTCGGTGCCAAGTCTGTACAGTGAGCGTCTCATTGGTGAAGTCTGTACACTCACCAGTTGAACTTCAAAGTCCATACATTGGACTGTAGCTTGCACGAAGCTAAGCCCATACATCGCTCAAGTCTGTACAGAGTCCAGCGTCTTAGTTAGCGTCTTATGCATTTGGGCAAAGTCTGTACATCGGTCTTTCAGCAAGTCTGAACATCATCCGTCTTTGTTAGCGTCTCAGGCATTAGGCAAAGTCTATACATCGCCTATTGATTACAAAGTCTGTACAGAGTCCAGCGTCTTAGTTAGCGTCTCATGTATTTGGGCAAAGTCTGTACATCGGTCTTTCAGCAAGTCTGAACATCGTCCGTCTTTGTTAGCGACTCAGGCATTGGGCAAAGTCTATACATCGCATATTGATTACAAAGTATGTACAGAGTCCAGCGTCTCATTCAGCGTCTCATTTAGCGTCTCATTGCATGGGCTAAGTCTGTACAGCATTCAGTGTCTAGAGTTTCATGAAGTCTGTACATCAGACTGTTACAGCAAGTCTGTACATTGTCCGTCTCAGTTAGCGTCTTATGCTTTGGGGCGAAGTCTATACATTGATCATTACCTACGTTCTAAACTGAACCGAGCAAGTCTATACATTCCACTTTCGTTTTACCTACGCTCAGTTCAGTAAGTCTGTACATCGCTTAGTTGGCAAGTCCATACTTTGCAAGTCTGTATAGCGCTTCTGTGTTCAAGTCCATACAGCCTTTCATTCGTGAAGTCTATACAAAGGCTGTATAATGATCTTCTAAGTCTGTACATCGCATAAAGCCTATGCATTGAACTAGTCTACATCATGCATCTGTCATGAAGTCTATGCATCGTATGTCTTCATTAGAGTATGTACATTGCACTCACGTTTCACTAGTCTATACATTCTGTACGTCTCTACAATTCTATATAGAGCTCTTCGCTTAACCTGATAATCCGATGCTCTGTCTGACAGTGATTTACTACTGAGATTGTTGACATGGCTCGTGATCCCAGGAGGACGAGGTGACCAGATGCTGCCACGTGGATGGAAGCACCTCGAATCTGGAGAATTCCTTGGGCGGGAAAACGTGGAAGCCACGCGCCCTTATCCATCTGCTGCCAGTATATATTGTAGTCTTCATCTTCTGTTGAAGATTGATCGAAGAGTGGCAAGTCTATACAGTGAGAAAAACCAGAGGCAACAGAGAGCCACCGAGATCCAGAGAGAAGAAAAGCAGAGAAGAAGAAAAGGAGAGAAGAAGAAAGTGAGAAGAGATGAGTTGAGAGAGTTATATGAGAGCTTGTGAATCAGTCTCTTGGTCCAGTTACCAGAGCTGATATTGCTCAACATTGAGCTACAGTCGTTTTGGTTTTCTTCCATTCGATTGTTTTTTCTTGCTTTTCAGTCTGTGTTATTTTCCTTTGAAAACTCTTGTTCGATCAAGCTGTTAGTCAGCGGTTTCAAGCTGTGAGGCAGCGGGTTGTAGAGGTGTTACCTCTGGTCTGCTAAGCTGTAGTGCCCAGCAGAGCAAGCTGTGAAGCTCAGCTGTTGCAGAGGGTCTTCCTCTGGTCGGCTAAGTTGTAGTGCCCAGTAGAGCAAGCTGTGAAGCTCAGCTGTTGCAGAGGGTGTTCCTCTGGTCGGGATAAGCTGTAAGCCCCAGCCGTTGTTGGCAAGCTGTAGTGCCCAGCAGATTGAAGCTGTGTATCAGTAGTAATCCACATTCGAGTTGAATGTGGGGTGGACGTAGGTCGGATTGACCGAACCACCTAAAAGTCTTTGTGCCTCTCGTTTGTTTGATTGTCTGTTTAGCAGATCTTGTTTCCATCATCCGGTGCTTTGACTATGGTTGTCCAGTGTTCTTTTAATTCTGCATTTGAATCTAGGCATAATCTTTAATTAGCCAGTTGATCTATTCACCCCCCTCTAGATCCACATTCTGTGGTAAAAGAGCCTTCCATCTAACTTCAACATAGCTAGGGTCGCGCTCGTCAGCGCGGGTGCACAGCCCCCAACTACGTGTGCACACACAGACCATCCGCTCTAGGTCGAGTCCTCTAGCTAGTTTTCCCCCCAGTCGGACTCAAGCTGCAAAGGCGAGGGGCCCTACGGTAACCAGCTTAAAAACCGTCTCTCTCGGGTAAGCCACTCCACCACTCCCTGGTGGGTCAGCACATGAGTGCCGTAAGAAGGCTACGACTGGTGGCAGGTCACTCAACGTGAGCACGGAAAGCCACTTACGCACCCATCGCGAGTAACACGGAGTAACAAGCGGCACGACACCACCAGACTCTGGATGGTCCACTAGACCTAATAAGTCCAACGGTCCTTGAGTCACACGACTCGAGTCAAGATCGTCGTACACGACATCACAACGCCGTCAATCTGGCCTAATCCCTAGGTCTGAAACCACAGTGACACGATTCCCAAGGCAGCTCACAAGCCGCCGAGGTAATTCCCTATCCAAGGGAGGAGCGGGAAACCTCCATCCCCAGGCTGGGCAATTGGACTAACAGTCCAGGGCCATCCACATGACCCACTCGGAAACCGCTTCCCAGAAAAACACACGTCGTGCGGGGACAGCCCTCCGCACTCATACCGATACACGGTGACTCGATCTAGCAACAACACGAAAGCCCGAAACACGTGGGGTCATCCGGACCCACCAAACCTATAGGCACGCTAATCGAGATAACATGATACTGTGAACGCGTCACGTGGTGGACTGAGAGAGAGAGATGGGGTTTCTCCCTCTCTGAGTGAAAGAGTAAAAAAAATGATGAAAATGAAAACGCGTGCGTAAAAAGGATGATGTAGAAAAGACGGCAGAGAGTATGACCTGAAAGGTCACTCTGCACGAGGACGTAGAGCCTAGACTTACCGATCGGTACAGGGCGGAGAACGGGATCCGAAAACCCTCTCACGTAAACTGAACCCCTTCCCGGTAGGTGTGAACTACCATTCCGAGGACAGCTTTGTATATACCGAGTGCGAACCTGGGACTCTAGGTAGTAGAAGTTGACGGACAAAAAGACACACGTTGACTCGGAATTTAGAACGGCATATCACTCCTCACACAATAACAATAACATGAATATAAACAGTAAACAGACCGCCGCAGGATATTGATCCGTGCGGGATTTTAACAACAATATAATAAAGTACAGAAAGAAAGTGCAGAAAATAAATGACCACGGTGAAATGACTCACCGCGATCGATTATAGTACAAACAGACCCGAGATTTAGCTATCCGCGGGTATTATAGACATAAAATAAAATTTACTACAAGCACGCGTTTGGTGGTGTGATCGCCAGGGACCGCGGGCCCCAAACTGGTTGATCGCTTTTGCCTTTGACGCGGGATGATATGGGCTCCTTCTTCCTCTTCGTTCGACTGGTCGAAGAAGGGGGCCTTAAGTTGGTTACCCTGCAAAATGAACAAACACGAAATTAAGTTAGAAAAGATGATGCGATATGATAACAATTCATAAGATAAAACAGTGATAACATGTATGACAAACTAAAAACATAACAAAATAATAAGAGTAACAAAAAGAGCCGCTGATGGCGATGCAAGCGCGAAGCGGGCAAACAGTGGGACGAGACGGCTTCCCCGTGTACGGGAACACGCGGGAGCGTTGATTAGACTGGAGGCTCGGCTTTTATTCCTGCATGGATTTAAGAAAGATTAAATATATATACATGAAACACGTTTATATATATATATATATAAATATATACATGTATGTGCCTGATGATATATATATATATATATAACTATATATATATAACTATATATATATATTAATATGTATACATAATGATATATAAAATATCTATCTATACTATGAAAATAAAAGAAACAAAATAAAAACAGCCAAACTAGGATATTTTAAAAAAGAGAGAGAGAAGGGAATAGAAAGAACTCTTTTTTTTGAAGTTTTATTTTAATACTCAAATTATGCATATATATAATAGATATATAAAAGATAAATATATAAGAGAAAATAAGGGGAAGATATCTATATATTTAATATATATATACACACGCTATATATAATACCAAATATTATATATTCAGTATATACATATTTACATAACATATATGTGAATAATACTAAATATTATATATTCAATATATATACTGTATATAAATACTATATATTCAGTATGTACATAGTAAGTTCTACGTGTATGTAGTATATATATCTTATACATAAGAGGGCGGGGAGAGAGATAGTGAGCAGAGAGAGAAAGGGAATGAGAGAGGGGAATAAATAATAAAAAAAAGAAGTGAGGAAGAGATCGAAAGGGAGCAGAGAGATGAGAGGGGAAAGAGGGGAAGAAAAAACAAAAATAAAAGAGAGAGGGAAAAAGAGAACTCGATGGAGGGGGAAGAAACAGAGACGGGAAGAGAGAGATCGTGACAGGGAGAGGGAAGGTGTGAGGGAGAGAGGAATAGTGAGAAGAGAAGAGAGAGGAGTAAATAATAATAAAAAAATGAAAGAGAGATAGTGAGGGAGAGATCGAGAGAGGGAGAGAGTGGGAAAAAGAGAGAGAAAGAGAGAGGGGGAGAGAGACCGTGGCAGGGGGAAAATAGGAAGGGAAAAAAAATAAAAATAACAAAGTGTGTGTGTGTGTGTGTGTGTGAGAGAGAGAGAGAGAGAGAGAGTGGGAAAAGAGAGAGAAAGAGAGGGGGAGAGAGAGACCGTGGCAGATGGGAGAGAGAGAGAGGAGAGATTAGAGAGAGGGGGAGAGAGAAAAAAAATAAAAGAAAAAAGAAGAGAGAGGGATCAAGAGGGAAAGAGAGACAGTGGGGGAGAGAGGGAGAAAGAGAGACTGTGGGGGGAGAGAGATAAGACGGTGGGGGAGGAGAAGAGAGACGATGGGGGGAGAGAGAAAAGAAGAGAGAGGGAGAGAGGAGACAAGAGAGAGGGGGGAGAGAGAGAGAGACAGACGAGAGGGAGAGAGAGGGACGGCGGGAGAAAGAGGGAGAAAGAGAGAGAACGAGAGAGAGAGAGAGAGGACTGGCGGGAGAGAGAGAGACGGCGGGAGAGAGAGCCGCGGCGAGAGTGGGGAGGAGAGAGAGAGAGATAGACGAGAGGGAGAGAGAAGGAGTGCAGAGAGGGAGGGAACGGATGGGAGAGGACGACGTCGACCGGCAGCGACAGAGGGCGGTTAGTGCAGGCGGAGGGTGCCGGTGGCGTGGAGACGGTGGTGCTGCGGTGGCAACGACGGAGGTGAAGGCGGCGTCCGGCGTGAAGCTCACGGCGGTATGCACCGGGGAAGTGGACGGCAGCGGCGAGGTGGCTCGCGTGGCTTCACGGCAGGGAGGTCGGAGGTGGCGTGCGCGTCTGCATACACGAGGGGGAACTGGTGCGATGGCCTGGGTAGCGTCGTGGAGGGCGGCTACTGCTAGCAGGCGGAGGGGAAGAGGACGGCGGCGACGGCGATGTCAGCATGTGCTAGCAGGTGGGGTGCGACTGGTGTAGCTCGCGGCGAAGGAGAACCGGCAGTCGACGGCGACGACGAGGTGGCTGGCGGAGGATGGGGACGGCTGCTGGTGAGGTCGGTGACAGAGCTCGCGGCGAGGTGGCTCGCATGCACAGTGGGGGTTGCCGCGGTGAAGAAGGGCGACGACGAGGAGGCAAGCGGTGCTTCACGGCGGACGATGGTGCAAGGAAGTGGAGGTCGGTAGCGGGGTGAGGTCGACGGCGTCCGAGTGGTGCGTGAGAGGCGGCCGCCGGTGAAGGGCTCGGAGCGGTGAGGTCGCCAACGGGGTTCGCGGCGATGGAGGAGTGACGCAGGAGGTCGGCGGTCGAGGCGTTGGTGCAGTCGCAGCGTGAAGAAGGAATCGGTGGTGCAGCGTGGGGTTGAGGATGGTGGAGGCGGAGCGTTGGCGTGAGGTGACGGGAAGGGGAGATCGTGGGGAGGCAAGGGGTTGCGTGGTGGAGTCTTCTACTGAGAAGAGAGATTAAGGGAGAGATGGGCTCACGGTGGCTTCGGGGGCTCGGACGGACGCCCGGTGCAGGAGTTGGCGATGGCGGGGAGTGCACCGGCAGACGGTGATCGCGGCGGCTTGCATGCACGGGGGTGCAGTGGGCGACGCGGTGTCTACGACGTCGTGGATAGGTGGCGGGAGGTGGTCACGGGCGTTCGTCCAGCTGTGAGCAGGGGAGAGCGGCGTTGATTGGCTGTGTGCATGAGAGGAGGGTTTCGATGGGGAGGAAAGGGAGAGGGAGGTGGTGACTGTGAAGAGAGATGGGGGTGTTGCCGGGTGAGTGGATGAGTGTGTGTAGATGAGATGATGGTGAACGAGAGAAGTGTCGGATAGGCTTAGATGGGATTTGGAGAAAATTATTAAGAGAGGAATGAATGATTAGAGTGGTGGGGAAGAGGAGGTTCTCTCTGCCGGGCGGCTGTGTGTAAGAGACAAAAGTGTGAGAAAGTGAGATGGAGATGTATGAGGAAGAGAGATAAGGTGGTGGTGTGCATAAGATGGAGACGTATGAGAGGAGATTAATAATAATAAAAATGGGATTAATGAAAAGAAAGTGAAGATTAGTATAAAGATAGGTACATATATTATTATATTTTTTGTGTTTTTATATTGATTTCTTTTACATTTTTATATATACACATATATATAAGCTTTCATTTTTTTTACACAAAAATAAAAGTGTTTATTGAGATTTATTTTGTTTTATTATTTTTATTATTGTTATTTTTTAAACATTTTCTCATTATTATTTTGACCTTTTCTCAATTTTTGGATTTTGTTTTTGGATTTTTATATTTTGTATGCTTTTCTCAATATATATATATACATATATATATATGACCTTTTCTCATTTTCATTTTTTTTTGTATTCTTGTAACATTTTTTTGGATTTTTTTATCATTTTTATATAAAACCCTGGAAAATGACTAATCACCCACATAAAGTCAAATGCGTAAGCTACTTTAGGACATCACGGTGTAATATGAGATTTACCCACGAAAAATGTGAAAATGGCGTGTCTACAGATACCTCCGGACACCCCCAAAAGTAAGAACACAGGTCCCACGGTGTCCGGGGCATTCACGAGGCCGACCACTGGGTCACAACCGGGTCGACAGGAGACCAACACAACGCGAAACAGACACGGCGAGCATGAAGAACCGCCTGACGGTCTATGTAACGACCCAAGATCCGGATACCGGGAAGAGCCCAATACCATTCGAATCCTGGCCCGCCGCCCACGAACCGGGAGGGTTCGGAAGGGTTAAAAGGAGTGTGGAGGTACAAAGAAATAAGAAATTAGGCAGGACAATTCAACACTTAACAGAAATAAATAAACAACTACTACAACAGAGTCCAGTCCAACAGAAAGTACAGTCTAAAGCAGTAAAGCGTACCACATGCCAAGTGAACACTCGGCCCGACGAGCTGGCAACTAAGAACCTCCGCACTACACCCTCGAACCTCGAGGAAGAACCGCCGCACCTGAAACGCAGGGGTGAGCCTCATGTCACTGGCTCAGTAGGGATCCCGCGGAACCCCAACTGAGAACAACAGCAGCACAGAAAGCAGTAACTACAAGAACAACAGTAGCAGCAGGAACAGCAAACACGGTGGCCGGTCAAACTCGGCACTACAGCTACTCCTACTATACCGGTCAAGTAGAAAGAGAAATCCAGAACTCACCATCGGGAACCGGACCACTCTAACACCAGGCCTACCGAGGAAACACTCACGGCAGCTCCGCCGTGAAGGCCGGTATCCCAGACAAGGCCAACCTGGACCACGCTGTCTGTAATATCCCAGATCCTTAGTGGATCTTTGTCGAATCTTTTATAGGTCTTTCGGATCCTTTTTGGAGAGTTTCGGATCGCTTTTGTAGCTCCCGAGTTGAGTTTTACGATCCGTGTGGGTTTTTCTCGCGTACTAGTTACGGAACCCTACGGTGAGTTTGTTTCTCAATTCATCGACTCATGGACGCCGCAGTTACGATGTACTCTTCGAGCCGATCGTTTCGTCTATTTTTATGTATTTTTCTGAATTAGGGCATTTTCGGCACATTTTACAGAATTTCAGAAATTAGATAAAATATCTAATTTCATTTTTTATGTTAAACCCACCCCCCTCTCTCTCTTCTCACTCACGCATCTCTCCCTCTCTCTCTCCCGTTCTCCCTCGTTCTCTCACCCTCTCGACTCCGGCTGCTGACGGAGGCGATCGTGGGCGAGGTAGCGACGCCGGGGAGCTGCTGAGGCGCGTGATGGAGCGAGGATCGGTGCGGTTTGGGCGCGATCTCGAATGGTGGATTCAAAGCCGACGGTTCGATTAGCGTTGTGGTTTTCGGCGCGGTTTAGTCGCCTCGGCCCTCGGTTTCTTTGGTGGAGGTAGGGAGATGGACCCCCACTTCGTTCTGCACGTTTTCCCTACCCATGCGCGCGATTTGGTGCTCGATCGGCGGAGATCGGGCCGGCTTAGTGGAAATCATCATTTTTGGGGTTTTCAGGGTTCGCCGAAAAACGGCAACCATTCTCGGTCTAGTTAGCGTCAAAACGACCGTTGGGATGTCTGGATCCCATTCACGTCAGTTTCGTGTCAATCGGTTATCATTCGGGGCCGGTAGGAGTCCAGGAACCCCGGTGACGCGTTTTGGGTCGATTCGTCAGAATCGCCCCGTTCGTGCGTTTCGGTGTGTGCATGTGGTGTTTTCAGGCTCCGGGGGTGTTTTCCTGTCACTTGGCATTGTTTCCCCTGCGCTACGGCGTGAATGGGGCGTAGAACAGGTCGATTCGACCGTTCCCCTGTTCTGCGCGTCGGGTTGCTGTAACGGTCGTTCCAGAGGCCGTCACCTGCTGTGACGGTCCCTCGATAGACCGTTACGCTCGCTGCTTGATTCAGGTCTTTCGGGGTGAGCGTTCTGTGACGCATCTAGCCTAGACCATCACATGGTTGTGACGTACCAGGGGAGGTGCGTTACGGATTGTGAGTCCTTTCGAGGCTGGGTGAGCGTGACGGTCCAGTCTTCGACCGTCACACACCTCCGACGCGCCTATGTTAGTGCGTCACAACCTGGGCGTCTCGTGAAAATAGTGTCAGTCGATTTGTGTAGCGGCTCATCCTTCGTGCGTCACAGCCTTGTAACGTGCCTTCCTTGGGCCGTTACATGCTGTTCGACAAGATTTGACTGGCTAGGTCGGTTGGTGTAATGCACCTAACCCTGTGCGCCAAGTGGCTGTGGCGGACTCAGGCTGATCCGTCACACGCCGTTTGCCGGTGTTGGGGTTCGGGTTGGTTGGCCCTGACGGCCCTGTCCGGGCACGTCAGGTGCTGTAGCGCGCTTGGCTTGGTGCGTTACGTGGTTCGAGTTGTAGCCGTTGGTCTGGTTGCCCTGACGCCCCGGCTTGGGTGCGTCAGAGCAGGTAACGCGCCTATGTAGGTGCATTATAGTCCTGTTGTGGCCGTGATGGCCGTTAGGCTGTTCGGTGTTCGTCCGTGTGTTGGTCGGTCGTAGGTTTGTGTTCTAGGGCTGTGTTTGTGTGGCAGTGGTCTTCTGGATCGGTCGGGTTAGGTGATTGGGTGTGGTCTTTTCCCTGACTACGACAGTCCCTAACGACGCGATCTAGAACTGCCAATGTCCTTGCCTCTGGTTGCGTGGCGGCTATTCCTTGACTGCTGGGTCTGCCTAGCAGTAGAATGACGGTCCGTTCTGCTAGAGTGTGGTTATTGCCGTTTCGGTTTCTGCTTGTCTTGGCTTGGTCACGTGGTTTGCCCGTGACCCGTGGGTGTCTGTTGACGTCCTATGAGGGCAGTAACCATGATAGGACAGTCAGGAGTGCTTGTGCATGCTGTGTGCGTCGGTGCGTCGATTGCTTGTGTCGGTGTTGTCTGGCTTCGGTCAACCGGGGGTTCCCCAGGGGTTGACGGGTGGCCTTGCGTGTCTCGGCAGTTCTGTCCAGCTCGAGACATTGGTTCTGGATGCCTCAAGGTGTCATCTTACCTCGGTCCGTGTGTCCAGGTGTGCGGAGGGTTCTCGGTGTTCCCTCAGGTCTCCATCCGTTGTCTTCTTGCGGAGGTGTCATTTTCTCTGGCTTAGGTTTTAGACCGATTGGCGGCGTGTTCCGTTGTTCGTGACGATCTTGCCTTCGAGTCGTCCGACTCAAGGATCGTTGCGCTGGTAGGTCTAGTTGCCTTGCCCTGAGTCGGTCGGTAGTTGTCAGTGCTGCCACTGGTGCTTGGATGTACGGGTGACAGTGTTTGTTTAACCTTTTTGTACTTCGGCACTCGTGCTTCGGGTCTCTGTGTTTCGTGAGCCTCCACTTTTTGGTGCCCTCGACTTTCAGTTGTCGACCCACCTCAGGAGTGGTGGGAGGGGTGTTCCCGTCAAACGGTTCCTAAGCTAGTTCCGTGGGCTCCCGGATCGGTTACCGTAGCGTCCTACGGGGGGAGAATTCTAGTTAGAGGCCTGGCTTAGGCGAGAGCCAGTGTGTGCACACGTGTCAGAGGCTTTGGATGAGACGCAGACAGGCGTTCCCCTACCTAGTTACTCGAACTCGGTTGCTGTCATGGTTCTGGTTCGGACAGCGTGTACCGGACACTCCGCCTGTTCGGTTAGGCGTTGTTAGGTTCGGTACGTGTGGTGCAGCATAAGACGTCAGTGGATGCAGCTGGCCATGGTGAGGCACTCTCATCTCGTGACACGTGACTCTCGGTGTTTCTGTGCATCGGGACCTTTCTGGGTTGGCCTTTCCGTGGCTATACTCGAGGTCAGCGTTCTGTCGCCTCCGTGACGTTCTGGTCGTGCGTGGGGCAGGGTGCACGACGTTTTGGTCATGTTGTCGTTGTCGGTCTAGGTTTTCCTAGGCTTTCTTGTTGTCCTTGCGGGCCTTTGCTTTAGGCCTGGCATTTTTTCGGCAGATCGGCAACTCCTGACTAGGTCAGCTCTGAGTCGCCTTCCTGCTATTGCTTGGAGTAGTTTGGGGTACCGAGGTTAGTTCGGTAGCCGTTGTTTGGCACGGGTTCTTCCCCCTCTTCCTTAGCTTGCTCCCTACTCCTGCTACCCGTCTGTTCGTTTACTGCGTTCTAGTGTAGACTTGCAGCTTTCTAGTGTAGCTTTCTTGTTTGGCTACTGATGTCGTTTACCTGCAGTTTTAGCGTGTTACTGCGTGTTTTTAAGTGGGGATCCGCGTGACCCCTACTGAGCCAGTGATACGAGGCTCACCCCTACTTTTCAGGTGGGGTGACGTTGTTCGTTCTGCTTCCGTGTGGTTCCTGGTGCGCGTGCTCGTAGCGTGTGGTTGTTGCTAGATGGTACCTTCGTCGGGCTTCCCCCGACTCTTCGGTACGTCTTTCTTTTCTGTTGATTGTACTTGGTAGACTTGTTGCCTTTCCTTCGAACTTGACTCTGGATATATAATTGTTAAATTTAATCTGATAATTAAAAGGTAATTTTATTTCCGCTATTTTAGCAACCCAGTCTAATGAAATTTAATTGCTTACTGCTATCTGTCAGTTCAATGTACTACACGACAATCATTTTCCCTTCGGAGCTTTACCACTCTTGGGAGGCCTCGCGGGTTCCAAGTGGTATCAGGTGTATTCGATTATCCCTATCGGGTATATCTGGTATCCGGGATCCGGGTCGTCACAGTTGGTATCAGAGCGTTGTTGTGTGAAGTACATGGGGATCTCAGATACAGGGCCGTCAGGTGCTGTAGCGCGCCTGGCCTGGTGCGTTACGTGGTTCGAGTTGTAGCCGTTGGCATGGTTGCCCTGACGCCCCTGTCTGGGTGCGTCAGAGCAGGTAACACGCCTATGGAGGTGCGTTACAGTCCTGTTGTGGCCGTGATGGCCGTTAGGCTGTTCGGTGTTCGTCCGTGTGTTGGTCGGTCGTAGGTTTGTGTTCTAGGGCTGTGTTTGTGTGGCAGTGGTCTTCTGGATCGACCGGGTTAGGTGATTGGGTGTGGTCTTTTCCCTGACTACGACAGTCCCTAACGACGTGATCTAGAACTGCCAATGCCCTTGCCTCTGGTTGCGTGGTGGCTGTTCCTTGACTGTTGGGTCTGCCAAGCGGTTGAATGACTGTCCGTTCTGCCAGAGTGTTGTTATTGCCATTTCGGTTTCTGCTTGTCTTAGCTTGGTCTCGTGGTTTTCCCGTGACCCGTGGGTCTCTGTTGACGTCCTATGAGGGCAGTAACCATGATGGGACAGCCAGGAGTGCTTGTGCATGCTGTGTGCATCGGTGCGTCGATTGCTTGTGTCGGTGTTGTCTGGCTCCGATCAATCGGGGGTTACCCAGGGGTTGACGGGTGGCCTTGCGTGTCTCGGCAGTTCTGTCCAGCCCGAGACATTGGTTTTGGATGCCTCGAGGTGTCATCTTACCTCGGTCCATGTGTCCAGGTGTGCGGAGGGTTCTCGGTGCTCCCTCAGGTCTCCATCCGTTGTGTTCTTGCGGAGGTGTCATTTTCTCTGGCTTAGGTTTTAGACCGATTGGCTGCTTGTTCCGTTGTTCATGACGATCTTGCCTTCGAGTCGTCCGACTCAAGGATCGTTGCGCTGGTAGGTCTAGTTGCCTTGCCCTAAGTTGGTCGGCAGTTGTCAGTGCTGCCACTGGTGCTTGGAAGTATGGGTGATAGTGTTTGTTTAACCTGTTTGTACTTCGGCACTCGTGCTTCGGGTCTATGTGTTTCGTGAGCCTCCACTTTTTGTTGCCCTCGACTTTCAGTTGTCGACCCACCTCAGGAGTGGTGGGAGGGGTGTTCCCGTTAAATGGTTCCTAAGCTAGTTCCGTGGGCTCCCAGCCCGGTTACCGTAGCGTCCAATGGGGCGAGAATTCTAGCTAGAGGCCTGGCTTAGGCGAGAGCCAGTGTGTGCACACGTGGTCAGGGGCTTTGGACGAGATGCCGACGGGCGTTCCCCTGCCTAGTTACTTGAACTCGGTTGCTGTCCTGGTTCTGGTTCGGACATCGTGTACCAGACACTCCGCCTGTTTGGTTAGGCGTTGTTAGGCTCAGTACGTGTGGTGCAGCATAAGACGTCAGTGGACGTAGCTGGCCGTGGTGAGGCACTCCCGTCTCATGACACGTGACTCTCGGTGTTTCTGTGCATTGGGACCTTTCTGGGTTGGCCTTTCCGTGGTTGTACTCGAGGTCAGCGTTCTGTCGCCTCCGTGACGTTCTGGTCGTGTGTGGGGCAGTGTGCACGACGTTCTGGTCGTATTGTCATTGTCGGTCTAGGTTTTCCTAGGCTTTCTTGTTGTCCTTGCAGGCCTTTGCTTTAGGCCTGGCATTTTGTCGACAGATCGGCAACTCCTGACTGGGTCAGCTCTGAGTCGCCTTCCTACTATTGCTTGGAGTAGTTTGGGGTGCCGAGGTTAGTTCGGTAGCCGTTGTTTGGCATGGGTTCTTCCCCCTCTTCCTTAGCTTGCTCCCTACTCCTGCTACCCGTATGTTCCTTTACTACGTTCTAGTGTAGACTTGCAGCTTTCTAGTGTAGCTTTCCTGTTTGGCTACTGCTGTCGTTTACCTGCAGTTTTAGCGTGTTACTGCGTGTTTTTCAATGGGGATCCGCGTGACCCCTACTGAGCCAGTGACACGAGACTCACCCCTGCTTTTCAGGTGGGGAGACGTTGTTCGTTCTGCTTCCGTGTGGTTCCTGGTGCGCGTGCTCGTAGCGTGTGGTTGTGGCCACCTGGTACCTTCGTCGGGCTTCCCCCGACTCTTCGGTACGTCTTTCTTTTCTGTTGACTGTACTTGGTAGACTTGTTGTCTTTCCTTTGGACTTGACTCTGGGTATATAATTGTTAAATTTAATCTGATAATTAAAAAGTAATTTTATTTCCGCTATTTTAGCAACCCGGTCTAATGAAATTTAATTGCTTACTGCTATCTGTCAGTTCAATGTACTACACGACAATCCTTTTTCCCTTCGGAGATTTACCGCTCTTGGGAGGCCTCGCGGGTTCCAAGTGGTATCAGGTGTATTCGATTATCCTATCGGGTATATCTGGTATCCGGGATCCGGGGCGTCACAGTTGGTATCAGAGCGTTGTTGTGTGAAGTACATGGGGATCTCAGATATGTAGTTACCAGAGTCGTTAAAGTCCAGTACAGTCCTCAGCTGGCTTGGGTTTTACGATTCCTTATCGCTTTGTTTCCGCGTGTTGTCTTGTGTGTGCTGTTCTAGCACTGTGCGCGGTGGTTTTGCTCTCGTCAGGAAGTGACGAGGTGCCTCTTTACCGTTGTGATGTCCGTCTCGATCATGTTGTACTTGGCAGTGTTTACCGGAAGGCCTGAATCTGCGGTACGTTGTTCGAGGGTTTTCTTGTAAGTTGTTCAGGTTGCTGTTGACCTTTGGCCTTGGTCTGATGACCGTACACGTTTCCACGTTGTTTTGGTCATCCCGGCTTGAGTCTGTTCAGCTCCTGATGTGTCCTGCTTCTATTGAAGTGCTCGACTAGATTCCGTGATTAAGAAGTTGCTCAGGCGAGCTAGGATTTTCCCTTCCTGGTGAGCTTTCGTTGTTGAGCTTGTTGCTTCTCGTTCCTTCTGGTGGAGTCTTTTCGAGGTTGGCCTTGGAATTGCTATCTTAGTGGTGCCTTTATCCTGTGTCTACTTAAGTGTGGACAGCTTTACTCTGAGCCTGATTTGTTCCTCATTTTACGGTTGCTTGGCTTTGGACCTAATCCTTGTGTCGAGAGCTGTCGTGTGCCGTGTTCTGTCGTGCCGTGTCCAGCGGCCGATGTGTTGTGGGGGCTCATTTATCGTTTCAGGATGTGGAGGTAAGCCGAGATTAGCATTTTCCCTTAGGCTTTGTGCTGAAGCTGCTGCTCTTCTCCTGTTGCACTTAGGCTCTTGTGATCAGTTATTCGCTGGGTCGGTACTCGTGGCGTGTTATTTATGATCTCCATAGATTGCGATGGCGCCTGGTGTGTGCTGAGATGCGATCACCGAGGTTGTTTCGTTGCTTATGTGCGTTCCTTGAGTGCGCGGTGGAAGCGTGTGGGCCCATAACCCATTGGTCCAGGATCGTTGTTGTTAGATTCTGGCCGATCGAGAGATTTGCTTCTTCTTGATGTGACTTCGTCTTGGCTTCTTGTGCCTTGACTTTGTCTGCTGCCATGCTATTGCTGGTGGTTTTCTGCTATCGATATTGGCCTTTGCGAGTGTTGGGGAATTTGTCATCATCCCTGTTGATTGAGTACCCTCTACTCTGCGTTTCTTCTCGTGGGTGTTGTATTCTCGAGGCATGTCGGTGGTCCTTGAGATGCGTTCCCCGAGATTGTGGCTTTTCTTGTCGTTTTCTCGTTGTTGTGGGTCTTTCTTGGCGAGCTGCTCGATACATGACTCATTCCCTGTGGTCGTGCGTTCAGCTATTGTGCCTTAATGTGACCCTGCTTACAGTCGTGTTCCATGGTTCTGTGTGCTGTATGGAGTCGGAATCCTGCGAGTATCGCGGCTGTGTTGTTTTGTGAGTGCTGCTTCCGTATGATTTTGTGTTTCTGCCTTGGACCATTGTCTTGTCAGTAGCTTGCCGTACTCTTCTTTCCTGGTAGAGTATCTTGCGACTCGGTGAGATGTGTTGTCTGATGAAGACTGACTTGATTGCGCTTGTGGTCTAGCGGTGTTGTCGTCATTGGCGTCTTGTGTGCCAGGTATTCCCTGCTACCTTTGGCACTGGAGCCGATGATGTGGTCGAGCTGTCAGCTGAGAGGACTGTGTTTCCTTGTGTAAGCTGCTGCTTGCCGTGCTGTCGTTGTGTTCCTCGGTTTCGGTCACCTGTTCTTGCGGCAGTCGTGTCACCATTTCTGGTGAGACGTGAATGACACTGCCCTGTTTCGGAGGTGTCGGACTTGTGTTCACTTGCATTGTGCTCTGCCCAGAGCGTGTGCTTGTAACGGTGGTCTGATTGTGTTCCTCTGAGCTGTGTTTCTCGAGAATTATGTTGTTTCGTGGTTGTATCCGTTGGGTTGTCCGTCCCTGCTTCTTCCTTCTTGTTAGTCCTTAATTTCGAGGATGAAATTTCTTGAAGGAGGGGAGGATGTAATATCCCGGATCCGTAGTGGATCTTTGTCGAATCTTTTATAGGTCTTTTGGATCCTTTTTGGAGAGTTTCGGATCGCTTTTGTAGCTCCCGAGTTGAGTTTTACGATCCGTGTGGGTTTTTCTCGCGTACTAGTTACGGGACCCTACGGTGAGTTTGTTTCTCAATTCATCGACTCATGGACGCCGCAGTTGCGATGTACTCTTTGAGCCGATCGTTCCGTCTATTTTTGCGTATTTTTCTGAATTAGGGCATTGTCGGCACATTTTACGGAATTTCAGAAATTAGATAAAATATCTAATTTCTTTTTTATGTTAAACCCACCCCCTCTCTCTCTTCTCACTCACGCATCTCTCCCTCTCTCTCTCCCGTTCTCTCTCGTTCTCTCACCCTCTCGGCTCCGGCTGCTGACGGAGGCGATCGTGGGCGAGGTAGCGACGCCGGGGAGCTGCTGAGGCACGTGATGGAGCGAGGATCGGTGCGGTTTGGGTGCGATCCCGAACGGTGGATTCAAAGCCCACGGTTCGTTTTGCGTTATGGTTTTCGACGCGGTTTAGTCACCTCGGCGCTCGGTTTCTTCGGTAGAGATAGGGAGATGGATCCCCACTTCGTTCTGCACGTTTTCCCTACCCATGCGAGCGATTTGGTGCTCGATCGGGGGAGATCGGGCCGGTTTAGTAAAAATCACCGTTTTTGGGGTTTTCAGGGTTCACCGAAAAACGGCAACCATTCTCGGTCTAGTTAGTGTCAAAACGACCGCTGGGATGTCTGGATCCCATTCACGTCAGTTTCGTGTCAATCGGTTGTCATTCGGGGCCGGTAGGAGTCCGGGAACCTCGGTGACTCGTTTTGGGTCGATTCATCAGAATCGCCCCGTTCGTGCGTTTCGGTGTGTGCATGTGGTATTTTCAGGCTCCGGGGGTGTTTTCCTGTCGCGTGGTGTTGTTTCCCCTGCGCTACGGCGTGAATGGGGCGTGGAACGGGCCGATTCGGCCGTTCCCTGTTCTGCGCGTCGGGTTGCTGTAACGGTCATTCCAGAGGCCGTCACCTGCTGTGACGGTCCCTCGATAGACCGTTACGCTCGCTGCTTGATTCAGGTCTTTCGGGGTGAGCGTTCTGTGACGCATCTAGCCTAGATCGTCACATAGTTGTGACGCACCAGGGGAGGTGCATTACGGTTGTGAGTCCTTTCGAGGCTGGGTGAGCGTGACGGTCCAGTCTTCGACCGTCACACACCTCCGACGCGCCTATGTTAGTGCGTCACAGCCTGGGCGTCTCGCGAAAACCGTGGCAGTCGGTTTGTGTAGCGGCTCATCCTTCGTGCGTCACAGTCTTGTAACGCGCCTTCCTTGGGCCGTTACATGCTGTTCGACCGGATTTGACTGGCTAGGTCGGTTGGTGTAACGCACCTAACCCTGTGCGCCAAGTGGCTGTGGCGGACTCAGGCTGATCCGTCACACACCGTTTGCCGGTGTTGGGGTTCGGGTTGGCTGGCCCTGACGGCCCTGTCCGAGCGCGTCAGGTGCTGTAGCGCGCCTGGCCTGGTGCGTTACGTGGTTCGAGTTGTAGCCGTTGGCCTGGTTGCCCTGACGCCCCTGCCTGGGTGCGTCAGAGCAGATAACGCGCCTATGGAGGTGTGTTACAGTCCTGTTGTGGCCGTGATGGCCGTTAGGCTGTTCGGTGTTCGTCCGTGTGTTGGTCGGTCGTAGGTTTATGTTCTAGGGCTATGTTTGTGTGGCAGTGGTCTTCTGGATCGGCCGGGTTAGGTGATTGGGTGTGGTCTTTTCCCTGACTACGACAGTCCCTAACGACGTGATCTAGAACTGCCAATGCCCTTGCCTCTGGTTGCGTGGCGGTTATTCCTTGACTGCTGGGTCTGCCTAGCGGTTGAATGACGGTCCGTTGTGCCAGAGTGTTGTTATTGTCGTTTCGGTTTCTGCTTGTCTTGGCTTGGTCTCGTTGTTTGCCCGTGACCCGTGGGTGTCTGTTGACGTCCTATGAGGGCAGTAACCATGATGGGACACCCATGAGTGCTTGTGCATGCTGTGTGCGTCGGTGCGTCGATTGCTTGTGTCGGTGTTGTCTGGCTTCGGTCAACCGGGGGTTACCCAGGGGTTGACGGGTGGCCTTGCGTGTCTTGGCAGTTCTGTCCAGCCCGAGACATTGGTTATGGATGTCTCGAGGTGTCAGCTTACCTCAGTCCGTGTGTCCAGGTGTGCGGAGGGTTCTCGGTGTTCCCTCAAGTCTCCATCCGTTGTCTTCTTGCGGAGGTGTCGTTTTCTCTGGCTTAGGTTTTAGACCGATTGGCGACTTGTTTCGCTATTCGTGACGATCTTGCCTTCGAGTCGTCCGACTCAAGGATCGTTGCGCTGGTAGGTCTAGTTGCCTTGCCCTGAGTCGGTCGGCAGTTGTCAGTGCTGCCACTGGTGCTTGGAAGTACGGGTGACAGTGTTTGTTTAACATGTTTGTACTTCGGCACTCGTGCTTCGGGTCTCTGTGTTTCGTGAGCCTCCACTTTTTGTTGCCCTCGACTTTCAGTTGTCGACCCACCTCAGGAGTGGTGGGAGGGGTGTTCCCGTTAAACGGTTCCTAAGCTAGTTCCGTGGGCTCCCAGCTCGGTTACCGTAGCGTCCAACCGGGGGAGAATTCTAGCTAGAGGCCCGGCTTAGGCGAGAGCCAGTGTGTGCACACGTGGTCAGGGGCTTTGGACGAGATGCCGACGGGTGTTCCCCTGCCTAGTTACTCAAACTCGGTTGCTGTCCTTGTTCTGGTTCGGACAGCGTGTACCAGAGACTCCGCCTGTTCGGTTAGGCATTGTTAGGCTTGGTACGTGTGGTGCAGCATAAGACATCAGTGGACGCAGCTGGCCGTGGTGAGGCACTCCTGTCTCGTGACACGTGACTCTCGGTGTTTCTGTGCATCGAGACCTTTCTGGGTTCGTCTTTCCGTGGCTGTACTCGAGGTCAGCGTTCTGTCGCCTCTGCGACGTTCTAGTCGTACGTGGGGCAGTGTACACGACGATCTGGTCGTGTTGTCATTGTCGGTCTAGGTTTTCCTAGGCTTTCTTGTTGTCCTTGCAGGCCTTTACTTTAGGCCTGGCGTTCTGTCGGCAGATCGGCAACTCCTGACTGGGTCAGTTCTGAGTCGCCTTCATGCTGTTGCTTGGAGTAGTTTGGGGTGCCGAGGTTAGTTCGGTAGCCATTGTTTGGCACGGGTTCTTCCCCCTCTTCCTTAGCTTGCTCCCTACTCCTACTACCCGTCTGTTCCTTTACTGCGTTCTAGTGTAGACTTGCAGCTTTCTAGTGTAGCTTTCCTGTTTGGCTACTGTTGTCGTTTACCCGTAGTTTTAGTGTGTTACTGCGTGTTTTTCAGTGGGGATCCGCGTGACCCCTACTGAGCCAGTGAAACGAGACTCACCCCTGCTTTTCAGGTAGGGTGACGTTGTTTGTTCTGCTTCCGTGTGGTTCCTGGTGTGCGTGCTCGTAACGTGTGGTTGTGGCCAGCTGGTACCTTCGTCGGGCTTCCCCCGACTCTTCGGTACGTCTTTCTTTTCTGTTGACTGTACTTGGTAGACTTGTTGTCTTTCCTTTGGACTTGACTAGATCGGCCAAAAACAACGGCCAAAAACGGGAGATCCGGCTCACACCCCAAAAATATGGATTTCCCCCCAAAATGCTCAAATTAGCCCGCTCGGCTCACCACGGCGTACAAAACTCGCGGGAAAGGAAGTGCACGAGCTGGGGGTCCATCTCCCTACCTCCACCGAAGATTTCGCGCCCCGAGGACGCCGATCCGCGAAGAAACGCCGTTTAAACCCTCGCCATTCTACGAACCCGGGGCCGAGCTTCCACGCGCCACAGGCCCTCGATCCTCGACCTGTTCCTAGTTCCTCACCTCCGGCCATCGCCGCCTCGCCCTCCTCTGCCACGGTCGGCTGCCCGGGGAGAGGGGGAGAGAAAGAGATGAGAGAGGGTGAGAAAGAGAGAATGGAAGAGAGAGAGAGAGAGAGAGAGGTTAAAGGGTTAATATATAGAAAAATCCAAAAATTCTAGAAATTTAGAAAAATACTAAAAATTACCTCCGCGATCCTCGGGAAGAGCACAACGCGCTGGTACTGTCCCGGAGTCGAAGAACGCCACGGTTCGCCCTGCACAGAGTTCCGAAGGCGCATCAGGGAAAAATACGTGTAAAGCACAAAATACACTCCGAGACCCATGAAAATGATCCGAAAAATATCCAAAAAAATCCGGGGCATTATAGCCCTCCCCCCTTAAATAAATTTCGTACTCAAAATTCAAGATTAGCACCAAGTCACAGGGGAAGAACATCTCAATCAATTGACAACGCTGTCCGAGCCCCAGCACAGAAAATCTCGATTCTTACGAAAGCACCGATCCTGAGGGACACAGCCAGACTACAATCACGAACGACACCTCGCTCCGCATGCCGCGCACCGGTCATCAGAGCAGGCACACACCAAAGGTCACAGTCCAACATCCCCTCAATCACAGCAAAGACCAATCATGGCACCGCTGCCTCAATCTCGCTCACCGAGGAGACACAACCCTCGTCACGAGAAACAGCTATCGATCCATCCTATGGTCGGCGGATAAATCACACATCAGCTTCACAATCAGCTGACCGGTCGCACACCCTACTCAAGGGAACAACCAATACAGAGCCTCCATCAGCTCACACCAAACTCGATGCGCAACCACCAGCATCCACTGTCTGTGCAAAGACCATCCACTGGTCACCAGATACACGTCAACAGGGAACCTCCACCAGCCCAGTAGGCACAATCCCGCTCACGACAGGCCAGCCGCTGACTCACACAGACAATTACCACATCTCAAGCCAAACAGCTCTCGGACACCGCGTCCGATCCCAATCATCGTGCCAACTCGACCCTCTCAGGGGGAGTACGATGAAACCAAATGACAAGATCTTGGTGTCTTCGGTCATCACCTCACTCGACTCAGACTTACAGGGGAACCATCCCATGCTGGTCACCAAACCAGGGACAACCATTGCGACACCAACGTCCCATCAAGGACCTCCACGCACATGCATCACTCTTCCGTCCTATCTCATCGAATCCTATCTCAACTTATCCAAGTGGACACATGCCAATCCCGATTCCGCCCTTACCACAGAGCCACGGGACATCACCGGAACAATTCATGGCACACATCTCTAAGGGAGGAAAGTGTCATCCAATATTATGGCAACCTGGTCACCAACGCCACGGCCAATGCACATGGGTCCCCAAACAATACATATCTTACCATGGTCGACTACGAGACTAGCCTTACCAGTCACTCGCAGCTACCAACCGGAACCCAAAATCTCTCAAAGATCACTTCCTCAGGAACACGATCTCATCCGAGAACACAGCTTGCAACACAAGTCGGGCACCAAGCCACCAACTCTGACTAACACGTCCTCGACCTCCGTTAGGCGACATCCTCAACCACCCCATCCGGGTCCAACACCGATCCCTGGCACAGCTTCCATGATAGGAACAGGGTACTCATGCGGCACACTTGCCAAGATATTTCCCCAACACTCCATCCTGACAGTGCCAAGAACCACAACACCTCAAGCAACGGCACGGTAACAACACGTCTCACGCAGAGGAACCAATCCTTCAGTGCTCAACACAATCTCAGGAATCCGCCCGTAGCAACCAACGCTAAGATCCTGAACCTGTGGGTTATGGGCCCACCAGGCTTCCGCTGCCCACTCTGATCCACACGCGCACAGCCAACACGGCAACTCGGGACTCACCATCCCGACAATTCACAAGTTGGCTGGTCAACCTCAGGAAATAGGGTGAGGAAAGCTCCATTACCTCGAACCCCAAGCACAGATTCACTCTCAAATCTGGCAATCCTCTGCAACTCCGCAGGCTCCGAACCACCACGCATCGAAAAGTTCCACCACCAGCCAAGGATGCGAACACCGCCCAACCAGCACTCGTCCTTCCGAAACAGCGCCAGCACCCTTACACACCACCTTGCCAAAACACGGATCACGTCTCGCACAGACTTCATGGCACACGAGGCCAACCAATCCGAACACGCAATGCAAGACGACGAACCTTAGCTAAACACAATCTCTCCAACCAAAGGAGAAACTGATATATCTCCGACCAAGGGACGAATCTCCACGCTCGACCTTACCTCAAACCTTGCGCATGCTGGGAACATCACCTTCCAACACCGAGAAAATCATTACCTCATCAGGTCAGCACCTCCGACACACTCGGCGAGTGTCACGTCGGACCACGATCACAGCATCTCTCGATGCACCACCACTGCAATTCCTTGAACTGCAGCACGCCATGCCAAGAGCCGCACACGAGCCACAATTGTGACGACCCAGAGTTCAGGATACCGATAACATCGATGCACTGATACCAAGAACTGGGGAAGCCACCCAAGAGGCTGATGAGGCCCCTGAAGGGTTAGTGAAGTTTGTCGAGGGGATGCATAACGAATTGCAATTTGGAACGCGCATATTACAATTAAGCAATAAAATTAAGACAAGTGCGGAAAAAATTCAAAAATAACCAGAGTGATATTTATATAACTAGTCCAGAAGTACAAGAGTAATAGTCTAAAAAGTACAACTATGCGGGGTATACCCCGGCAAAAGTACAACATAGCCTCACAAAGGCGACCCGTCAACTGCTGGCAACTAAGCACGGTCTCCGAGCAACCTCACAAAACACCGGGAGACAGCGGGCGTGGCTCACCTAAAAGGAGAAGGGTGAGTCACAGCCAGACTCAGTAGGGGTCACGCGGATCCCTACCTCGCACTAAACAAACATGCATGCGAAGATAAAGGCAATAGGGCATGCATTTAAATAAAATAACAGGCATTGGCATGAATAACTAATCACAAGAAAGCTGTAAACTCTATCTAAGCAGGTATAACAGCCAACACATGCCAATAATAATTAAATACAAGCGACTAAACTAAATCTACCAAATAGAATAAGCCGTAAATAATCCAAGCAACAAGGAAGGACAACCACTGGGAGCAGAAACCAGATGCGTCCACTGACGACTTACACTACGTCTCAAGCACTCGCAGTCGGTAAAGCGACAAGCTGAGCGCGTAAACAGTACCAAACCAAGTGACCAGTCAGAGTGACACTCGTCAGTGTCAGTCCACAGCCTCTGACCACGTGTGCACACACTGACTCTCGCCTGAGCCAGGCCCTCTAGCTAGTTTTCTCCCTCGGTAGGACGCTACCGTTGGCCGGGAGCCCACGGAACTAGCTTATAAACCGTGTGCGGGAAACACCCCTCCGCTATCCCCAAGCGGGTCGGTACTCAACAGACCTAGGGCAACAACAGTGGCTCCATTGCAAGGAAAGAAAAGCTACTCTATTGGGATTAAAAACATGCCATTGTACAATAGAATAACCTAAACATGGCATATATACGTAATGGAGCGCTTAACGAATAGGCTGGCACCCATTTTAAACCAACATGGATGTGGCGGTCTGCTGCCCATGCGCTACAAGTGAGTAACGGTCGGGGACTGGCGCGTTATATCAAGAATGACACGTCCGCCCCTACCCGTTACATCCACCGAAGTTCCAGCCCAAACGAACGAATGAAAATAGAATGTAACGGTAGGGGCACAGCGCGTTACATCAGCTGTAATGCGTTGGACCGTCGCCGTTACATCCACCCGAGGCCAAAACCCACGCATATCGTTCTAAAAACCATTAACAGGCGATATAACGCGCTCGCCCAGGCGCGTTGGGTTGACCTGACGGCCGGCCGACTGGCCGTCAGGCTCACCGCCTCACCCGGTCAACGCGGGTCAACGGGCGAGTAACGGATGGGAGCCCCACCGTTACTCTCAAAATAACGCCCCGTCAACGGGCCGTTATATAGAAATAATGCGTCCTCCAAGGACCGTCAGGCGTGTGACGGTTCCTGGAAGGACCGTCACACCACCTGGGACGCGGGCGGGTTAGGTTTGAAAACCGGTTCCCTCCCGGACGATAGAAATCGTCGGGTAACGACGTAAAAACCTGTTTCCTGTCAAACCATACATCCCAAACAACAGTATAACAGCTAAAAACATCACATGCAAAGCCCATGATGCATTAATCTCAAAAATTTAGGCTAAAACCCCACAACTAGAAAAATGAACATTATGCATGCTACGTGGTTCTAATCAAACGAACTAGCTATAGGAATTGATCCTAGCAAGTTCATGAGTCCATCCCCTACCTCTTGCAAGCCGAAACGGCCGGAAACGCCGCATGCACGGAGGAGGGTTCACGGAGCCTTCACACACCGTCCCGCTCCCACGATCACCGAACCGTGCCGAAATGGGTACCCACGCGTTCCTCTCGACGCGAGGAATCCACCGGCACCAACCACGCTTCAATCCGACGTCGTCTCGCCTGCTTTCCCTAGGAGAGGGCAGAGGGCGATCGAACGAAGAGAGAGAGAGAGCGTAAGAGAAAGAGATCGACGGGGGAGAGAGAGAGGGTATGAGGGTGAGGGATTAAAAGAAAGTAAAATAAAACTAAAATATGTATAATATAATTATTATATATATATATTAAAATCTTATTGATTTCTAATAACCCTCAATTAACTCCAAATAAATCCAGAAAAATACCAGGAAAATTCCAAAAAATATAGGAAAATAGTCAAAAATTCCAGAACAAATATTAGATCCAAACCATTAAGGATCTACTAAGGCACGGGCCTTACAGTCCCTCCCTCTTAAAAGAAATTTCGCCCTCGAAATTTATAACAACGAAAAATGGGGAAACTGAGAGAAGACTTATATCTCACTGGAATAAGAAAGGAAAAAGCTGATGCATCTCATCTTCACGTTCCCAAGTGGACTCGTTACCAGAGTGACGCTGCCAAGCAACTCTTACCAGAGGGATAACCTTATTTCTCAACCGCTGCTCACGACGGTCTTCAATTCTAATAGGAAACTCTGGCGTAGACAAATCAGCAGTCACCTCGGGCCAAACTGAATCATCGAGAACATGAGAAGCATCTGGCACATATTTCCTCAACTGAGAGACGTAGAACACATCATGAATAGCTTGCATAGCCGCTGGTAGTTGCAAACGATAAGCTACCGGACCCACAGCTTCAACAATAGGAAACGGGCCAACATATCGCGGACTAAGCTTTCCACGCTTCCCAAATCTAGAAACACCCTTCATCGGAGATACCTTAACGAACACCATATCTCCTAGCTCAAACTGTAGTGGACGTCTGCGCTGATCTGCATAGCTTTTCTGTCGACTCTGGGTTGTCAACAATCTCTGTCTGATCAGACGAACCACATCAGAACACTGATGTACCATGTCAGGTCCTGTCAACAATCGGTCCCCAACATCAAACCAGTTCAAGGGAGTACGACAAGGACGACCATACAACGCTTCATAAGGAGCCATGCCAATACTGGAGTGAAAACTGTTATTATAAGCAAATTCAACAAGTGGCAAATGTTGACTCCACGAACCCTGCCAGTCAAGGCAACACGATCTCAGCATGTCTTCCAGAGTCTGAATAGTCCTCTCTAACTGTCCATCTGACTGTGGGTGATACGCTGAACTGAACACTAACTTAGTGCCCAAAGCTTTCTGGAAACTACGCCAGAAGCCGGAGGTAAAACGTGAATCACGATCTGACACAAGTGAAACATGAATTCCATGCAGTGGCACGATCTTCTGCACATAAAGCTCGGCCAACCTCTGCACACTCCAAGCAACTTTAATCGGCAACAATCTGGTAGTTTTAGTCAATCTGTCGACAAGCAACCAGATACCATCAAAACCCTGAGAAGTTCGAGGCAAACCCACCACAAAGTCTATAGTAACGTGGTCCCATTTCCACATTGGAATCTCTAAAGGCTGAAGTAATCCCCCTGGCTTTAGATGTTCGGCTTTAACCTGCTGACAAGTCAAGCACTTAGAAACAAATATAGCCACGTCTTTCTTCATACCTGGCCACCAGAACTGCTTTTTCAAATTTTGATACATCTTGGTGACACCTGGGTGAATAGCAAAACGGGAACCATGGGCTTCACTCAGAATCTCATGCCTCAATTCATCATCAGTGGGGACATACCATCTGCCCTGGAAGCTGACGACCAGCTCGTCATCAAATTCCACATCATATCTTGATATAACACGGGCCAAATCAAAATCAGCTTGCTGAGCTTCTTTAATCTGCTGATACAAAGCTGAACCCAAAACCAAGCTAGCACAAACTGCCATCCTCAGATCGGCAGGAATCTCCACACTGAATGCCTCACTCGGAAGCTGTTCCCACAATTTCCATTCATGAAGCAACAGATGATTGACTTGCACCTTCCTGCTCAGAGCATCAGCCACAACATTCATTTTACCAGGCTGATAGGAGAGTGTAAAGTCATAATCTTTCATGAATTCCATCCATCGACGTTGCCTGAGATTCAGATCTTTTTGGGAGAAAATATATTGTAAACTCTGATGATCAGTAAGAATTTGAAATTTCTCACCATACAGATAATGTCTCCAGATCTTTAAGGCAAAAATAACTGCAGCTAGCTCCAGATCATGCGTGGGATAATTTTCTTCATGCGGTTTCAATTGCCGAGATGCATATGTAATAACCTTACCATGTTGCATCAGCACTGCACCCAAACCCACTCGAGAAGCATCTGTGCAAATAAGAAATCCACCCGAGTCGGAAGGCAAAGTCAACACTGGAGAAGAGGTTAATAGCCTTTTCAATTCAATAAAGCTCTCCTCACACTGATCCGACCAGACAAAAGGTACATCTTTACGAGTCAGTCTAGTCATCGGTGCTGCAATCTTCGCAAAATCCTGGATAAACCTGCGATAATACCCAGCCAAACCTAAAAAACTTCTAATCTCAGTGATCGTTCTCGGTCTTTGCTAACTCAAAACAGCTTCAATCTTTGTAGGGTCCACTGCCACTCCGTCACCAGAAATCACGTGGCCAAGAAAATGAATTTCCCGAAGCCAGAATTCACACTTACTGAATTTCGCAAAGAGCTCGTGATCTCTCAGAGTCTGCAGAATGATCCTCAAATGTTGTACATGATCTTCATCAGAGGCAGAATAGATCAGAATATCATCAACAAAGATCACCACGAACTGATCAAGAAATGGACGAAAAATACGCTGCATTAGGTCCATGAAAGCTGCTGGGGCATTAGTCAATCCAAACGGCATTACCAGAAATTCAAAGTGACCATATCGAGTGCTGAAAGCTGTCTTCTCCACATCAGATTCCCGGATCCGCAATTGAAAGTAGCCAGACCGAAGGTCAATTCGTGAAAAGACAGTAGCAGACTGTAACTTGTCAAACAAATCATCAATCCTGGGAAGCGGATATTTATTCTTGATAGTCACCTGATTCAACTGCCTGTAATCAATACAAAGTCTCAGGCTTCCATCTTTCTTTTTCACAAACAACACTGGAGCACTCCACCTAGAAAAACTAGGGCGAATATAGCCTTTTTCCAGCAATTCAAGTAGCCGTGCTCGAAGTACTTTAAGTTCATCTGGAGCCATACGGTACGGTGCCTTTGCTAACGGGCCTGTACCAGGAATCAGTTCAATCACCATTTTAATCTCTCGTTGTGGAGGCAAGCCTGGAAACTCGTCAGGAAACACATCAGAGAACTCACAGACAACAGGAATATCACAGACATCCCGTCGTGATATTTCAACAGCAACCACAGAAGCTAAGAATCCCTGGCAACCTGCACTAAGCAACCTATAGGCTCGAATAGCAAAAATAATCATACGAGAAGAACGAGATCGAATACCTTGGAAATAAAAGGCTGATTTTCCTTGGGGCTGAAAATAGACTTTCTTCGATCTGCAGTCAACCACAGCTCCATACTGTTCCAACCAATCCATTCCCAGAATAACATCATAATCTGCAAGATGCAACGCATACAATCTTGCCGGCAACTGGTGATTATCAATCATGACAGGAGACTCTTCCAAACACAAAGGTGTAATCATGAAATCTCCAGAAGGCAATTCAGCAAACATCTCACAAGACATCTCTGATGTCGGCTCCTCAATACATGCCAAGAAAGCCTCAGAAATAAAAGAGTGAGAAGCACCAGAATCAAATAAGACGCGAGCTGAAAGACTATAAATCATAATCGTACCTTCCACCAGATGGGACGCAACAGCTTCAGCTCTAGTCATATGAGAAACTTTGCCTTTCTGCTTCTTCGATCCAGCTGAAGATTGCTGAGAAGACGCCGACGCTTCTGAATAGAACTGTTGTTGAGTTTGAGGTACAGAAGGAGGTCTGAATTGCGGCTGCTTAGGCTGAGAGAACTGAGGAGCTTGCAATTGCTTCGGCCTCAGCGGGCAATCCCGAACCACATGACCCGGCTGGTCACATCGAAAGCAAACAATAGGCAGAGAACACGGCTGGCCCTTATGATGACCACCGCATCTCCGACACGTCCATGGCTGACTGACAGCGGAACTCTGACGAGTCTGAAAAGAAGGCGCTGTCGTCTGCTGAACAGAATCTGTACCGAACGACGGCTGCTGTAAAAACCTCTTTTTCTTCTTGAACTTTTTAAACTTGGTCTTGGAAGGAGAAGAAGCACTGCTAACCTCTGGTTGGACCGAGGGAACACCTGCCACTGGCGGTCGGTAAGCCTGCTGAGACTGCACTGCCGGCTGAACTGACCCTGCCTGAGGATACCCACCTGGTCTCGCCATCTCCAGCTCAAGTGCCACAGCTATCTGGCACGCACCATCTAGATCGGCAACACGACTTGCAATCAGGGGTATCTTCAACTCTGGCCTCAAACCTCGCAAGAATTGTTGAGTCTTCAACGCTTCATTAGCCAGCACATGGGGCGCATACTGACCCAACTCTAAAAACTTATTCCGATACTGAAGCACAGTCATACTGCCTTGAATCAGCTCCATAAATTGATACATCTTAGCCATCTGCAAGTAGGCAGGAGTGTAGGCACGCTCGAAAGCAGCAACAAACTCTGCCCAAGTGATCTGCCGAAGAGGTCTGGAATGAAAAGCAATCTGCCACTCAGCTTTCCACCACGTGATGGCTGTACCCTGGAGTTGAAAAGCGGCTAGCATAACCTTCTCATCTTCAGCGCTCTCCGTAGATAGGAACATGCGTTCAATAGCATCCAACCATTGTCTCACAACCTCTGGATCGGGCTGTCCGTCGAAAGTAGGCGGATTGAACATAAGAAATTCTTTCAAAGCCCTGCCTCGACTGCCAGGCACTTCAACCTGAGGAGCAACCATCGGCGCTGGAGGAGGAACGACTGGAACGGTAGGAACAGCGGGAACTGCAGGAGGAGGTGCAGAGCCACTATCTTCCTTGGGTATATCTCGGGGAGCTCGAGGAACTTGAGGAGGTCTTCCTCGACGAGGCAGCATCTTGCACTGCCGAAAAATAGAAAGCAACAGGCATCACATCAATCACGCAGAAAACAACCCTAAGCCAGCAATAGACAACACGAATGACTAGCTCTGGACAAGTTGCAAATTCTAATTCCTTATACAAATCCTCAACTCCGCTCTGATACCAGCTGTGACGACCCAGAGTTCAGGATACCGATATACCGATAACATCGATGCACCGATACCAAGAATTGGGGAAGCCACCCAAGAGGCTGATGAGGCCCCTGAAGGGTTAGTGAAGTTTGTCGAGGGGATGCATAACAAATTGCAATTTGGAACGTGCATATTACAATTAAGCAATAAAATTAAGACAAGTGCAGAAGCAATTCAAAAATAACAAGAGTGATATTTATATAACTAGTCCAGAAGTACAAGAGTACTAGTCCAAAAAGTACAACTACGCGGGGCATATCCCTGCAAAAGTACAACAGAGCCTCACAAAGGCGACCCGTCAACTGCTGGCAACTAAGCACGGTCTCCGAGCAACCTCACAAAACACCGAGAGACGGCGGGCGTGGCTCACCTGAAAGGAGAAGGGTGAGTCACAGCCAGCCTCAGTAGGGGTAACGCGGATCCCTACCTCGCACTAAACAAACATGCATGCGAAGATAAAGGCAATAGGGCATGCATTTAAATAAAATAACAGGCATTGGCATGAATAACTAATCACAAGAAAGCTGTAAACTCTATCTAAGTAGGTATAACACCTAACACATGCCAATAATAATTAAATGCAAGCGACTGAAACTAAATCTACCAAATAGAATAAGCCGTAAATAATCCAAGCAACAAGGAAGGACAACCACTGGGACCAGAAACCAGATGCGTCCACTGACGACTTACACTGCGTCTCAAGCACTCACAGTCGGTAAAGCGACAAGCTGAGCGCGTAAACAGTACAAACCAAGTGACCAGTCAGAGTGACACTCGTCAGTGTCAGTCCACAGCCTCTGACCACGTGTGCACACACTGACTCTCGCCTGAGGCAGGCCCTCTAGCTAGTTTTCTCCCTCGGTAGGACGCTACCGTTGGCCGGGAGCCCACGGAACTAGCTTACAAACCGTGTGCGGGAAACACCCCTCCGCTATCCCCAAGCGGGTCGGTACTCAACAGACCTAGGGCAACAACAGTGGCTCCATTGCAAGGAAAGAAAAGCTACTCTATTGGGATTAAAAACATGCCATTGTACAATAGAATAACCTAAACATGGCATATATACGTAATGGAATGCTTAACGAATAGGTTGGCACCCATTTTAAACCAACAGGCATGTGGCGGTCTCTGCCCATGCGCTATAGGTGAGTAACGGTCGGGGACTGGCGCGTTATATCCAGAATGACGCGTCCGCCCCTACCCGTTACATCCACCGAAGTTCTAGCCCAAACGAACGAACGAAAATAGAATGTAACGGTAGGGGCACAGTGCGTTACATCAGCTGTAACGCGTTGGACCCTCACCGTTACATCCACCCGAGGCCAAAACCCACACATATCGTTCTAAAAACCATTAACAGGCGATATAACACGCTCGCCCAGGCGCGTCGGGTTGACCTGACGGCCGGCCGACTGGCCGTCAGGCTCACCGCCTCACCCGGTCAACGCGGTTCAACGGGCGAGTAACGGATGGGAGCCCCACCGTTACTCTCAAAATAACGCCCTGTCAACGGGCCGTTATATAGAAATAACGCGTCCTCCAAGGACCGTCAGGCGTGTGACGGTTCCTGGAAGGACCGTCACACCACCTGGGACGCGGGCGGGTTAGGTTTGAAAACCGGTTCCCTCCCGGACGATAGAAATCGTCGGGTAACGACGTAAAAACCTGTTTCCTATCAAACCATACATCCCAAACAACAGTATAACAGCTAAAAACATCACATGCAAAGCCCATGATGCATTAATCTCAAAAATTTAGGCTAAAACCCCACAACTAGAAAAATGAACATTATGCATGCTACGTGGTTCTAATCAAACGAACTAGCTACAGGAATTGATCCTAGCAAGTTCATGAGTCCATCCCCTACCTCTTGCAAGCCGAAACGGCCGGAAACGCCGCATGCACGGAGGAGGGTTCACGGAGCCTTCACACACCGTCCCGCTCCCACGATCACCGAACCGTGCCGAAATGGGTACCCACGCGTTCCTCTCGACGCGAGGAATCCACCGGCACCAACCACGCTTCAATCCGACGTCGTCTCGCCTGCTTTCCCTAGGAGAGGGGAGAGGGCGATCGAACGAAGAGAGAGAGAGAGCGTAAGAGAAAGAGATCGACGGGGGAGAGAGAGAGGGTATGAGGGTGAGGGATTAAAAGAAAATAAAATAAAACTAAAATATGTATAATATAATTATTATATATATATTAAAATCTTATTGATTTCTAATAACCCTCAATTAACTCCAAATAAATCCAGAAAAATACCAGGAAAATTCCAAAAAATATAGGAAAATAGTCAAAAATTCCAGAACAAATATTAGATCCAAACCATTAAGGATCCACTAAGGCACGGGCCTTACAACAATCGACAACCGTCAACGCTCATCCTCGAGTCCCGAAACCACCGCGGAACCTTCTCAACTCAAGCCAAATCTAGGCGAACACAACCCATTCGCACGCAAGAGCGCAGGAACAAAAACTTACTGAGACATCACAGCCCAATTCTTCCTCCAAATCCGCAAGAATAACTGGGACCGATGTAGACACGCTATTTTCACATTTTTCACAGGTAAATCTCATATTACACCACGATGCCCCAGAGTGGTTCACACGATTGACTTATGTGAGTGATTAGCATTTTTTTAGTTTTTATATAAAAATATAAAAATATCCAGAAAATTGAAAAGGGTTATAAAATATTGAGAAAATGTTTAAATAAAATATAAAAATGGGAAAAGGCTTATAAACACACACATATATATAAATCAAGAAAAACTCAAAAAAATTCAAAAAAATGTTATAAAAAATCCAAAAAAATTGAGAAAAGGTTAAAAATAATACTGAGAAAATGTTTGAAAAAATGAAAATAATAAAACAAAACAAATCTCAATACATAAAAATAAACACTTTTATTTTTGTATAAAAATAAGATAAGAAATTAACATAAAAAAACACAAAAAATATATAATTATTATCCCCACTTGATCTCCACTTTATTATAATTAATCTATATACATTAATTTTAATCTTCACTAATCTCTATCTGTTAATCTTAATCAACGTCACTCTTTTATCTCTTCTGCCACTCTCCTCACGTCTCTTTCTCTCAGCTGTCTCCCTCTCTCTTGTATGCTCAACAGCCGGACAGGAAGAATCTCTCCCCTGCCACGTTCCTCTCTCTCTCTTCATCTATTCTCCCTTTTTCCTCTCTCACCCGTATCAAGTCCGTCACCCCGCCGGCCTCCGACTGCAGAGCTGCCGACGTCGCCGCCGACAGCTCCTCGCCGCCCTCCGCGAGCCACCCCACGGCACCGCGCCCGGACACCCGCGACCACCGTCGCCGCGGACGCCACCTGCCGACGTCGCTGTCGACCTCCCTCCGCCAACGCCACCAGGCCACCCTGCTCACGCCCACGATGCTCACCGGCCACCGTCCTCGTCGCCGGCAAACCACCGCCCGCCGGTGATCACTGCCGTGGCCACCTCGCGGCCCCGCGCCCTCCTATCTCTTCCTCTCTCAAACTCTCTCTCGCGTCCCCCCTCTCTTTTCCCCTCCCTCCCTCCCTCGATCTCTCTTATTTTTCTTATTTTTATCTTTTTTTATCTCCTCTATCTCTATCTCTCTCCCTCTCTTTTACTCTCTCTGATCTCCCCCTCTCGATCTCTCTTTCTCATCTCCTCCTTTTCTATTTATTTTATTTCCTTTATCCCTCTCCCTTTTACTCTCTTTCTCTCTCCCTCTCTCTCTTTCTCTCTCCCTCTCGATCTCTCACTCTTTCTCTTTTTTTATATTATTTTTTCTCTTTTTTTACCATCTCACCCCCTCCTTCTCTCTTTCTATTTCTCCCTCTCTCGATCTCATTTCTCTCTCTCCATCTCTCTTTTTTTATTTATCTTCTCTCTCTCTCTCACCCTCTCCCTCTCTCAATCTCTCACCCCTCTTTCCGTTTTTTTTTTATTTTTTTTATTCTCTCCATCCTTTCTCTTTCCATTTTTTGTCCTTCTCTCCCTCCTTTATATATATATATATACATATATACATATATGTTATCTCATTATCCATTCTATTCTATTTTATTTCTTTTACTCTTAGACTTTCTTTTACCCTAACAAAAAAAGATAAAAAAAAGAGGATCTCTCCCTCTCTCTCTCTCTCTTTCTCTTTTTCAGGGCGACATCGACACCGAGAAGGCCTTATCGAGTTTCCGGACGTCGGAGTGTATGAGAAGCTGTTACGTCTTGCCATACGCTCGTGCTATCCTCATCCTGGAGAAGCTCCTTCAAGCCCGCCAATGCCCTCTCAATAAGCTTCCTCACTTCTTCGTCTTGTTTTGTTCTTATTTTGTTAGTTGCATAGCATTGCATGTATTATCTATCATCCCTATTGCCTCTCCCTGAGATAGTCCTAGTTGTTCATTCATCATATCATCTGTCTACCCTTTTACGTCTAAGATGGGTTTCAAACAACACCAACCAGGTGCGTGTTTGAACATGATCATGCCACTTTCATTTCAGGGGATCGATACTACACTATTTCTATTCTAATCCACTGTCTATTTGTTTCGTCTGCTTTGTTTTGCAAGGGTAACCAAAGGAGACCCTCTTCATCGGCCGGCCGAAGGAAGAGGAAGAAGAAACTCACGTAATCCCTTTGTTCGGAGATAAGACGCGATCATCCCCTTCCATTTCGAGGTACACTACCTCTGGCGATCACACCCCCTTACTTTCGTTTTTTTAAGTTCTTTGTTTTATCCTTACCCGTGCGGAGGATCATTCCCCGTGACGGTTCCCCTCCTCATTTAATTTCTGTTTAAACCCCGTTGACGGAACTAGTTCCTTGCGGCGGTTTTATCTTCTATCTTTCATTCGAACCCCGTAGACGGAACTAGTTCCTCATGGGGGTTTTTATCTTCTGTCTTTCGTTCGAACCCCGTTGACGGAACTAGTTCCTCGCGGAGGTTTTATCTTCTGTCTTTCATTCGAAACCCGTCGACGGAACTAGTTCCTCGCGGAGGTTTTATCTTCTGTCTTTCATTCGAACCCCGTTGACGGAACTAGTTCCTCGCGGCGGTTTTACCTTCTGTCTTTCATTCGAACCCCATTGACGGAACTAGTTCCTCGCGGCGGTTTTATCTTCTGTCTTTCATTCGAACCCCTTGACGGAACTAGTTCCTCGCGGAGATTTTATCTTCTGTCTTTCATTCGCACCCCGTTGACGAAACTAGTTCCTCGCGGAGGTTTTATTTCATGTCCTTCATTCGAACCCCATTGACGGAACTAGTTCCTCGCGGCGGTTTTACCTTCTGTCTTTCATTCGAACCCCGTTGATGGAACTAGTTCATCGCGGCGGTTTTACCTTCTGTCTTTCATTCGAACCCCATTGACGGAACTAGTTCCTCGCGGCGGTTTTATCTTCTATCTTTCATTCGAATCCCGTTGATGGAACTAGTTCCTCGCGGAGGTTTTATCTTCTGTCTTTCATTCGAACCCCGTCGACGGAACTATTTCCTCGCGGTGGTTTTATTTTATAATCTTCACTCGAACCCGTTGGATGGAACACGTTCCTCACGAAGGTTTCCTTTCATAATTTTCATTATGTCATTCATTCCCATTATTTTTATCTTTGCTATAAAAATCCCACAAAGACCAACGTCTAGTGGTGGTTTGTTGAACATATATATACTTATTGTTATATATATTGCTATAAAAATCCCGCAAAGACCAATGTCTTGTGGTGGTACGCTCTTTCTATATTACTGTTATGTTCTCCTGTTAAGTGATATCTTGCTATAATTCTGGTTCGTTCTGTTCATATTATTGTTATGATTTCATGATGAGTCACATTCTGTTGTAATTTGGTATTCCTATTTTGATTGCCCCCCATTCCTAGAGTCCCAACATATCCTATCATAGCATTCGGTATCTTTAAAGCTACTCCCGAAACGACAGGCTACGCATGTTGAGGAGGTAGTTAGCTTGCGTGAGAAGATCTTTGGATCTCTATCTCCGCCTCTGTGACGACCCGGATTCCGGATATCAGATATACCCGATAGGACTATCGAATACACCTGATACCACTTGGAACCCGTGAGGCCTCCCAAGAGCGGTAAAGCTCCGAAGGGAAAAAGGATTGTTGTGTAGTACATTGAACTGACAGATATAACGGCAATCAATTAAATTTCATTAGATCGGGTTGCTAAAGTAGCAGAAATAAAATTACATTTTAATTAACAGATTTTAAACAATTATATACCAGAGTCAAGTCCAAAGCTAACGACAGCAGTCTAGCAGTACAGTCGACAGAAAGAAAAGACATACCAAGAAGTCGGGGGAAGCCCGATGGAGGTACCAGCTGACAGCTACGACTCGAACTCCAGGACCCGCGGAAGCAGCACGAACAAAGTCACCCCACCTGAAAAGCAGGGGTGAGCCTCGTGTCACTGGCTCAGTAGGGGTCACGCGGATCCCCACTGAAAAACACACAGTAACACGGAAAAATAGAAATAACATGAACAACCGCAAGAGACAACACTAGGAAGCTGTAAAAGAAAGGGAAGCAGGAGGAGGGAACAGGTAAGGACGAGGGGAATAACCCAAACAAACAAGTATGCACAGAAAGGGGAGGAGGAGTATGGAACAGGTAAGGACGAGGGGAATAACCCGAACAGACAAGCAGGCACAGAAAGGGGAGGAGGAGTAGGGAGCAGCAAGGAAAAAGGGGGAAAGCCAAACAAGCACCCCAATCAGCACCTACAACAGCAAGCAAAAGAAAGTCTAGAAAAGACCTAAACAGACACAGACAACACGACCGGAGCGTCGTGTACCACACCAAGTTGGTCCAGGCCCAGCCCAGAACAGACCAACTCAGAAGGGAAACACAGACTCCGAGAAAACATGAGAGTCACGCATCACGTGACGGAAGCACCTCCTCATTAGAAGAACAGCCAGCTACGTCCACTGACGCCTTATGCTGCACCGACAAGTGTCTCGTCTACGCTGTCGTCACAACGGCCCGATAGAGACTAAGACCACCTCACAAGAAGAACGGCCAGCTGCGTCTGCTGACGCCTTACACTACACCACAACACACACCACAAGTGTCTCGACTACCAACCGATCGCGTCGACGCGAGCACGGCCGAGTCGCAAACCCACGCGAAACCACAATAACAAGTACTAGTCAGGGTCACGCCCGCGGCGTAAGTCCTCAGGCCCTGACCACGTGTGCACACACTGGCTTTTACCTGAGCCAGGCCTCTAGCTAGTTTTCTCCCCCCCCGTAGGACGCTACGGTGTAGCGGGGAGCCGACGGAGACTAGCTTATAAACCGTATACCGGAAAGTGCCCCGCTCCGTGAGCTGTCACAAAGAGTCTGTGACGAAAGGCAACGACACGAGAAGATCACGAAACACGGAGCTGAAGTACAGACAGTCAAACATGCACTGTCACCCGTACCTCAAACACCGAAGGCAGCACAAGAAACTGTCGACAGACTCGGAAACGTAGTCTCGGCCATCATAGGAATGTCAACCGACACCCACGGGGAAGGCGGCCAGACCACGGGAATGACAGACATCACCCTAAAACGGACCAGCAAACACACAGCCGCACACCGAAAAGCCCAACGGCCAACACGGCCACAACAGGACCGTAACGCACCACCATAGGCGCGTTACCTGCCCTGACGCACCAAGGCAGGGGCGTCAGGGCAACCAGGACCAGAAAGGGAACTCGGAGCACGTAACGCCCCAAGTCAGGCGCGTTACACCACCTGACGCACCCAGATAGGGCCGTCAGAGACAACAGACCCACGCCTGAAAACTGGACGAACAGCATGTAACGGTCCAACGTGGACGCGTTACAGCACTGTGACGCACGAGGAAACGACCACTACGCGAACGACTGACCGAACACGACAAAACTTACGTGAATGGGATCCAGACATCCCAGCGGTCATTTTGACACTAACTACGCCACGAATGGTTGTCATTTTCCGGCGAACCCTGAAAACCCCAAAAATAACGATTTTCACTAAACCGGCCTGATCTCCCCCGATCGAGCACCAAACAACGCACAAAAGCAGGGAAAATGTGCGGAATGAAGTGGCGGTCCATCTCCCTACCTCCACCGAAGAAATCGAGCACCGAAGCGACTAAACCACGCCGAAAACCGTGCCATGAACCGAACCGCCGGCTTTGAATCAGCCGAGGGATCACGCCTGCCACGCTCCAACCGCCGCTCTAACCCGCGTCCCAATCACTCCATCGCGTTCTCGCCTCGGCCAACTCCGCAACGGTGTGCACCCCACGCCGAGAGACCCTGAAACGAGAGAGAACGAAGAGAGATGGTGAACGGTTAAAAATGAGGCATCTAAAAGACCTAATAAAGATCCAATAGAGATCCAGGGCATTACATCCCCCGTACCGGAAGGTGGGTAAGTCTAGATTTCTCGTGTTCCACTAGAACACTTCCTTCAGGTCGTGTTCTCCACTACCTTTCTCATACTACCCTGTAATTCATCCTCGTCCCCTTTCCTTCTCTCTCCTTGGTACGATCTCGCCATCCACAACCGACACGTCATTTCTGACGCCACAGAGCATAACAAGAACATCAGGCTCGACGAAACAGTGGTTCACTGAGAAGATCCTCCGCTCACCCGAGCACACTTCTCGATCAGAGCACCCGCTCTACCACCTCAAACCACAACCTTAACACCTCAGGGGCTGGGTAGACCTCAAGCCAGAGTGGCCAGACTCAACAACAGCTCCCTCAGAGTACACTCACGGCCACTTAACCACAAGCAATCATCGCCAGCCACCTGACATCGCGGCAAACGCCTCGAACGCTGCACCATAAACTCACACCTGCCAGCAACCTCTGCCCAACGCTGGACAACTGGGATCACCACCGATGAGGGAGAAGCGCTCAACCTCGATACACAAACCCCATGCTGGCACTCCGACAGAAGCTGAAACCGCCTTCACAGGGCCAACGCCGCGCACTCAAGCTCTTACACGAGAAACCAAGCGAAAAACAAGCACGAAATCCTATGCCAGCTGCCGACTGTACTGGACCTTACGGACTCTGATCACTGTAATATCCTGAATTCCCATGTACGTCCACAACCACCGCTCTGATACCAGCTGTAACGATCCAAGATCCGAATACCGAGAAGAACCCGATACCATTCGAATCCTGGCCCGCCGCCCACAAACTGGGAGGGTTCGGAAGGGCTAAAAGGAGTGTGGAGGTATAAAGAAATAGGAAATAAGGCAGGACAACTCAACAATTAACAGAAATAAATACACAACTACTACAACAGAGTCCAGTCTAACAGAAAGTACAGTCTAAGCAGTAAAGCGTACCACATGCCAAGTGAACACTCGGTCCGGCGAGCTGGCAACTAAGAACCTCCGCACTGCACCCTCGAACCTCATGGAAGAACCGTCGCACCTGAAACGCAGGGGTGAGCCTCCTGTCACTGGCTCAGTAGGGATCCCGCGGAACCCCAACTGAGAACAACAGCGGCACGAAAAGCAGTAACTACAAGAACAACAGTAGCAGCAGGAACAGCAAACAGGGTGGCCGGTCAAACTCGGCACTACAGCTACTCCTACTGTACCGGTCAAGCAGAAAGTGAAATCCCGATCTCACCATCGGGAACCGGACCACTCTCGTAATGCCACGGATTTTTCGGATCCTTGTTCGTGGGTCCTAGATCTAGTTTCTCGGAATGTCCAACTCCATTGTGTTCAAAATTTCATTTTGGACATCTTTCGTGTTCGGATCGGCGCGATCCGGAGTTGTTTCGGAGGTCCGGAAGCGTTCCGTGGCTTTTTCGCGTGTGTTTTCCGATTCCCGGTGTGTGTTTCGGAAATTCCTTCGGAACCTCGTTGCGGGTGAACCGGGCCATTCACCTAGGCGAGTGTGGTACCGTTGCGATCGGTGCGTTCCGAGGATCGCGAGGGTGTGATTTTTTATTTTTGGGAATTTTTTCGATTTTCCAGATTTTCCTATATAACCCCCCACTCTCTCTCTTCCCCTCATTCTCTCTTCCTCACTCTCTCCCTTCTCACGTTCTCTCTTCTCTCCCTCTCTTCTCCGGCGGCCGACGGAGGCCGATGGGGGCGAGGTGGCGAGGCCCGTGGGACGAGGGACAGCGAGGACGGGTCGAGGGACAAGGCGGAGGGCGCGGTGAAGCCGGTTCGCCGGCGTGGAGGCACCGGCGGGGTTTCAGAGGCGTTTCTTCGTGGATCGGCATCCACGGTGCGCGAAATCTTCGGTGGAGGTAGGGAGATGGACCCCCAGCTCGTGTACTTCCTTCCCCGTGAGTTTTGTAGGCCGTGGTGAGCCGAGCGGGCTAATCAGGGCGATTTGGGGAAAAATGTATGTTTTTAGGGAGTGAGCCGGATCTCTCGTTTTACGGTGTTTTTGGCCGATCCATGGGTTTAGATGCATGCCTAGGGGCTTGGGGATGGATTCCCCTTTGTTTCCCCCATCACCCGGGGGTGATCGGGGCGTGGATCGGATTTTTGGGCGTTTTCCCGCCGTTCTCGATTTTTCGAAATGGTCACGGTCTACCAGTAACCGCTTTCATTGGTTGCGGTCTTGGGAGAACCGCGTTTGCCCAAGAACGTCGGCAAGCATCGCGGACGTGCGATAGACCATTTTCGTCTAGTCGCGGTCGTGACCCGACCGTGACTGTGTGGTCGCGGTCCCAGGGCGACCGCTACCATCGGGCTGCGTCTGGCTAGTCGCGATCGTGACCCGACCGTGACTGCTTAGTCGCGGTCCCCGGTCGATCGCTTCTTTGTGGTCGTGGTCCTCAGGAGACCGTGACTACGTTGCGGTTCCCGTCTGCGTGGTTTTGACCTCCGGTCGACCCGGTGGTGACCCAGTGGTCGACTTTAGGTCTCGTGAGCGTCTCGGACACCACGTGGAGTTCCGTGACCGTGTCTTTGGGTGTCCGGAGATTCTGGGTTAGCTCAACTTGCGTGCCCGTAGGTGTGGTGGGTCCGGGTGACCCCACGTGTTCCGAGCTTTCGTGTTACACTTGATCGAGTCACCGTGTATCGGTGTGTGTGCGGTGGGGTCTCCCCCGCATGTCGTGGGTTTATTTGGAAGACAATTCCCGTGTGGGTCACGTGTTTGGCCTTGGACTGCGAGTCCAGTTATCCGGCCTGGGGCTGGAGGTTTCCTGCTTGCCCTGGGATGGGAAATCGACGTGGCGGCTTGTGTGCTGCCCTGGGAAATCGACGTTTCGCGTGTCAGAAGGCTACGACTAGTGGGGAGTCACTAATGTGACCACTCTCCAAGGAGAAACTCCGAGAAACACGCACGCACCCTGCGCGAAAGTCGAGAAGAACCCAGTGGCACCGAGCCACTGGACTCTGGACAGTCCTCTAGACTCACTAAATCCAACGGTCCTTGAGTCACAAGACTCGGGGTCAAGACCGTCGTACGTAACGGCACAATGCCGTTAATCTAGCATAATCCCTAGGTCTAAAATCACGGTAGCACGAATACCGAGGTAACTCACGAGCCGCCGAGATTATCCCCTCGAAAGGGAACTCAAGAGACCTCCAGCCCCAGGCTGGGCAACTGGACTCACAGCCCAAGGTCACACACACGGCCTACGCGGAAAGCATAGACGCATGATTCCCAAGGCAACGCATAAGCCGCCACGTCGATTTCCCATCCCTGGGAAAGCGGGAAACCTCCAGGCCCCAAGCTGAATGGCTGGACTCGCAATCCAAGGCCAAACACATGGCCCACTCGGGAATCATCTTCCAGAAAAACCCACGACATGCGGGGGAGACCCCACCACACTCACACCGATCCACGGTGACTCGATCAAGCGTAACACAAAGTCCGGAACACACACCTACGGGCATGCTAATCGAGGTAACACGGCACCTCCCGACACCCCAGAAACACGGACACGGAACCCACGTGGTGTCCGGGACACTCACGAGGCCGAAGGTCAACCACTGGGTCACAACCGGGTCGACCGGAGACCAACACAACGCGAACCCGACATCGCAAGCACGGGAATCGCCTGGCGGTCCTCTCTTGGGCCGCCACACGACTCTAGCGGCCCAACCTTAGGCCACTACAAGGCGAGTCACTTTGGGTCTGGCGGTCTATAGAAAGACCGCCCACCCATAAAACGGTCCAACCTTGGGCCGCTACACTCTCTCTGGCGCCCGTACCTACGGCGGCTAGAGGGCACGTGACCCCCAACAGTCAAAACACACGCTCGAAGGCGCAACGGTCAAAAACAGAGGAAGCGGTCGAAAGTTCGGCCGCCACCCCGGTTGGCGGTTTATCGTGAGGCCGCCAGCCGGCGCCAGCCCTGCCGACAAAATAGTGACTCGTGGCGCGCCTACCTTAGGCCGCCAGGGGTGTGGCGGTCTCTGGAAGGACCACTACACCCTCCCGAGTACGGAAACGGCGGGAAGAATCCCAAAATCCTATTCCACGCCCCAATCATCCCCGGGTGATGGGGAAATAAAGGGGAATCCATCCCCAAGCCCCTAGCATGCATCTAAACCCCTAGATCGGCCAAAAACACCGCAAAAACGGGAGATCCGGCTCACACACCAAAAATATGGATTTTCCCCAAAATGCTCAAATTAGCCCGCTCGGCTCACCACGGCCTACAAAACTCGCGGGAAAGGAAGTGCACGAGTTGGGGGTCCATCTCCCTACCTCCACCGAAGATTTCGCGCCCCGAGGACGCCGATCTGCGAAGAAACGCCGTTTAAACTCTCCTCGTTCCACGAACCTGTGGCCGAACTTCCACGCGCCACTGGCCCTCGATCCTCGACCCGTTCCTAGTTCCTCGCCTACCGCCATCGTCGCCTCGCCCTCCTCCACCACGGTCGGCCTCCTGGGGAGAGGGGGAGAGAAAGAGATGAGAGAGGGTGAGAAAGAGAGAATGGGGAGAGAGAGAGGTTAAAAGGTTAATATATAGAAAAACCCAAAAATTCTAGAAATTTAGAAAAATACTAAAAATTACCTCCGCGATCCTCGGGAAGAGCACAACGCGCCGGTACTGTCTCGGAGTCGGAGAACGCCACGGTTCGCCCTGCATAGAGTTCCGAAGGCGCATCAGGGAAAAACACGTGTAAAGCACAAAATACACTCCGAGACCTACGAAAAATGATCTGAAAAATATCCAAAAAAATCAGGGGCATTACAATCTACCCCTAGACGGCCAAGAAGGCTAGCAGTCCACCCTTAGACCGCTAAGGGATGGCTAGCAGTCTACCTATGGACCGCCAAGCACCCTGGACTCACGAACCCCTGGCGGTCTACCCATGGACCGCGAGGCACTGGCTAGCGGTCTGCCTCTCGACCGCTAAACCCCCAGAACACACGAAAGTCAAGCGGTCCTAGCGGTCTACCTCTAGACTGCCAAAGACCATGGTAGTCTATCGCGTGACCGCCAACCTTAAACCGACATAGGGGGACCCATGGCGGTCTCCACATGACCGCTTGGGCCCCTAGCGATCTCTGGAACGACCGCTAGGTCGTCCCGAGCCCGAAAACGACGAAAACGGCAGGAAACCCCATTCCGTGCCCCGTTCACGCCCACGTGAAGGGGAAAATAAGGGGAAACTAGTCCCTAACCTCTCTAGCAATGAGAGAACCCATTTAAACCCAAAAAACACGATCAAATCACTAGATCGGACTCACACCCCAAAAACATGCATTTTTATCCCGGCGTGGAAATAAATCCACTCGGCTCGCCTCGGGCTACCAAATCCGCGGGAAATGAAATACACGAGCTGAGGGTCCATCTCCTTACCTCCACCGAAGATTTGACGCGCCGTGGACGCCGATCCATGAAGAAAACGCCACCGAAGCCTCGCCGAGACACGTGCTCGCGGCCGAGCTTCAACGCGTCTCCGTCCCCCGATCCCGACCCATCCTCGCCGTCCTCCTCGCCCGCGTCGCCTCGCTCCGCCCCCGCCCCGCTCCGTCGGCCGCCGGAGAAGAGAGGGTGAGAAGGGAGAGCGTGAGAGAAGAGAGAGGGAGAGAGTGAGAAATGAGAGGGGAGAGAGAGAAATGGTTAATATATAGATAAAAATCTAAAAATTATAGAAATTTAGAAAAATATGAAAAAATTACCTCTGCGATCCTCGAAAAGTGCACAAGGCGCTGGTCACGTCCTGGAGTCGGAGAACACATCGGTTCACCCTGCACAGAGTTCCGAAGGCTCATCAGAGAAAAATACACGTAAAGCACAAAACACACTCCGGGACCCATGAAAATGATCCGAAAATATCTAAAAAATCCGGGGCATTACACAGTCACACCGAGAGAGGCCAAAAGATAGAGAGAGCATAAACGAGGCAAGAGGGGAAAGGGACAGAGACCACATCGCCAGCAGGATAGTGGTGAGAGAGAGGTTCCCTCTCGATTCTTCCCTTCATGTCTCTCCGAGCACTTTTTGAGCGCTCTCCATACATCATCTCGATGCTATAGGCTTTCCTCTTTCCCCCACTTCAACCCCTTCTCTCTTCATCCTTCTTCTTGACCCCTTTGTACTGTTCTAACTTAAGCATCGGAAGGTTGTCTGCTGAGATCACTTCCAAGACTCCTTTTGACGTGGTCTTCTAGTGATTGAAGATTTTCCCGGGTGGTCGACTGCTCTTCCCCAACAAATCAATCTTAAAGGTGTGGTACAAGACCATGGAAATATTTTTATGCCTCTACAGTTCTATTAAGAATTCAAAATAAAACAGGGAGAATATTTACCTGATAAAGAGAGAAAAGTGGGGTCTACATCTTTTCTCTTCAAACAGATTTTGGCCCTTTTGTACGGTACTGACTTAAGCATCGAAAGCTTGTCTCTTGAGATCACTCCCAAGACTCCTTTTGACGCGGTCTTCTGGTGATTGAAGATTTTCTCGGGTGGTCGACTGCTCTTCCCCAACAAATCAATCTTAAATGTGTGGTACAAGACTAGGGAAATATTTTTAAGCCTCTACAGTTCTATTAAGAAATCAAAATAAAATAGAGAGAATATTTACCTGATGAGAGAGAAAAGTGGGGTCTACATCTTTTCTCTTCACACACATTTTGCACTAACCGGGGTGGGGCAGCTTATTTGCGCCCAGATCCCACTCCATTTTGCCCTAGGTTTTAAACGCTCTGTGCATGAACGATGTGATTGCGGGTGCATTAAGTGATGGCGCAAAGGATCTAATTCACAAAATAAGATGTTTTATAAATAAATTATTGTTAAAATTAAATTTGTAAAAATATATTTAGAAATATATTAACAAAAATGTTCTTAATTTTATCTAAATAATACATAAATATCATTGTGAAAGATGAATATTCTTCAAATTTTTAAATAACATCTATATTTTATAACGAAATGATTAAAATATCTCTCTCAAATCTTAAATAACTCTCTCAAATATGAAATTATTGAGAGAGAGAGAGAGATTAAAATATCACTCTCAAATCGATCGAGAGAGAGAGAGAACCACCCCGGTAGCACAGAGGAGAGAGAGAGAGTAAGCTAACCGGTTTGCAGCGGGGAGGGGAGGGGGAGCTTGCAGGTGGGGGGCGGGTGTTCTCCCCCCGGAGGGGTCTGCCTCCCCTCCTCTCTCTCGCGGGAAACGAGTGGTTCTGGTAGGCCGGTGATAGGAATTCACAGAAGGGCTCAACGATGGCAACGACGTCTCAGATGCCACCTGGTCGGAGGAGCGCTGGTCGTCGGCCCTCCCTGCGCTGGTCGTCGGCCCTCCCTGCGCCGGCACCATGGTCCGAAGGGCTCAACGACGACAATGGTGACAGTCTCCTTGAGGATCTTCTGCTCCAGCTGCTCGATGCGGAAGCACGACTCCTTCTCCCGGAGCTCCTCCACCAGGCGGAGAAGCTCCCCACATCCAGGGACCACGGCTGTACCTAGGCGGATGACCGCCGGAAGTAGACCCCAAACGAGTGGGACAGCAGAGCCCCGCCGGACTTCTGCTGGGGAGCCTCCCACCTTCTGGGACCCCGGGGAGACGTCTGTTGGGAGTCTCCCACCTTCGTTCCCCCTCCCGCTGGGAACGAAGAAGGCAGTGCCGACATTGGGGGAGACAGCAACAGCGGCGACCTGGTAGCCGGGGAACATCCAGCATAGCTCGAGGCACCTTCGTTCCCCCATGCCCTCTCCCAATCGCAGGCATGGAACGGAGCTCTGTTCTGCCCACAAAACACGGAAGGCAACACCAGAGAGAGAGGGACCTGCAACCCCCTCCCGCTGGAACCCAACGCCCCTCGAGAACTTGACCGCTGGGGAAGGCCTTGCTGCAAACCTTGCACCTGTGTTGTTCCATGCCCATCACCACCGTCCCCTCTCCCGCCGTTCTCCCGTCGTCCCCGACGTCACGGACGGTGCCGGCGTTGTTGTTGCTGCTGCTAACCCCGCTTGCTTCGTCCCCTTCGTTCCTTGCAATGGCGAAGCAGCCCTTCACGTTCTTGTGGGTCGCCTTGTCCCCCCCCCAGCGCCTGGTGAGACCCGAACACCTTCTTGCAACTCAAACACTTGAACCGGCAGTTCAGATGCAGCAGTGATAGGGATGGAGCCGGTGGCGACACGTCCATGGCGCCCGTGGCCACCGCAGTAAGGCCCAGTGTGCCCTCCGGCGTCGCTTTGCCATCGTGACGAGGCACGTCACGTCGCCACCTCACGCTCGGTGTCCTGCAACTGGCCCCGGCCTTCTAGAGGGGGTAAAGGGCAGGGAGTCGGCGGCAGCGGGGGGCCTCCCGAATGGGGCCTGGGGGTGGCGGAGGTGGGGCGAGGGGTTGACACCGTGCCACTGGCGCTCCGGGTGGCAGAGCATTTGGCCGAACAGGGCCTTCGGTGACCAGAACCGCCGACCGCATTCGCTGCAGGGGTCAGCAACATCAGTGGCCAAGGGGTCCGGCTTCCTGCCGTTCCTGGGTCTGGAAGAGCTCGCAAGCGCTGCCGGTTAGTAACATCAAACAAACCCCCCTCCTTGGGGCGCCCACCTGATCGCCTACGCAGTCAATGGGTCAGGTTATGGTTAGACTTAAGTCGATCAGATACGAGTTTGATTTAACAACATTAAAGTTTGACTGCGACTTATGCTCGAGTTACGTCGGGGCAGATCAGATTGAATATGATATTATTAAAAAATTATAAAATTAGATTAAAATTTGATTCGATCTGACAATTTAAATAAATAATAAAAATAATATATTTAATAATATAAATTTTATAATTTTATCAAATTAATTAAAATTTAAAATTAATTATAGTATGAATGAAAAATAAAAATTAAAATTTTTAATTAAGTAAATTAATATAATTTTAACTAAATAGTTTTTAAAATTTAAAGGAAGGAAAAAAAAGAGAACGGATATGATTAGCTCGTGGACTGAACTTAAAGGAGCTCGACTCGTGAATCTAATTGGGTCGAACTTTTAAGTCCAGTTAAGAGTCTACGGGTCGAAAAAAATCTTATGGTTCGATCCGAAATCGGACCAAACCCGTAAACTTATCAGGTCGACCTGACCCATTGACAATCCTAATACGCACCCCTCTCTCTGAACGCCCCCCTCCTCTCGACGGCCTCCCATCTTTTTAGAGGTGAGAGGGGGATAAAATTAGACAAGAGAGAATTTTATTTTTTTAAGTCACAAATATTACTGTATTTTCTTACTTCGAGTTAAAATTAATTAAAATTATATTTAGATAATATTTATATATTATGTAAAAATATTTTCATTAATATATTTTTAAGTATTATTTTTTTAACTTAAACTTTAACATTGTTTCATTTGCGAAACCCCGACAACCCCCCCCCCCCCCCAAACAAAAAAAAACATAGGCCTTCTTCCTTCCCAAGTTTTGAGAGCAACCTAATAAACTGTGCTCGGCCCTCCCTCTCGTTCTCCTTCTTCTTCTTCTTTCTCGCACAGAGCACCCGCGCTGCTGTCTGGTCCGGGGGAGATCGACGAGAACAAGCAGCACCCACCGCTTTCAGCTCGACAAGGTTCTCATCTGCCGCAGATCCGCCCGGTTTCCCTTGGGTTTTTCATCGATCGTCAATGCGAAGGTTCCTTTGATGCCTTTGGTAGCAAAGACGGCGTCCATTATCGCCGCCAAGGAGAACCGGTCGCAGCTCACCGCCTCGCTTATTGACCGCTGCTGAGAGCGTGCTTTATAAGCCCGTCGGCTGTCGGCCGTGGGAGGGCTGCAGGGCCGAGCTATCGCATCATGTTGTGTTCCTTGCTTGAGATCTTTACTCCGTTGCTGGGGTTACCTGGTTCTTTTTTCTTTTCTCTAGGGTTTTTCGGAAATCGTCTTTATCTCTATTCGTTCTTTTCTCTGGATTGCCCCCGGATTGAGAGTTTGAGTTATTTTCTCCCCTCCCTTCTGAGGTTTGTTTCGTACTTTGTGGGGCATGAAGGACGAGGTTTCCTGTGATATTGCATGAAGTGTTTTGATTGGATGAATACAACACGTGATTGCGTGCTAATCTGATTTTTCTCAGCAGTGAAGTAGACTTGGAGAATGATGATTGATACAAGTGGTCTTAATTCCTTGGCTCCATTGTCTGCGGTAGACGATGATCTTGGGGAGAACTTGTTTTCTTCCGTGTCATCCTTCCAGCTTCCCAGGACAACCGATGTGAGTCGGATATGCATTTGTGCTCTTGTTATTTTACCCTGCTTCTTTGCCGAAAACTTTCTTGGTTGCGTGTAATATTTTGCTTGCTCTAGCGATTATGGGTTTTGTGAGGAATTACCCCCCCCCCCCCCCCCCAAGAAAGGAATGTAGTGACTTTTGGTTGTTTTGTCAGTTTGATGGCTTTCAGAAGAAGGCCGTGGAGATGGTGAAGCCAGCAAAGGGGACGACAACTCTGGCATTTATCTTTAAGGAAGGTGTTATAGTTGCTGCTGATTCTCGGGCGAGCATGGGAGGATATATCTGTAAGCATATCACCGAATAAGTTTATTAAATTCCAATGACATCATATTTTGACCTTGCTTCCACTTTATATTGATTGTTCGATTACTGGTTGTTTCTACTTTCTATTGATACAACTGAGATGTGGATTAGAAGTTGTCTCATAATTTTGGTTGTCCGTGACTTTATAAATTGAATAGTCCTTTTGGAAGTCCTACAAGAGAGAGTTGCATCTATAGTACATTGTTTTGTCTACAAATAGTTTTTACATTCTTTTGTTCTTTGAAGGTGAAGAACTATTTTGGTAATGCATTCTATCGATAAGAAGGATAGCAAAAGCCTAACACATCCATGTGCAAATGCACGTGCACTATGCACGCACACGCACACACAGCAAATGCATGTGCACTATGCACAGAGAGAGAGAGAGAGAGAGAGAGCAGAAACAATCATAGAATCAAGTTAGTGGCAGCAGGAAGGGTTTATGTTCTCATCTCTTGCATCCATCTTGCATTCACGTGTCCCTCCTTATGATCCTTCTGTCTACTTTTTGTTTGCTAGACAGGGATGGTTTAAATTATCCTCCTTTGTTGTTCCTTTTTTCCTTCCGTGCATCCCTCAGCAATGAGGTCAGGACACAGGAGTTTTCAGTGCAATACTGGTGTACATCAACCATGTGAGCCTAAGGGGGCGAGGAACCAGATGTAGATATAGAACCATGCTTGTTGAAGTGCCATGGCCTCCTTCCTTTGACTGTGACATGTAGGCTCTGCAGTGTGCATTAGTCGGTGTTGTCCAGGATGGCATTGTTGAACGTGGCAATGGTTTACATGCTATGAGGAAGTGTTGGAGGAATTAGTCAAAGTGGCCGGTTAGGACACTGTCTTTGAACACTTTTCATTCTTGGGTCATTGTTGGGGAAGGTCCAATTGCAGGCGGTTGTGGGGTTTTCGTCTAAGGGCAGAGCAGGGGAACCAGTGGAAGACAAAGAACGAGAATCGGTGATAGTCCCTATAACTCATTCATCACAACAAGAATTGGGAATCCGGTAAGTGCAGACTTTCTTTCAACATGGAGTGGTGAAGGTTTAATTCAGAAGGAAAGCCTTGTAAGAATACAAATGAACTCCAAGCCAGGGCGGTTTAGGAAATTATCGAAGACTATCACTCATGGTGAAATTCCTCAGCACAAACCAACTTGCAGAAGAAGGGAGCTTGCATCTTTGATGAAGGACGCTTAGCTTGAAGGAGTGGTTACTTGGCAGAGGATAGGCATTTCTTCTCAGAGACTTAGATCTGCATCCCTTTAATTTACTGTTCTTTGGATGTTGGATGTTTATGTTTTAACAGTGTAGCTGTTATTGTGGATTTCTAGTTTTTTTTTTTTGCTGTTTGGTGAGGAATATCTCTTCCACCTTCAATTGTACTACCTCTGTTTACCTTGAATAAAGTTGGTGGAATATTCCACATTCTTGCCGGAAAAGAAAGATGAATGATCTCCACTGGCCTGCATGCTCTCTTGATGAATATGATTTTGTGGTATGGATGTTTCTTTGATCTGGAGCATGGTCATACTTATACTCGTGATTTTGAATTTGCCTTTTGATGTCTGCACGCTGTTTGAGGTGTTATATGAAGTGACCTAAGTGTAGATGCTTTCTGCTAGGTCATATAATTCATGAAGGTTCAAGGTATATTCTTTTCCGGAATCTTTGACGTCTTTGTCTCAGCCTGTAAATTAGTGCTAGATGCTTTTCCAAGGTAATTTTATTGGAGAGTGGGATCTAGCATGACTACTGTGGTATGGGTACTATCAAGTGAAGGATTCTTATCCTTAATTTAAGCCTACGTTTGGGGATCAGTTTGTTCATTTTCCAGCATTTGGGAAGAGTTATGATTTATGAAGGGGACAGAAGGCACATTTTGACGGTGTTAACCAACACTACGTAGAAGATATGACTGAAGATTTAACTTTTTTTTTTTTTGGATGACGGGGAACTTGACACAGTAACACTCGGGTCTACACGGAGTGTGAGAGACCTGGGTTCAAATTCAGCAATGTCCAACTCACGTGCACCCTTTTTGTCCAAGGTTAGCAAATCCCGGGCTTACATCTCTCGAGGATTAAATGTGAGCCAAGTAAGCCCACCCCTCCTAGGAGTTGAACTTGGGGCCTCCCTAACATGAGGCAAGGTCCTTACTAGTCGACCCATTCAGGGTCGTCACTAAAGATTTAACTTTCTTACATTGAACCAGTCATAATGTGTTTACAATACTGGAAGGGGATATTAAACCCGTTGAATTGCTAGATGGAGTTGCAGACTTGTAGTGGGCAGTGGACAAGGTAAATGGCATATGAATTGCTAGACTTGTGTTTAGAATACCGGAAGGGGATATTAAACCCGTTGAATTACTAGATTGGTTCCTTTGGACTGGATAAAGAGTATTACCGTCCATAACCGCTCTTGGGCTCTATAAATACCTTAGTGGGACCCCCAGGTAGACACATAGAAGAAAGATTACAGAGAGAGAGAGAGCTCTGAGGATTCTTGTACTTGTGCTTGTGCTTTTGAAGGCTCACCCTTTGGGAGAGTTTGTGCTTGTGTTGTGCTTGTACTTGTGCTCATAGTGAGGGTATGTTATAAAATTGCCCTCCATGAGTCTTCGCACATTATGATCTTTGTGATCCTTGTGATTTATGTAATTTCTTTGGGAAAAGTGATATGATCCCCCAACTTTCAATTTTTGTAAAAAGGCCCTTATGAGCCTTGCAATTGTGCAAAAATTCGGGATGCATCTGGAAAATGTATACAAATCTTGTTCATCTGCATAAAGGGTTTGGTAAAATTAAAAAATATGTCGAAAGAGGACACTCATCGAAGAACACACAAGGAAGACAGACGGAAGGCCGAAGACACACTCGAGTGCTTTTGTGTTTTGTGCTTGGAAGGCTTGTGTCTTGTGCTTTGTGCCTCCACCAGGGAGGGTGTGTACCCAACAAGGGTATGTTGTACAATACCCCTGGGTTTGCATATATGTCCTTGTTGGTTGTGTCTTATGTAATCCCTTGGTCTGCATAGATGCCCTTGTGGCTATACCCCTTGCGCCATTCCTTGGTCGATCCCCGGTGTTGCATTTACGGACGTATGAAGTTGGACTACAACCTATGAGAGCTCAAGAAAGAAAAATAATCTCCCAAGAATCTTAGGCCATGCGTCTCCACCAAGGCTCATGCCAAAATTACACATACTCGTGTTGTTTAGAAATTATCAAGATATCCCTGACCTCTTCGAAATTATTAAAATACCCTTGGAGTTCAGAAATTATCAAAATATCCCCAGAGTCTAGAAATCATCAAAATGCCCCTGAGCTTCTAAGAAAATTGCAGACAAACTCTAGCCTGTCCAGAAATTGCATAAAAATCTTGAACTTTGCAAAAATTGCACAAAGCCCTTGTTCTACCCCAAAGTTCTCAAAATACCCTTGTCTAGGGTCATATCTCTTGCACGGCTCAGTGGAACGGGACCATGCCACTTCCCTGAAGTAGTGTGCGTTCTTCTGAACTCTACTTAAGGCTGACTAGAAATTGTCAAACCCAAAAATCCTGATACTCAGGAAAATTACGGGAATACTCCTGTTGGCGGAAAAATTACAAACAAACCCTAGAAGGCCAATCAATGGCAACTAAGTCTAGGGAAATCTCGAAATTGCAAATAAACTCAGGAAGGCCAATAAATGGTAGATAAGTCTAGGGAAATTCTGAAACTACAAATGAACCCTGAAAAGTCAAGAAATGACAGATATGTCCATGAAAATCTAAAAATTGTAGAAATACTTCAGAAGGGTCCAAAATTACATAAATACCCAGGAACGGTCTAAAATCGCAGAAATACTCTGGAAGGTTCTGAAATTACAGAAATACTCTGGAAGGGTCAAAAATTGTAGAAATACCCAGGTAGGGTCCAAAATTGTAGAAGTACCCACAAAGGGTCGAGAAATTGCAAATATACCCAGACATGTCAGGAAATGACAGAAATATCTTGGGAAGTGAACAAGTGACAAAAATGCTTAAGAATGTCAAGAAATGACAGAAATATCTTAGGAAGTCAACAAATAACAGAAATACTCTAGGAAGTCAATGAATGACAAAAATATCCAAAAAAGTCAACAAATGACAGAAAGGCTCTGGAACGTCAAGAAAATGATAGGAATGCCCTAAAAAGTCAAGAAATGACAAGGCTACCCTGGAAGGGTCCAAAATTGCAGAAACACCTAGAAAGGGTCGAAAGTTGCAGATGTACCCAAGATAGGTCCGACAATGATGAAACTCAAATTCAATTGCCAGATCTTGACCAAAAGCAAATTCAACGGTTCGATCGTGGTCGGGAGTATATCAAGCCGCCCGATTGAGGACAAAAGCAAAGTCAACGGCTCGCTAAAGGTTAGGAGCAAATCTAACAATCTGATGGTGACTAGAGGCAAATTCAACAGTTTGATCATCTACGGAAGCAATCCAAAGATCCAAATGTAAGCAGAAGCCTACTTGGTGATCAGATGGCGATCAGATGTAAACCCAAAAATCCGATTATATAATCGAGACCAAATGTAAAGGTCTCAAAAGACCAATTGTAATCCAAACTCTGTGTTCAATGAATCAACATCTTTGAATTTTTTGCAAGAGTATGAATCTCTAATGGGCTATCATCAAGATCATTTCCATTAGACAAAATCCACAATATCACAATAGATATTGTAGAGGCTAAATGCGTTCTTTGACAGTTAATTAAGGGAATTCGGATTTTATGTCGATTTAAATAAACACCGACTGCTGTCGGTGAGGAAATGTCCCGTATCGAACCCCAAATCGTCTGACAAACTAAATACACGGAATAAACAATGCACATGCTATCCAAATAGCTAATCAACGTGCATCAATGTTCAACAAACTAAACATCATTATATATATTTCTTTTGAAATTTTCTGTGTTCAATAGTCAACCAACCCAAAATTGTCAAACTCACTGGCTTTTCAAACCACAAAGGTCTGCCAACTCAAAATGATTAAAATCGTTGGCTTTTCAAATCACAAAGGTTAGTCAACCCAAAATTGTCAAATCATTGACTGTTCAATCACAAAAGTTAGTTATCAAAATCATTGGTTTTTCAAAACCACAAAGATTAGCCAACCAAAAATTGTCAAGCCCTTGACTTCTCAAATCACAAAGGTTAGCCATCACCAAATTTTTTTTGGAACCTTTGACTTATTCAAACCACAAAGGTCAGGCCACTTTGAGTCTTGACCTACGGCTTCCTAAACCAAAAAGGTCCGCCTCCCAAATCCCAAGTTCGTGACTACAAAACACAAAGGTCAGTCCACCCAACAAACAACCCTATCTCAAAATTCCAAAGCCACAAAGGCCAATCGATTGCTTGCAGAAATGAGCTACTATGTGAACCCATATTACCAAACCCATTCATTGAACTTAAGAGGAATTCTCACCCCTCTGTCCTACTATTCATGTATCAATTTTTTTGTGTCAAAAAAGGGGGGGGGGACTTAAAATAGAGGTGCCCTACGGACTCACTTATTTTCTCACCATGGGATAGTTGAGAGTAAAAAGGCTTTGAACCCAGCTGAGGTGAAAATTCGGAAGGGCACCTTAGGCAAAATTTGGTAACCCCTCGGCGTGAAAATCCGAAAGGGCTCTTTGGAAAAAGTTAAAGGGGGCTAACTTCGACGAAAATCCGAAAGGGCAGTGGAATTGGTAATGTGAAAAAAAAGGGGGGGGGAGGAGAGAGAGAGAGGAAGAAAAAGAAGAGAGCGGGGAAGAAAGTGGAAGAAGAGGAAGGACATGATGAGGGTGACAACAAATTAACCAAAATCCATCATTTCTTTCTTTTATTCATCGACAAAAAAGGAGTCCGAGACAAGCCCTCAGTGTAAGTTCAAATGAATGTTGAACAAGTCAAAAGTTGTCAACTATATGCAAAAGAATGTTGTCAACCATGTGTAAGAAAAGTCGGCTATATGCAAATATTGCTAAGCGCTAGACAAACTCTGCTAAATCCCAACTATGTGCAGAAACAAAAAAGAAACTCATTAGGGTCTAGGTTCGTTTACTCAGCCTGTGCCTAGTGCCCCTCCTCTTCAACTCTCTGAGCAAGCAAGTCCTGGGTTTTCTGTATTAGAGCATGTGTCTCGCTCTTTGACTCCTCTGCCTTGGTCAAGGCCTCTTTACTACGGCCATAGACAGTTTCAGCTTGGACATTTTTCTCTGCCTAGGCTGCCTTAAATCTGCAGAGTCTTTCTTCCTTTTGCTGAATTATTACCAGAGTCTTCGTCTTCCATTCTTAGATAGCATGAAGGTGGGCAAATTTGTCCCAGAGGGTTGTAAGCGTTGACATCCAAGTCCCCTTGGGGAAACTAAATGGATGGTAACCCATGGTATAGCTCTCAAGGTTGTTCCTCATAGCCTTGATAGAAAGGAGGGGGTCCAGCTGAAGGTTGTGGATGAGCATAGCGGCCAAGAAAGCTTTGAGGTTCCTTCAGAGCCTCGCCAGCTGAAGCTGTAAGCAAAAAGCAAGAGATGACAATTACGATTCTAAAAGGAGAAGATTAAAAAAATAGAATGTGGAATTTCAGTCCACAGTTCGTAAACTTCTACCTAGGATGGCACTGGGCTCGGGCTCGGCTTCTGATGGAACTTTTTTCTAGGCCTCAGAAGAAGGAACAATGGTGGGAGCCGGCTTTGATTCTATGGCCTAGGCATCCATAACAACGCCCTCTGGAGATGGCAAAGATCTGTACAACTCAAGACAACACATTCATCAAAGAAAAAAGGTAAGGATGATGAAGAGTAATGAAATAGGCAAATACCTGACTCTGCGACATTCCCCTTTTTGGAAGTACCAAGAGGGGTCGACTCTACATGAGCAGGTGTCTCGGAAAGAGACGCTTCCTCCTCGCGAATTGTCATGTTAAGAGCATGAGACTTCATCGTCGGTTTCCCACGAGCGGAGGAGCTGAAACAATGAAGAAAAGGGAATTGAGGAGGGTAATATCATAATGAGTCAAGAGCCCAATGCATAAGTGAAAGGAAGAAGGAAAAGTGTCCACTTTTCTGGACCACTCTCAGCGGAAAGGGTCGAAACTGGAAGTATTTCTGAGGCCAACGGCACAGGGGTTATATCAACATCATCGACATTGCCCTGTTCTTCTAAGGAGGTCTGACGGGTTGCATCCTTATGGGAGACTTCACCATCTGTGGGGCCTTGCTCTGCTCCAGCCTGTTCGACAACTATATTAAAGCAAATTGGTACAATAAGTGCCAACGATTCAGATCTAAAGGAAATGAATGGGTAGGTGGGTTTTAAATACATCATTTACCCGGGGGCTCAACGACCCTGGACTCCACCAAGCTGACGATGTAAGCCAGAATCCCCGGCGTAAAGGATGGCATGCCACTACAAGGCGCCCCATTTATCACTACTTTGGGATTGTCATGATATTCGAGAAGCTTGGCGCATGGACCAGATTTGATCAACTTTGAGAACATGTCCATGGAGGCTGACAAATCAGCAGCTGCACAGTTTACAACAAATGAATTAAGAATGATGAAGGAATGAAACAAGAAAGTAAGGAGTGAAAGATCAAGTGTTGCCTCACTTGAAATGGTTCTTACTTCTCCACTCTCAAGGGAGCTCACGAAAGTTGAGGAGTGTCCCTCGTCAGAAGAACTCGAGTCATCCTCACTAGAAGAAGAGCTAGAACTCTCCTCGCCAAAAGAGCTGGAGTTCTTCTTATTAGAAGGGGAGAGAGAGTTCCCCTTGTCGGGGGAGGAGCGGGAGCCCTCTCTGAGGGGAGAAGGATCGGGCATAACTTCTTGTCCTCCTATGAAATGAAAAGGAAAAAACTATTTAGCGACAAGGAAATATTCAAGTCCCCATACACAACAAAAGGGGAGAGCAACACATGCAACCTACTCGATTGTTGATCTGTAAAAGTCTCTCCAGTCTCAGGCAAAGGGGAGGCATCGGTGACTGGTGTATAATCGCCATTTGCAAGGCCCAATGCTTCAATATCTATTTCAATATCGGGGATGGTTTCAGAACAACCAATCTCGCTTGTGAAAAAGCATTGCCAGGAGGTGGAGAAAATCTCATTCCTACCCTGGCTTCTGGAAGGCCTGAATCAAACCAAACAGAAATCACGTCATCAATAAGGGATTAGAAATGAGCTCTAAAGTAAGAAGAAATCGATCACTCACTAGAAACTCTGTTCGCAGCAAGGGTTGCTTCCCTGATTCGAGGATGTGAGGTTGGTCGGACATTCTCTTCATTATCTTCAGCCCGATGTCTTTTGGGAGGAGCTGAGGGCTCCTTAGGTGTCGTATCTAGAGAATCCTCCATGGGGGGAACTCCATCATCATGGCTAGCCGGGACATCCTATGTAAGGAGAACAAGGCACCTCTTAAAACAAGAGACAACATAAAGAAGAAAAGTAGACAATAAAGAGGTAGATGGCAAAGCGAAGTTTTCACCTGCAGATCCTATAGGCTTTAAAGGCTTCAAAATAATTTGTTCATGCTTTAGTTGGAGGACAGAGCAGCTGTCTTCGCAGCTTCTAAAATATCATTTGCTGTGCGCGCCATCTCCACATGGGAGATATACTATGTCGGGCCGGCCGAACTAATTGCATTGATAATATGGCCCCTCCATTCTTCAACAACATTGTTGGAGAAAGCCCCCTTAGGCATCTGTGACAATTGATTCTTCTTCTTAAAACCAGAGGAGGTACAAAAATTCTCCCATCATGAATATGCCTTTGGAGGATTGGAGGTAGCATTCCAGCAAGAAGACGAGGCCGCCGAAGCTTTAACAATCGCACCCTTTAAGGGTTTAAATGCCTCGGTGTATGGGTTTCAATTAGGTGGAAGTGAATGACCCCCTTTCTTCCATGCTTTTTCGATTCCCTTTATGGGCTTGGCAACCCCAGAAAAATGTGATTTGATAAAATCTGGATCAAGAAATAGAGGTGGCTTGTCGTATTTCCTTAAACGCTTGTTCTCTGTCGCTCTCAAAACATCGACGTGTTGCTTTAAAAATATTACTGTTCTTGAACCACCAGAGAACATGGAAGATATCAAAGCGGCCTTTGCGCATCTGTGCTGGAATAGGGTAATGGCCCTTTACTCCCTGACAAAAGAAATCCCGCCATGTTGTTGAAACTAAATGTACATTTTTGCATTTGTAATGTCAGAGAGTCAAATGGAACTTAGAGTTGGGGGGAATGCCTTGATGATATTTGAAGTTCTAAACAAATCAGTGCGGATAGTACAGCTCGAAAATGACAGTGCTGGCTGGGCGATATACTAGAACATTGGGGCCAGTACAAAACACCCATTCAACAAAAGCAAATGGCGAGGGCTCAACATGAGAAGATGGTTTGCTAACGGCCTTGTTTCCCTCTTGTTCAAGAAAAAAGTGAAAAAGATAAGAGTAGTGGTCCAAGTCCAAACCCTCTCCCCCCCTGGTGGGAAGGAAAGACAAAGCCCGGCGAACACCAGTCAACTGTGTGAACATATCTTGGTCTGGATGACCATTGAAAGCAAAAATAAGGGGTGCCATAAGATTGTCGACTGTTGACCTCTGAGAAAATCCTCGAAATAGCATCCCGACCCATGAGTGGGTATCAAGATACTTTTCTCTCGGGGTGAAGAATGAGTAGTCAAGGCCCCAAAAGAGTGATATATGTTGGCCAGGGCTGCAGGAGCAATGGCGACCCTCTAGTCACAAGCCATCAGACATGTTAGGTATATAATCTCGGTCCTGAGAATACCCTCCTCACTATGAGAAATCACAAAAGTGGCTAGTTAGTAAGCCAGATATGCAGCCAAATATGCAAGGGGCGGTAGCTCTCGTGAATGCCATCTCTTTTTAGGAGCAGGCAGGTGGCGTGGATGCTGGCAGAACTTTATTATTACTTCTTTGTATTGGTCCCAAGACACCCTGGGCTGAGCAAATTCTTCATGGAAGCAGAAAGGCCCATCATAAAAATGTTAGAGTCAGGCATTCAAAGTCACTCTAGATGTGCGGGAAGCCTTTTCTTTGCCTACTTGGGCCAAATCTCTTCAAGTTTTCATCAAGAATTTATAGCACATGGCATGTGGTATTTCTTGTCGTCATAGGAATGGTTGCGGTGCATATCGTCAAGAGATACCTCGTCATAAGTACGGCCACATACAGGAATATCAGAAATCATGTGGCAAGCTTAGAGGTCTAAAGATGTCTCAGCCTCTGCTGTAATAAATGTATTCCAACGACGGTTGAACCTCTCCACCAAATCTTGCAGAAGATCAGCATGGTAGGGATAAGAATATAAGGCGGCCATCACTGCATGGCGGATCCGTACCCTATCCAATATCGCTCTATAAACCCTAAGAACACCCATCAGCCATTCTGTTGCACTTTGGTAGTAGTTGTGGGAAGGAATGATAGACCACTTTCCGTACCAACTGGGAGCCTTAAGTGCTAATATTATCTCAAGCATGCATTTATGGTCATACCTGTAATCAACAAACTGTATTCCTGACGGTGTCAAAGTCATGCCATCAACTATAAGCTTTGTGGCTTTATGATGGCCGTACAAATCCCAGGAGGCGGACAACAAAGGTGCAACATGGATCTCGAAGTGCTCATGATTGTTGAAGAACCTTAAGACTCTTTTGATCGGGATACTATGTCTACCGCATAAAATCTTCTGGAAAGCTTGGATATGAAAGAGTATAAGTATCTTGCATACGGTTTCGCCTAAGTAATATGGCCCGCTCAAGGCGGCACCTCTCACTTGGCAAGAGCGGATCATCAACTTCCATGTGTGGAGGGACAAACCTTTGAATGAAAGGGAAAAGATGTCGGTCCAGCGGATATTGTGAAAGATATTCTCGTGACCGGTCGTATATGTAAACACTATTCTCCCTGGAAATTCTCGACATGTCAACTGTACCCTCCTCGGGGCCTGCCTCCTTAGTCGGTCCCTCTCAAACCAGAACAAGCCTTGATCCACTGAGAAAAAGTTGTATGTAGTAATTATAGGTCGAGGAAACGACGGCTTGGGCTTATCAGTCTATTTAACATAATGGTCCGCAGAGCCTCTAATCTTTAGTTGCCTGGTGTAGCCACTGTAACAAGCCATGACAAGAAGTTTGTTGCAAAAACAAAAAGTCAAAATTTTCAGACAAGAGATGTTTAACAAATCAACTGAAGCAGGTCCAAGAAATCCCGTTATGTCAAAAAGGAGTTAGGGAAGCAAATAATTATAAAGGGCACGGAATGTCTGCCCCCGCCTCCGGCTTTGGAGGACATCCCGTGGGGGACATTTGTTGAGTCCATTATTTTTCTCGAATTGATCAAGATAAATAAAAATTAAATCAGTTTGGTAACGATCGATAAATAGCATGAAGCTAGCATCGTGACCCCAATAGGCCATTCATAAACCCTGGGAGCCCTTGCCAGATCTCCTGCCATTTTCTTGAATTAATAGAGATAAATCAAATTAAATTAGTCTGATGATGATTGATAAATGGCACAAAGCCTAGGTCGTCATGACCATAGACCAATTACGTGTCCCAGAAACTCTCGACGAATAGCTGGCATGAAGGGAAAAACTCTCGCAACAAAGAAACAAGCAAGCGAAGTTTTCCGTTGTACCTGCAAAATGTCCGACGCGTGTCGGCAAGTTGTCTTGGCGAGATAGAACCTCTCTCCCTCAATGAACGGTGCGGAAGGAGCAATAAAATCAAGCACAAAGGAGAAGTCATTTTCTCCCCCCCCCCCCCCCACATGGTAAAGCACCAAACCTAAGGAAAATAAAAAATGGGGAGGGGGGCTTTTATAGGGGCCGCCTCCCTCTCTCACCTCTCCCGACCCATTGGGGCCGGGTAGGTCCCTTGAGGGACCTACCTGGCCATGGGGGACATACTCGGTCCGGATAGTCCCTGCGGGGCCTCCCCGGGGCCGGCGGCCCTCCCGTGGGGTTGACCGGTCCCGGATAGGCCCTTAAGGGAGCCTATCCGATCCTGATAAGTCCTCCCATTGTATTCCTAATTTCTATAAATTCCCCCATGGTCCCCACCGAGAGAGACATTTTCTAGAGAAGACACTCCGAGGAGCAACTCAAGGAGCGCTTGGGAACTTGTGTTTGTTTTATGTTTTGTGATGACCTACGTGAGGGTATGCTGTCCAAATATCATTGGGTCTGCACTTATACCCCTAGGGGTCTTGTCATGTAATTTTATGTGTGATTTTATCACGCAATTTTTTGAATTAATTAGAAATTATGAAAATATCCCCAAAATTACAAGAAAACCCCAATGTCTTGTAATTGCAGAAATATCCTGTAAATTTCAAAAATTGTAGATATGTCTTGCATTTTTTGTAGAAAAGTCTTGTGAATTCTATAATTTGTTGACAAAATCTTGTATTTACAGAAAAGTCCTGTAAAATTCTGTACTTGCACTGATGCCCTGTATTCTCTTAGAAATTATAGAATGTCCAGGGTTTACAAAAAATATTCTGAATTTCTGTAAATTATGTAAGCATCCTTACTACATGTGGATGTCTTGTATATATGTCCCTGCCTCAAGGAGAAAAATCCAATGTGCTCATCCAATGGTCCGACAGAGATTATCTCGGTGATTTGACGGTTCAATTGAGATGAAATCTGGAATCGACTCTCCGACGGCGATCTGGCAATCCTACGAAGATAAGTCTAAAATTGGTCTACTGACCCCAAACCCTAACCAATAGCAAACCGTCAGCCAGTACCAAACTGCAACTAAATCTTAACCAGTACCAAACTGCAAATAAACCCCGAGTCAGTATAAAATTGCAAACATACCTCTGCTGCTATCAAATTACAACCAAACCCCTAGACGATAGAAAATTGTGAAATAGTCCTCAACCAACACTTAAATTCTAATTTGAAATCTACTCTTGTCCTTGTAGGTCTACCCTGACCTAAAATCATTTTACACTTGTACCTCTAAGATAGCATAAGTGCTCTCATCCCTTCGAAGGCGTTTGCTGTCATGATTGCAAATACGCCCTCAATATCACAGCTGATATTGCAAAGGTTGATGACTTCTTTGATAGTTAAAGAAGGGCGTTCGGATTTTATGCCGATGTAAACTAACGTTGATTTCAGTGGAGAAAGGTCCAACACGTGAATCTTAATCGTCTAATAAACTTAACGTGTGGGATTAACATCACGCATGCCATATAAATGGCCAAGCAAATGTGCGTAAATGTCTAATCAATGGACACCAGATAATTAATTTTCTTAATAATCTGGCAATTTATTTGATTTAATTTCTATGTTAATTCCCGTGTGCTAAACAGCTAGTAAGGAGAAATTGTGGTAGGGGTAGATATTATAGTGGCTTTTGCAGAATGGCAATAGTTGAACACATTTTTTTAGGCAACTTGTAAATCTGGTTATTTTGATTCCATCGTCTACTGAGGTTATTTGTGAATGTTCAGCCTGAGACAGAGAAATGGAAGTTTACTGATTATATGCCTTCTACAACTTCTCTAAATCTCTTGTCAGATTTGGTCATCTTTGTTTAGCTCGAGGAAAAGTAGAACCTTTCATATGTCAAATGGACTTTGTCTTGCCTTGTCCTGCTCACGTCTGGTCAGAATTTCGGGGCAGCAGCTGATCAACTGATGAGTCTATCTGAATGCTTCCTTAACTAAAAATGATCAGTGCCCAGTGCAGCTGATGAGTGTATCTGAATGCTTTCTCGGCTAAAAAGGATCAGTACCCCAGTGTACCAGTGTAAGGTCTCTTATAGTGTTATTTTAATAAAAAACAGGGTAGTTTTTTTTTGAAAAAAACTATGGTAGTGCTTACACCCAGCGTCAGCTTGGTGTGTGGTCTGTGTATGTTTTGGTTCTACCAAAGGTGAAGGGATTCTCTTGTCAAGCAAAAATAGGCTTCGGAGAAATGGGGAATATGGCAAGTTACACTCATCTACTTGCCCACACCATGCAAGGCGGCCTGTTGAGCTGTTTGCAGATCAAATCCTAACAAACTGAGTAGGTTGGCTGTGATAAGGTAAATGTGCTCTTTTGGGCATCTCTGTGTTCTAGTAGATTGATATGGTATTTGACGATCTAAAATAATTTTTAGTTAATAAATCCACTTAGACTGAACTATATTATCCGAGTGTTTAGACTAAACTATATTACCTGGGTGTACATAGGGGATCATACCCAATGTGCAGTTGAGCACAACAGTTCAATATATTTTGGAGAATTTAAACTAAAATGATCACAGACAAGTATCTTATATGTAGGAAGATCCAATAATAATACTCTTATTAGTGTTCCAGGCTGTAGGGAGACTGAATGCAGCGTCTTGCTTCTTGGCTTGTTAGATTGAAATGCACTTGCAGTTAGAAATTTCTCATAAAAGATTTTTTGCTGTCCATGTAGGATCAGACCATGCTGTCTCGCTAATTTACTTCCTCCAGTGCCTGTACCTCGGTTTCAATTTTTATTATTTTTGCTCTTCTTACATCAATGTTTTAGAACTGAAGAGGGAGATGGAGTTTTAAATTGCAGTCATAGGGTGAGTCTTGTGCTGAGTTGTATCACTTGGGATATTTGGTTCATGTTGAACTCAAAATTATGTCACCATGTGGGTGTTTCTGCCCCAAAAGATTCTTATATATATTTTAGCAACAATTACAACCATATAATTAGCTTCTTCGATACTACACATAATGGGTTTTTTTGAAGAGAAAAACTGGACTGTACCATCGATCTTTTTTTTTCCCCACATAGAGGAGGCACAATCAGATGTGAAGAGGAGAGGTTCCTCTAGCACCCATGAAGAGAAAAGCTATAGAAGAGTAATTACAATGTTGCAAAAATACTGCAGGATTGTGCAGTAACATGTAAGATAAATGTAGACCACATATAAATAAAATGCATTGCTTGAATGCAAACATTCTCTAAGTACACTCTATTTCCCTGGAAGGTGACATGATTGCGGCCCTTCCAGATGCTCCAGAAGACAGCATGAGGAAGCATAGAGAGTATCCTCACTGAAGCACCTTTACCCAGCTTCTGCTTCAACCCTTTAAAGGACCACAATTCCTCTGCTGTATCGAAATTATATGAATGTCCAGTGAGATTGCCAAACATGTCCCAGATTTGCTTGCTAATAATGCACTGAAAGAACATATGATCAACTGACTGGCAATTATTGGAAAAAGTGCATCATCCATCATAATCAGTCTTCCATTTTCGATGATACAATTTGGTGATGATGTGCTTCTGGGACAACAACCACATGAAAGCCTTAATCTTTGAAGTCCATATTCTTTTGAAAAGCTGCAACTGTGCACCATTACCCTTTATGATTTAATACAATGATTTAACAGATTGGGGACAGGGGATGATGGGCTGTGGGAGAACCTTGTCAAGTAGAGGTACTATAGTAGGAGGGTTTGGGACTTGGACACTACCCACATCCCACGCCTCCCCCATCTGGCAAGGCATTGTGACTTGCGGGGACATCATTTCTTCTAGCGTTCGGGTCCGACTAGGGAAATGCAACATGTGTCTTTTCTGGAAGGACATATGGTGCGGTGAGCTCTCTTTGGAGATGTCTTTCCCCACCCTTTTTGCTGTTGCTACTGACCCTGTGCGAACGGTGGATCGGGCTTTTGACACCCAGCTTTCAGGGGAAATTTGAGTGCCGACTTTCAGGAGGGATCTTAGGCCGGCAGAGATGAAGGAGTTCCAAGACCTCCTTCTTCGCCTCCTTAACTTTGCCCTGCATTCCCTCATGGAGGATGCGTGGACTTGGAGGTGGAGTAGGGATGGGTCTTTCTCGGTTCGGTCTGTCTACACCTTTATCTCGGATGGAGAGATGCACCACAGTCTTACCTCGCAGATTTGGAAGCCGAGGAGCCCGTTGAAGGTGAAGACCTTCATTTGGCAGATTTCTCACGGGAGGCTCCCCACCTGTGACTGGCTGGTTCGCTTCGTCTCCGATATCCAGTCCACTTGTTGCTTGTGTGGGGAGGATAATGAGAACTTGGACCACCTATTCGTAGGTTGCTCGTACTCGTAGGAAGTGGGGGATGCATTGGCTTCGAGGGCCGGCTGCGATATTACCCACTAGATGGAGGTGTATCATTTCATCGGTACTTGGGGTAGGACTTGGCCTGTCAGAGGAGATGCGATTGTGTGGTGGATGGTTCTTCATACTTTGGTCCCTGTGGGGTGAACGGAACAATATGATTTTTAGAAGGGAGGCTAAAGTTGAGGAGTCTTTTGTTTCTTTTATTTGTGCTAGAGTGAGGGAATGGGCGGAGTTACTTTGTAATGTGAATTCCTTCAACTCCACTTTTTTTGTTTTGTTGGGGGGCTAGTGAGGTCCACACCATCTTGGTGTGATATCTTTGTATAGGGATTTTTTGGGAGATACTTGACCATACTTGTACATCCCTTACTCTTTTTGATTTAATACCATTGTGGTACTACCCACTTTCATAAAAAAAACAGTAAAGACACCTCCATTTAACTTCCAAATCACATGGTCCTGCTGAATACTTGTATTTGCATACTGTTTAACAGGCCTAGTTTCCTCATCTTTAAGGGCTTGACAAAAGATGAGAAACCAATTCACCACCCCACTTTGGAATTGATAACAATCACTGATGTACTGCCATTTTGAAGAACTGATTCTGAAAAGCCTGGGAAACTGTTCCCATAACCATTTGTAGATCAAAGATAACTTCATAATTTGCAAACCTTCCAAGAAAAAAAGTTCATAATTTGCAAAGTTTTAACCCCTTCGCCACCTTTCTTTAGAGACCAGCAAACTGCTTCCTTTTTAATGAAGCAAATCTGAGATTTGTCATTTGTAAACCTTCCCAAGTAAGTTATTCATTGCCTGGTCCATGGAATTGCATATGCTTGCATGCACATCAAGGAATGTTGTATCTTATATTGGCTTTATCTCAGGAGGGTCAAAGACAAGAAATCTCGAGGAAATCTCGAATGGTAGAAGAGATTATATTCAGCTTATACTTTTTTAGTGAAAATTTGTAATGTCATTCGCTTAGCCAGTCAGTAATGCAAAAATACATAAGAAAAGGGTCACCTACATGGAGGGGCTATGGGGGAGGGAGTGTGGTGTAGGAGGATGGTGTGGGGGTGGGGAGATGATCCTCTTACCTAGCTTGCAGGTGGTTGACAGTCATTGGGCAAGTTGACAATGGCCAAGACTCTGCCTCCTTCTTCCTCTTTTCTTTTTCTCCTCTTCCTCCTCTCTGGCTTGGGGATCGATGGCATGTGACAGATCGACAATAGAAGGTCAACAATGGTAGGTGGCTCAATGGTGATCACGTACCAACTCTAAGTGTTCATAGCACTTTGGTGGCTGGGGGACGGAGGGAATGAATGGGTTTCAAAGCCCTCGAGCTTGGATGGGGTGAGCCCTAAGCAAACTATCTGATCCAAGCACACAATAGCTGCGAGACTTGCAAAAACTTTGTGTAGTGAATCAACTTAAGTGACATTAGGGTTTAAATCTCTTATTAGGGCTTCAGTCTCTTTGAGATTAGGGTTTAAATTATTTTTAAATTAGGATTCAAATCTTACTTGATTTAGTGAAATTAGAGTTCAAACCTTGTATTCCTTCTATTTACTTAATACAATAGTATTTGAAGGAACCAGTGGAAACTGGTTCCTAAACTTTTGAACCGGCTATCACTGGTCCCAAAATCGGGTTCTGGTTCTGTCAACCTTGCCCGGGCCGCCCAGATTGGACTCCGATTACCCCCAGAGTCTTCTTGCTCGATCGATATGAGGCCTTCCTGTAGCAGCTAGAGTACAGAGGTGAACCAGTGGCCCTTCTAGTCTCGCTGATGATGCCGGGCTGGCCATTGTCGGCACCGACCATTCTGGCAGAGGGTTCCAGGCCTCTGCAAATGTAGGACAATGTCAAGACTGACTTCCTTTATACTCTGTAAGCAGTGTAGGGAGATTGTCCCAGAGGTTTTGCAGTTGAATCAGCGGAACACTGAAGATAGCCCAAGCTGTTTTGGATTGAAGCAAATAGAAATGGTAATATTTTCATCACAAGAAGATATAAGAGTTCTTACTGTTAATGTTTTATCACTGGAGAGACAACACTCTTTAGCTCTGTGGCATTGGGACTCGGGAGGAGAAAGAATATGTGGACATGCAACTGCTAAGGCTCGTTTGCCCGGATGGATCGGAAGATTGGTCAGATGAAGAAGGGAAGGAGGAGACTGTTAGAAAGTTCCTCAGGAAGATCAGAAGAGATCTGAATTTCAGCTTGAATCTGAACAAAAGAGTAACTGGAGGAGGGCCAAAGATAGGATGAAGGGAACTCAAATTCATCCAGAATAATGTTCACATGGAAGGACCCAAACATAGAAGAGACGTGGGGAAGGGGGTGGCACTATAACTCCAATGCATATTAGTAGTCGGAACATAAGAGGCCTGAATGGGGAAAACAAGATAAGGGAAGTGAGGGAGGTGGTACAGAGATACAATATTGACTGACTTTGCATTCAGGAAACAAAAATGTCAGAGTTTCAGAAAGATCTTGTGATAAAATTGGGGGTGAGGAGTAAGCTACAGGAATGGGAGTTTAAAGCATCAGATGGGAGAAGGGGTGCCCTGCTGTTGTTATGGGATGGTAATATTCATCATTGCTCAGGAACTTTTAGTGGCAAGTTCTATCACTCAGCAGAATTTGAACAAAAGAAAGATGGACTTACTTGGACTTTCATGGGGGTGTATGGGCCACATGAGATTGAATGAAATGTCCACATGAGAATGAATGAAAATGTGGCTTATTCGGTGAGCTGAAAGAGTAATTTTTTAAAGCAAGTGAGCTTGGTGTATTGGTGGGGATTTCAATGCAGTAAGACAGCCAGGAGAACGAATCAACTCACACAGTTGGTCGGCTGAAATGGAAGCTTTTCGAGAGTGGTTAGATATGTCGACGTTGATGGAAGTTGAGATATCAACCTCTGAAGGGCAGGTTCCATACAACTATATAGCATCACCTGCTCTGCAAAGCAAACAATCTGCAGCCTGTTCCAAGGAGCTCAGTGGGATTTTAGATTTTACAGAAGCCTTCACGATCTTGAGACAGCAGAATTTGTTGAGTTCACATCTGTTCTTCATAATGTGAGTATTCAGCCGAATACTATTGATGGAAGGATCATGGGAACAGAATGGCATTTTTTCAGTCAAATCAGCTACCAAGATGCTTTCACAGAATGGAATTAAAGTGCAGTGGGGCAGCCTATGAAAATAGCTTGGCATAGACTCCCTATTTTTAACACAGGCTGAGAAGCTTCAAGCTGCATAATTCTACAAGGTGCATCTTTTGTGGAAGTTTTGAAGAAACTCTGAACTGTTTTTTTTTTTACTGGTGGTATTATTGAATCAGTATGGAGACAGTTTTTCAGACTTGTGGGTGCTGATTGGATGGCTCACAATGACATTGTAGAGCTGATGACAGATTGGAAGGATCTTAATCCAGTGAGACATGACATGGAAGTATGGTCTATGTGTGTGTCAGCCCTGTTTTGGGAAATTTAGCAGGAAAGGAACAATAGAATTTTCAGAGGAGAATTCAGACAACTTGTGGAAGCAATCAACAGGTGCACTTCACTTATACTTATACACGATTGGCACTTCAGGAGATTGGGTGGTACACCTAGAGAATCTATCCTCTTGGGAAAAATGTACAACTGGAGGAGATTTATTTTGTAATTAGGGAGGGTCACTTTGAAGGGTGTAAGGGGGCGAGGGGTTGGGTTGGGGTTCTATCATCTTGGTAGAGCCTTACCTTTCTTCGACGTTCACTGTACTCTCCTTTGTTTCATTAATGAATTCTGGCCCGTGGGCACCTTCCAAAAGAAATATCCTGAAGAGAACTGTCGACTTCTTGGATGATTGGGTGTCTCAGAAGATGTCACCAGTTTGAACAATTCAGCCCTTGGCAGAACTAGGAATTGTAGAGCAACCCCCTACCCCTCCAAAACCTAAGCCGTCCCTCTAACTTCCAGCTTGATGGTAGAGGGAGAAATTGTATTATTGTTTCCCCATTTTATTTTAGTGAATCATGGCTCTGCCACCTTCCCAAGAATACACAACTCAGAAATTGCAAAAGAAGGCAAATCCTTCTCATCATCACATTCTTGTAGAGAGCTGAATGGGGGAGATTAGGTATCCTTAATTCACTTTCCTCCTTTGCTGAAGTGGCTTATTGGGTGAGGGGAACTCTCCCCTCTTCACTTGATTGTTCTACCTCTATTTATTGATGATAAAATTGGTGGTGCAACCTTCAATAAATTTCAAGAAAGAAATCCAAAACAACTGCTTACATGGGACTGAATATGCTTTTGAAGGGAGTAACAGACTGGCAAGCTGTGGCTCAGTTGGGATGGGTACAGGGTTTAAGTGGGGAGCCAAACCTGGGCGGGCTGGGTTTTGTAGCTTTGAACCCTCTAAAAAAATAGGGCAGTAGTGCATGGAGGAACTTCATCTGCAGAGCAAGATGGTCACATTGGCAGTGTTTCTTCTTTTTTGTCCTGTTGATATATTGAGAATGGGGAAGTTTAAAATTTTGAAAGGCATATTTCTTGGAAAAAAATTGCTTGTCATTTCTTATTTTACATTTTATTTTTATTTATCTTAGTAAAATAGTTTTTTTTCTTTTTTTAGAAAACAAATAACAGGGATTCTGCAGGTTTCCATCTTTATTGATTAGTGGCTAGCTGTTTCTATGATGCATGAAATTTTAACGTTTGCTATGAGCTGTGAACTCTGATAACATCTTATGACTGCCACTCTGATTGTCTTGTTTTATGTTCAGCTTCACAATCTGTGAAGAAAATCATTGAGATCAACCCATACATGCTTGGCACAATGGCTGGAGGGGCTGCAGATTGCCAATTTTGGCACAGAAACTTGGGCATTAAGGTACAAAACATCATTCATTTTGTAGCTTTGAAATTCATAACTTACCATTTTAAGCTGTTATTGTTTGGAAAACTGATACCTCACAGATAAATAAGAATCATATAACCAAAGTGTGTTGGTTTTGGTTGTGCTTATGGTGTCAGTGTCGTCTGCATGAATTGGCAAACAAGCGGAGGATCTCAGTGACAGGTGCTTCAAAATTGTTGGCAAATATTTTATTTTCTTATAGGGGGATGGGTCTTTCAATTGGGACCATGATTGCTGGATGGGATGAAACGGTATGGGTGTTTCAATCAGCTGAACTCCATACTTTCATTGTTACTATATGTTTAGCTATTTTGCTCAGCCATGCCACGGTTTACAGGGCCCTGGTTTGTACTATGTCGATGCCGAAGGAGGAAGGCTGAAAGGAAAAAGATTCTCTGTGGGGTCTGGGTCACCATATGCATATGGTGTTTTGGACAGTGGGTAGGTCTCTATGATGCCATCGTTATGTTTGGCTTTTAGCTGATCTCTACGTTCTGCTGATAATTCTATGATTGGGTCAGGTATCGCTATGACATGTCAGTTGAAGAAGCTGCAGAACTGGCTCGACGATCCATTTATCATGCGACATTTCGGGATGGGGCTAGTGGTGGAGTTGCAAGTGGTAAGGTTACTTTCCCCTTCTGTTAGGACCAACATAAACCAGTAGATCATGGTCTTGTTTTCTGATAATACATTTGTTTCAAGTATGGCACCTGTTTCATCTCAAGCTCCCAATCTTTTGAATTGGGTGGGATGCACAGAATTAAAAATATTTGACATTGTTTCCGCAAGTTACCAAGAAATGTCACATATCTTGTGTGTGGACACTTGCGTTTTTCAATGTGCAGGCATTCTTACTATACAATTCCTAGTGCTTAGCTTCTTATTTTTTGTTTTTCCCCCAGTTTATCACGTTGGACCTGATGGGTGGAAAAAGCTCTCTGGGGATGATGTCGGTGAGTTGCATTACCAGTACTATCCGGTTGTCCCAACTCCCGTCGAGCAGGAGATGGTTGAAATACCAATATCTTAGAGAGGTTTTTAACTGATTGGAGATGGTGTACCGAGTAGAAGTGCATGATAGATCGTTCCTCCTAAACTTGTTTTTCATTTTAAATGCTTGATGCCTCAAACATTAGGTCTCGAAGTACTCGTGCAGTTACTACTTGAATGGTGCATGTGCTTATGCTATGTACATCAGTGCTATTCATAGTGTTTGGCACCCGGCTATCATTCAGACTTGGATTTATTATGTGGAGAGGATTAGACTGTTGTGTCCTAGGAGGTAAAATGATGTAGCCCCAATGCAAGAACACGGAATGACAGTCTTCTATTCGTCACGGGGGGTTCTTATTGAAAAAGGAATCGTTTGTCTGCCCGCGTGGTTAATAGGGATCTGGAGCATAGAATTTTATTCCACTCAAATCTGATTTAAAAAATTTTGAATGATGAAAAAAACCAATGTAATCTCATATCAGCTGCAGTCTTTAAATCTTGCAGCGTAGATCATTATCTTTGCATTTTCAAATTATCAAGTAGACACGGCTCACTCTAATGAGGAGTTACTTTAAGGGATCGTTTGGTGAGTAAAACAATGTAAAACATCTATTTTAAATTCTTTGGTTTTAAAAGCCAGGAAGATAGAATTCCCAAGTTTAAAATCACCGATTCCAAAATCTCCAATTTTGATTTTGTTAGATTGGGACTGTTTAAATATTGTTAAAAATAGTGCAATGTCAGTCAATGGATTTAGAAACCCAACAATTTGTGGCAGACCAAACCTAATGTCATCAGATAATTTCTGGCATTTGAGACATAAAGGGCACTTTTATGGTATCTTATAGTTTTTTACGGCACGCCAATTAACTCTTAAGAACTCTCCAACGTCCTTGCGAAATTGTGAACGGAGGGGGACGGGGAATATCTTTAAGGCAACAGATACAGGTTAAGTGTTTGTGACGTGAGGGGATATCTCACACAAAAACTAGGTTTATCAAGGTCTACTCTGAAAAGAGGAGGAAACCCTTTAGAGGGGAGGCCAGAGGGTGATTCCAAGGTACTTCTTGCATAAATTGGAGTCCAGATGGTGGTTCAATATGTAAATTGAACTGCTATTCACGAGGAACCTGGACGAAATAATTGTGACATTTTCTCTCCGAGAGTATTTCTAAGACGAAGTAGTGAAACCCCAAGTTGCAGCTTCAGTATTAGAGGTAGGTCAGCAGATGCGATGGAACTGGTAGAAAAAACTGTATTCATATGGTTGGGCTCCTTCTCTTATCTCCTTCACCACACATTTATTTTAATACTCAAGCAATTTTTATTTAGCACTCACATTTACCTTGTCTTTGGGAGGTGCTTCGCTACTAACAACATCATTCATTAGTCATGGTCAAACTATTGATGATGCTCAGCGAAACTTGATTATGTCCTTAAACTTGGGGTTGAACTTCAGCTTCCAGGGTCTCCTCGAGAAGGGCTTGCCATTGATTTCTAGGAAGATTTGACTTAAGGGAGTAGGACATGTATAGCATGAACCTCTTGGCTTCTTTTAAGTCAATGTTAATCACATGGGTCGTTTATCTAGGGCACTTGACCTTCGAGGAAGACTTACACAAGTGTAGGTCATCTTCATGGGCTCTTAGTTAGTGCATTTGTAGACTTGAGCCATCTAGGTTTGGTACTTGGAGTGTCTTGGAATGGAACCAAGAGAAATAATCATGTGAGAGTCTTGCCAATTGTCTTAGGGCCTCTTTGAAAGCAGAGCGAGATAGGGTATTCTCGCCCAGGACAAAGCGGAGTAGCGTATTCGCCCTCCTGGGTGCGAATATGCTATCCGTCCCAAGTTAGCGCCTGACTTTTGTGAGGGGATCACACGTGGGGCCCATTTTCTCTCTCATCAGGTAACTATTCTCACTTGTCCTATTTTATTTTCAAAGATGCCCTAAAAGATTACTACGAGGTTGGCTAAGTTTTTATATTGTTGGGCGGTACTATATAAGTGGTCGATAAGGACTTGAGGTGGATGAAGTGAGAGATGGAGCCCATGAGATGGCTCTTGAACTAGGCCAATATCAACTTCTCCATGGTCATTGAAGGATGCCATTTAATAGCATCGATGGCATCATGTACTTAGAGGAACATATTAAACCTCTCAAAGTAGTCAATTGGGTTCGAGCTCCCATTAAAGCATGCCACAAGAGATAACTTGATATTGCCAGAGAAGGGTGCCACAAAGATTTTCTTCATGGAGAAGAATTGACTAGGGAAGGCACTAGGAAAGGGGACCTTGGAGTCCGATGGACAAGTTGATGCATCTCTTATCAAATCTTGTAGATTTGATGATGTAGGTTTGAGGCTACATTGATGGCAAAGGAGCAAGGGAGGTCAGGCAGGTCGTTGAGCTTGATTTCAGGTAGAGAGGTTAAGGATCCAATGTGGTCAACCTTTAGGTAACATTGAGGAGCTAGTTGACCTTTCAGCTACCAATATTGTGCAGGTTAGGAGAATGTCCCAAGGAAGCCATCATGATTTGTTAATAGCCCTTCTTCGATGGAGCTCGGATTCGAGCATAAGTAGAGTGAAGATTTCTCTCCTAGATGGGAGTTAGCCTATAAAGGGCTTCCTAGCTCAAGGTATTGGGTGAGTATAACAATAATGTCCTTTGACAGGCCAGTGTAATGTCTCAGGTTTTCGGATCTCAGTTATCGGAGTTTGAATCGGGTGTCAGGTGCCTGTTTAGGAGTTATCAAGTTGTAGGGTCCAATTGGAAGCCTTAATGATGGATTTTGGGGAGTGAAATAGTCCAAACTTGTGGACCTTTGAGTGACGATTCCCGTAGAGTGGTCATAAAGGTGAATCTAAATTGGTGCACGAAGCTTTGGCCATTTGAGTGAAGGATGCCCAAGGGGTGTAAATGCATTAGGGTTGGCAGTCATAATTAAAATGCGACCGGCCTACTTGCCACTATTAAGAGAATTTGGATTTGGATTCACGTCAAGTCGGGCTAACGCGATTTGGTTGAAAGTGATGAGGATGGGAATCACAATTTAGTTTAAATTTCAGTCAAATTTAGTTAAGGATCTGCGTGCAATAGTGGCATGTCAAGGATTTGTGACGGGGATGTGCGTCACATTTCAACTAAAGGCGATGAGGAATCTTATCGCATTTCAAAAGTTTGACTAGCGCATAGTGCGGCCAACTCTCTCTCCTCCTGAGATAGAGGGTAGGCGACCAAGGCTGCCCGCCCATAACTATCTTGGCGAGGATTATGGTTTGAGGAGGAAGGCCCTCTCCCTCTCACCCTCTGTGACGACCCATAGCACCGGATACCGATATACCGATAATATCGATACACCGATACCAGGAATTGGGGAAGCCACCCAAGAGGCTGATGAGGTCCCTGAAGGGTTAGTGATGTTTGTCGAGGGGATGTATAACGAATTGCAATCACAAGCGCGCATAATAGATTTAAGCAATAAAATTTAGCAAAAGAGCGGAAGTAATTTCAAAATAAACAGAGTGCTAAACATATAAACTAGTCCAGAGGCACAAGAGTGCTAGTCCAAAAGTACAACTACACGGGGCATACCCCGGCAAAAGTACACCAGAAAGCCAAAAAGGCGACCCGTCTACTGCTGACAGCTAAGAACGGTCTCCGAGCACACAGGAAACTCCGGGAGATGACGGGCGCGGCTCACCTGAAAGGAGAAGGGTGAGTCACAGCCAGACTCAGTAGGGGTCACGCGGATCCCTACCTCGTGCTAAACATGCAATCATGCGAAAATTAAGCAATTAGAGCATGCATTTAATTAAATGAACAGGCAATGGCATGATAAGACTGAAAGCTGTAAATCTACTGAACAAGTATAACAGCTAATACATGCCAATAATATATAAGTCTAAACGACAAAAACTAAATCTACCAATAGAATATGCCTCAACTAACCAAGCCACAGGGAACAGGACAACCACCGGGAGCAGAAACCAGATGCGTCCACTGACGACTTACACTACGTCTCAAGCACTCGCAGTCTGTAAAACGACAAGCTGAGCGCGTAAACAGTACCAAACCAAGTGACTAGTCAGAGTGACACTCGTCAGTGTCAGTCCAAAGCCTCCGACCACGTGTGCACACATTGACTCTCGCCTGAGCCAGGCCCTCTAGCTAGTTTTCTCCCTCGGTAGGACGCTACCGCTAGCCGGAGCCCAAGGAACTAGCTTACAAACCGTGTGACGGGAACACCCCTCCGCCATCCCCAGGCGGGTTGGCAACTCAAGGCCTTAGGGCTACAACAGTGGCTCCATCGCAAGGAAAGAAAAGCTACTCTATTGGTGTCTAAAAACATGCCATTATTTCATAAAACAACTTGAACATGGCCTAGAAATATTGTGGAAAGCATTAAAGAATGAACAAGCGGCTTTTGAAAACCCCAGGGGATGTGATGGTCCACACTCACCTGTGATGACCCAGAGCGCTCTGATACCAACTGTGACGACCCAGAGTGCCGGATACCGATATACCGATAACATCGACAAACTTCACTAACCCTTCAGGGGCCTCATCAGCCTCTTGGGTGGCTTCCCCAGTTCCTGGTATCGGTGTATCGATGTTATCGGTATATCGGTATCCGGCGCTCTGGGTCGTCACACCCTCTCTCTCCCTCTCGATCTCATGCTCCTCCATCTCTCCTCTCCTCCTTCCACTAACGGTCGATGGCGATTAGGAGGAAGGATGGCGACAATGGCTTTGGTAGAGGTGACATGCTCTAATAAGGGTGGTATTGAGCCCCGACAAGGGGATATATCAAGGAGGGTGCGACCAACCAACGTAAAGACCCCAACGGGGTGGCGTGATCATGCAGAGGTAGGTGATGTTCCTACCCATTTTTGGATTCAATGGTGTGTAGATAGGGGGTTTCCATTATCTTTGGGGGATGGTGTTCCATGCCGGGGTGTATAAGGATTGCCATTTTCCTTTTATCTTCCTCCCTTTCTTCATTGTTATTATTTGAATCGGAGTCCCCCATGCAAGGGACAAGGGTTTTGGGGTCTTCCCTCTGCTTATGATGGTTTGGGGTGGTGAGAAGGCGATCTAACAGAGAGAGGCTCCGTCGAGCATCCATCTAGTTTCGTGACATGAATAGGTGTGGTGTTTTGTGGAAATGCAACTAGGAGGGTCATTGTGTTTAGGAGTTTAGTGGTCTTATATTCGACTTGAAACTTGCAAGTCGGTTGCTTTCAATAATTTGTTTAGAAACACAATTAGTAGTTGTAATTCTGGGGTTTTCAGTCAGTTTTGTAGAAGTGTTCTAGTTGTAGGCAACAAGGTTGTGTGTTGTGTTTTAGTGAGATAAGGTATATTGAAGTGTAACGATTTGATTGTCCGTCCTCGATTGGTCTGTGGGCATTTTGAACTTGTGAACCCTAGACTGACTCTCTACTAGTTGTACCCATAGTTTAAAAGATCTTGAGACTGTTGTGAGACGCTTTCTATAAGTCTCATAAGGCGTAACCCTCAATAGTCTAAGCAATAATCTTGAAACCATCAAAAAGGTAAAAAATAATATTGATTTTCACGTGTTAATACTATCTCAACTCAGTAATAGATCCATGTAATCTCAAAAGTATTGAATCATATTTTAAGAACAATAAAATAAGCATAAGTATTGGGTCTACCCTACAACATCTCACTACATCACCTTCTCAATTGATGCACAAGTCTTAAGTAAATATCTTGAGGTGGTGAATGTGTTGAAACATACCACCTTAATTAACAAAAGACATAAGCCTCAAGTAAAAGGTCCAAGTACATCCCTTAAGGTGTTTTTCTAGTGCCTTGCCTTGAGGTTTAAGCATTAATGTCTTGAGGTGCCGCCTTTTTAAACAATGGGTGTACCATTGTGCTTTGTGCATGATCTAGCTTAGAGGAGAGGTCATGTGTTAGTTCTTATGTTTTGAAATGATTCATTCCAAGTCTGTTCCCAGAGCGTCCCTTGTGTAGGAGAGCTCGAGTCCAAGCTTGGGGTTAAACAAACTAAGAGCAGTGGTCTAGGGAAGATGGCCATTTGTGTGCACACATGAATGGGGACACGGACGTCATGATGAGTGTGTAGGTTCTTGGTCATCTAGGTAGTCCTATTGTTTTCTTGTTTCCCACACCCTATAGGGTTCCAGAGTCTTGCTAGGGAGGACAGGTGCAGGACCATAGTTAGACCTAGTTGTGAAGAGAGTGATTGAGTGAGAGAGAGTGTGTGTTGTCATCACTTGCCACACTCTATTAGACAGAGGTGGCTCAGGCGTGAGGCTATAGTTGGATAGTAAGACACTGGTGGGTGCACCCGATTACGTGGCTAGTAAGATTACTTCTTGTCACGAGAGGCTAAGATGAGGTAGGACTGAGTGTTGTGGGACAACGTAAGGTAATTAACCCCAAGTTCTTGGCCTTGGTTGTGCTTTATTTGGTATGACGAGGATCTTGTAGTCTTGCTTCATTTTGTCATGTCATTACATTGTGTCTTTTTTGGAGAGTTTATGCGCGTGGACTTGACGACGTGACACGTGGACTCCATGACATGTTTTCTTTATTGTTTTAATTTATAAGTATTAAGATCATACTAGTTGTAATTTCCCAACATATTGTTACTCTTGTTGTTAGTTGTTTTTCGTGTGTTGGGCAAGATTGGAGGATCCCTCCGGAGCTGGTAACTTGTGAGATTCACCCCCTATGTTTTTCAAGGAGAGCTCCTAACAATAGTTGCGTTCCATTCGGAGGAGTAGTTCTCAAGAGGCGGGTGTAGCTCTTGTGATCGTTAATAGCTGACTTTTCAAAGTATGCCACGTATAGTCATCTTTCGTTTCTTGGCACCGTACTATATTTAGGGTTGTACTTATTTATGTTGGATTGTGTACTACATTCCTTTTATTTTTGTCTATCATTTGTTTGGTATTCATTCCCTACATTTATTCTAGTACCTTATTAGCCTCTCTATACTAAAAGTTCAACTCTTCTGGGGTTCGACTCGTGGGTGATGGGTCGGGATCCGTTTTGCACCAATTTCTTTTCGGACCATGGATCCTGGGCCATTACAACCGAGGGACCTGATTGATCGATAAGGGTGACAAGCAGTTTGTGAGTTATTTGACTTGGTCATTCTACGAGATAACTCGTCCAAGTGAGCAATAGAAATTGGTGATATTGTTGTTGCCGTTGGCAATACACCTCTATACAGGGGGGAGCCCTTCATGGTTCTTGTTCTCATGATGGGGCCGAAGTGATGAGGTCGAAATCAAATGGGCCTTGTGAGCCGAGGTTGACCTTCGTCACAAGAGTTGGCTTGTTGAACTAAGACGACGAGGGCAGCCCGGAAACACTCGGATGACTTGAAGAGCTTGGTCAACCCAAGCAAACACTAACTGGTGGGCTCCTTTCAGTGACCCTTGCGGGACAAATTCTTTTGGATCGTTAAGTCAACTCCTGACAATCGAAGGGGCATGTGAAAGAGAGCATAAAGTTTGCCAAAAATAGTAAAGATACTCTGGGTATGACTTCCATATTTGGACACCCTTACCTTAGATGGAGAGTGATGATGGGGGAGCATTTAAATCTCCTGATATGGGATTATCTTTTGCTTATGGCCAACATGGACTTTTGGGATAACTAATGGACCTAGAATTCAAGTTATTGGACTGTTTTCAAACTTCAGTACGTAGGTTGGGGCCAAGGGGCTGTTGTGTTGTCAGACTGGTTGAGCACTTCGTAGGTAGAGCCCCCTTTACCGTTGCAGTGTGTTTCACCGGTTCATCATATCTTAAATATTAAATAAATAAGGAAGGGGGATTCTTTTGCACCTACTTTATTATTAGATAGTTCTACTTTTGCGCCGCGATGGATATTTGTAAAAAACTCACTTTTCTTTAAAAAAAAAAGAAAAAAAGGAAGGGAAAGCGAACGAATTGGTTCGCGCTCCACCAGCGCGGCGTCGGCGAAGGTGCGGCTGCCATCCCCAGTTCCCCAGCCTCTCTCTCTCTCACTCTCTCTCTCTCTCTTTGCCGGCGGCAGCCCCTCTGAAATATGTATCCCCATCAAGAGCACAATACGTCCTCAGACGGGCTCCCCTCTCCTCCTGCCGGTACTTACCGGAGTCACCCACCCGCTCTCCCCCTCCCTCCACTGATACCCTGAACAAGCTAGGGTTTCATCTCCCCGCAACCCAAAACCCTACCCTACCCTACCCTACCCTACCCCTAGTAGGCGGAGGAACTATCCATGGAGCAGAGGAGGGGGTCGGGATGCGCCAGCTTCCCCTCCCTCCCGCTTACCCTCCTCCTCCTCCTCGCCGGCCTCGTCCCGGCGTCGCCCAGGTACGACGCCGACACCGGCGACGCGGGCGCCCTCCTCGCCCTCCGCTCCCGCCTCGCCGACCCTCGGGGCAGCCTCGCCAGCTGGGGTGCCGGCGGCGACGTCGTCTGCACCAACTGGACGGGGATCGCCTGCGATAACCGCACCGGGCGGGTCGTCCGGGTGGAGCTCCCCGGGCTCGGCCTCTCCGGCCCCGTCCATCCCGGCCTCTGCCGCCTCCCCCTCCTGGAGTCGCTGGTCCTCTCCGACAACGCCCTCTCCGGCCCCATCCCAACCTGCTTCGGCCGCCTCCGCGCCCTCCGGAGGCTGGACCTCGCCGGGAACCAGTTCCGCGGCCCGCTTCCCCCGGAGCTCGGGGGCCTCCGCTTCCTCCGGGAGCTAGTCGTCGCCGGGAACCCCGAGGTGGGCGGGCCCCTCCCCGGGTGGGTCGGCGGCTTCTCCCAGCTCAGGAAGCTCGACCTTGCCACCTGTTCCTTCGAGGGGGAGATCCCGGATGTCCTCTTCCGCATCCGGTACCTGACCCACCTCGACCTCTCCAGCAACCGCCTGGCGGGGGAGCTGCGGGACTTCGACTCGCCGCTGGTCGTGCTCCGCTTGTCGGGGAACGCCATCTCCGGCACACTCCCCTGCCTCCCCGCCGCCACCCGGTCCCTCACCGTCCTCGACGTGTCCGGCAACTCCGTCGCCGGCGCAATCCCCACCTGCGTCTCGCGCCTGCGGGCGCTGGCGGAGCTCAACCTCTCCGGCAATGCCCTGGAGTACGGCCTCTCCCCGCGGCTCGTCTTCTCCGGCGCGCTCCAGGTGCTCGACCTCAGCTCCAACCAGCTCTCCGGTCCCATCCCCCGGAGGATCGCCGGCGCGCCGGATAAGTCGGGGCTGATCCTTCTGGACCTCTCCAGGAACCGCTTCTCTGGCGAGATCCCCGGCGAGATCGCGGACCTGAAGAGCCTCCTTGGGCTCTTCCTCGCCCACAACCAGCTCTCCGGGGACATCCCCGTCGCCATTGGCAACCTCACCTATCTCCAGGTCCTTGACCTCTCTCACAACTCCCTCTCCGGCTCCATCCCCTCCAGCCTCGGCGCATGCTTCCAGCTGTGGCAGCTCAAGCTCGACCACAACAACCTCTCCGGCGCGCTCCGGCCCGAGCTGGATGCTCTGGACAGCCTCAGGATCCTGGACGTCTCCGGGAACCGGATCTCCGGCGAGATCCCTCTCCCCTTGGCGGGGTGCAAGTCACTGGAGGTCGTCGACCTCGGGTCCAATGAACTCGCCGGCGAGCTCAATGGCGCCATCTCCAGGTGGCAGAACCTCCGGTACCTCTCCCTCGCCAGGAACGGCTTCTCCGGGGACGTCCCCGCCTGGATCTTCTCCTTCCAGTACCTCCGCACGGTCGACCTCTCCGGCAACCGCTTCGGCGGCCTCATCCCCGCTGGCGACTTCAACGTCAGCGTGGAGTTCAACAGGAAACCGCAGGGGCCCGGCCGCTACGGCGACCTCCGCGGCGGCGAGGCCTACCGGACCACGGCGGCGGTGGATCCCTCCGGGAGCGGCCGCGAGCTGGTGCTGGGCTACGACGTGCTGTCGCCGGTGGGGATCGACGTCTCCGACAACGCGCTGCGGGGGGAGATCCCCGACGGCCTGATCGGGCTGCGAGGGCTGGAGTACCTCAACCTGTCCCACAACGACCTGGTGGGGGACATCGCGGCAGCGAGCCTGGAGCAGATGGGCAGCCTCATGGCGCTGGACCTGTCACACAACGCGCTGTCGGGGCAGGTGCCGGCGGCGGGCATCTCGGGGCTGCAGCGGCTCAGGCAGCTGGACCTGTCGTACAACTGCCTGACGGGGCTAGTGCCGGGGAGGGAGCAGCTGCCGTCGCGGTTCCCGGGGGCGTTCGCGGGGAACCCGGGGCTGTGCGTGGAGGGGGGGGAGGAGAGGGGGTGCCGGGGGGAGGGGGCGGGGGGGTTCCCGGCGGCGTCGGCGGGGAGGCTGGTGGGGGGCGGCGGAGGGGGTGAGCGGGGGCTGGTGTCCTTCTGGGCGTTCGTGGTGAGCGCCGCCGTGAGCTTCTACGTCTCCATGATGGCTGTGTGCTGCTCCTCCAAGGTGCGGGCTTTCGTTTTCCAGCCCCTGAGACCGGTGGTGGATTCCTGAACTGGCGACGCTGCGGAGTCGCAGCACCGTCCGGTGACGGTACCGGACTGCTGACGGCTAATGAGGTCTATAATATATATGTGTGTGTATGAACCAGGATGGACTTGGAAATTTGGCATGGAACCCTCGTATCCTCTCTGACTCTTAAATTTGGCGTTGTGATTTCTTTATCCTCTCATCTTTTAAATTTGTCGGAGATTCCAGCTCAAAAGCCATGGGTGCGTCTCAAATGCGTCGTAAGTGCTGGCCGCCCCAGTGGGGGTGAGTCATTTGAGATTCCCTCTTCCACACGAGTGTGACGTGCTCAAATGGCAACTCTTGCAGGAGGTGACGGGGTGACATTCAGGCACCTCCTCTGATTTAGGTAGTTTGAAAGTGGGTACAGATTAAATAAAAAAAATATAAATATATAGAGAGTTATCTCGCGTAAGATTTGTCGTCTCGATCGATTCATCCGTCTCAATCACGGCTCGGGATGGATCAGTCTCATCTCATTCTGTGTCAATCTATCTCATAAAATATTAAAATAAAAAATTATATATATATATATATAAAATAATATAATAAAATAAAAATTATATATATATATATAATATATATAAAATAAAATAATAAAATATCTCAAGTACCGACCCGAGCATCTCGTCCACCGTTTGGGTCAAGTCAAGATGTCTCGGATCAAGATGTCAAACTATGATCTCACGTACCCCTAAAATTAAAAGGTGGCGAACAACTATCTATCTTGAGAGCAAACAAAAGAAATACACCTCGCAACAAAGACAAGCAGCATGAACCACAAACCACCCAAAAGTTGATAGCTCCCCCTCTCTTAGAAGCCCAAAAAGCCCCTCACGCTGATCATAGCCCCCCAGAATTGAAGAGCAGATCACACAACCCTCAACTGAAGCACCACTACTACCACGAACTACCCCTAACCCCTCCTGCACACTACAGACCCCCCTTCCCTTTAGCAGCAATTTCCCTTGATTCTCCCTCTTTCCCCTCCTTATTCCCCTCCACGAGTCCTGTTCTCCTTGATCAAAAACAAAAAAAGAAAGATAGGACGGGAGGCTTCATCTGTGGAAAGGATGGATACAGGTAGCACTCGAACATAGGTTCTCACAACTCCTTGGATTTAATTCGTCACTTGACACAACTGCCAGATAATCCTCCTCTCTCTTCATCACCTACCTTGAGCCCACCACACAAGAGGGCTAGACTCAAAGACGAGCAGTCTCCTGGAGTATTATTCATGTTTTTTTCCGCACAATTGCTATAATTCCTCCCATATATAGGTGACAATTCCAGATTTAAAGGTCTTAGCGCAGGTAATAAATTCTCCACAAATCGTGTCACTTGTAGAGAGGATTTAGATATAGACATTCACGAATCTGTGAATTAAGTTCCTCCTCAAACGCCATTATTGCAGGAGGTGAGATTTAAACCCATGGCCTCCCCAAAGAAAGAGAGGTAAGGAGTTAGCTGAGCCAAGACTCAGCTGCCCAAATACTGATGCTCACAGTCTTGCAATGATACTTCATATCTGCGATAGCTGACCCTTTAACGCGTCATGCATGTTGCTATCAGCCTCCCAATGTACTGATCAAAATTCGTTGTAAAATTGTCATGGTCATGGATAGCCCGCTACCCTCGTTTATCAGTTCCCAATAGAAACTCAAGACCCTCATCCTTTAATAAACGCTTGACAGCGTTCTCAGCTGCTCATTCTGTCAGAAAAGTGATCATACCTGGAGGGCTCAATGTTTAAAAGGTCAAGTACTGAAAGAAAATTACTACTAAGATCTCAACATTCTTGTTTCTTAAATGATTGCTGTGCCAATGATAAATTAAACCTGATCCGGCTGTACATAAATAACTCAAGATGTGTGGCAAGTACAGACTTGCAATTGGATGTTGCACTCTGATCCGGCTGTACTCGGCAATTGCTCGGTCAGTTTTCCTCGGCATGGAAGGCCCCTTCGTTTCTGGATTTATCGGTGTTGACCCCTTCAGTTTGGACCCCCAGCAGAGTCAGATCTTGCCGAAGAGAAGTTGCACCTTTGAAGTGTATGCCCACCATGCCAGCAGCAACTGCAGCCTCAACATTTGTAATCCTGAAGCCAGTGAGCAGCAGGAGCTAATTTGGATTTAGACAGGACAACAGAAAATTGAAGACATGAAATCTAGATCGAGTCCAACTTATTTCCATCCTCAGCCAGCAACAAAAACTTGCGATAAGAACCAGTAACTTTTTCAAAGTTATTTCTCAATCCTTCACATTTATTTGTGCATCCCCGATGTTATTATTAATTTTTGACTGATGAGAAACGACAGCTGTCGGGATAATCTAATCAGTATGGCGCACCTGTCATCAATGAAAATACAGCCTGCTGGGTCAACCCCAAGGCGCTCACAAACTTCCAAATATAAGTCAGCTGCCGGCTTCCGCTTTCCTATGCAAGAGAGTTACTGAGCATTACTTAGTAGGGATTATTGCATTATGAAGCAGGAACGCTATAACAGAATATTGTGCAGTCAATCATACAATCAGCACAGTGACCGAAATATGATGCTCATGCAAGTGAAATTAGTGTTGTATTCGTTTATAACTGAAGTGAAATCCCCATGTGGAAGACAGAAAAATCAATGCCAAAGATTGTAGCACTATGAATGGATAGAAGCTATGCAATATTGAAATATGCTGGCTACCACAGATATTCATATTCAAGAAATGCAGAGCATGTTATGTTGCGGGAATAGTTGAAGTCAGAAGCTATGTAAAATATCCAGCAACCTTTTCAACAAGCGTTATATCCAATATAGGTAATCAACGATAGACGCAAATGCCTCAAGGAAATTATAGTTTATTCATATCATGGAATAGAAACGAAATGTTTTTACACATAACATCCATATTCACTTAAAATAAGCATAAGCAGGTGGAACAGATAAAGCTAACACCATTTAATCAGGTTAACGCCTTCACATACAGCTGCAAAAATGCAAAATATAACCACATCCTGCCCTGTAGGAATGTAAACGGTAACTAAGAATCCGATTATTCATCCCCCAATTTTTACAAGACAGATGAAACTTAGATTTTGAATAAGCCCCCAGTCTGTCCTGTTTCTTTGTGAGATTTAAAACGGGTATACTGATTTTCAAACCTGATTATGTGATCACATATTAGGTATTTATATTAAATAATATATTATGCCATCTTGCTCATTGATAAGAAGTGACAAGGCACAATCTTTATTTGAGGGTAATTCCTCAATACTTCATGTAAAAATTGCTTCGATATGACCTTCAATCCTGAAGCCTAAGTACTTACTGCTGTTTCATCTATCCATCCGCTGCTTGCAGACAATAGTTTATTTTTGTGAATGTTGGGTCTGCATAAATGTTACTCAGAACCTTATATACACACCCGTATGGTCGAAAGTCTATTTTCATGCACCTTATGATCAAGAAGAACATGGTTTTATACATTAATTAGATAGAAAGCTTAATCATATGTTTTTCAAGTGTACTATAAAATGCTTATGCAGAAACATAATGTTGTTTGATAATTTAATCTTTAAGTTTCCGATTTCAATAACTTCTAAGGATCAGCATAAGGTGAAATAAACATACACTACTTTATAAGAGGATAAGCAGAAAATTAGTGTTAATATTTGACCCAATAGGAGACCTTCTGCATTCATAAGCTCATGCACTAAGCCAGACAAACAATGTTGATTAAGGATACAACTAAATCAAAGAAAAATGGAAAATAAATTCCACAATTGCCCAGCTTGTGCTCCAATGGATTAAGCAAGGACGAAACTCCACAACAACAAAACAAATGCACAATCATCATCACATCTTTTCACCTTGCTTTGAAAAAGCAGGGAAAATCTGTGCAAACTTCCTGCGCTACAAGATGTAAAATGCAGGATCAACTTTATCCAGATAGAGATTGTCAGGACAGATCCAACTTTGGCCCTAAAATTGATTCCAATTGAAAAAAATAAAAATGAATTTGGATTGGTCCTACTCAGGCCGAGTCAGGCCAAAATCAGCCAAATTGGATGTGCCTCAGGTGATTCCTTTCTGAATCAGCTGATCTTGACTGATAAGTTTTCAGTAAAATATGGGTGAGATCTTGTAAAATTACACATTTTTGTATTCTCATTAATAAGTTTTAGATTAATATGTACCCTTCTATTTACAGAAATAAATTAATTTTTTATTTTTAAAATTAGATGGGGTCTCTTCCATTGGATCAGCCGATCTGGCGAATGGATCAGCCGATCTAGCCAGTCTGATCCCAGTATCCTCTCCATTGAGAACGGACATATGCTATCCCAATGCCCTGTCCTATTTAGAATTCCTTGCTACAAAAAGTCTAAGCATGTTCCATATTAGATAAAATAGAAAAAATAATTACCAATTGTGCAGGAACAGAATGTCCAGGACAAGTAGGTTGATATTTTTAACTTCTCTTCAATCATCAAGTACCTATGGGCCAAATCTGGTAAAGTAAGTAGAGGATTGAGTGACAGAAAAATCACTTGAAAGAAAAAACCAAATTACCAAATGGGGTAGTTGGTGAATGCATGCATTTCGTAGTTGCTTCGTTTCAGATTTTGCAGCAAATCCTCAATACCATCTATATAGGAGTATCCTCTTTTCATGCATTCTTTGAGACCTGAAAAGTGAAAATTTAAACATGATAACTAGTCACAACAAATAACATAGAGCAAAATTAAATGAGCCAATTTTACAATTTTAGCAGAATTATGCAACCGCTATCTTCAACAGTTTGAGCAGGATTATAAGATCTCCCGTTTAAAACACAGGACAATTACATGGATTGTTTGTCAAGACCAGGAAACTGGCGAGAAAGAGTAAGTTTAATTTATGATGAAAGCATTTTCTGAGTTAATGTGTAAAAGAAAAACTCATTGCACTTGATCTATCTAGTTTATTGGCTGCTCATATCTTCATCAAGAATTGGAGAAGTGCTGAATGTGCTAAGACTAAGGATTGCCGGCTGGGATTGGGTCCTTGGATCAGGCCAGGCCAATTCCAATCTGGATTGGATCAGATTGGCCAGGTTGGCCGATTCCAATGAACTTAGGCTGATCTTAGATCGGCCTGATTAAAAAATGAACAACAATTCAAAAAAAACTCAGGAAAAATAAAAATAATCATAGAAAAATTCTAGACATGTCATCATCATCATCATCAAAGTCTTATCCTATTACTTGAGGTCGGCTACATGAATCCTATTCTGTCAAAAAATTCTATTAAGTGCTAAATTCATATTTAAACCCAAGAAGCCAGCGTCCCTTCTAATAACATCACACCATCTCATTTTAGGTCTCCACGAGCTCTTTTACTAGTATCCACTAAGATTTGGTCACATCTTTTAACTGGCGTTGAGTTAGGCGACGATGTATATGTCCAAACTATCTGAGCCTATTTTCCCTCATTTTATCATAAATTGGAGCTACACCCAAGTCCTCACAGAGGTGTTCTTCTTAATCTTATTTTTCGTAGTTTTATCACACATCCATCTTAACATCCTCATCTCCGCCACACACATTTTGTGAACGTGTTCCTTTCTTACTGCTCAGCACTCGATATCATATAACAAATCAGGTCTCATAACGTTCGATACCATATAAAACTTCTGATGTTTCACAAGTATATGACAATCACAAAGAATTCCTGATGTGCTCATTTTAACTCACCTGCCTTAATCTTATATGCAACATCATCATAGAGCTCTCCATTCTCTTGAATAATAGACACTATGTACCAAAAACTACTACTTTTAGGAATGCTTTATCCATCAATTAGGACTGCGTCTTCCTGTGCCACTATGTCTAGAAAAATTCTAGACATGTATTTGGACAAAAAGATGATTAAAAATACTACATATCATGCACTTATATCATAAAGAGTGCTAAAGGTGCATAAAGCCCTACTAATTAGCTTTCTAAAAAATTGAACATGACGAATTAAGGGCAATGTTGAAGGAGTGTGTAAAGCCTGATCTCTCTTGACTTGGCCTTGCATCACAAAAGGGGTATTATAGTCATATTACCCGAACTTGAGCCAATTCAGTCTTTAAAAAAAACAAAAACAAAGCGGCCGGCCAGGATTGGCCAGAATCGGCTAGGGATTGGCGGATCCAGGCGATTCCTGCCCAAGTCATCCCGATCTGGCCGATTCCAGCTGATCCTGGCTGGATTCCAATGAACTCGGGTAGTACCCCCTTAGACTTATATCGCCACCGGGTTATTCCGATTCAGATTGGCGGATCCTATTCCTGATCAACCAATTACACATTCCATGGCTAAGACTAGGAAAATGTCTCTACCATTGAATGATATGTTTGAAATCATGACATCCATGGAAACCAAAATATAGCCGAATAAACACATTAAAAAAGAAATGGTTAACTTTAGAGACCGTGCTTGTGATTCTAGGGGCAGAGTGTGGCAACATATCACTGAAGAGTAAGTTGAGGAATGAAACAAATAAATGGCGTACAATATGGATATAACTGCATCAACCTTTAAATAAGATCTGTGGGTGTAGAAAGCCCTGCTGTTAGATGAAGATAAATGTGGTAAGTCATCATCAATGCTGAAAATGGTAGTTTGAATCTCATAGTGGTGATCAGAATGTCATTGACAGAACAGCCAAGAATCAAATAAAAGAGTCGCGAATGATCAAAATGCTCTAAATGGAAAGGGTGAATAATGTCCTCAGACAACATAAAGCGATGGATGACTGAACAGAGATGGGCAGAAAGAACAGAATCAAAAGATGGAGTACATAGAAAACTTAAGAATGAAAAATGGATAAAGAAATTATTCAAATCCCTAACATCCGGTCTTCAAAGTTTTATGCCAACCACAAAGTGATAGGAGAGGGCTTGACAACGATGATGTATCCACATCAAGGAAGGCAGGATCAGGGATCGGGATCGGGATCGGCGGGATCGGCCGATCCCGATCCGATCCCGATAATTTTTATTTATTTATTTTAAGGTTCATGTAAAAGAGAGGATAAGTTATAAGGTTTTTTATACCAAAAATCAAGGGTTTTTAATAGACCCTTCCTTGTCTCTTCCTCACCCCCCCTTCCTTCCCCCACGACTGAGGCTCCCGTGCCCACGGAGGAGGAGTCACCGGCGGCCGGTAGCAATGGCATCAGTGGCCAGTGGCAACAGTACGTTCTTCTTCTTCGGTTTCTGTTATGCTGCTGCTTCTTCCGCTTTGGTTCTTCTTCTACCAATATTGTTCATCCGAGATATTTGTCATTTCTTTTTTTTAATTTAAGGGGTGGGATCATGCCGAATCGGCCGATCTGGGCCAATACGGCCCGATCCTGCCCTTGGATCGGGATAGATTGGATCGGATTGGATTGACCTGAAGCCGATCGGATTGGCCCAAACTGATCAGATCGGCCGATCCGGGCCAATCCGATCCGATCCTAACTTCCATGATCTACACATCATCATTCCATTAGATAGGTGTCCAAAATTCATCCATATGCAAGGGTGAGATTTAAATGCAATGCCTCGTACACGTATCTTAAGCCCAAGAAAATGCTACAATGGGAGGAGAGACATAAATTATTGAGTCAAGAAACATTCTCAATGAGAAGAGATCTTCTATTTTTCTCTTTCTTCCCTTACAATGGCTCCCTAGCCATCCTTTTATAGGCTTAGATCGTAACATCCTTACTAAATACCCTTAGATGAGTGTGAAAGTGTGAAACAATTGCAATTGTGCAAACAGTCAGCAATGCAAGTTTTGGTGCATGGGCATGGATGTTATCACATTTATTTTACACGTTTTGAACTGCTATGCTCCAATGTGCTTTATGCATCCCAGGCCACCATTTATTAGAGATCGTGCCTATAAAAAATAAAGGGCACATCCTGATTAGGTTCAAATCTGGATCCACTTTCATGTGATTTCCTATAAGTATCCAATAATCAACAGTCACAAGCCTATTCTCTTCAATCGGGGGTCAAATGGGGTCTAATTTTGATCCCATGCTCCTCAACAAGACCATGTTCCCTTAAATGAGTGTGAAACAATTGCAATTGTGCAAACAGTCAGGAATGCAAGTTTTGGTGCATGGGCATGGATGTTATCACATTTATTTTACATGTTTTGAGCTGCTATGCTCCAATGTGCTTTATGCATCCAAGACCACCATTTATTAGAGATCGTCCCTATAAAAAATAAAGGGCACATCTTAATTAAGTTCAAATCTGGATCCACTTTCATGTGATTTCCTGTAAGTATCCATTAATCAACAGTCACAAGCCTATTCTCTTCAATCAGGGGTCAAATGGGGCCTAATTTTAATCCCATGCTCCTCAACAAGACCATGTTTCACTATCAAACTAACATCACCCAGAATTTTGCTAATCTTTTGTCCAAACAACAATTAGTGAGTGAAAATATGTACCCTGCATTAAAGTAAAAATTAGCAAAAGTAGACTTCCATTGCAAAAATAGAGAGGCAGAAATGACTTGGTCTTGTTCATTGAAGCCAACGGACATGCTTCCTATGGGAAATGAGGTTTTAACCATTACTATAGTTCAAGAAATTGGTTGCCAAATACAAACTTCATAAAGTTAAATAACTTGCCCAGAATAGAAGCCATCTCTTGTCGTAAAGTCATGTTCACACCATTAATTCTTAAACCACATTCTTACCTTCCAAAACAGAAGGCCTTCCATCTATGTTGTGCAGAAATTCTTACCTTCCAAATCAACAGGTGTCCCATCCTTGAAGAATCTTCTAGCTAGTTCCATCTGATGTGAGAAAGTTTAAAAGACTACCTCAATCAACTGACAACATGAAATTTTCTATGCTCAGAAAAGTGCACTAAGGGGGACTCAAAAATGAAATGCCAAAAAGGAGAGCGAAAAAGTTGCTTTACAAGGGGCCAATGACACTAAAACACTGTCCAAGAACTCCAACTCATAAAACAGACAGGCTCTAATTGAACTAATGCACAAAGATGGATTTCATCTGTTTCAAAAATCATATGATTCCAGAAAAGTGAATTGCAATTGAAGAGACAAAAGTACATGTTTTGAAAGCATGCATCTCAAAGGAGAAAACTTGCAATTTCATTAAGCGTGATTCTGCAGCATTCTTCCTTCACACCCTAAAAACAGTATCCTAAAAGTAGTGTTTTTTTTCCTTTTCTGAGAAAAATAAACTATGATTTAGACACACTTTTTGATCTTCTCATAAATTTTCACAATTAAATCATGCTCTTTCGAAACCTACTCCCAGTATTGGGTTCATTTCCTAAAGTGTTTATCCATTTTACAAAGGCAAATGGGAGTGGCTAGTGATAATGAGGGAGAAGACGAGAACAAGGCAGATAGCAACAATCGGAATCCCCATGGCATCGGTTCCCGATTCGCAGCTGGTGGTCAGACTGTGCATGAATGGCAGCCACACCCCCGGTCCAACCTCTGTTTTAGGTGCCTTGGCAAGGGCCATCACGCATCATCCTGCAGCAACGAGGTCGCCTGTTGGCGATGAAAGAAGACGGTCGTCTGACTCAGAGCTGTAAGTGTGTATCCAGTGCTCCGCCTCCTTGTCCGCCGGTGAGAGTTGCGTCAGCAATCACATCTGATGAACCTAAGTAGTTTGTGCCTGTTGAAGTGCCATGGTCTCCTTATGATTGTAATGTGTAGGCTTTGCGGTGTGCTTCGGTGGGGGTTCTCCAGGAAGGTGATTGCACACTGTAGTGATGTGATTCATGCTGTAAGAAAATGCTGGAGGGATGATTTTAAGTGGTCCGTTAGTCTGTTATCTTCAAATGGTTTTATTGTTTTCTTTGCTGATGTGGAGTCTAAAGAGCGCATTCTCAAGTTGGTTTCGCTGCCTGTTAAGAATGTTCTGTTAGTTTGGACTGAGTGGCAGCCTGGCAGGAGGATAGTGGTACGAGTGCTGCTTCCAAAGGTCCCATTCGATGGTGCCATTTGTCTGGTTTTCCGTTGCCATGGTGGAGCATGGAGGTTTTTGCAAAGTTGGTTTCTCCATTTGGGTGGATAGTGGGAGTAGATGATAGTCATAGCTTGTGGGAGAATGTTCAATTTACTAAGCTGCAGATTGAGATCAATCCAATGGCAGGACTTCCTCAGTCTTTGAAGCTTAGACGGTGTAACAAGTATTTAATGAGAAATCTTACCTTGTCCCAAGGTTGAGGATGACCGTGTCAGATGAGTTGACTCAGGGGAACCTGACTCGGTAGTTTGTCGATCAACTCAGTCTTGCCCAACGCATTTTAGTTAAATCTGAAAGTGACGGGTGACGAGAGCCATCTAATTTTAGTAGCAATCAGACTGAGCAGGAAGTCCTTTTGGAGCCTGCTTGTCAAGGCATTGTGGATATCCTGAGTCATGACCAGAATGTTACAATTCAATTTTGACAAGATAATGCAGTGAAGGAGTGCATTATAGAAGGAAAGAAAGAGTCTAAGTCTGGGGAGCTGACCTAGTGCCAGGCATTATCCCAATTGGCAGTGGCAGGGCTGCGGAGAGAAGGGGCTCAGTGGAAGAAATGGGTGGCGCTCCAGGTGTATCATTGAAGATAGTTTCTCCTCAATTTGAAGATAACATACTGATCAAATCAGTGGCGTAGATTGTGAGGTGGCCGCTCCTGGGCCTCCTGCTATTTCGCTAGCTGTGGAAGAGGTTTTACAATTTCTGCAGCTGAGGGAAGAAGCAGTCGGATTGTCATTGGAGGTCAGTCCACCATTCCTAGTGTCCAGCGCTCACTGGACAGAGGAGTCCAGCACTCAAAAGTAAAAAAAAAAAAACTTTCTGCAAAGTGTACCAATTTCCAATCTATATGTTTTCAATTCCAAGTATAGTCACGGTGCAATCTATTTTGTGCCCTAAGTGGGTGTAAAGGCCAAGGTAGAAGTATTGCAGTAACTATGAGTCGTCATGACTGATCATCTGGTTTTGGTTTATGCTGAGTAAATAAAACAATTTTGTAATTAGTTAGACAGGTTTGTAATGTTGTGTCCCTGTGATTCTGAAATTTTGATGATGACAAATATTATGACTCATTATATAACTTTGATGGATTTATTACTAATCTCATCATCTTCATATATCAGTATGAAAATCTGTCAGAACAGGTTTTAAAAATGACTCAAAGCAATGACTGTTCCAAAAGGTGATAGATTGTCAATGCTGGTGACAAGAAGGTCAACGCCAGGTAGCCAGTGAATAAATCATCTGTCGAGAACAGGTAAGGTCAATGGATATTTCAGTCTGAAGCATACAGGTCAGTGCATACACTTTTTATCATTAAGGTTTGCATGTTAAGGTTGATGCATATCTTTGTTCACAGTCATGAAGGTCTGTGCATATCACTGCTAAGTCATAAAAGCAAAATGCATATTCAAGCCTCCATTCACTAGGTCGATGCACATCTTAGCATTGCTGAACAAAGTCTGTACACATTGTGCTTTTAGCATGAAAGTTGATGCATGTTGTTTGTCTGCATATAGGTCGATGCACATTTTTATTAGCCAGCATCTAAGGTCAATGCACATTTTGCATCGTGCACACACAGGTTGGTGCACAATTTGTTAAGTCTACATTAAGGTCGATGCACATTCTGTATTGTGCATATTGAGGTCGGTGCACATTGTGCCTTGTGCAAAACAAGGTCGATGCACATTTTCCTTGGGCATATAGAAGGTCGATGCATGCTTTTAGTTTGTGCACATGTTACATCAAGGTCGATGCACATGTATAGACCGAAGTTTGTGCACATGTTAGCGAAGGAAAGTAAGGTCAATGCACATCTTCCCTTAGTCATACTAAGGTCGATGCACATTCTGCCTTAGTCATTCTAAGGTCTACGCACATATTCCATCATGCCTTCTGAGGTCTGTGCACATTTGCATCTTACACACCAAGGTCTATGCATGTTTTGAATATTGCATTGTCAGGTCTGTGCATATTTCACAATAGCATAAATAAGGCCTGTGCACATTGAACAACATGATAAATAAAGTCGGTGCACATATTAGCTCAAAGCATAGAAGGTCGGTGCATGTCTTGCTACTAGGTCTGAGCATGTTTTAGTCCGAGCACATTTAAGGTCTGAGCATGCTTTCAAGTCCGAGCACATTTCAGGTCTAAGCAAGTATAAGGTACATGCACATATTTCCATCAGATCTCTATGAGGTCCGAGCACATTATGTTGAATAACACACTAGATCTGTGCACATATTATAACCTGTCCATTTAGTCTGTGCACATTTGAAATATGGCTGACTACAAAGTGCTTGATGAAATGCTTTGGCAGGAACTTTATCAAACATGTGAAGGGTAGAATGCATCAAGACTAAGGCAGGCACGTGAGCTCGTGAGGATTAAGTGAACCTATGACTGGCATGTGATCCAAGGCGGACCGTCCCAGAAAGAAGTTGCCACGTGGATCCTCTCTTATCTAGTTTCTGACACGTGGCTGAGATCTTCCAGAAACCTCTTGGCAGGAGTGTTTCGTCCACACGTCCGAAGTGTGAGCCCGTGGGACCCCAAGGCTGAAGCTCTATAAAACCCTCTCCTACGATCGAAATCATAAGAACAAGAAAATACAGAAGACGAGAGAGGCTTGCAGAACAAGTAAAGAAGAGAAGGAGAGGGAAATAACAATAGAGAGAGCAGCAGAAGAAGGAATCAGAGAGAGAAGAAGAAGAAAGCAACTGTAAGAGAAAGAGTGAAGATCTGAGAGTCAGAAAAACAGAGTATCGGAATTTTAGAAGGAATCTGAGAGAAAGGAGAGTGTGAGTCAGAGAGAGAAGAGATAGAGAGATAGTGAGGAGGAGAGTGCTTGAGAGAAGAGATTGAGAAGCAATCGAAGCCGTTCTTGAAGATCTGTTCAACTGGTTCTTGGATCAGATCCAAGCCAGACTTGCTCCTGCGAGAGCTACATTTTTGCGTTTCATTTATAGCTTTCTGGTGTTGTGTTTCATCTTTGTTTTCCATACTTTCTTTTGTTGAAACTTCAAGCTGTGTGTCAACAGAGCCAAGCTGTAATGCTCAGCGGGTGAGGTATGTACCTCAGACAACAAGCTGTGATGCTCAGCGGGTCAGCAAGCTGTGATGCTCAGCGGATGTAAGTAAGTTGTGATGCTCAGCGGTTCAAGCTATGTGACAGCAGTATGTGGGGTGGATGTAGGTGAAAACCAAACCACCTAAAATCCCTGAGTCTTCTGTGCATTTGTTTATCTGCTTAAGGTTTCGATTAGATGTATGCTTAGGGCGTTTACCGTCTGCATCAGATTTTTCTTCTTACATCTTTAAGTTGATTGCAAATCTGACTCACGGTAGATGAATGCTTAGGCACGGTTCTATTGCATAGTTTTACTGAGTTTGCTGGGTGTGCAGGTTAAGTGTTCGAGTGTGTGTAGAACATCTGATCAGCCAAGCCTATCTTATTAGAACAACTGTTTTACTGAATCATAGAGTTTAATTCCGTAAGATTTTATAAGTACAGTTTTATTTGGGCAAATTTTTAAAGGGGATTCATTCACCCCCCCTCTAAATCCAGTTTGCACCATCACTTAGATTCAACATGTAATTCGTTATTTTTTCTGTCCTACTGTGTTACAGATTAATGCACCCTGATCACCGTTAAGTACAGGGGCATTTTGGTCCATCTGTCTGTCCTCTCATGTAATACCTTTGTGCACCCTGGTGTCAGTTACAGGGGCATTTCTGTCTTGTATTGTTGGGTGGTTGCCCTAATCAGATTTAATACAAGTGTGGGCGGTCTGAAAGGTTAATCATCCTAAACCGCAGGGCATCGCAGGTCCCTCTGCTCTTCTTCTCTCTGTCTGCTGGTGTTTTCATGGTATCAGAGCCAACGGCTCTTGGAGAAGCAGCCTCGACTTGCCGGTGATCAGTTCTGCCCCCTGCGCAAGTACACACCCTCCCTGCGGCTAGGATTCCTGGCTGCTAGGGTTTTTTTCTGTGCATTTTCTTGGCAGCGGACCAACCCTTCTTCCTGCGGCTCAGATTTCTCTTCTTCCTGGCAGCTAGGGTTTCCTAGTGCAACTGCAGATTCCCCGTCATCCTTCGGCCTGTTCTTGATGGCGGCTAGGTTGTCTGCTTCCTGTGGCTAGGGTTTTTTGTGCGGCTGCTGCCCCCCATCCTTCGGCCTGTTCTTCTTCACCTACACGTGCAGGAGGCAGGTCTGGAGGTCTCAAGTTACTTTGGATTGCAGCTGTCTTTCCCTGTGGTTGCAGCTGAAGGTCTGCTTGTTTCACTGGGGTTCGGCTGCTCCCATCTCCCATGGCCGACCAAGGTTCTGCTACCTCTGATGCTACTTCACAACGCAAGGAAGTTCCTGGTCTCCATGCTCCATCTGTGCACAGCCATTAACATCATGCCTTGCAGATCATTCTGATCAAATTGAATAAACTCAAGTATGTTGAGTGGGCTGCCGCTGCCAAGATGTACATTGGAGGGAAGCGAAAATCAGGTAATATCAGTGGTAAAGCAACCAAACCTGATGAGAACAGTGACAAGTTTGAGGACTGGGTTGAAGAGAATAATATTGTTATGACATGGATTGTTAATTCCATGGAGGATGCTCAACGGAAACTGATCATGCGAAAGGAAACTGCTAGAGATATGTGGGTCTTCCTGGAAAAGATGTATGGGGAGAAAAAGAATGTTGTCCGTGTTTATCAATTAGAAAATTCCATCGATGCAACCAAGCAAGGGACAATGTCTATGACGGATTATTTTACCACTCTTCAGACTCTTTGGGATGAACTTGATTACCATGATGCCAATGACTGGGATACTCCTGTTGATCATCAGAGACACTTGAAGTTCATTCAAAAAGGGAGGGTTCTCAAATTTCTTGGTGGATTAAACTCTGAGTGGGAACCACTACAGGGACACATCCTGAATGAAGCAACTATTCCCTCTCTGGATGAAATTTATCAGCAAGTCATAATTGAAGAGAACCCAAGGAAAGTGATGCTTGTTGAAGTTCCACCTGCTGCCACTCTTGATCATTAAGCCTTAGTTAGTGATGGGCCATCCGGCAAACGGGCCAGCACTATGACTTTTGATGATGAAGGACAACATGTTTGAAAGTGTCCTCACTGTGGAAGACTGAATCACTTGTTTGATAGCTGTTGGGTGTTGTATCCAGACAAGAAACCCCAAAAGTTCAAAAGCAAGAAGGGTAAACCTCCATCCAAGACCACTCCAGCAGCAGCACAAGTTTCCTCCAATGATGGTGACTCCTCGGCCTCCCCAACAGCCAGCCTCAAAGGCCTCTCCTCAACCAACATCGCCAATCTTCAGAAGATCCTTTCTTGGCTTGACTCTGCTGCCTTGGCTTCCACCACCTTAGGTATATGTGGCAATGGAGGGGTGGCACTTAGTGTTGCGTCTTCCTCTTCCAGTACCTCTTGGATCATTGATTCGAGAGCTACTGATGACATGACTAGCAACCCAATTTTTTTTCCTCTTATTCACTATCTTCTAGTCAAGAAAATGTTGTGGCAACTGATGGTACTCGTGCCACAATCGTGGGCAAGGGCACCACTAGTCTTGATGATAGCCTCTCCCTAACCTCTGTCTTGATGATAGCCTCTCCCTAACCTCTACTTTACATGTTCCTTCTCATCTAGTAAATCTTCTGTTTGTTAGTAGTTTGACCAAGTCCCTCGATTGTTCAGTAACATTCTTCCCTGATCGTTGTATCTTCTAGGATTTGAGGACAGGCAAACGATTGGGAGTGGTCTTGAAGACAGGGGAGTCTATTGGCTCAATCTCAGGGAAAGTACCGCACTTTAGTCTACCACCACTAGGAATGCTGCTAGTACAATGGAGGAAATTCAGTTACGGCATTGTCATTTAGGACATCTCTCTATTAGGTCTTTGAGAGTCTTGTTTCCATCCTTGTTTCAGGCTGTCTCCATTGAGTGCTTTCACTGTTCTGTTTGTCAGTTGACAAAGCATTGTAGAAACAATTATTATGAGTCAATAAAAAAGAGCAATTCTCCTTTTGAGTTAATCCATTCTGATGTTTGGGGCCCATCCCCTATGTGCTCTGTTGATGGCTTTCGGTATTTCATCACCTTTATTGATGATTTCTCTCTTTGCACTTAGGGTTTATCTCTTGAAGTCCAGAGAAGAAGTGCCTCGGGCCATTCAGGTTTTCTCCAAGATGGTGCAGACGCAATTTGAGAAAAAAACAAACTTTTCAGATCAGATAATGTAAAAGAATATTTTACAAAGAATCTGAATTTGTTCATGGAAGATGAATGGATGATTCATGAATCATCTTGTCCCTACACTCCACAACAAAATGGAGTGGCTGAACAAAAAAATAGGCACCTGATGGAGACAGCCCAAGCATTTCTGTTTCAACATAATCTTCTAAAAAAAAATTGGGCTGATACCGTTCTCACAGCCGCTTATGTTATTAATCGCATGACATCTAGAGTACTCGAATTTCGTATTCCAGTAAGTCTGCTACGCCCTGATCACCCTATATTTCCATTAACTCCTCGGGTGTTTGGTTGCATGTGTTGTGTTCATTAGTTAAGTCCTGGTTCATCCAAACTTGATCCTAGGTCTGTAAAATGCATCTTTCTTGGATAGTCTCCCGCTCAAAAAGGGTACAAATGCTTCGACCCTATTACCAGCAGAAAATATATCCAAAAAGATGTCACTTTCTTTGAATCTTAGTCCTACTACACCTCGGATCTGTATGAGGAGGAGTGTTCAGCTGTGGATCCCTATTCATTCCTTGTCATACGTCTATGAGAGTCGAGTCACTCCTTTGTCTTCTTCCTGGTCACCTCCTTCACCTCTTGTCCAAGATGACAATACCTCAACTGACTTGGAGAGTAAACAAAAACCAAAAGTGACGCAGACTTATTCTAGAAGGAAGAAAAAGGAGAAAGAGCAGAGTAGTACCCGGCTGATGGTCATTCCCATGCGGTTGCTGGGTCTTCAGGTCCTTCCAATTGTGAAGTTCAGGTATTTACTTCTCCTTGTGACACAGTTTCTGATCTTGACCAACCTATAGCATTGCGAATGGTCGGAGAGAGTGTACCAAGCATCCTATATCCCAATTATTGTGTTATTCTCAACTCTCTCCTTTATTTCATGCTTATATCTCTTCACTTTCTAGCTCGACTGTCCTTTCTTCATTTTCAGAAACTATAAAGGATCCTAAGTGGATTAAGGCGATGGAGGAAGAGATGGAGGCATTAAAGAAGAATGGCACCTAGGATCTAGTTGACCATCTATCTGGACACAAACTTGTTGGTTGCAAGTGGGTTTACACTATTAAGTTCAAAGCTGATGGCTCTATAGAACGGTACAAGGGAAGGTTGGTTGCCAAAGGCTTCACTCAAACGTATGGGATTGATTATCAGGAAACCTTTGCACCGGTTGCTAAATTGTCTTCGGTAAGTGCTCTCTTTTCTCTTGCTGTCCACTTGTCTTGGGAATTGTACCAACTTGATGTGAAGAATACCTTCTTGAATGGTGACCTAGTAGAGAAAGTTTATATGCAACGTCCTCCAGGGCTTCGGGCTGATGGGAAGGTTTTTAGGTTGAAGAAGGCACTTAATGGTTTGAAGTAATCCCCGAGAGCATGGTTTGATAGGCTGAGAACAGCAATGCTGAGAATGTGGTTCAAACAAGGTAATTCTGACCATACTTTGTTTGTAAAATAGAAAGATGGTCGAGTTGCTATTCTTCTTGTTTATGTTGATGATATGGTTGTTACTGGTGATAACTTGCTAGAAATAAAGAATCTGAAAGATAATCTAGCAAGGGAGTTCGAAATAAAAGGCCTTGGTCCCTTGAAGTATTTTTTAGGTATTGAAGTGGCGAGGTCTCAAGGTAACATCCATATATCACAGAGGAAGTATGCATTAGACCTATTGAATGAGACTGGAAAGTTGGGAAGTAGGTCGGTTGACACTCCGATTGAAATGAACCATAAAATGAGTGAACAAGATGGTATTCTTCTCTCAGAGATTGAAAAGGGAAAGTACCGGAAGATTGTGGGTAAGCTCATTTATCTATCTCTAACAAGACCAGACATTACATACATGGATGGCAGTTTCGGCCGAAACCGATACGTTTCGGCCGAAACGTATCGGTTTCGGCCATAACCGATCCGAAACACACATTAAACACTGTAGCAATCCGAAACTAAAGGGGGGTATCGATTTCGGGCGAAACCGATACGAGTTTCGCCCGAAACCAAACGGTTTCGGCCCGAAACCGTTTGGTTTCGGCCGAAACTAGTGACTTTATGGCAAGTGTTGGCCCCCGAAACCCCATAACCCACAGGTTTCGGCCGAAACCTTCCCCCCCTGCTGTCTGCGTCGCGGGTGGTGTCTGCCGCTGCCGCTGCCGCGCCTGTGCTGCTGCCGCTGCTGTGCTGCGGCTGCTGCTGCTGTGCTCCTGCTGGCTGCTGCGGCTGCTCCTGCCGGCAGCTGTCCGACCAAGGGTGAAAGGCCGTCCAACAGGGAGAGGCCGAGAGGGACTGAGGTCTGAGGGAGCCTTCTTGCGCCGCACACCGAGGCCAACACAACTTCAACTTCAAGGGTTTGATTATTTTGTTTGAGGTTAATTTCATTGGGTTTTGTTTGATTATTTTGTTGTGTTCTTTTGGTTGGGTTAAAAATTTGGGGTAAGCAAGTCTTGCTTATTAAGTTTATTCCAAGGGTGATTAAGGGCTTAAGGGTTATTTGCTAATTAAACCCTAATCAGATTTTAAAAATTGGGGCTTTTGTCTAAATTGGTTTGCTTAGGCTCAATTGAAGTTAAATTAAGGTTCATTGAGGATTTTGGGATTGGATCATGCGGGTAATTAGTTTTTCCCAAGGGTGATTAAGAGTTAATTGCTAATTAAGCCCTAATTAGGTCATAGAAATTGGGGCTTTTGTCTAATTCGAGTTTTTTAGCCACAATTGAAGGTTAATTAAGCTTCATTGATGAATGTGGGGTGGGATCATGCTGGGATTGTATTTTTATGAAGGGTAATTAGGGCTTAATTAGTAATTAAGACTTAATTAGTTCATAAAAATTGGGCCTTTTGTCTAATTCGAGTTTCTTAGCCACAATTGAACGTTAATTAAGCTTTATTGATGAATGTGGGGTGGGATCATGCTGGGATTGTATTTTTATGAAGGGTAATTAGGGCTTAATTAGTAATTAAGACTTAATTAGTTCATACAAATTGGGCCTTTTGTTTAATTCGAGTTTCTTAGCCACAATTGAAGGTTAATTAAGCTTCATTGATGAATGTGGGGTGGGATCATGCTGGGATTGTATTTTTATGAAGGGTAATTAGGGCTTAATTAGTAATTAAGACTTAATTAGTTCATAAAAATTGGGCCTTTTGTCTAATTCGAGTTTCTTAGCCACAATTGAACGTTAATTAAGTTTCATTGATGAATGTGGGGTAGGATCATGCTGGGATTATATTTTTATGACACATGATTAAGGGTTATTTGGTAATTAAGCCCTAATTCATTCATAAATTTGGGTCTTTTGTTTTGTACTTACAATTGTTTGTCTTTGACTGTGTAACTTCTTAATGCAGCATCATGCCTAGACGTCAGCAAACACATGAGCAGCAAGGGCAGGAGGATCCGGGGTGGGCCCACATGTCCTTAGTTGATGCTAAGAGAAGGAAGGTTAAATGTAATTACTGTCGTAAGGAGATGTATGGCGGAATTACCAGAGGCAAGCAACATTTGGCAGGGGTACGAGGAGAGGTGAGACAATGCGATCACTGTCCACGAGAGGTGCGAGAGGAGATGCGCCAGTGCCTTGTGGGAAAAAGGAGATGGTGCAACAAAGGGCTGAGGATGAGGAGGAAATTGCTGAGGAGATTTCTGGCAGAAGGGTTAGGAGGGATGATGATGAGGAAGGCACTGAAGATTCTGATCCGGAACTGACTGAAGCAAGGGAGCGTGAAGAAGCCGCTCGAAGGAAAGGAAAGGCACCCATGGGTTCAGGAGGGACCTACTCCAGTACAGCTGCACGACGTCCTGATGTTGCTGCCCCGCCCCCGCAGACGCAGAGAGCAGGCCCCATGGACAGTTATCTCCACAGAAGGCCCCAGGCTACACAACCTAAGATCAAAAGTGCATTAAGAGGGGTCAAAAAATCTGCAGAAGTTGCAGGGCATGCATTTAAAAGCATCTGTAAATGGTTTTTTCATGCAGGTGTCCCTGCACATGCTGCTGAAAGTGAATATTTTCAACCTATGTTGGATACCATAGTAGATGCTGGCCCTGGGTTGAAGGCGCCGTCACGTCGGGACATATACGGGCGTGGCCTTGAGGCAGAGGTTGAGGAGCTCCATCAGTGGGTTGAAAGCTTCAAGCATATATGGATGGAGAGAGGATGCACTATTATGTGTGATGGTTGGACTGGTACCACGAAAAAGTCCATGATTAACTTTTTGGTGTATTGCATCGAAGATACAGTACTTGTAAAATCTGTAGATGCATCAAATTTTGAAAAAAATGCCAATTATTTGTTTCATTTGATGGACAACATGGTAGACGAAATTGGTGAAGAAAATGTTGTACAAGTTGTGACTGATAATGAAGCCAGTTATAAGGCTGCAGGGAGGAAATTGATGCATAAGCGCAGGCATTTATATTGGCTCCCATGCGCAGCACATTGCCTTGATCTCATACTTGAAGACATAGGGAAGGACAAACATGTGAAGAAGACGGTTGAAAGGGGACAAAAGATTACCCAGTATATTTATGGCCATCCTAGGATATTGATCAGGGAGCATGCAAGTGGGGGGCGAGATATTATACGTGCAGGGCCAACCAGATTTGCTTCAAATTTTATTTCTTTGGAGTCTCTGCATAGGTATACTGTTGAACTCAATTATTACTTCTTTATCCTTATAGTTATGATCTGTATTTGATTCAAATTTTATTTCTTTGCACAGGTATAAGAATGAGTTGAAAACTTTCATGTACCATAATACCCTGCGGGAATACATCGACAAGGGCAATGTTGATGCTCAGATGGATTATTTGGATGTCTGTCGAATCGTGGACGACAATAAATTCTGGGGCAGAGTAACACGATACATGAAAGTAGTCACCCCCCTCGTGAAGGTCCTAAGATTGGTGGATGGCGATGACAAGAATGATATGGGATATCTTTATGAGGCCATGGACCGTGCGAAATTGGAGTTGCAGGAGTCCCTTCCCAAAGAACATGCAAAGTGGTGGAAGATTATTGACCATAGATGGGACACCACATTACACCACGACTTGCATGTAGCTGGTGAGTGATTATTTGTATTCATATATTATTGACCATACATTAACTATATACAAATGCAGGTTATTTTCTGAACCCTCGATTAATGTACAATGCCAATGCACATGTTGATGCCGAGGTGCTTCAAGGCACTTTAAGAGTCATTGGTCGTTTATCGAGGACACAAGATAAGAGGCTTCAGGCGGAAGTAGAGGTTGGCCTGTTTGATTTCATGAATAAGAGGTATAGAATTTACTTACGTAGTAATGCTAATCTATTATGTAATTTTTGTAGATGACCTCCTATAGAATGAAAAGTGGGACGTATTCTGACTCACAATTGCAATACGCAGTGGGAAGAGTGAGCCCAGGTATACTTCATCTTTGTGCTTTCTTTGCAATTACATCTTCCTTAATTAATTTTTATTTACATCTTATATTTATTTGTTTATGGTTGGTTGGTGTAACAGCTGACTGGTGGATCATAGTGAACAATAGACAATCGGGCAATTCTGCATTGGCTTTCATTGCAATCAGGGTGTTGAGTCAAACCACATCAGCAAGCCAATGTGAAAGGAATTGGAGCACGTTCAGCCTTATACACTCAAAGGTTCGCAATCGGCTAAAGGCTGATCGGTTAGAGAAATTAGTGTACTGCCACTACAATATGAGGTTGAGAATAAAGAATATGAGGTTGAGACAACAGCTGCGAGACAAACGCGTCGCCGAGGATGCCGCCGCAGAGATTGATGTGGATGCCTTATTTGATGATGATAATCCCTTGCAGTCTTGGGTGGAGACACGAGAGCAGGTTGATGAGCCCGTTTTTGATGTTGATGATAGAAGATGGGCAGAGGGCATACTTGATGAAGATGAGGCAAGAGATCCCGAATTAAGAAGCAAATCAAAGAGGGCCAGAGATACTCATGCGCACCAGTCTAGGGTGGTTGATGACACTGAGGAGCAGTTCGAGTTTGAGCCAGCTAGACACTCAGATACAGATAGCAGGCCAGTCACTCCTAGAATGTCCTCCTTAAGAAGAAGTACATCAGTGCATGGACAAACTGAGAGGGCAAATGCTGCTGCTCGAGAGGACCCGGCAATTGAGGAGTTGAAGCAGATTTATGTGAGGCACACGCCAAGGGGAAAAGGACTCGTGTCAACGTTGATTGAAAAAAGCACTCCAAAAGAGAAAAAAACATCCTCAAAGGTTAAAAGGCGACTGGTTTCTTATGATTCTGATGATGATGATGATGATGATGATGATCATCCCGGAGGTGCTGCAGGGGGTACTAGTGCTGCAGGTGGTACAGGTGGTGCAGGTGCTGCAAGTGGTACTACTGGATATAGTCAAGGTCAGCACGGATATGGTTCACCAGGTTACGAAGGTGGCCAACATGAAGCAGCTATTTATGGGGCCCAGAATTATGAACCATCATTTCAGTTCCATCCATATTCGACCAGTGACTCTTCTCTTCCTCAAGATTCCTATGTTGATACTGGATTCGAATCAAGCCAACCAAACACTCCAAGAGGGATCCAAAGAGGGATGCAGGACTTGGCCACCTCATTGTTTGGTTATAGTGAATATAGACCATACATGCAACCTGGTTATGGGTATCGACATCAAGGGCCAGACGATGAGGGAGAAGGTTCTTCTAGTAATTATTATCCATATTAGGTAAGAATCAATGAATTTTTGTAACATTTATTTTGTCCAAATTGGTTTATTGTACTGCTTCTATTAATGTACAATGGAATATGACTTACACATGTTCAATGTTTGAAGTTGAATTTTTGTAGTTGTCTACTTCAAGGTTATTGCACTAACTTATACAATGAAATGCATGTGTAATGATTTTTTGTGATTTTAAGTGGTTATTTATATTTTTTATGATTTTTTTCAGATTTTTTAGAATTAATTTTAATTTTTTTAACCTGTTATATAGGTTTCGGCCGGTTTCGGCCGAAACCGAAACCGAGTCGACTCGGTTTCGGACCCGGGCGAAACCGAGACCGAAACCGAGTTTGCCATCCTTGATTACATATGCTACTAATGTTGTGAGTCAATTTATGCACGCTCCAAAGACAACACATTTGCAAGCTATTGATAGAATCTTGAGATATATGAAGACTTGTCCAAGCAAAGGGTTACTATTTAGTAAGAAAGGCCAGCTGAGTATAAAAGGGTTTTCTGACGCAGATTGGGCAGGTTTTCAAGATGATCGCAGATCTACCTCAGGGTATTGTACCTTCTTGGGGAAATCTCATTATTTGGAGGAGCAAAAAGCAGTCAGTCTGTGCTAGGTCTACTGCGGAGGCAGAATATAGAGCTATGGCTCATGTTGTTGCTGAGTTGCTATGGCTTAAAGGTTTTGTTACAGGATACTGGAGTCAAAGTGGTACTTCCGATGAAGTTCTACTGTGACAACAAGGCTGCAATCAATATAGCAAACAATCCGGTTCAACATGATCGTACAAAACACAGAGAAATTGATAGACACTTTATTCGAGAAAAGTTAGACTCTGGAGAATTGTGTCTTCCATATGTACGGTCTGTGTGATCAAGTCACTGATATCTTAACCAAAGGCATAGCCAGAGAAGATTTTCACTCAATTCTGAGTAAACTGAGCATGAAGAACATCTATGCTCAGCTTGAGGGGGAGTGTTGAGTAAATAGGATAGTTTTGTAATTAGTTGGACAGGTTTGTAATTAGTTGTTTTTTCTGTCCTACTGTGTTACAGATTAATGCGCCCCGATCACTGTCAAGTACAGGGGCATTTTGTCCTTCTGTCTGCCCTCTCATGTAACACCTTTGTGCGCCCTGGTCAGGGTCAGTTAAAGGGGCATTTCTGTCTTGTATTGTTGGGGGGTTGCCCTAATCAAGTTTAATACAAGTGTGGGCGGTCTGGGGGGTTAATCATCCTGAACCACACGGTTTTCTCACATCGCAGGTCCCTCTGCTCTTCTTCTCTCTGTCTGCCTGGTGTTTTCAATTTATAACAAGGGATTTTTTGTTTTAGCCCCTACAATCTTTCACAGTAATGAATTAGCCCTTCCAACCTAGATATTTTTTTATAACTCCAAATGCCCCATATTATTACAAAAAAGTCCCTCTTGTATTTTAAAAAAAAGTCTCCGAAAAGAGTGTTTAACAAATAAATGTGTAATTGTGAGGGATAATAAAGAAATATCTAGATTGGTGGGGCTAATCCATAAAGATGATAGGGACTAAAAAGTAAAAAATCCTTATAAGAAAGTTATGGTAGACAGAAGCTGTGGAGAACATTTTCTTTAGTTAATAAGATAAGAGCATTCTAATTAACATTTGCTTTCCTATTTGTATTAATTCAAACAACTTTATATATAATTGAGATGAGCAACAGAATGCAATACACCCTGTACATGTTAAGTGAAATTACCCAGTTTGGACATAAAGCATACTACAGAAACATTATTACCAGATCCTCAAGGTCTCTGCCAAATGGGCCCAAAACAATAGTTTGAACTGTAGATCTACGTTTGACGCAAGAGTCTTTATGGATCCTCGTAGATACATAATGATTAACACCATGGTCAATTTGTATACAGATGCCTATGCAGTACTACATAATCATGAAAGGACAATCTCATTATTCAGTCATCTGGGAAATTTGAATCCCTGTTTCAAACCCATAAGACCTACTTGGGGCATTGGACCCAAATCTGGACACAAGGCATAAAAAATAGGCCAGTTGTTTCCTAATGGCCAAAAGTGGGCAGTTGGGGCCTTGGAGGCATATATAAAGCCCCCAATGCCCTTCATCAGGCACCAAAGTGCCCTTCTCTCTAACCTTCTATCCGGACAAGCTTTCCACCTACTACAATAGCAATCCAATGCCAAATTGTCTAATGCAGTATCCGTCATTTACTTTCTTTTGAGCACATGCATATACAGATAGTGCAGATTGTATTGGACAACTTAGCATCAGATTTATGGTGACCACATAGTTTTGTATCTTGTATTGTTGTAGATGGCACCCAATGAACAACAGCCTACAAGAAAAGTAAGTTTTGAACTTCCATTTACTTCAAATCAATGCTTTTTATGCTCAATTTGGCCTTTTGATTTTATCATTGTGTTTATGTTTTTTCAGACTTTTGACTTCTTCAGTGCCAAAAAAGGGCCAATCCTTGTCAAAGTCAAGCCAGCCAGGATCAGCCCAGGAAGGGCTGATCCGATCAGATTTTGGCCGACTCATCTCGGGGGCGATCCCATGTGTTTCACCATTGTTTTGAGAAACAAAACTACTCAAACCATTAGATAAGGTTTTAAGAGTTAATAACTTTACTCACTTGGAGCTCATAGCATCCTCTGAATTATACAAACATATTCGATACACTTATCAGTGTCCTTTCAGTTAGATTGGAGCTACTGAACCCAAAGTCACCTGATATCTCATCAATTAGCTCTAAATGCCTAGCCCAGTAAACAGTACTCCTACTTAGCATACCTCATCAATCAGCCCCATCTCAAACTCCATCCAGGCAGTTGGGTGCTTATATTCTAGAAGTTCTTTCATAGGCATTCTGCACATGAATTAATTCAGCAATTGACAATCATAATAAGGAAAAGAAGGAATACGAAACAAAGATGAAGTTTTTCAATCTACTCTATTATGCTCTACAGAAGTTTCACATAGTAAACAGACCAAACAAAAAGGATTGAAATGGCCATATCTCAATTGAATGAAGAAAATATAGATCCCCCAATAGAAGTATGTGACAAAAGGAAAATAAGAAAAATGAGGTACCGCTTTTGAAACATTTTGTTGAAAGAGCTTAAACTGGAAAGGCTTACAGCTTAGTAACCTCAGTCTGAGAAGCAGGATCATCTCTTCTTCAACTGCAGCATCATTCAGATAGTATGGACTCAGTTCTTCAAGGCAATCCACATACAATGGAACAACAGGAACTGCTTGAAGGAGTGGCTTGCAGAATGGATACTTCTCAACCCTATCAAGGAAGAAAAGGAGATCTGGGAACTGTGTCTCCCGGCCATGCTATGGTCAATATGGAGGGAAAGAAACAATAGGAGAGACAAGTTTAAACACCCATCCAGCATCATCCAAAACTGTATCAAATGCTTAATGGACTGGTATTTTACAGTCAAAGGGCTGCCATGCCTCCATTCAGTCATCATGCATAGGTTACAAGGGTGGAAACAATTCATATTGTAATCCTATATTATTGGGGGGATATGGTTTTTGAGGGGTGTTTACCTTCTTGGTAAAACCCCCGGGTGTTTCCTGTGATGTTTAGTGTTTGTACCTTATTTTTTATTTCAATGAATTGTGGCGGTATGCCACCTTCGGAAAAAAAAAACCTCAGTCTGTTCTTGATTCATTATTTACAACTAACGACTCAACTGAGCATTATTATTTTCAAGAAACATTTTATGATGGCCTATATAGTATATTTTAATACTGAAAAAGTCATCACGTAATTATTAGAAGCATAAGTCTTAATTCGGTTGAATCAGGTCTTCTGCTTTCCATAGAAAAATTTTGAAAGTGAGAAGAGGAAAAGTTGGATTTCCACAACAGGCTGAATTTCCGAACACTGACATTATGCTCTAGATGGGATAAGATGAAGAGGTGCTAGAGAAGTGTTATACTGGTTTGCAGACTGGTGTCCAATTTGCAACAAAAGTACAGGTGTCACCGGGCACGACTTGCTGTCTGTGGCTCAACCCCCACCAACCCTACTCCACCTATGTAACAGCACAAAGCCAACCTCAGCAAATCCACCAAGGGGATCAAAGATGTCAAGGACTGAATCCAATTGGTCGGCAGAAAAGCAACCGTGGGGATGCTATTCGGATCCCAGAGATTTTTGATGCGCTTCTCTCTGGCCGTCAAAATATGATAAACATGTAAACCAAACTAAACAGCACATTATATGGTACCATTGATAAAAACCTTCATAAATTTTCAGAATCTGCAATTCCACTGGGTAAAAGTGAAACTGGATCAAACAACAGAATAGCTAAACACTAAAGGGATTTCAATCGTTAAGAGATAGTATTATTCCTTGTTTAGAGGGATTCCCTTCCTTGCTTTGAGTCCCTTGTATATAGTAGGTTGGCTTGCTGGCCCTTCCCCCTTGGGGGCATTGCACTTATATAAATACCTTCATATATGAGAAGGAGAGGCCATGCTCTCTTCAATTTCCCACATCGTAACATGGTATCAGAGCCTCCCCTGACCTAGCCGCCGCAGCTCTCCCAAGCTCACCAAAACCCTCTCCTTTTTGCGACTTTGCTGCCACTGTGGTGCTCAGCCTGCTCGCAGTTGCACGTCCTGCCGCCCCAGCCACATGCAGTCCCCTGAGCGTCACAGGGAGGTCGTCCAGTGTCGCTCTCGCTACTGCTGTTGTGGCTCCATCAATGCAGTCACCTCTCTCCTCTTCCAAGGATGCTGTCGTCCGCCTCGCCGATTTGTCGCAGCTGCTGCTGCCACCGCTGCCACAGGGTGTGGCTCTCTTCGACACAGGGCTGACCCAAGCTGCAGCCCTCACTGTCCATCGCTGTCACCTGCACCGTCCACCGCCGTCGCCTGCAGAGTCAACTGTCGCCATCTTCACCGTGCACCGCCACGAGGAACTGCTCCCCTCCGCGGCTGCCTCTGCTCCGCCACTGCTGCGGTGATGAGCCGCAGCCTATACCATTTAGTGTCTCCACATCTTCCATCCTCTGCTTCCTCGGCGTCTCCTACCAAGGGATTCGTCTATTCTGCTATGGATTTATGGCATCGCCGGCTTGGTCATCTCTTCGAAACTCGTCTAAGGTCCTTTTCTCAGAATGGTGTCTTAGGATCTTTATCCTCTATTCGGCTATCTAGTTGTGAGGGCTGTAAGTTAGCTAAACATTCAACTCTTCCTTTGTCTTCTCGGGAATCAATATCCAAAAATCCTTTTGATTCAGTGCATTCTGATAGTTGGAGTCCATCTTCGTTGCCCTCTATGACAGGTTTTCTATACTATGTTAGTTTTATTAATGATTGTACTCACTTCACTTGGGTTTATCTCATGCATCGGCAATCTGACCTTACTCGCATTTATCGTCACTCCTCTATATTGTGACAACCGGAGTGCTCTTCAAATTGCTAACAATCCGATGTTTCACGAACGGATCAAACATATCGAGATTGATTGTCATTTCGTCTGTTAGCAGTACTTCTCCGAGACTCTCACGCTTCCTCACATCTCCTCGATCGAGCAGCTTGCTGACTTATATACCAAGTCTCAAACCACTTCACGCTTCAAGCAGTTGGTTGGCAAACTCTCCGTGCATGATCCCACGTGAGTTTGAGGGGGTGTTAAGAGATAGTATTATTCCTTGTTTAGAGGGATTCCCTTCCTTTGCTTTGAGTCCCTTGCAATATAGTAGGTTGGCCTGATGGGTCTTCCCCCTCTGCGGGTATTGTACTTGTATAAATACCTTCATATATGAGAAGGAGAGGCCATGCTCTCTTCAATTTCCCACATCGTAACACCAATTACCAGTATGATGCTCACGCACTCAACTAGCAGACGATGTAAAAACCGATATTGTTTGTGCACTCGTTTCGGTATCCGAAAGAAGTTGATCCAACCAAACAACTACGGAATCACCCGCTTCCCTTGTGTCTTCCGAGAAGATCTTCGCATACGATTCGGGTCAGCCCAAAAAATCACACCCACTACAACATCTAGATGCCTTCAAGCTCCATAAATGGAGACTGCACACTCCATTATTAGGGGGAAAAGATAACAGAGGAAAAGAGAAAAGGAAAGAAATCTTCCCCCTCCCCTCCTTCCCCAACAAGACGAGCAGACAGCTCAGAACACAGAGAGAAAGAAAAGAAGAGAGAAGGCCCAGACCTGAAGAAGGCGGGGACGTCCTCGTAGAAGGGGTCGCGGACGACGGTGTCCATGATGTCGAAGAGCAGCACGGGCAGCTTCCGGCCGCCGGGATGCGAGGGGGAGGCGTAGGCGGAGGAGGGCTTGCCGGCCGTCGCCATTGGAGCGGGGATGCGCTTCAGCGGCGAGAAGGACCCGATCATCACAGGGTGCCGGCAGAGTGACGCCATACAGAAATTGTTGGATTCGATCGGGCTTCTTCTTTGTCGATCAAACTTAATTGCGCGGTGCGGACTGGGCGACGAGAAGATGAAGTGTCCGGATCCACGGCCCACCCACCCAAGGACCATCGGAGAGATCAACAAATGGAAGCTACAACCAATAAAAAAACTTCAAATAAGTAAATAAATGGGCACGCAATCTCATTCCCATCGCATGTATAAAAAAAGCGGCGAAAATTCTCGTGAAAATCTAATTAATTTCATGATTTGAACTAATCTTAGAGATTATAAAATAACCCTAAAAGGCTAAAAATCGTCGGTTAATTTTTGCGATTTTTTTTCCTGCTGTTAAAAAGATGAAATTGTCTGAAAATTCGTCTTAAACTTATATTTTACGTGCGTACACTTATTATATGAATTATAAGCGTCGCGTACATGCTTATCCTCATTTTCTGCTAACAAACTGTGTTAAAATCTTGGGAAAGCACACTAATAAGTTTAAAATAACGAAATAGGTAACTCCTTCCAAGGAAAGGACAAATCGAACCTTGTTGTTTACCATATTACCCAAAATACCCTCAATCATTCTACGACAGAGAACTCTTCTACTCTTGTTCGTACATAACGTGACTTTTATGTCTTTTTCTCTCACAAAATATCTAACGATGATTTTTAATTTTTTATAATTATTGAAAAGGGTCTTAATATTTTAAAATATATTTTATAATAATTTAATATCAAGAATGACAATATTATGCTCTAACATATTAAAATCTCTGTCTTTATGTAGACATAATTGTATTTATTATTTTAAATTGTAATATGTAAATATTAGGATGTTTACATTTGTGATATCTCTATTTTAAAGCATGAAGACTATGTCGTAAGCAGCGGTGTCAATGCCACGATGATCTCGTTCCAACGCTGGAAAGTGCTTCCAATCATTGGAAGCTCTTACACGGTGCAAAATCGTTTCAAATGAAACAGAGGCGCCTCGATTTTGGCAAGAAGAGGACTTCCAGATGAGAGAGAATGTAGATATGTTAACTCAACTAACTAAATTAGATTGTCTCAGAGTTAATTTATTTTTAGTTTGATATATATTAGGTTAGAATTAACTAACTTTTTGAAGTGAGTTTCGAATTTTAAATTAAATTTAGATTAATCATATTTCTAATCTAGTTATCTTATTCCATCTGTCAAAGAAAAAAATGTTTAACTCTGAGATAAAAATCAGATTAACTCTTACCCTCACAGTTTTAGCTCCGTACGGAGGGGTGAATTTTCAAAGAAGACTCGGAGAGAGAGAGAGAGTGTTTTGAAACGAAGACTTAGTCATCGGTCCCATCTTCTCCAATTTCTCATAAAGTAAACTTGGTGCTACCGTCGCCAATTTTTATTAATGAATTTCGTAATTATTAGACTGTAGACTTTTCTCATTAGATTGAAAGGCAGCGGATGTCTCAAGCTCATACATCCAGGAGTTTAAATATTTACCGGTATGCTGTTTTAAATATTTCTATCATTTGGTTATTTAAAATATTTTGATGGTTTAAATAATTTTTTGGGAATAGGTCTAATTCCAGCATATTTATAAGACTTTGTGTCGTCGTATCGAGTCTACGCACTTCATTTCTGGATTACACAATTTCATTAAATTGTACACTTTGGCTTTAGATTTATACAATCTTATGGATTGCTTATTTCTTATTTATTTCAAAAACTTTTTGCTTAGGATTATGCTCTACTTATAGTTGCATTAGGGGGTGTTTAATTACTTTGTTGTATCAAATTCCTCTATCAATATCAGAATGAACAGGTGAAAAAACAATGTTAAGGGGGAAATGAAAATTTTAATTTAGAAATAGCAAGTGAAAATTTTACAAGTTTCTATTGTCAAGGCTTTTGAATTGCCCATGAGGAGAATCTTGGATGCAACATAACCATTGGCAGCTTTTCAATAATGCACTCCATCCAAACTGATGCAATACAGTTTTTCTTTTCGTAGTCTAGAAAACAAGTAACTAACAGTAACACTTAACAAGGAAACTACAACAGCATAGAAAATTAGAACGACCGACTGAAGTACTTTAACTGAAACCCCATAATCTGTCTGCTTGGTGCAGAAAGAAGCTCCTTGGTGTCCTTTGAGATCATGTCTCCTTTGTTATTGCAACATGGACTTTGTCTTCCTCACAGATCTTGTTTAACTCCTCCAGGGTTGTAGTGGTCTACTTCGTATTATCAAAGTTTGCCAATCTCGCTTGTACCCCCAATTGACGCACTACCTTGTTTGTTTCTCTTTAACATGGAAAATTTTACGCCTTTCCATCGATCCGGGTTAGCTTTGTTGTTGATGAGAATCTGTGTAGCTTCCAGTGGTGCAACCTGTGGATCATTCATGTTCTGGATGATTGCCAAATTATTACCCTCGCACTAAATCCCTTCCACCCGCAGTTGTTCATTTTGACAAGCTTGATGACCCATCCACGATGCAGTAGCTTCTCCCATAAATCTAGCCATCTTTGTGTATATGTATCTCTGAGCCATTGACCAGAATCCAACCCAAAAGATGTTTGTGTTTATTACAGTCAGTTGTCAATCTTTTCTAGTAGTCTACTTTGGGGGCAGATATCCATCTTCTATCTAGTTTACACTCTGTAAGATATTTATTTGATACGAGATTGCTCCAAATATCTTGTTGAACTACACATGAGTTTTGTTGCTAATTCTCTCATCAATGCAAATATTCATGTGGTACATATCAAGCATTCTAGTCCTCCACACAAGTAGGATTGCTTTAGTTGATCCCAGTTTGTTGGCCCGATATATGACAAAGCCAAGAGCGGGGGTGAGTTGAGTTTGAGAATAAATTAACATTTTTTTACTTTTCTTGCAACCTAACGGATTTAAATACTAACTAAGCTATATGAGCAATGAACAATCACAAAGAAGTGGGATGAGGAGAAAAGGAGCACACACACCAAGAGCCAAAGATTTTTATAGTGGTTTGGACTCCCCTTGAAGACCTACAACCACTCCCCCACACTTGTGAGATATTTTTACACACTAGAAAGCAAGCTTGCACGTTCACATAGCTGGTGGAAGAGAAAATGAGCACACACACCAAGAGGCAATTTTTTTTATAGTAGTTAGGACTCCCTTTGAATATCTATATCCACTCACCGGCAAAGTTGTTTTTGTACTTGGTTTACATAGCTACATGTTTCCCGGCGGCTCGTCAGAATGGCACGGTTTACATGATACGCACGTATCGTGGCCCTTGGGAAGAGATGTTGATCTGCTGATGTTTTGATGACGCTTAGGCTCCTCGAAACTGTGCGCCTATTGTGGGTTTAGTAGGATGATGGCCACGTGGCAGGGACTTAGCGCAACGTTCGCTTTCCCATGTATCTTGGGATGGGGGTGCAGGTATGCAGGGTAGCTACGGTGCTCTTGACGGCTAACTGGGCTCCTATTTTTGATGTGCCGCTTCGCTATCCCCCAGGGCGAAATTGACCGTGCATGTTGACTTACTGGAGTTGCTTTGCTCTAGGACTTGCATGGTCTGGGATAATGTCTGGACCATCTACAGAAGAGGCGGTTGTGGAGGTCTTGCTAGATGTCTTTTGATCGTGTCGTGCAAGTGGAGCTAATGCTCGATGTCGGGATCAAGGTGGCTCGGGGTCTCGGGGCCAAGCTAAAACTCAAGGCCTCTGAGGGTTGGGTCGAGTTAAATCTTGAGGCCTCCTGATGCCTTGGGGTTGAGCTAGAGCTCTAGGCCTCCGGAGGGTTGGGGCTGAGTTATCTCTAGAGCTCTCCTGATGCCTCAGGGCCGAGCTGGAGCTCTAGGCCTCTGGAGGGTAGGGGCCGAGTTAAATCTTGAGACCTCATGATGTCTCGGGGCTGAGTTGAACTCTAGGTCTCCGAAGGGTTGGGGCCGAGTTATCTCTTGAGGCCTCCTGATGTTTAGGAGCCGAGCTAGAGCTCTAGGTCTCTGGAGGGTTGGGACCGAGTTAAATCTCAAGGCCACCCGATGCCTCGGGGCCTAGCTAAAGCTCCAAGCCTATTCGAGCTAATATTTGGGTGCTTCCTCTTCCGACTTCTAGCTTAGCAAAGGGGCTCGCGAGATTTTCTCCCAGCATTAGTCCTGGTGAAGGAGCACCTAGACCTCTGTGTCGTTGGAGAAAGCGTTCTAACTTCAGTGGGCTGTAAGTGGCCGCACAGTGTTATTGGGCTATGGGGAAGGTGGGAAATCCCCTTCGACACTTGCCCCCCCCCCCAACTCCCAAGTTAATTTGGCTTGGGAGTGGAGCTCGTGCACGTCTTACGACGCATTCAAGGGCTAAGGGCCTGGTGTACTCCTAGTCTGTGGCGCATGGAGGGGCTTAGTGCACTCCTCACTTTCGGCGCACGGGGGGCTTAGTGTACTCCTTGTTTTAGGCGTGCGGAGGGGTTTGGTGCACTCCTTGTTTTAGGTGCATGAAGGGGATTAGTGCACTCCTCACTTTGGGCGCACAGAGAGACTTAGTGCACTCCTCATTATAGGAGCATGGAGGGGCTTGGTGCACTCCTCGTTTTAGGCACATGGGGTTAGTGCACTCCTCGCTTTAGGCGCATGGAGGGGATTAGTGCACTCCTTGTTATTTTCGTCTTCCTGGAGAGCTTTCCTCCTAACATTAAACCTGGCAGAGGGGTATCTCTCCTAGTAGCGTGATTTGGTTAAGATCAGAGGGGAGGATACATGCATGAACATGGAAAGGCGAGAGGTGCTGGAAGAACAGAGGATATGTGAAATATGTATATATCTGAAGGCTAGGCCGGTAGGCCGTACAACAAGAAAATGCAACCGGGGGACACCCACAGGCCCGCTGGTGGTCACTATGCTTGCTTTCAAGAGGCAGTATGTGCGCATGTAGTGGGAGTAGACCTGACACCAGCAGGCTGGTTGTAATATCCCGGACCTTTCGGATCCTTCTTCATGGGTCCCGGATCTAGTTTTCGGAGTGTCCGGCTCCGTTGTGTCCGAAATTTCGTTTCAGACATCTTTCGTGTTCGGATCGGCGCGATCCGGAGTCCTTTCGGAGGCCCGGAGGCGTTCCGCGGCTTTTTCCGCGTGTGTTTTCCGATTCCCGGTGTGTGTTTCGGCTTTTCTCTTCGGACGCTCGTTGCGGGTGAACCGGGCTGTTCACACGGACACGAGTGGTACCGTTGCGATCGGTGCGTTCCGAGGATCGCGGGGGTGTGATTTCCTAATTTTTGGAATTTTACGGATTTTCCGGGTTTTTCTATAAAACCCTTTTTCTTTTCTCTCTCCCCCACCATCTTCTTCTTCCTCTCTTCTTCTTCCTCCTTCCTCCTCCACCGTGTCTCCCTCCCTCTCCCTCTCTTCCTCCCGGTTGGCCACGGCGAGCTCCCCTCCGGCTGCAGACGGCGGCGGGGCGACGGCGCGGTGACGTGGGCGGCGGCGAGGCGGTCGTGGGGGCGTGCGGCGAGCGTGGGAAGCTTAAGGAAGAACGAGGGTTTTCAAGCGTTCTTCGCGATTCGTGGACGATCCGGCGGAGCATTCGCTCCATTGAGGTAGGGTGACGTTCCCTAGCTCTTCGCCGTTCTTTTCCGTGGTTTGTAGGCCGCGGGGAGGCCGAGAGAGGCATGTTTGGGCATTTCTGGGTTTTTCCATGTTTTGGGGGTGAGCCGCCCGATCTATGGTTTTAGCCCATGATTCTATGTTTTGGTGGCTTAGATGCATGCTAGGGGTCCCCAGGGGTCTTCCCCCTTGTTTTCCCCCTCTCCGGTGGAGGTACGGGGGCGTGGTTGGTGTTTTTGGGGTTTTCCCGCCGTAGCGTGCTCTGGGGCAAGCGACGGTCACTCCAGTGACCGTCACATGCTTGTAACGCCCCTAGAGGGGTGCGTTACTTCCCTGGGTGTTGGCCTTTGGGGTCGAGGGCTGTAACGGTCCTGCGACTGGCCGCCGTTTGCTAGTGACGCCCCTGGGCTGGGCCGTCACATGCGTTTCGACCGTTGGTTTTTGACCGTTGGGGGTCAGGCCATGTAACGCACCGAGATAGGCGCGTTACATGCGTGTAACGCACTGGGGCAGGAGCGTTACTTCCCCTTCCCACCCCGAGTGTAAGGGCCATGTGACGCGCTGGGCTAGGCGCGTTACATGTGAGTAACGCACTGAGCCGACGCGTTGCTTGCAAGCGACGCGCCGGGGTAGGCGCGTTACTTTCCCTGTGGTTTTGGAGGGTGTGGGGCGCCGTGTGACGGCCTGTCTCAGGCGCGTTACTTTCAAGCGACGCACTGGAGCAGGCGCGTCACTTCCCCTACCCCTCTGGCCGTGTGACGGTCTGCCTTAGACCGCCATTTGTAAGTGACGGCCCTAGAGTGGACCGCCATTTGGCTGTGACGGTCCAGGGTCGGACCGCCACTTCCTGTGTTGCCCCATGAGGGTGGCAACCTCGCTTTTCTCCGACCGTGGTCTCCGTGCGACGGGACTAGTGCGTGGGGTGATTCCCACACGTTGTCGGGCTTGGGCGTTGTTTTCCGTAACTTGAGAGTCTACTCCTTCAGTGACCCTCCACTAGTCGTAGCCTACTAGTACGCGTGTGCTAGTCGCACCAGGGAGTGGTGTACGGGCTGACCTTTAGAGACGGTTTGTGGACCGGTTACCGTTGGGCCCCACGTCTTGCAGCCAGAGTCCGGCTGAGGGGAAAACCGGTCAGAGGGCCAGACCAGGGACGCGCGGTCTGTGTGTGCACACGTGGTTGGGGGCGGTTGGACCCACGTCGACGGGCGTGACCCCAGCTAGTCACTTGTTGTGGTTACTTGTACGGTGTTTGCGCCTCGGGTAGGACCTACCATGTCAGGCGGTTCACCTGCGGTGCGGTGTAAGACGTCAGGGGACGCTACCGGCTGTGCTTCTAGTGGGTGGTACTCCTGTCGAGTACGGAGTGTCAGACTGTCAGTCGTGTGTTTCCGACCTTCGGGTTTTGACGGTTCGACCGTTGAGTTTCGGTCTTCTCGTACCGTGGCACGTGTGTCGGTTTGCGTGCCGTTAGGGTCTAGTTCTGTAGAGTACAGGGCTTTCCTTTCCGAGGTACCTTCCTACCGCTAGGGTAGTGGTTTCTCGTTTTACGAGGTAGGGTTCGAGTGATCCCTACTGAGTCTTGTTCCGAGACTCATTCCCTGCGTGTTTTCACCGTGTTTCAGGTGAGGCGCCACCTTCGGGGAGCGTGTCAGGAGCGCAGCGGAAGCGTGGTGCGGGTGCCCAGAGGTAGTGCCAGAGGTCAGAGCCGGGGGATGCCCCGTGTAGCTGTACTTTTCTTTCTTGTCACTGTACTAGTCGTGGACTACTGTTGCTGTTGTTGTTATTTTATTGTGGACCATGTAAAATGTTAATTCATTTCCTGCTTAATATCATAACTGTTTAATTTCTGCAATTATTTGTGATGCTTGTGTAGTTTCCACACCATCCTTTTAACCCTTCCGAGTCTTCGGGCTCGTGGGTGGCGGTGCGAGTCTCGGGTTATCGGGCCTTCCCGGTAATCGGATTCTCGGGTCGTTACAGCTGGTATCAGAGCGCGGTTGTGGAATTACATGGGAATTATAGGTAATTGTATTGGTCCACTAGTCCACAACGATGATGTACATGTGACGCTGGCATGGGGCACCGCGTGTTTTATTCTGACCTTCCGTTTCTGAGTTTTCTGTCTTGTGCTTCAGGAGCGAGGATGGCGCCGAGGAGGAGTTCTCGCTCTCAGCAGGGGCAGTCGGCTGGAGGTCAGGAGATCCAGCAGGGGGTCCAGAGGGACCAGGAGGAGCATAGCAGAGTTCCGGGAGCTACCGAGGCCGCGGATGCTGCGAGGGCTCCGGGGGCCGAGGGTTTTCTCCGTGGCATGTACCATCTCATGGCTCAGCAGTTCGGCGGAGAGGCCGGTGAGGGCTCGTCAGTCAGGGGTGGGCCAGGCCGAGCAGTGAGGGATTTCATGCAGTTCCATCCACCTTACTTTAGCGGCCAGGCAGACCCTGATGCGGCTCGTGATTGGCTTGATGAGATGGAGCGGGTGTTCAGTTCTGCGAAGAGTGCTGTCGAGGACAGAGTGGTGTTGGCCTACAACCAGTTGCAGGGTACGGCTCGGAGGTGGTGGTCTTCCGAGTGGAAGACGTCCTTTCAGCTTCGTCCGCTTGAGCAGATCGAGTGGGATGACTTTGTCAGTGCTTTCGAGCGTACGTACTGTCCAGATATTGTTGCTACGCAGCGGATGCGGGAGTTTCTGGAGCTGGTGCAGGGTGACATGTCCGTGTTGCAGTACAGGGCCCGATTTGTCGAGCTGGGTCGGTACGCACCTCATATCATGGAGCATGAGAGGGTGAGGACGACGCAGTTTGTGCAGGGCTTGAGGCTGGAGCTGAGGCACCATCTGATCGCGAATGGGGCCACTGATCTCGAGACGGCGTCTCGTGTTGCGATTTCCTTGGAGATGGATATGCAGAGGACTCGAGGACCGATCAGCCAGGGGCAGTCTGTGTCAGGTCGCAGCCAGCAGTCGGCTACTCAGCAGCAGGGTTTCTTTCAGTCTGCGTCGGGTGGTTCAGGAGTACCGGCATCGGCAGCTTCGGTGACAGGATCTGCGTCCTTTGGCACGAAGGTCAAAAAGTTCTTCAAGAGAGGGTTCGGCAAGAAGAAGTCCAGGGATCAGGGGCAGGCTTCATCGGGCAGTGTGCAGCAGCCGTTTCCTTTGCAGCGACAGGGATCGGTGGGTGGATCGCGAGGACCTTGTCCACGGTGTAGTGGGACCCACCCAGGCAGGCAGTGCACGGCGCCGATCATCTGTTTTCGGTGTGACCAGCCAGGGCACATGGCGCGTGACTGTCCTCAGAGGCCGCCGCAGCAGCAGGTTTCCCAGCAGCAGCAGCAGCAGGGACAGTATCCGCCGCTACCCAGGTCAGCTAGTGTGGGAGGCAGGCAGAGAGCTCGTGGCCAGATCACGCACTTGACCAGGGCAGAGGCAATGGCGTCGCAGCTCGTGGAAGGTACCGTTCAGATTTTGGGTTGTGCGGCTCGGGTTTTATTTGATTCTGGCGCGTCTCATTCGTTCATTTCGGAGGATTTCGCGTCGAGCGTCGAGGAGCCGGTGACCCAGTTGTCCTGTGATTTGGCTGTGGAGTTGCCTTCGGGTGACTTTATGGTCACTCCGTATTGCTTCGACCAGGTTCCGGTGTGGATCGATGGGCGGAGTATGCCAGGCAGGTTGTATGCGTTGCAGCTTCGGGATTACGACGTGATTCTAGGCATGGATTGGCTCGAGACTCATGGAGCGGTGGTGGATTGTGGGATGAAGAGGGTCTACTTCCAACATCCGAGCAAGAGGACCTTCTATTTCCAAGGTATCCGTTCCGCCTCTTCTCGATTTCTTATCTCTGCTATTCGAGCCCGTCGATTGCTTGATTCAGGTTGTCAGGGTTTTCTCGCGTCTGTGGTTGTGTCTGACCGGATGGAGCCGAATGTCGAGGACATTGCGGTGGTGTGCGAGTTTCCCGATGTTTTTCCTGAGGAGTTGCCTGGATTACCTCCCCAGCGGGAGATCGATTTCGTGATCGAGGTTGTACCTGGTACGGGACCTTTGGCGAAGGCTCCCTACCGTATGGCCCCCGCGGAGTTGAGGGAGTTGAGGGCGCAGTTGCAGGAACTGTTGGCCAAGGGGTACATTCGTCCGAGCTTTTCCCCTTGGGGTGCGCCCGTGTTGTTTGTGAAGAAGAAGGACGGTAGTCTGCGGTTGTGCATTGACTATCGACAGCTGAATGAAGTGACCATTAAGAACAAGTATCCATTGCCGCGGATTGATGACTTGTTCGACCAGCTGCAGTCCGCGCGAGTGTTCTCGCGGATTGATTTGCGGTCCGGTTACTATCAGCTGAGAATTCGCGAGTCCGATGTGGAGAAGACTGCGTTCAGTACGAGGTACGGGCATTATGAGTTTCTGGTGATGCCGTTTGGGCTCACCAATGCCCCAGCAGCCTTCATGGACTTGATGCAGAGGGTGTTCCACCCGTATTTGGACCAGTTCGTGGTCATTTTCGTGGATGACATCCTTGTTTATTCGCGGTCTGCTGAGGAGCATGCGTACCATTTGGGTGTGGTGCTGCAGACGTTGCGAGATCACCAGTTGTATGCGAAGCTCAGCAAGTGCGAGTTTTGGCTCAGTGAGGTGCACTTTCTGGGGCACGTGATTTCTGGTGATGGCATTTCCGTGGATCCCGCCAAGGTCGAGGCTGTGATGCAATGGCCGAGGCCGAGGTCGGTGACGGAGATCCGGAGTTTCTTGGGGCTTGCGGGTTATTATCGCCGGTTTATCCAGGATTTTTCCCGCATTGCGACCCCGATGACGAGGCTCACGCGGAAGGATGTGCCTTTCGTCTGGTCCGAGGAGTGTGAGCAGAGCTTTAGGGAACTGAAGAGATTGCTCACCTCGGCTCCGGTGTTGGTTTTGCCTTCTGGATCGGGAGGTTTTGTGGTGTGTACAGATGCTTCCGGCGTCGGATTGGGTGCTGTTCTGATGCAGCATGGTAGAGTGGTGGCTTATGCATCTCGGCAGCTAAAGCCCCATGAGGAGAACTACCCTACCCATGACCTTGAGTTGGCGGCAGTGATCTTCGCGCTGAAGATCTGGAGGCATTATCTGTACGGTGAGAAGTTCGAGGTGTTCACTGACCATCAGAGTTTGAGGTATGTGTTCTCGCAGAGAGATCTGAACCTCAGACAAAGGCGTTGGATGGAGTTCATGAAGGACTATGACTTCACCCTGTCTTATCAGCCGGGCAGGATGAATGTCGTCGCCGATGCCTTGAGTAGGAAGGTGCGGTCAGTACCTTGATGCTGAGGAAGTGGAGGCTCTGGGAACAGGTGCCCGAAGTATCTTTCAGGCTCAAGATTCCCCAGGAGCCAGGGTTGGCAGTGCTTGCGAGTCTGACTGTCACTCCTGCTATTCGTCGTCAGGTGACAGAGGCTCAGCATGCGGACCCTGAGTTGCCCCGGATTCTTGCGATGGCTGATGTGGAGCTCGGCGAGGACGGTGCTGCGAGGTTTCGTGGCAGGCTGTACGTCCCAGCGGAGGAGCAGGTTCGTCGTGCGGTGTTACGCGAGGCTCATGGGAGCAGGTACACTGTGCACCCGGGTGCGACGAAGATGTATCGGAACTTGCGGAGGCAGTTCTGGTGGCCTGGCATGAAAAGAGATGTGGCCGAGTTTGTGGCCAGGTGCCTGATCTGCCAGCAGGTGAAGGCAGAGCATCAGCGACCAGGCGGTACTCTCCAGCCCTTGGATGTTCCTGCTTGGAAGTGGGACCATGTGACCACGGATTTTGTGGTGGGGTTGCCCAGAACCCCGAGTGGGCAGGACAGTATCTGGTTGCTGGTGGATCGGCTGACGAAGGTGACGCGGTTGCTACCGGTCAAAGTCAGCTGGAGCGTGCCTAAGTTGGCTCGTCTTTATGTGGAGCGGATCGTGCCGTTGCATGGGGTTCCCATTTCGATCGTGTCGGATCGGGATCCGCGCTTCACTTCTGGATTCTGGAGGAGTTTCCAGCGAGCTCTTGGCACGGAGTTGGCATTTAGCTCGGCGTATCATCCACAGTCAGATGGTCAGTCTGAGAGGACCATTCAGACTTTGGAGGACATGCTGAGATCCTGCTGCCTGGAGTGGCAGGGGAGTTGGATTCATCACCTACCGTTAGTGGAGTTTGCCTATAACAACAGCTTTCATTCGAGCATCGGCATGGCTCCTTATGAGGCATTGTATGGGCGTCCTTGTCGGACTCCACTTGATTGGTTTGAGGTGGGTGAGCGTGTTTTGACGGGACCGGAATTGGTGCAGCAATGTGTGGATGTTGTGCACCTGGTTCGTCAGAACATGTTGGCGGCCCAGAGTCGGCAGAAGAGCTATGCTGACCGTAGGCGGCAGCCCCTCGAGTTCGCCGTGGGCGATCATGTGTTCTTGAGAGTTTCTCCGATGAAGGGGGTGATGCGGTTTGGACGGCGTGGGAAGCTGAGTCCCCGCTATATTGGTCCTTTCGCGATTGTGGAGCGCATCGGTGAGGTTGCTTACCGGTTGCAGTTACCCTCTGAGTTGGCGTCGGTGCATGACGTGTTCCACGTCTCTATGTTGCGGAAGTATATGCCCGATGACTCTCATGTGCTCGAGTTTTCCGTTTGGCCTGAGGTGACTCCAGATCTTTCTCTCCCAGAGTTTCCGATCCGCGTGGAGGATAGGCGAGAGCAGCGCCTGCGGAACAAGGTCATTCCCTTGGTAAAGGTCGTGTGGCAACGACACTCTGGTGGTGAGGCTTCGTGGGAACGTGAGGACGAGATGCGTCAGCAGTTCCCGTACCTGTTTGAGTGAGTCTTCCTCTTCTTTCCCCTTGGGTTGTTCTCAATTTCGAGGACGAAATTCCTTAAGGGGGGAGGGCTGTAATATCCCGGACCTTTCGGATCCTTCTTCATGGGTCCCGGATCTAGTTTTCGGAGTGTCCGGCTCCGTTGTGTCCGAAATTTCGTTTCGGACATCTTTCGTGTTCGGATCGGCGCGATCCGGAGTCGTTTCGGAGGCCCGGAGGCGTTCCGCGGCTTTTTCCGCGTGTGTTTTCCGATTCCCGGTGTGTGTTTCGGCTTTTCTCTTCGGACGCTCGTTGCGGGTGAACCGGGCTGTTCACACGGACACGAGTGGTACCGTTGCGATCGGTGCGTTCCGAGGATCGCGGGGGTGTGATTTCCTAATTTTTGGAATTTTACGGATTTTCCGGGTTTTTCTATAAAACCCTTTTTCTTTTCTCTCTCCCCCACCATCTTCTTCTTCCTCTCTTCTTCTTCCTCCTTCCTCCTCCACCGTGTCTCCCTCCCTCTCCCTCTCTTCCTCCCGGTTGGCCACGGCGAGCTCCCCTCCGGCTGCAGACGGCGGCGGGGCGACGGCGCGGTGACGTGGGCGGCGGCGAGGCGGTCGTGGGGGCGTGCGGCGAGCGTGGGAAGCTTAAGGAAGAACGAGGGTTTTCAAGCGTTCTTCGCGATTCGTGGACGATCCGGCGGAGCATTCGCTCCATTGAGGTAGGGTGACGTTCCCTAGCTCTTCGCCGTTCTTTTCCGTGGTTTGTAGGCCGCGGGGAGGCCGAGAGAGGCATGTTTGGGCATTTCTGGGTTTTTCCATGTTTTGGGGGTGAGCCGCCCGATCTATGGTTTTAGCCCATGATTCTATGTTTTGGTGGCTTAGATGCATGCTAGGGGTCCCCAGGGGTCTTCCCCCTTGTTTTCCCCCTCTCCGGTGGAGGTACGGGGGCGTGGTTGGTGTTTTTGGGGTTTTCCCGCCGTAGCGTGCTCTGGGGCAAGCGACGGTCACTCCAGTGACCGTCACATGCTTGTAACGCCCCTAGAGGGGTGCGTTACTTCCCTGGGTGTTGGCCTTTGGGGTCGAGGGCTGTAACGGTCCTGCGACTGGCCGCCGTTTGCTAGTGACGCCCCTGGGCTGGGCCGTCACATGCGTTTCGACCGTTGGTTTTTGACCGTTGGGGGTCAGGCCATGTAACGCACCGAGATAGGCGCGTTACATGCGTGTAACGCACTGGGGCAGGAGCGTTACTTCCCCTTCCCACCCCGAGTGTAAGGGCCATGTGACGCGCTGGGCTAGGCGCGTTACATGTGAGTAACGCACTGAGCCGACGCGTTGCTTGCAAGCGACGCGCCGGGGTAGGCGCGTTACTTTCCCTGTGGTTTTGGAGGGTGTGGGGCGCCGTGTGACGGCCTGTCTCAGGCGCGTTACTTTCAAGCGACGCACTGGAGCAGGCGCGTCACTTCCCCTACCCCTCTGGCCGTGTGACGGTCTGCCTTAGACCGCCATTTGTAAGTGACGGCCCTAGAGTGGACCGCCATTTGGCTGTGACGGTCTGAGGGTCGGACCGCCACTTCCTGTGTTGCCCCATGAGGGTGGCAACCTCGCTTTTCTCCGACCGTGGTCTCCGTGCGACGGGACTAGTGCGTGGGGTGATTCCCACACGTTGTCGGGCTTGGGCGTTGTTTTCCGTAACTTGAGAGTCTACTCCTTCAGTGACCCTCCACTAGTCGTAGCCTACTAGTACGCGTGTGCTAGTCGCACCAGGGAGTGGTGTACGGGCTGACCTTTAGAGACGGTTTGTGGACCGGTTACCGTTGGGCCCCACGTCTTGCAGCCAGAGTCCGGCTGAGGGGAAAACCGGTCAGAGGGCCAGACCAGGGACGCGCGGTCTGTGTGTGCACACGTGGTTGGGGGCGGTTGGACCCACGTCGACGGGCGTGACCCCAGCTAGTCACTTGTTGTGGTTACTTGTACGGTGTTTGCGCCTCGGGTAGGACCTACCATGTCAGGCGGTTCACCTGCGGTGCGGTGTAAGACGTCAGGGGACGCTACCGGCTGTGCTTCTAGTGGGTGGTACTCCTGTCGAGTACGGAGTGTCAGACTGTCAGTCGTGTGTTTCCGACCTTCGGGTTTTGACGGTTCGACCGTTGAGTTTCGGTCTTCTCGTACCGTGGCACGTGTGTCGGTTTGCGTGCCGTTAGGGTCTAGTTCTGTAGAGTACAGGGCTTTCCTTTCCGAGGTACCTTCCTACCGCTAGGGTAGTGGTTTCTCGTTTTACGAGGTAGGGTTCGAGTGATCCCTACTGAGTCTTGTTCCGAGACTCATTCCCTGCGTGTTTTCACCGTATTTCAGGTGAGGCGCCACCTTCGGGGAGCGTGTCAGGAGCGCAGCGGAAGCGTGGTGCGGGTGCCCAGAGGTAGTGCCAGAGGTCAGAGCCGGGGGATGCCCCGTGTAGCTGTACTTTTCTTTCTTGTCACTGTACTAGTCGTGGACTACTGTTGCTGTTGTTGTTATTTTATTGTGGACCATGTAAAATGTTAATTCATTTCCTGCTTAATATCATAACTGTTTAATTTCTGTAATTATTTGTGATGCTTGTGTAGTTTCCACACCATCCTTTTAACCCTTCCGAGTCTTCGGGCTCGTGGGTGGCGGTGCGAGTCTCGGGTTATCGGGCCTTCCCGGTAATCGGATTCTCGGGTCGTTACACTGGTAATCGTCAGCGATTGGCGAGGACGACATTGTCGGTGGCTATCATGGGACAACGGGCCATTGAGGGCCACTAGAGTTGTGCTGGCCAGTGAAGTGGGCCTGGCGACAGGCAAGCGGGAGCCACTTGGGGATTGCCAGAGAGGAGGCAGAGCCGGCGTGCCGGGGGCAGCTTGTAGGCGAGTTGATTCGTCAGCAGTGAACCAAAATTGCTGAACCGATGGCGGGAAGGTCGCAAATCAGCCACGATGACGCAGCTATTGGTGGTCATGCTCGTCACCTCCAGGGGCCCAACATGTGATGGTGAAGTGAGGAAGAAGGGAAAAAAAGGAGGGGATGGGTTCCTTGCCTTGCCTTTGGCTTCTCCTTTCGTGCCCCTTCCAGGTGGCTGATGTACCAGGGTACCTTTGGGCCGAGGAAGGGGTTCCTGAAAGGAAAGGCCAAACAGATCAGATCAAGGGGGTGTGTGTGTGTGTGTGTGTGTGTGTGTGTGTGTGTGTGTGTGTGTGTGTGTGTGTGTGTGTGTGTGTGTGTGTGTGTGTGTGTGTGTGTGTGTGTGTGTGTGTGTGTGTGTGTGTGTGTGTGTGTGTGTGTGTGTGTGTGTGTGTGTGTGTGTGTGTGTGTGTGTGTGTGTGTGTGTGTGTGTGTGTGTGTGTGTGTGTGTGTGTGTGTGTGTGTGTGTGTGTGTGTGTGTGTGCATAGAAAGTGATCACATGGTAGTGGCACTAGGTGATGCCGCCATGATCACTTCTCATATTTGTAGCTATTTTTTTATTTTAATTTTTTTTAAGGTGGGACTCAAGGCCTCCTATTTTGGAGTAGCGCCCATGCCACCAAAAACTTGCCTTGAAAGGCAAGAAAAAAAAAGAGGGTACACCTTTATTTTTTTCATGAGTCCTAAGTAAAATAGGGGGCTTGGGCCCCACTCCAAAGTAGGGGACCTTGGGCTCCACCTAAAAAATTCAAAAAAATAAAAAGTGGTTGCAACCAAGGGAAGTGATCATGGCGGCATCACTTAGTGCCGACACCATGTGATCGCTTCCATATATATATATATATATATATATATATATATATATATATATATATATTGGAAGGGTGCCATTTGAACTAAAAAGTGTGATAGGAATACATCATTGAGGTCACTTTGCACAGACTGGGGGCGTTTCCTTTCTCATGAGTTGGGAAGATACCCCTTCTCTGTTTCCTCTTATGGGTTGGCCCGACGAGTCATGGCCCTGTTGGTGTGGCATGCCGCTTTCTGACTTGCTTCGTGGGAGTCAACTCCATGGCTTTTTACCCGTTTCCCATAGACGATGTCAAGATATAGAGGTTGAGATCTCGCAGCTTCTCCGGGCCGTCGGATGGCCTAGAGATTTTGTCGGGGAGGGATTGAGAGGTGGAGGGTACCATGTGTATTCCACTTTGGCACCTCCAATAGGTAAAATTCGAAGATGGTTATGGCATTGCACCAGAGGAAGAGGGAGATTGTGGAGGCAACAACTCTAGTGGTTCCATTAATCTTTTTCTTTTTATTGCATGTGCCGAAGTCTTACATGATTTGAACGATCTGGGGTTACATAGTCTGAGAAAGGGGGAGGGGGCTCGAGTACAGAGCTTGAGAAAGGGAAGGAAGAAGGCCCCAAGACGTCGTCGGTGGAACGTCGGAACCCTGCCGCTAGGTGCAGGGGAACTGTCGCTCCTGGCGGGCTAGAGATGTGGTCGCTGTCAGCCAATGTTTCTAGGCAATGGAGTCTGAGCTCAAGGTAGCCCCATCCGTCTGGTGGCGAAGGTTAATGGGTGTGAGGAGGTAGGGGCTCCTCGGAGATGGAGGAACCATGTGGCAAAGAAGGGCACTGGATGGCAATGCGGCGGTCAACGTGTTCTGTCTTATCTTCTAGGTCTTTCGGGCAGCGGTGGTGCATTGCGGTCGGCAAGTGGCAACGGCGTCGAGGGAGAGCCGAGAACCTTGCCCAAGGGTGCCTTTGGGCCCCTGGGCCTCTGATGGTCGATGACAGTGGCCACGACGCTTTGTCGGTGAGGGTGTAGGGACTTGGCAGCATGACATCTGCCGACCGGGGTCTTGAGAGGACCTTGTCAGGATCCCAAACTAGACAGCGCAAGACATCCACCACTCTGAGAGGATCTTGTCAAACTCATTCCTGCAAGATAAGTTCTCACCGGGGTGAGTGCTCCTCAAGAGAACCCTCCGACGCTCTAGTCAGTAGGTGCTTTAGTAGAAGGAAGAAAGGGGGTTGTCTCTTGTGTAGGGTGTCCAGGGGCAGCCGGAGCAGCCTGATGGTGGCAAAGGGGAGGAGGGAGAGTGTAACGACCCGAGAATCCGATTACCGGGAAGGCCCGATAACCCGAGACTCGCACCGCCGCCCACGAGCCGGGAGGGCTCGGAAGGGCTAAAAGGAGTGTGGAGGCACAAAGAAATAAGAAATAAAGCAGGACAATTCAACAATTAACATAAATAAATAAACAACTACAACAGAGTCCAGTCCAACAGAAAGTACAGTCTAAAGTAGTAAAATGTACCACGTGCCAAGTGAACTCTCGGCTCGGCAAGCTGGCAACTAAGAACCTCCGCATCGCGCCCTCGAACCTCGAGGAAGAAGAACCGCCTCACCTGAAAAGCAGGGAATGAGTCTCCAAAATAGAGACTCAGCAGGGATCCCGCGGAACCCCAACCGGAAACAACGGCGGTAGCGGAAAGGAAGCTACAACTACACCAGGAACAGCAAACCGGTGGCCGGTCAAAAACTCGGCACTACAGCTACTCCTACTGCCAGAAGGCACACCTCGATCACGCAGTCGAAGCTACCGAACCACGCTAGCACCACCTACCGAAGTAAGAACACACGGCAACCACGCCGTAGAGGCCTGTCCCCCGGACAAAGCCGACCTGGACACGCTGTCCAAGGTGCAACCCCGACCATCTGATCGCGGGTACCGCACAACAAGACCCAACCTCGGTAAAGCCACTAGCACTAATCTCACGACGCAAGAACCGACACACGCGCCAAGGTGAAACAACCGAACTCACCGGTCAACACGACCAAAAACCCGAAGGTCAAAGACACAGAGACTGACAGTCTGTCACTCCATACTCGACAGGAGTACCACCCACTAGAAGTACGACCGGATGCGTCCCCTGACGTCTTACACCGCGTCACAAGTGTCTAGCTACAACGCCCCGGGCGTGAGACTCAGACACGCAACAAGTACCACAACAAGGACTAGCTGGGGTCGCGCTCGTCAGCACGTGTCCTAAGCCCCCAACTACGTGTGCACACACAGACCATCTGCTCTAGGTCGGGTCCTCTAGCTGGTTTTCCCCCCCACCGGACTCTGGTGGCAAAGGCAAGGGGCCGACGGAAACCAGCCTAAAAACCGCGTCTCACTGGGTCGCGCTCTCCACCACTCCCAGGTGGGTCCGCACACGCGTGCGCAGGAAGCTACGACTAGTGGAGGATCACAAAACGTGGACACAGAAACCACGCACGCACTCATTACGAGTAACACGGAGTAACAGGTGGCACGACGCCACCAGACTCTGGACAGCCCACTAGACCTACAACTCAACGGCCTTTGAGTCACAAGACTCGAGGTCAAGACCGTTGCACATGACAACACTGAGCCGTCAATCTGGCCTAACCCCTAGGTCCAAAACCACAATGCGACAACTCACGAGGCAGTTCATCACTGCCGAGACCCATCCCTCGAGGAGGGAACTTAAGAAACCCCCAACCTCAGGTTGGGAAGCTGGACTCACCGTCCAAGGCCACACGCTTGGCCCACTAGGAAGCCACCTTCCAGAGAAGCCACGACTTGCGGGGAAACCTCACCGCACTCACACCGACACACGCTGACACGATCTGGCACGAACACGGAAGCTCGGAATACCTGGGGTCGCCTGGACCCACCAAGCCCACGGGCATGCTTATCGAGGTAGCACGGTACCTCCAGACACCCTAAAACACGGTAACAAAACCCACGGGGTGCCCGGGACATTCACAAGGCCAAAGGTCGACCACTGGGTCACAACTGGGTCGACCGGAGAGCAACACAACACAATCGGAACACTAGAAGGTCACTCGGACCCTTAAACTCACGGGAACGCTAATCGAGGTAAACCAAACCTCTGGACACCCAAAGACACGGTCACGGAACTCCACGAGGTGTCCAGGACACACACGGCCCAAGGGGAGCACGATCAGCCGCAGACCGTCCGCCTCGGGCAGCCCGACAGGCCACGCCAAGAACGCGCTACACATGCATAGCGCGTTAAGCAAGAACGCGCTATGCAAACCTAGCGCGTTCAGCAAGAACGCGCTATAGGTCCATAGCGCGACCAGACCAGGTCGCGCTATGATCCTATAGCGCGACAACCAAAAATGCGCTGGGACCCTAGAGCGCGACAAGAACCGCCTTACTGTTCACCTTCTCCGATGAACGCGCCCCGTCGGGGCAGCGCGACACTCAAGAACGCGCTACTGGAAGCTAGCGCGTTCTCAGTCCGCGCCCGAAAATGGTAGAAACGGCGAGAAAACCCATTCCACGCCCCGATCACCCCCGGGTGATGGGGAAACAAAGGGGGAAACATTCCCCAACCCCTCTGGCACCGAGAGGACCCATTTAAACCCCAAAAACACGATCAAAACACAAGATTCGGCTCACACCCCAAAAACATGCATTTTTCCCAAATCACCCCGTTTAGCCCGCTCGGCTCACCACGGCCTACGAAACTCGCGGGAATTGAAGTACACGGGTTGAGGGTCCATCTCCCTACCTCCACCGAAGATTCGACGCACCGTGGACACCGATCCACGAAGAAAACGCCGCTTAAACCCTCGCCGGTTCACGATCCCACGAATTGCCTCCACCACCGCGATCCTCATCCCGTACCCGTCGCTCCACGCCCCACGAGCCACGCCGCCCCGCCCTCGCCGCCTTCGTCGGCCGCCCGGAGTGAGAGGGGGAGAGGAGAGAACGTGAGAGAAGAGAGAGGGAGGGAAGAGAGAAATGAGATGGGGAGAGAGAAAAAGGAGGTTATTATATAGAAAATTCGGAAATTCCTGAAAATACCGAAAAATAGAAAATCACATTTCTGCGATCCTCGGAACACACCGATCGCAACGGTACCACTCGCGCCCTGGTGAACAGCCCCGTTCACCCGTAACGAGGTTCCGAAGGAATTACCGAAACACACACCGGGAATCGGAAAACACACGCGGAAAAGCCGCGGAACGCTTCCGGGCCTCCGAAACAACTCCGGATCGCGCCGATCCGAACACGAAAGATGTCCGAAATGAAATTTCGGGCACTTCGGAGTCAGACACTCTGAAAAACCAGATCCAGGACCCAAAAACAAGGATCCGAAAGATCCAGGGCATTACAACCCTCCCCCCTTACAAGAATTTCGTCCACGGAATTCAGGACTAACACCAAGTCACAGGGGAAAAACGCCGTAACCCACTGACAACGCCGTCAGAACCCCAACATAGAAAAACCTCGATCCTCGCAAAAGTGCCAATCATGAGGGATACAGCCAGACCATAATCACGAACAACGCCACGCTCCGCACGCCGCACACACATCGGCCACTAGAGCAGGCATAAGACAAGGGCACAAGTCTGGTATCACCTCAAACACAACGAAAAACACCCACGGCATCGCTGCCACCCTCTCGCTCACCGAGGGAACGCAATTCTCGCCATGAAAACCAATCCACCGGTCAACGCCCACGCCCGGCGGACCAACCAACGTTAGCTTCACAACCCGCCGATCGATCTCACACCCTGCACCAGGGGTAACCAATCACTGAGCTTCCACCAGCTCACACCTCAGAAATGGCCACCAAAAGGCCTCGCTGGCACTCGGCTCTCTCCATTCTCGAGCCCCTTACAACCAGCATCTTCTGTCTCTGAAAATACCATCCACTGGTCGCCAGACATTCGCCAACGGAAAACCTCCACCGGCCCAGCAGGCACGATCCAACACATGACAGGCCATCTGCTGACTCACGCACAGACCAACACCACCTCCAATCTCGAACCTCACGCCAACTCTACCCTCTCAGGGGAGCACGGCGAAACCACATGACTCCATCTCCACACGGTCCTCACGTCACTCGACTCAGACTTACGGGGAATCCTCCCTTGCTGGCCACAGACTGAGGATCAATATCCCACGCCAACGTCTCATCAGTGACCTCCACACACAGGCATCAACCACCGTCCTGTCTCATCGAATCCTATCTCATCAAAATCTCCATCTCAATTAATCCAAGAGGATGCCTGCCAATCCCGACGCTCTTATCACAGAGCCACGGGATACACAACCTCTTACAACCCGCGGCACACTTCTCCAGAACACGATCTTATCCACGAACGCAACCTCCAACGCAAGGACAGGGTACTCATGCGGCAACCTCGCCAGCACATTTCCCCAACTCTCCACCTGCCTGTGCCATAAACCACAATATCTCAAGCAACGGCACAGCAACCAACACGTCTCACACCGCCGGAGACAACGCACATCGATGAACCAATCCTCCGTTGCTCTACACTTCCTCAGAAATCCACCCGAAACAACCAACGCTACGATCCACGCACTCTGATCCACATACACAGCCACCACAACGCCAACTCGGGATCCACCATCCCGACAACCATCTGCAACCCCGCAGACTCCGATCCTCCGCACATCGGAAACCACAACACCAACCGCAATTCTCGCGAACACCGCCAAGCCGGCACTCGTCCTTCCGAAACAGCGCCAACACCCTTACACATCAGGGAACGGGCAACGATTCTCACAGGCAACCACCTTGCCAAAACGCGAAACGTGTCTCGCACGGATTTCACGGCGCACAAAGGCTAACCAACCCGGACGCACAGTGCAAGACGACGAACCTTGGCCAAATGCAATCTCTCCAACCAGAGGAGAGACCAATCGCACCTCCGACCAACGGAAGGAAAACTCCGCACTCGACCTGACCTCGAGCCTCGCGCATGCCGGGAATAGCACCTTTCAGCACCAAGAAAACCATCACTTCCGTCAGGTCAGCTCCTCCGACAACACTTACCAAGTGTCTCGTCGGACCATGGTCACAACATCTCTCGATGCACCACCGCTACAATCCCCCGAACTGCAACACGCCCGCCGACAACCTCTGCCCAACGCAACACAACCAGGGCCACCACCGATGAGGGAGGAGGCTCTCGACCTCGATCCGCAGACCCCGCGCCGGCACGAAAGCCGTGAACAACAACCACCTTCACAGCGCCGCACAGCGCACTCAAACTCTCAAGCGAGAAACAAAGCGGAAAACATGCACGAAACCCTATGCCAACTGCTGACTGTACTGGACCTTACGGACTCTGATCACTGCAATATCTCGAATTCCTATGTACGTCCATAACCACTGCTCTGATACCAGCTGTAACGACCCGAGAATCCGATTACCGGGAAGGCCCGATAACCCGAGACTCGCACCGCCGCCCACGAGCCGGGAGGGCTCGGAAGGGCTAAAAGGAGTGTGGAGGCACAAAGAAATAGGAAATAAAGCAGGATAATTCAACAATTAACAGAAATAAATAAACAACTACAACAGAGTCCAGTCCAACAGAAAGTACAGTCTAAAGCAGTAAAACGTACCACGTGCCAAGTGAACTCTCGGCCCAGCAAGCTGGCAACTAAGAACCTCCGCATCGCGCCCTCGAACCTCGAGGAAGAAGAACCGCCTCACCTGAAAAGCAGGGAATGAGTCTCCAAAACAGAGACTCAGCAGGGATCCCGCGGAACCCCAACCGGAAACAACGGCGGTAGCGGAAAGGAAGCTACAACTACAGCAGGAACAGCAAACCGGTGGCCGGTCAAAAACTCGGCACTACAGCTACTCCTACTGCCAGAAGGCACACCTCGATCACGCAGTCGAAGCTACCGAACCACGCTAGCACCACCTACCGAAGTAAGAACACACGGCAACCACGCCGTAGAGGCCTGTCCCCCGGACAAAGCCGACCTGGACACGCTGTCCAAGGTGCAACCCCGACCATCCGATTGCGGGTACCGCACAACAAGACCCAACCTCGGTAAAGCCACTAGCACTAATCTCACGACGCAAGAACCGACACACGCGCCAAGGTGAAACAACCGAACTCACCGGTCAACACGACCAAAAACCCGAAGGTCAAAGACACAGAGACTGACAGTCTGTCACTCCATACTCGACAGGAGTACCACCCACTAGAAGTACGACCGGATGCGTCCCCTGACGTCTTACACCGCGTCACAAGTGTCTAGCTACAACGCCCCGGGCGTAAGACTCAGACACGCAACAAGTACCACAACAAGGACTAGCTGGGGTCGCGCTCGTCAGCACGTGTCCTAAGCCCCCAACTACGTGTGCACACACAGACCATCTGCTCTAGGTCGGGTCCTCTAGCTGGTTTTCCCCCCCACCGGACTCTGGTGGCAAAGGCAAGGGGCCGACGGAAACCAGCCTAAAAACCGCGTCTCACCGGGTCGCGCTCTCCACCACTCCCAGGTGGGTCCGCACACGCGTGCGCAGGAAGCTACGACTAGTGGAGGATCACAGAACGTGGACACAGAAACCACGCACGCACTCATTACGAGTAACACGGAGTAACAGGTGGCACGACGCCACCAGACTCTGGACAGCCCACTAGACCTACAACTCAACGGCCTTTGAGTCACAAGACTCGAGGTCAAGACCGTTGCACATGACAACACTGAGCCGTCAATCTGGCCTAACCCCTAGGTCCAAAACCACAATGCGACAACTCACGAGGCAGTTCATCACTGCCGAGACCCATCCCTCGAGGAGGGAACTTAAGAAACCCCCAGCCTCAGGCTGGGAAGCTGGACTCACCGTCCAAGGCCACACGCTTGGCCCACTAGGAAGCCACCTTCCAGAGAAGCCACGACTTGCGGGGAAACCTCACCGCACTCACACCGACACACGGTGACACGATCTGGCACGAACACGGAAGCTCGGAATACCTGGGGTCGCCTGGACCCACCAAGCCCACGGGCATGCTTATCGAGGTAGCACGGTACCTCCAGACACCCTAAAACACGGTAACAAAACCCACGGGGTGCCCGGGACATTCACAAGGCCAAAGGTCGACCACTGGGTCACAACCGGGTCGACCGGAGACCAACACAACACAATCGGAACACTAGAAGGTCACTCGGACCCTTAAACTCACGGGAACGCTAATCGAGGTAAACCAAACCTCTGGACACCCAAAGACACGGTCACGGAACTCCACAGGGTGTCCAGGACACACACGGCCCAAGGGGAGCACGATCAGCCGCAGACCGTCCGCCTCGGGCAGCCCGGCAGGCCACCCCAAGAACGCGCTACACATGCATAGCGCGTTAAGCAAGAACGCGCTATGCAAACCTAGCGCGTTCAGCAAGAACGCGCAATAGGTCCATAGCGCGACCAGACCAGGTCGCGCTATGATCCTATAGCGCGACAACCAAAAATGCGCTGGGACCCTAGAGCGCGACAAGAACCGCCTTACTGTTCATCTTCTCCGATGAACGCGCCCCGTCGGGGCAGCGCGACACTCAAGAACGCGCTACTGGAAGCTAGCGCGTTCTCAGTCCGCGCCCGAAAACGGTAGAAACGGCGGGAAAACCCATTCCACGCCCCGATCACCCCCGGGTGATGGGGAAACAAAGGGGGAAACATTCCCCAACCCCTCTGGCACCGAGAGGACCCATTTAAACCCCAAAAACACGATCAAAACACAAGATTCGACTCACACCCCAAAAACATGCATTTTTCCCAAATCACCCCGTTTAGCCCGCTCGGCTCACCACGGCCTACGAAACTCGCGGGAATTGAAGTACACGGGTTGAGGGTCCATCTCCCTACCTCCACCGAAGATTCGACGCACCGTGGACACCGATCCACGAAGAAAACGCCGCTTAAACCCTCGCCGGTTCACGATCCCACGAACTGTCTCCACCACCGCGATCCTCATCCCGTACCCGTCGCTCCATGCCCCACGAGCCACGCCGCCCCGCCCTCGCCGCCTCCGTCGGCCGCCCGGAGTGAGAGGGGGAGAGGAGAGAACGTGAGAGAAGAGAGAGGGAGGGAAGAGAGAAATGAGATGGGGAGAGAGAAAAAGGAGGTTATTATATAGAAAATCCGGAAATTCCCGAAAATACCAAAAAATAGAAAATCACATTTCTGCGATCCTCGGAACACACCGATCGCAACGGTACCACTCGCGCCCTGGTGAACAGCCCCGTTCACCCGTAACGAGGTTCCGAAGGAATTACCGAAACACACACCAGGAATCGGAAAACACACGCGGAAAAGCCGCGGAACGCTTCCGGGCCTCCGAAACAACTCCGGATCGCGCCGATCCGAACACGAAAGATGTCCGAAACGAAATTTCGGACACTTCGGAGTCGGACACTCTGAAAAACCAGATCAGGACCCAAAAACAAGGATCCGAAAGATCCAGGGCATTACAGAGAGCCTTTGCCAGGGCAACGTGGCTCCAGAGTGGGCTCATGGTAGGGGACATCAGGCATGAGGATCCCTCTGGGCTTCTATTCCCCTCTAGGTAGGTTGGATTATTTTATAATGCGGGGGCCTTGGCGTACCTTGAGGAGGCCATGAAGACCTCTTTTTATAGATGTTGGGGTGCTTCGAAGGCAGTGAGGTTTCTTGTTGCCGAGGTTGAGGAGACATTATGGGCGGCTTGTCAGAATGACGTGGTTTACAGGATATGTAATGTATCATGGCTCTTGGGAAGAGATGCTGATCTGCTGGCATTTTGATGACGCTTGGGCTCCTTGAAACCGTGCGCCTATCTTGGGTTTAGCAAGACGGTGGCCACGTGGCATGGACTTATAGGCTTTCCCATGTATCTTGGGATGGGGGTGCAAAAATGCAAGGTGACTACGGTGCTCCTGACTGAGCTCCTATTTTCGATGTGCCGCTTTGTGGTCCCCCAGGGCGGGTTTGTCCGTGCCTGTTGGCTTGCTACAGTTGCTTTGCTCTGGGACTCGCATGGCCAAGGGCAATGTCTGGACCATCTACGAAAGTGGCAGTTGTGGAGGTCCTGTCGGGCGTCCTTCGATCGTGTTGTGCAAGTGGAGCTAATGCTCAGTGCTGGGCTCAAGGTGGCTTGGAGCCTCGAGGACGAGCTAAAGCTCGAGACCTCTTAGGGTTGGGGCCGAGTGAAATTTTGAGGCCTCCTTGTGCCTCAAGGCCGAGTTGGAGCTCTAGGCCTCAGGAGGGTTGTGGGCGAGTTAAATTTCGAGGCCTCCTAGCGCCTCAGGACTGAGCTAGAGCTCCAGGCCTACAAAGAGTTAGGCTTAACTTGTTACCTTCAGCTTGCATATCTTTGTGAGCATTCTCTTCTATTATTTTTCCATTTCTGTTGATTTTTGTTTTTGTTTCCATTTTGTTACTTTTGTATGTCTTCGAGCAAGCATATTGACAAGCTTGCTTGGTTTAGGCCTTGAGTCATGTTCTCTTGATGCATGCAAAGTACGTGAACAATTTCCATAAACACGTCTATCGCGGGTTTAGCAAGACGACGGTCACATGGCATGGACTTAGCGCAACATTCAGGCTTTCCCATGTATCTTGGGATGGGGGTGCAGATATGTAGGGCGACTATGGTGCTCCAAACTGAGCTCCTATTTTCGATGTGCCGCTTCACGGTCCCCCAAGGCGGGTTTGACTGTGCCTGTTGGCTTGCTACAGTTGCTTTGCTCTGGGACTCGCATGGCCAAGGGCAATGTCTGGACCATCTGCAGAAGTGGCGATTGTTGTGCAAGTGGAGCTAATGCTCAGTGCCGAGCTCAAGGTGGCTCGGAGCCTCGGGGACGAGCTAAAGCTCGAGGCCTCTAAGGGTTGGGGCCGAGTGAAATCTCAAGGCCTCCTAGTGCCTCAGGGCTGAGCTAGAGCTCTAGGCCTGAGGAGGGTTGTAGCCCTTGTGGGCGAGTTAAATCTCGAGGCCTCCTGGTGCCTCATGACCGAGCTGGAGCTCCAGGCCTTCGGAGAGTTGGGCTTAACTTGTATCCTTCAGTTTGCATATCTTTGTGAGCATTCTCTTCTATCATTTTCCCATTTTTGTTGATTTCTGTTTCTGTTTTATTACTTTTGTATGTCTTCGAGCATGCATATTGACAAGCTTTCTTGCTTTAGGCCTTGAGTCATGGTTGTTGAACTCTTTCTGGGTCTCCCACACCAAATGATCTCCATATGCCAACAGGAGAAGCATCAATGTTGAGTCTCTGGTTAAGTTTAGCTACTACAAGTAGCTGATGTTTACAAAGTGATATAAAGTTTGTGCATATTTTACCATTTACCACAGTTTTTGTTTGATGGGTGAGTAATGAGGAAATCATATCAAGCATCAAAACCTAGGATTAGTGAATGTTCAGGGCTTAATGAGATTAACGCATGGATGGAGTTGGGGAGATCATATCTTTCCATGACTTGGGTTGGTGGGAAATAGTTTATGACTAGTTGTTTCATTTGTGCATGTCTCAATCCAGATCCAAAATTCCAATCCAGTTAACTTCTAGACCAGTTGTTGTCTGCTCTTAATAAATGCAGAAGGAATTGTCAGAGAAGTTGAAGAAGATTCCACTGGTTGGACGAAGTTAATTTCATATTATTAACTTTTATATTCTTAAGAAGATTGCGACTTTGAATTTTAGCAATTCCTACAAGCAAATATTAATTTATTTTCCTTGCATGATTCCACCGTTAAATAAAATCCTCAGCTCTAGGGCAGACACTGGTGCATCAGCAGGATTAAAACGTGGTGCAGAAGCTCCTTCATCTGCTGTTGGACAGAGTAGCTCTACAGCATCAATGTTTACTACTTCTCAGCCAACATTAAGTGTTGCACCTATGAAACCATCTTCCATTGGACCAACTGCTCTCCCTGGGCTCGTCACTGTACCTAATTATGATTTATGAGGATGTGAAATGGGCACAAGAACTAGATGCTAGGATGGGATTCCATCATGAGCCCGAGTTTGCTCCTCTCATAAATATGCTTCCTTGAACTGTCTCTGTGCCTCAAAAGCCATCTAAAGCCCCTGTTTTACGGTTAGATGCACAAGGTAGAGAAATAGATGAGCACGGAAATGTGATCAATATGCCTAAACCAACGAGTCTCAGCACCTTAAAGGTATATTACTCATTGACCCAATTATTTGTTTATTCATTTGTTCCCATTTGTTGCTATTTTTTTTATATTTTGATTGTTGAATCCACAAAACTGCGGTGTTGAGATACACAGGCCCAGGGTCATAAGCACATGTACCACAACTCATTTAACCAATACGGGACTATTGCCCAAGGGGGACTATGCCCAAATATTCCAACACTCCCCCTCACGGCCAAGATAGGCCGTGGACATTAATCGGGTGGAGGTGACAAGAGGAGTTGGGCCAAGATCATGCTATGATACCATGTTGAATCCACAAAACCGCGGTGTTGAGATACACAGGCCCAGGGTCATAAGCACATGAACCACAACTCATTTAACCAATACGGGACTATTGCCCAAGGGGGACTATCCCCAAATATTAGGACCTCTATTATGAGGACGACGTCGACATTCTGTTATGATATGCCCCTCCTTTTTACAATATCGACAAAATTTGTTCTTGCAGTCCTTCGCTAGATGACCTAATTTTTGACAAGAATAGCATTTAATGGTCTGTATGTCACGGGAATTATGATGGCTCCTAGCATCAAATGCCATATCCACCACAGAACTCTGTTTATCCTCTTCATGCTTATTGGAAAATATGCGTTGTTCTTCTTGAATCACTTCTTGAAAACACTCATCCAGGGTAGGGACTGGTTTTCTATTCATCAAGTTCCCTCTTACTGTCTCAAATTCTGGCTTCAACTTCATCAAGAACTGATCCCTCATATTGTTTTCCTGGAGTTCCCGAATTCCTCCTAAAGCTTCAGGTGGTACCTTTGCATAAACAATGCAATTATATTCAAGCCATAGATTTGTGAAGCCCGAAAAATACTCTTGGACAGATTTGGTTCCTTGTGTATATTGACTTATTTCAAGACTCAAGTTATACTTCCTGGAATCATCCTCACGATGATAAAGTTTCTTCAAATAATTCCACATGCTTGCTGCAGTGTTATGCATGCGTAGATTGATCCCAATATGTGGTTCAACCGTACTCACAATCCAACTCATAAGTTTGGCATTGTTCTTGTTCCAAACCTTGAGTTCCTTGTCACCCTTAGGTTTTTCTTCAGTACCACCCACATACCCCCATAATTCTTGTCCCATAATGAAGCATTTCAGATTAAACTCCCACAGAAAATAAATTTTCCCATTGAACACAACCGGAATGACCATAGTTTTGAACTGAGTATCCATGCAGAAACAAGAAATCCAAAAAGAAAATCAAACACACCTCCAAAATTTGCTGTAAGTTGGGGTCAAGATCTGCTTGTAGATGTGATATTGTCTCACATAGTGCCCTTTAAAAAGAGAACACCTACTCCAGAAGGGGCTGATGAATCCACCAGCACTAGAAGAATCCCCAAACAAGACCGTTTCAACCAGAAGAACCTCTGAAAGAGGATGCCTTTACCAGAATTACCCCTGGATGGGGTCGACTGCCCCCACAAGAACCCCTAGATGGGGTCGTTTCCACCCCTGAAGAAGAGAGCAGGACAAGGAATCCTAAGGCTCTGATACCATGACAAGAAAAGACTGCGAGAAAGATGAGAAGAAGACTAGCGTGAATGGCCTTGCCCCTTGGGATCTCTTGGCCTCTCTTTATATATTGTGTGCTATCCAAAAAATAGAATGTACAGATAGAAGAGGGTGCCAAACATAGTCCACCAATAAAAGGAAAACTTCAGCCTCAAGAAAAGGGCTCTGTACAGCAATACAAAAGCATAAAATAGAAACTGGATACACTGTACAATGCAGACATACAGAGATTCCGCTGTCATTGATGTCATCCAAAATTCAAGGTAAACATCAACAAACAAAAAAAGGAAGCATTTCAAATCCTGAAGCCTGATTTGGATGCTGATGCTGAGTCCAATTCTCATTTTGATGCAAGAATGGGTATCAATAAAACTAAAATTTTGAGGCCAAAGCGGTGACTTTTCAATTTGTGGAAGAAGGGAAATGGACAAGGCATGCAGAAATGATTTGGTTCAAGGTACTCTCCATGTTGACTTGCATTTTTGAACTGAAAGGGTGATGTTGCAAATTCTCCTTGTTCATGTTGGCTAACTTTTTTCTTTCCATAGTCAATTTGGAGAGGCCCAAGCAAAAGAGCTGAAGCTGAAGCAAGCACAACTTGGTAAAGCAAAGGCTGAGCCTGGCATCAATCCAAATCTGATAGAGGCATCTGTGAGAGTAGTCAAAGAAATGCAAAAGGATCCAATTCCAGAGATCGAATGGTGGTTAGTATATGTTTTTGGATCATGCTATAAGAAGATTGATGTACTTATTGTACTATCTAATGCAAACCCAATGTTTTATATTTCTTTCTCAGGGATTGACCAATCTTACTTTCTAGTACATACAGCGACGGTGCTGATGACAAACTAAACATGGGCAAAATTAATATATACTTATAGCATCCTTTTCCCATTGAAACCCCCGGCAGAGCTCACTCCACCGCCACCACCTCAGCCTTTAAAGCTGACAAAGGAGCGGAAGAAACTGAGGACACAACGACGACTTGCTAAGGAAACAAAGGATCAATTAACTAGCTGAATAGTCAGTGTTGGAAGTTGGAACTGGGTAAAGCTGATCGGATCACTACAAATATTTGATGAAAATGTTGAAATGTTCAACTACTTATGCACAATAGGCAATATGGCAGCGCATGGTTCTTTAGCTTATGTATCAATATCCAAATTTGTATGTTTTCAGGGAAGTTAGATGCAACATCCATAACTCTGGAAAAGTGTGTTTATTAGGGATCCGAAAATAGGATCTAGATCCAGATTTCCAATCCAGTTAACTCTAGACCAGTTGCTGTCTGTTCTTAATATCCAGTCCAAAAACATGTATTCAGAATAGGATCCAGATCTGGATCCAAAAATAGGATTACAAGACTGAAAAAATACATATTAGGATTTGGGTTAGATCTGGATCTGAAATTTTAAGTTCGGATTTGGATCTGATCCGAATCCGAAATAACATTCCATTTCGGATCTAAGTTAGATCCGAATCCCAGGAGATCGGATCTGGATTAGGATCACAAATCCAATCCATTGACATCCCTGTGAGATGAAACATGAATGTGTAATGAAGATGCCAAAAAAAATTATACCACGCAGATGGACACGTCATGTTAGGGCTACAAATTCGTATGTTATTCATATTTGTAACGAGAATGTTGTTGGATCAACTTTGCTGTATTGAAATAATATAGCTTGTATCACAAGTTATCGGTTGACGGATGGGTCCAAAACTCCTGAGGCATATGAGACATGTATTCCTCATCCAGAGGTAGCAGCTAAAGACGTGCATGACACAAGTAATGAAGCACACGATAACAGTAATCAAGTCAAGAGTGGCATGCAGTATTTAATTTGAGAATCATACACTGAGGCCGGTTTGTTTCGGGGTTAGGATAGCGGAATTGATGTGAGAGAACGATGTGGGCCCCACCGCCCTCTCACACACAAAGCCGCTAACCGCGGTCATGAGGTTGAGTGTGCTAACACCACCCGATTAACAAACAGGGCCCGAAAGAATAGTAGAGCATGAGCTCCTCATTATGCAAAGCTTTGGTTTTGATAAAAGAACCCAGTTTGCCTGCCAGAAAACAAATTAACAACACAAGAAAACTTCCGTCTGCTTAAGAGGTTGGGGTATCCGAATTAACCTGGCTCTATTTTGCAAACAAACGGGCCTAAAAGAATAGGTTAGTTCTGTGTACCAATATGCATCTATTTTTACGTTTTCTTAATTCAAGTTTGGAGTTTGGCTGTGTATTCCTGCTCGTCGCCCGCTCTACATCCGATTGTGTGTGGAAAGAAGAGAGCAAAGCTTTGGACCTGCTAAAAAGCAAATTAACAACACAAGTACACACCCAGTTCACCTGCTAATAGGCAAAGTATACAGCAGAGTTTTCGGATTTAGGCTCTTCATGTTCCTCTTGAAGAATGTTGAAACAATAATAATGAACATATTATATATATGTGCGTGTGAACATATATTATTATCAAAAAATTTATAAGTTGTGCTTCATAGGTTTAAGTTCAAAACACAATGTTTAAAAGTTAAGAATTTGATCGTGACTATACTTCACTTTGGCTTCTCTCTTCAACTTAAACATCCTACTCTTCACTCTGTTTGAACATTTCATTGACCAGATCAATTCAAACAATTAAGTTGAAATATCATCTTGAAAATCCTTGAACTCAACTTGAATTCTCTGCACTGATTCCTTGGCTGGGACTTACTTTTTAAAGTGTTTCTTATAAAGAACCAGTCAAAAGAATTCAACCACACTCCAAAAGGACAGACGTTAGAAAGCTACCTTGATTCCTTAAAACTGCCCTCAATTTGTATCGGGATTTAGTTGAGTTATTTAGATCGTATTCTTCATCTAACCTTATTATCTTCAATCAAAACAATCTGTTCAGCTCATACATCACTCATTCGAAACTACAAACACATAGTCAGTGTCTTATGGCCAACTGTCAACGGACTAACTCTCTCTATCTCCCAACTAATCCTTTGGCTTATCATCCAGTTGAAAAGGCCTTTCAAATGACCATTACTCCCTCAGCCTATCCAATCACTTTCCCTCAATTGAATCTCAAATGCTCACTTCAACTGAAACCTCATCTGAGCATGACTGCCACTCTTCTTCTGTAGGAAATGATCTATCCACTGGAAGGGCAGCCAAATGGAAGGCCATATGTTCATTGACTTCATTCTGTATCCTCTATTGCCATATTTTACTGAATTGAGCTGAGCTAAGCTATCAACTGTCATATCTCTTTGACAGGTAATCCACTTGACACTCACTTAACCAGGGGTGAGTTAGATCAACAACGCTAGTAGGGTAGTCTATAGAATGCAAATCAAATCCTCCCACTGTCCTAAAATCAAATAGAAGTCATCCTTCAGTCAAGAGAATTTAGTCAGACTATAATTCACTTAGTTATACTATTCAATCATAACTTATCTAGTCGAATCACTTGATAGATCCTTTCAACTGGAAAGTATCATATAAGGACAGTATGTAAAACCCTAGTCGAAATCTTTCTAGTATCCTCACGCGTAATCCACTCAGTTGATGCACATAAAGTGTGACTAGACTCAGTCAAATATCTTGTGACTAAATATACTTGATGCAAGTCTTGCGACTTATTATAGTAAAACCATTCCTTATGACTAAAAATAGTTAAATCAATCAACTGAGCCATTCTTGCCTAAGTCTTGTGACTGACTGTCGCTTGACTACTGCAACTAACCGAATTATTTCAACTGGCTTACTAAGTGAAAGGCATTGAACCAAACATTCTAATCTTTAGCCTTTTGATCATAATGTCAAGTGAACTTTGTTGAATATCTGTTAAATTTATTTGACAACTGCAATTAAATGTCATTCATACCTTGTCTGAATATCATTCAACTGACTGACATCTAAATACTCTACCTATTTAATTCAGTTGTATGTTTATCGACTCATTACTTAAACAATATTTAGATTCAAAAGTGATGAATTAAAAAAACAACACCCTTTTACTCAAACCTTAATTGATTTCAATTCAGTTGCACATTCACTGATTCATTCCCCAGCTGAACATATCTATCATATTTAAAGGTGATAAAACTATGTCTAAGTGTCTTGAATCACCTTTATGATAAATCCCCAACTCTTTTATATTTAGTTGTATATTAATTGGTTCACTCTTCATCTAAAACTTTATCCGGATCTAAATGTGATGAACCTAAATTAATCGCCTCCCTGATTAGACGTTGATAGTCCATTTCAATTGATCATTCATTAAGCCATCAGCATTACACCTCAACTACACTCTTAAAGTGCATCCTTTCAACCTTACATTAAAGATCATTCATACTACCTACTGATTTGTTCAGGCAGAAAATATCTATAGGATTCAAGCCTCAATAGAATACATCTTTATGGAAATCTTTATCTGATCTTGTTCTCCAATCTATCCACTGCCTTAGTCATGATGAAACTCATCAGATAGACATAATCAATTGGTTATGATCATATCTTAAATATCTTCCTCCAAGCCAATTTCATTCTTTGTATCTCACAAACTGATTTGTTCTTGCTTAGGCAAAGCCTTATGCCTATGTGTTCCTTCTAATGAGATACAATACTCAAATGCCTTGACTAATTAGCATTAGCTAATCAATCCCTAATTTATCCTTCCTCAGCTGAAACTATCCAAAAGTCTCATTCTTTGGTTGTATCTCATGAATTAATCAAATCTTATTCAGGCAGATCCAAAAGCCTGTATATCACATGAATGAGATATACATAGCTTATACAATGCAATCAGCTAATTATTCATTGATTCATTCTTTAGCTAATAAATCTGATTGCCCATCAAAAAACATTTGCCTATGGTGATTTAATGATTCAGTCTGAACTTTCATTCCACACTTTAATTGAATCATTCTTTAGGCCACTTTGATAATAGGTTAGGATAAATTATCCGAGGTGGGTCGGGTGAGTTATTATTTGGATTTTCTTTTTTTGAGTTTGATAACTTACTCTTATCTTAGGAATAACTCATTCAATGTGAAATGGTAGAATGAGTTATTCCTAAAATAAGGACCTTAATCCTAACAGACCCCAGATAACATAACCCTGCTACCAAACTTGGTTAAAGGTGAGTAGGCAGAATAACTCATCATATTCATCCCTTATTCTGTTATCAAAGTCCCCCACATATTTCACGATACAATTCAAAGTAGTCTAAATGAGATTTATCATTGACAACTATATCAATCTTTCAGTGCACCTCAATGATGCATTTGACTGACTCACAAATCAGTTTAGTCTCTAGGCTCCGCTTTGTTTGGAGATTACAGATGATCGGGTTAAATTTAAGTAGCTTAAATAATCTCAGACTTATTACTTTTTGCTTTGACATGGTATAGGATTAAACTATCCCACCTGAAGAGGTGGGATGAGTTAATATGACTTAAGTTATGTTAAGCCATTTTAAAGTGGATTACTAAAATTTGCTCCCGCCAAATCAAAAGGACTTAAACTTGGACTAAAAAGTGAATAACTATGGGATAAGTGGCAAACAAAGCGGACCTAGGAGATTATGTGTATCCAAATCTATTTTATCTTATTCAGATTATAAGAATATGAACTACAACTCATTTAACTAATACGGGACTATTACTCGGGAGACTATGTCCAAATATTTCAACATACATCAAATACATTTTCCACAAGTTATTTGAATGGTTTGCAGAGCATATCTCTCGCACCCAAACCTGATGTGTGCATCTGATTGGGTTCTTGAAATGGACTCTTCAGTACCAGCTGCTTGGCCTATCATCTTACACCGAGCCCAAGAATCCACTGGCCTCCGATGACAAAGATTTGGTTGTGGAGCAATTTTTACTTGGAGGTTACTGCAGAGTAGTGTTTGCCGACCCGGTCATGACTTGGTATACTACGATACCATACCATTGCATATCGAGATGAAATAAGTTATTTAATAAATAGAATATAAGTAAAATCAATTATAAGATTTATTATCTCAGTTGGTTAAGAGTTGTGCAATTTAAACCTAAGGTCTTAAGTTCAAATCCGACGAGTTAGAACAGTGTAAAAAGAATAAAAAAAATGTGCCGTTCGATCGTATCAATCATGAGACGTAGAGACATATCGTATCGATTTATCAAATCTTGCTCTAGAAAGTCGTTGCAATCGACAGTCGCATCGTAAACTACAAGAAAAAGTGGCTATAGCGACCGAATTAGAGACCGATTAAATCGGTCGCTAGTCGGTCCCAAATAGAGACCAATTCGGCGACCGAAATAATCGGTCGCATATCTGAGACCGTTTTGGCGACCGAATTTAGTTCGGTCTCCAATCGGTCTCTATATTTAGCTCGAATTTATTCCGGGCTCTTTTTTTTCAAAATCGACCGAATTGGAGACCGATGTTGCGACCAAATATATTTCGGTCTCTAATCGGTCGCTGATATGACTGCATTTACCCCGCGGCCATCTCCCCCCTGCATTTACTTCTGATAACCCTTCCTCCACCGGAGCTCTCCCCTCCCCCTCCGGCCCCCTCGCCCTCCCCCCCCCCTCTGCCTTGCGGCCACGGGCGTGGCGAGCGGCGTGGTGGTGGACGGACGCCGGAGCTCGCTGTCTCGGCCAGCCCCGCACCATCCTCGCCGTCGACCTCGTCGGTCCCCGTCGTCCTCGTCGTCACCCTCCTCGGTCTGGTAAGTCCTCTCCCTCTCGATCTCCCCCCCCTCTCCTCTCCCTCCAGCCCCGCGCCTCTCTCCCCCCCCCTCTCCCTCCCCGCCGGCCATCGACCATGCCCTATTTCTCATTTTTTTTCTTCTTGGAGGGGTTCCAGTGAGGGGGGTTTCGGTGGGAGGGGGTGGCGGGGGAGGTTGGTCTGGGAGGGGGGGTGGAGCTCGGGTGAGGGGGAGGGGGCTCCGCAGGGGAGGGGGAGGGGGCTGCGCAGGGGAGGGGGAGGGGCTCCGGTGGAGGGGAGGGGGCTCCGCAGGGGTGAGGGGGAGGGGGCTCCGGTGGACGGGAGGGGGCTGCGCAGGGGGAGGGGCTCCGGTGGGGTGAGGGGGAGGGGGCTCCGGTGGAGGGGAGGGGGCTGCGCAGGGGGAGGGGCTCCGGTGGAGGGGGGGCTGCGCAGGGGGATGGGCTCCGGTGGAGGGGAGGGGGCTCCGCAGGGGTGAGGGGGAGGGGGCTCCGGTGGAGGGGAGGGGGTTGCGCAGGGGGAGGGGCTCCGGTGGAGGGGAGGGGGTTGCGCAGGGGGAGGGGCTCCGGTGGAGGGGGGGCTGCGCAGGGGGAGGGGCTCCGGTGGAGGGGGAGGGGCTCCGGTGGAGGGGCTCCGGGGGAGGGGCTATGCTCGTGCAATGAACCTGATTTATTTAAGACTCTTGAGATGGTGTCCACATATCATTTGTTCTCCTGTAAAATAGTGTGAAATATTATAAGATTATCTTTTTAGTTTGTCCGGTCCGTTATTAATGTTCAGGCTTCAATATGCAGTCCATTTATTGTGTCATGTATTTTCCCCAATTCTTATTTTTCGATTTAAAACTGTAGCAAACCCAAAATCCAAGAACTTGAGAACCAACAAATCCAAACATTGGATTATGAGAATTTTAAAGCAAAGGTACAAGATGAACTCTACATATGACCCCATCATTCTTATGAGAACCAAAAATAGTGTAAAAATTCAACAGATGTAATACGTGTCACTAGAGTTTTATTTAAAGACTGAGGCTTAAATAATCATTCCATGGCCTCTTTTTCTATCTGCGTTCTCAAACGCAATCTTAACGTTTGAAGGCACTTTGTCACGACCCGCAAGCGATGGACTAATTTCGTAGGGCCACTTTGATAAAGAAGTAAATCCGATTACGATAGATTAATTAGGGTGAGACGAGTTATTCTTATTTAGTTCGTTTTTTTTTCTTAATCGGAGTCGGTTAGAGATAAAGTTAGGGTATGTGAATTCTTAAAAAGGGGTGAAATAAATCACCCGAGGTGGGTTAGGAGTGGGTCAGTCGGGGTGATATACCCGCCCCTAATTCACTCCAAAAATATCTGGGAGATGACAATCAAATATTACACTAGAGAATCTTAATCATGCCAATGGACAATACTATCACTCTCCAGATCAAATATTCCTGAGCTGTCAACACTTTATTCAAGGAGAAATTCATGGGTAATCTATGTTTTATTCAAGGTCCCTTACCAACTCAGTTTCTGTTTTAATCCGAATTATTTGCCGACTCCTCGTGTCATTTCGGCACAATTTTCTCATTTACGAAGAGAAAATGGCATCTTGTTACCCACAGAGAAAAAAAAAAGCAAGACAAATGCCATCCAAAAATCTGAGACACACTGATCAGCACTTGAAAATGGAACACCTAAAGACAAAAAGATGGAGGGACATACAAGCAGTTTGGAACCAAAGGTTTACCTGTTGCAAGGTACTCAGGAGCAGCATATCCGTATGTTCCCATGACCCTAGTTGACACATGGCTCTTGTTACCAGTTGGTCCATCTGTTACCGGTCGGATGGCCGTGCCGGTCATTCCAATATGACCGGGGAGATGAAAGTGACTTGTCAGAACTGACGGAATCCAAATCGGATGCCCGGTTTGAGCTCGGCGCTCAAAGTTCATTTTTAAAATACACTTAGTTTAAATGAACTGTTAGGACGGGTCCGGGTGTCTAAAATTTGAAATACCGGTCGGATGGCCGTGCCGGTCATTCCAATACGACCGGGGAGATGAAAGTGACTTGTCAGAACTGACGGAATCCAAATCGGATGCCCGATTTGAGCTCGGCGCTCAAAGTTCATTTTTAAAATACACTTAGTTTAAATGAACTGTTAGGACGGGTCCGGGGGTCTAAAATTTGAAATACCGGTCGGATGGCCGTGCCGGTCATTCCAATACGACCGGGGAGATGAAAGTGACTTGTCAGAACTGACGGAATCCAAATCGGATGCCCGATTTGAGCTCGGCGCTCAAAGTTCATTTTTAAAATACAATTTGATTATTGAACTTATATATTGTGTGTGTGTATTTATATATATGAAAATGAGCTGGCTTAAACTATTGGCATACTCTTGTTAATGCTTGATTTCTTTATTAAGGATTTGATTATAATTTTTTTAAATGATATACAGGATCATCCGTCGCGATATGTTGGACGAGACGACGACCAGGATGATGTTGGACGAGACGACGACCAGGATGAGACATATGTGGAGGATTTGTGATTTTATTTTAGTTGTGTGTATGTTGTTATTTTATTATTATGGATGTATGATTATGGATGTATGATTAATTTGTGATTTTATTTTAGTTGTGTGTAATTTGAGGTTCGTGGAGATTGTGATCCGTGTAGTTGATTTACTATTGTTTTATGAAATTGTTATTTATCAGGTGTTTGTATGTGATGAATTTGAGATTTGTCGATATTGTGATTTGTGTAGTTGATTTTATATTTATGTTATGAATTTGTTATTTATCAGGTAATTTATTTATCAGTTTATATAAATTTATAAAAAAAAAAACTACAAACTTAGCGACCGAATAGGGACCGAACCCCATTCGGTCGCTTCCTACAGAGACCATGGTAGCCACCGTCTATGCGGTATAGCGACCGAATAGCGACCATATTTGTGACCGAACAGTTAGAGACCGATCCTGCGACCGATGTTTGTCGGTCGCTTATAGCGACCGATTCGGCGACCGATTTATAGCGGTCGCTATCAGAGACAGATTCGGCGACCGATAGGCATCGGTCTCTAACTGCGACCTATTCTGCGACCGATAGGTATCGGTCGCTATTTAGCGACCATGATATAGCGACCGATATATTCGGTCGCAAATTGGTGTCAGTTCGGTCGCAGTGCCTTGTTGAGACCGATCAGAGACCGAATAGCGACCGAAACGTCGGTCGCTATTCGCGCTTTTTCTTGTATATTGGCATCGCGATGCTCTTACTCTATACCTCGTCACAATGCGAGGACTTCAATCATCTTTTCTATATATGGTGAAGTCGCCTCAGTTTTATGGTGCCACATTGGTCCGTTTTTCGAGTACCCCAGGTGTGGCATTGATAACGATAATCACAGTGAGGGCTTGCAATATTCACGAATTCTCTGGTGTTCTTAGCACACACGACTCCACTTCCATTCTTCTGATCATGCTAGTTCCATGGGAGACATGGAAGGCAATGTGCCCTCTTAGATTTGACGGAATTCTTCCCGAGGATCATTGCTACTATCACTTATTCCATCCACAGGTTGGGATCGAGGATCATTGCTCCAGAAGCCTGGGCTCTTTAATTATATATGATGGTCTTCGTATTGCTGGTTCCAACTCCATTCAAATATCAAGTGTCTATACGGATTCCCAGGTTTTCTTTTTCTTTCTTTTGTGGTGTTCTGTTTGCAGAACAGAAGCCATCCGTCGTCCTGGTGGGATCGATTATTTCATCAAATACGATCACATGGGTGCAATGTGGTAGATAAATACGATGAAGAAGCCAACCGGGTTGCAGACAAAATGCCTCCCCAAACCCGCGGTGTTGCTATGCTAGATCGAGCTCAGCTGGTTTTCCTATTATATTAGACTAGACTTCAGTAATTTGTTGTTTTACCAACAAGGACTTCTGTGTGTGCACTAGGGTTTACCCTGGTGCTGCTGTAATTCTTTTTCTTTTTTTTGATAGGTTATTGTAATTGACTAGTACTTTCAGTACATTTTGCCCAGCGGATCGGCCCAGTGAAACGCGAACATTTCTGTTCTCTAGAGAGGGGTGTGCTCTCCTAAGCCATCCTCTAGTCCATTTATATACATATATAAAAAACTATTAAGCATAATTTACCGATACATCAGCTCCCAACTTTACCGACCCTCCCTATGTGTCCATTTAATATAAGGGTTTTGATTTTTTACCGAAATTGAACGGTGGAGAGTGGAATTCCCAAGAGACGAGCTGACCGATGAGCAGAACGTCATGTGTCGATCCTTCTCTTGGTGCAAGGAGGAAGGGATCTTAGAGGAATGAGACGAGGGGAGTTGAGTGGTGATGTCGTTGAAGTCGATTGTTCTCCTACGAAGAAAAAGTTCTCGATCTCGGCCTAAGGTGAGATATCTCGAGAGAATCTTCCGATGTTCAACTCAGTGATAAGTGGAGGAGAAAAGAGATAATGGAGTAGGAGGAGCATTTCTTATATCTTGCGATATCGATGTATTGTACCTTTTATAAGTCCTCGCGTCTAGAGATGTCCACCAGCGGAGGTTTTACTCTAGTCATGATCGCGGGCGAAATATGAGATAAATCTTGAATAGAGTCGACTGTAGTTATAGAACTCAGAGAATCCAAAACAGTTACGGTGATGCACACGTCATGTACGGCCTTCTTAGAGATGTCGCACGTGAGTTATTGGATATTCATATAATATATGTCATAATATTTCACAATTGGTCTACTACAAATCACATCATATAATTCACAATCAGGTGTCAATCTATCTTGTAGACTTCAAGAGAATAAACACGACAAAATAAGAATTGAATTAAAAAGGGCACAATCTTTAGGTTAAGATACTCATATGAATTTTAGTTTTACAATATATTTTGTTATCATTAAAACTAATTAAATATTTTTTAAAAAATACATGTGCGAAGCGTCTATTATCAACTAGTAACGAGGTTGGTCGTATCACTGGATCAAACCGTGCTTGTCCTCCAGTGGTACGGCAGGACGACTCCCCCACCCCCATTGGCCGACACCATTCCCATGGCTAGTGGCCGCACCTCCCGCCACCGGCTTGCGAGCCCTCCTCCCATAAGAGGAACGCCACCCCTGCCTCAGAAGTCAGACCCATCCAGTGGGGGCTTCTCCACCCGCACCCCACCGTAGCACTCGAACGCCATGCGACATCTGCCTCCATGGATCATGGCGGTTGAGTCCGGGGTGATGATGGGGAGGTCGAGGAGGAAGAGGAGGGGCGGGGGCGAGGGGTCAGCCTCAAGGCAGAGCCTCACCTTGTTGCGCCTCTATGGCGAGCCCGTCGTGGCTGCCTGCGTGCAGGTCGACTCCAACTACCTGGACATCAGCGAGGAGCCCAAGTTCATGGAGTGGATGGAGACATCGTACCACAGGTGGGGGCTGCCGAGGCGGGGTTGCTGGTGGTGTCAGGTTGTAGGTTTGACTTGGTGCCAGCAGAGATGGGGGTTCTCTTCGACTTGTGGTAGTGGGAGCCACTGGCAGTATTGAGCTGGATTGAGGCATACGTGAGCTCGGAGTCGAAGAAGAAGGTGGTATTGAACATGGCGACCTACGAGTTAGTGGTGCCGGGGATGGCGAACGAAGGGCAGTTGCAGGGAGTTGAGGAGGTCCAGGCCTAGAGGGCAAGGCTCCTACAAAGGATGGTGCCGGTGAAGGAAGGGAGGAGACGACCGAGGAAGGAAGGGAGAAGGAAGAGGATCGAGAGATTCGAGACCAGATCGACGTGTCAGTGTGCTGATTTTCCACCAGCACGATACGGCATGGCTGGTACGCACGGCACGATATGGAATCGGTACGACAATCCTCGACCAGTAATAATACTATAATAGATATGACTTACCTAAGAATTTTTACATATGTACACTATCCTATAGTATATTTGCATATATACTCTGACATTCACAAATTATCTTAACTCTTAACTCTTAAGCACTAAAGCACCCTGCAGACACCCCTAAAAACTTTCAAATGATTGCAATTATACACATCGAGCTATTATGCCATCAGTTTTGAAGGAATATCCCTAAAAGATATTATGAACTATGTTAATAAAAATAAAAATATCCTTAATATTTATGTGATTTTATCAAATCACTAAAAAATCAATCTTGAGGATAGTTTTATTATTTAATAATTTAAAGTTTTAAACCACACTTTAGTCATGACAAAGGTATAACTACAATTATTTGTAAATTTATAAGGATGCTTTTGATGATTTATGAAAGTCAGATTTTAAATGCAATTAGGACAGATCGAAGGAGTATATATACAAAAACTCGCCTGCTCTCCCTCTGTTCTCTCCCACCCCAACCGCCATCTCTGTCTCCCACCAGCCCACGCGCCAACTCCCCTCCCCTCCTCTCCCTTCCCCACGCTGCGAACAAATGGCAGCACCTGCTGTTGCCGGAGTGGGGAAAGCGGAGGTGCGCGGACATGCATTTAACGTTTTCTCTAATTATTTGAAGAAAACGCAAAAAGCAAGGAAATTCCAAACGCTCACGGCGAAAATTTTGAGAGAAAAATATCACATTTTTGTGTTCCACTACGTTGGCTGTCCAACAGCTGTGCTGTTCCTCTCTCGGTTCCGCTCGCCATGGCAATCGCAGCGGCGCTGTTGGTGGTTCCACTTGGTCTCCTCTTCGTCCTCTCCGGTCTTCTAGTCAATCTCATCCAGGTCTGAAGTTATCTAGTGAAAATTTTCATATGGGTTTCGTTGGAGACAGCCGTTTCGGATTGCCCCGGCTGGGATTCTTTTCTTTCGGAGTTGAAATGATTCTGTTTCTGCTTTTGATACCTCTGTTATCCCTCGTATATTGATTTCGATCATAGTTGATGGGTCTCATTGATGTTGGGATTTTTTGGTCGGCAGAAATCTTGCTGGGTGTGCAGTGTCTCTTGGTTTATCCGTCATCGGATTTCTCATCTCTTAGGCTTTTGCGAGTCTTGTTGTTCTTAAAGTTCTTGTTGAACTTGACGTGTTTCTTTCTCCTGCACGTAGTTTTGATTAATTGGAGACTTTTCAGGGTCGTTTTGGATTTGGTTGTCACGCTTATGTAATCGATGCCAGATATGGATCGAGAGGAGGCTTTGATGTTTGCTTTCTTTCTGTTTCAGGCAGCATGTTATATCACAATTAGGCCTTTATCGAAGAGCATGTACCGAAGGATCAATAAAATAGTTGTGGAATTGTTGTGGTTTCAACTTGTTTGGCTCTTTGACTGGTGGGCTGGTATTCAGGTATTTTTAATTCTTTTATTATTTATCCCTGGCCAGGTGTAGGATTTGTAAATTAATTTCAATTTTTTGATTCTTGCCATGTGATGTGTCAATCAGTTTCATTTTAGCTGAAACATTTTGTTTGGTAACATTTTGAATTACAAATTAAAGTGAAGCGAGAGACAAATGTGAGAAACAGGAAATGAAATTTGATATTTTCTAAGGTGCAAATGAGTTGCTCCATAACTATGGTTGGTTGTAACTTTAACATACTATAAAAGGAGGAGGAATTAGCAGTAATACACAATGAGTACTTAAGTGGAGAATTTATGATAGTTTTATGGTATAAAACATGGCTAACTAGGTTGACGGATCAGTTTTTTATTGTTAGGTAGAACCCATAACATGGATTGCAACTTGCAAGACTAGATTATGTTGTCAGATTGGGTAGGCCGTTTCCTGCATGGATCTGATTGAATTGGCTAGGTCATCCAATTTGAAGCGAGCCGGTCTGATCCCAACTAAGCCCATTAGTACTTATTTATTTAAAAATCCAAAAAGCTTGAACATGGGAAAGTGCTAAAACTTAAAAAGTTAAAAAATTAAAGGAAAATCACTGAGATCTTGGCCTCCAGGCTTCTAGAGCAAGTTCCTTACAGCTTCCTTCCCTTGCAGATCTGAATGTTCTGTCACTAACATGCCAGGAGAATTCCTATTTGTCCAGATCTGGCAGCGGCCTTCACAGATATGGTGGCACCAGCTCTTATATGCTAAAAACTTAAAAAAGGTCAAGTGCCCACCCAACTGCACTCCCTTCTTCGAAGTCATAACTGCACCCTTCGAGTCAGTATCAGGAGAGGCTGTAGTACTGAGGGCAAGGTAGAGGACTTTGTGAGAAGCTGCAGCACAAGGTTCAAAACCAGCCATTAGATTTAGATCAGGTGTCTGGAAAAGCTATCCTGTAGTTGGCTGGACAATATCAATGTGGACATCGATTTTCTCTTTCCACTTTGATAGCTGACCAGATACTAAATTTGGATATACATTTATTATCTATCGATTCAATTTATGAAGTAAAGGTCTGATTCAATAAATATGAATCCAAACCGCTAAACTGGATCCAGATATTTTTGCAGCTTCAGCTTTATTCCACAGATTGTGATAACTCCTTTGTAATTAATCGTAATTGTATAAGGCATATTTGTTTCCCCTTTTTACATTTTCGAGTTACTTTGACATTACACACTCCGGGGACTATTTTGCATATCTAGGGTGTGACCACATGTTCATGCCATTGTTGAATTAGGTTTATTGTCATAAAAATGTGAAAAGTAATGCACATATGAATTTGAGATAAACAATCTCCTTCATATAAGAAGTCAAATGCATCAATATAATTTGGTGCAATAAAGTGTTTCTTCAAGGATTAGAATTTTGTAGGCCGGCATATGTTCTGTTGGAAAGCCTAGTGATGTTACTATGTATTTCTGTTGCAGGTGGACTTTTTCGCTGACTCAGAGACTTATCAGTCCATGGGTGCGCACAGAACATTTTAGTGAAACCTAATACTTTACAAAATTTGAAAGATACTCATGTCTGAGTGAAGCATTAAAATATATTGTGGTAACTGCATAAGTTGATATTGAAAAATCCTGCAGGTAAGGAGCATGCCCTTATCATTTCAAATCACAGAAGTGACATTGATTGGCTTGTTGGATGGGTCTTTTCTGAGGTGATGATGCCACCAATAGTGAACTATGAATTGCATGCATAATCTTATACCCTGAAATTATGTGTACTATCATGTCATATAATGGACTCATGTAAAGGATCTAACGGATTCATATAAAGTATCTTTACTGTGGTTGTTTCCATTTTATTTGGAGCACTGGCTGCTCTGGAAATTCATGCTTCTTCGTGTATTCACTTGTTCTTAAATGTGCTTCACGCAGCGTTCAGGTTGCCTTGGTAGCTCACTAGCGGTCATGAAGAAATCATCAAAGTTCCTTCCAGTAGGTTCTTTATGCTTCACATTTTCTATGCTGCCTTTTCATTATTATGTCAGTGATGCAGGATCATAATTCTACTATAGCATGAAAATAGAAAATTTAAATATCTTGTTTCATCTGATAAGTGATCACATCTGTTGTCCTTCTTCAGCTTTTGTCCTGCTTTCACTTGCCAAGATCAAAATATTTGTTTGGCATGCATCTGATTCATGGCCAATCACTCACTCAGCTAAATGAAATAATCTGCTCTATATACACTGCTGAGCTTGATTTCATCATTAGCATTGAATTTGAGGCACATTTGAAACTAAGATGCGAAAAGGAAGTTTGGAAGACAGTTAACTCTGGAAGACATTCAAGGTCAATGAAATGTTTTAACTCAACATATGTGGTTCTCATGCAAACGAAGGCAAAAGTGGAGTCAATTTCTGAAAACAGGTCCATTAGTTCATTGGATTATAGTTATAAAACTCAATACAGAAGTTTAGCATTGAGATTGAAGGGTGCCATGATGGCTTCATTGGCATGTAATGAAGAAAAATCCTTCATGACTCTTCATTGCAGCTTATGGACAATCTGGGTTGTATTAGGCCTAGGGATGCTGATTTTGATCCATTCTGGATCCTAAAATAGGTTCTGGAATGATCCAGATCGGAGTCCTAGTAGGGCTGGGTAAACGTGTTCCTTCAAATGGCACACTTGGTGGAACCTCTTTTTCCCTTCATCTCTCTGCAATAATGCCCTTACTCTCAGAGCTTGTCGAGTTTAGTGTTGGCTGAAGCAGCATTGTGCTATTTGCTCATTGTTTGCCCGATGTTCCTTTGCTCACGAGAACAATGGAGGCCAAGGTATCATACGGTCAGATGGTCATAGCGAACCACCATTGCTACGGCTATCTAGCCACAACAATTTAGTTATGGTAACTTCCCTGCTATTGTGTGGTCCCCAGTTTTCATGGGGGTGGTTCCTGTTAAGGAGGAGGTGGCTGAGGTCACCTCAGTTGCCTGCAACTAACCATCCAAGATCCGGATACCTGCTAGGTGCTTTGGGGTTCATGTCATCAATGTTGCTCCTACCATGTCTTTCAACAAGGGGTAGGGACAGAAGAAGAGCCAAAAAAGAAAAGTTGTTAGGCTTGTCTTGTGATTTGGCAAAACTATGCTTGTCGGAAGTTTATGGGTGCGCCTAGATGGGGGCTACCCAATCATTCTGCAAGACAAGATAGTTTCTACAGTGCCTATATGGAACTGCTTCTATGTCTTGTCGAAGGTCTGGCAAGATGAGTCCGGAGTTACCCTTCAGCATGCTAAGACATCTAGGGGCAAGCAGAAGCAAGCCCCAAAGATTCCTTAGTGGATGGGAATATGGTGGAAGATGCTCACCTTGACAAAAGAAGGGTCACCAAAGAAGAGGCCTGTAGAATCAAAGCAGCAAGAGCTGCCTGGAGCTCTCAAAACCAGCAATTCAAGTCAGCAGAGAAGTCCATCCCAGCAAACCCCATGCCTCAGCCTCCTTATGGCCAAAAGAGAAAGGGAGACTATATAATAGACGACAAATCAGTAAAGCCATTAATCAAAGGCCTGCATAGAGAGAATATGAACAACACCAATCCATTGGTCAGGCAAAACCAATGCTTTTTAACCAGTCCTGCCCTTCGCCAAAAAAATAAAAAGACAGTCTAAATAGCCGAAGGGCAGACAGAGTTTGCAGTTGCTATAATTCAAGTAGCAACAATAAATTTGCCACATTACTCGATGACCCTGAGGAAGTGGAGAATATTGTTAACATGATGGAGCCAATTACTCAGTTGGAAAGCAAGTTACTGAGCAGCTCCATTGGAGAAACACACTATATGATCCCCTTCCTACAAATAATTAGGAGGATCGGGAACATCGGGACAAACATGATGGGGTAGGAGAGCACAAGGCTAATAATGATGGAGGTTAGTGCCAGGACCAAAAAGGTTTGGGATTACCAAGGTGTATGACTATGCAGGATCTCTTGCAGGAGAATTGAGAGCCTAAGACTCCTCCAAGATTTGTTGAAGAGCTCAGATGATGCCAACATGCAACCTCCCTTAGTAATGCTGATCCAGCCATTCCCAGCCAGAGTATCTCCCTCTAAGTGTAGGTAGCGGCTGTAGTTAAATCACTAGCCATTAATGTAAGTTTGGCATCAGATAATCCATATAAGAATCCTGAGGGAGGGCTTGATTTGAATGCTCATCAATCACTTGAAGGAAACTTAACTTGAATATCCAACAGTTGCATACTTCTGGTGGGGATGCTATGGTTGCCCAACAATTAATGATTGAGCAACTTATAGATGCTAAGATCACCGAGCAAGACCATCAATTGTAGTACATAATGCCTTAACCTATGGCGTACATCATTGTCTCGCCATTTGCCACTTGCTCAATTAGGATTAAAATAAACCTTGGAACACTTTTTGTTAGAGTCTTCGTTTGACTAGGACTCTAAAGTACAAGTCCTACAAGAACTGGTTTTGATAATTGTAACCTGATTTAAGTTTGAGACAAGCTCCTGAATAGCCTGGAGAGTTTGAGACATGCTCTTGAATAGCTTGGGTTAGTCCCAGTCGAACTAGAACTCTGTGGAACACGGAATTTTTCACGTAGGAAAAATAAACATAAAAATAATGTTCTTTTTGAAAAGAAACATTCCCCTGTATATGGAGGGTTATTCCGTGGGTGCGCATAATATTAGACGATTTGGGTTCGGGTGCTGGAACTCTCCCCACTGACCGGAGTCAGTGTTGATTTACATCGGCCTAACGTCCGAACACCTTTGTTTAACTGTCAAAGAAATCCCAAAGCATTCTATAGAGGTTCTGATGTTGAGGGCAAACTCATTTGGGGGGCTCACAATGTCCACTCATTTACCACTGACCAACAGAATGACTGAGCTAGGGTTTCAACTGAGGCCCGGGTTGGCGGTATCGGCCGAAACCGATACGTTTCGGCCGGTGCATATCTGAAACCGGGCCTTAACACTGTAGCAGCTCCGAAACCTTAAAAAAATACTTTTTTAATGGTTTCTGACGAAACCATTAAGGGTTTCGGTCCGAAACCGACCTGTTTCGGTCCAAAACCGGACGGTTCTGGTCGAAACCGGACAGGTTCACTATTGTTTATAGTTTTTTGAATGGTTTCCACCGGTTTCGGCCGAAACCGAAACCGATACCGAAACGGGTACGTATTGGTTTCGGTACCGGCCGAAATCGGTACCGAAACTGATACTGCCATCCCTGACTGAGGCCCCTTACGTTTAGGCAAAACCATGGAATTTAGGAGTATGAATGCAAATGTGCGAAAGCTGTAGGCATTTTTGAGGTCGCGGGAGATTTCCTGGACTCTGGGGGGGTATTTTGGTAATTTTACACTTCCAGGGATATTTTGGTAATTTTACCAGGCTTGGGGCATTCTCAAAATTATTGGGTTGGAGAGAGAGTAAAATAAGATTTCTGACTCTCGAGGGCACTGAGACAGTTTTCTGGAGGGTTTTGAGGGCTATTAGGCCATTTCTGGGTCATAATGGTATTTTGGTAATTTTACCAAACCCTAGGTGGATCCAAGCTGAGGTGGCACCCAAGTGTCGGACTGAGCTGACAATGTCCTCGGACTAAAGGGATGACAAGGGGCTTCATAGAAGACTCACACGTGTCAACTTAGCTGAAGGAAGGGTATAAATGCAATTCCCACTAGTCGAAGGGGTTTTCTTATAATTTTCCCCGATTGACATATAAAGAAAATTTGTAGAGCACACTGGATACATTTATAGCCCAAATGGGTACAAGGGTTGTCGGCGATTTGTCGACTGTACAAGGATCCGCACTAACGCGGGAAGTAGGGGCGCAGCCCCAATTACAAAAGATTGCAGGGTAGAACTGCAAACAATAGGACTTTTTGTTTCTCGCAAACCGGGAGGGACATTTTCGTAATTCCTCCATTATATGGACGGAACTACTTAATTAGTCACCGTGGGGCGTAGAAACTTGCAAACATGGCCCACTGAGGGGCATAATTATAAACATACCCCGTAGGGGCATAAATACAAGACCCGGGGACTTACCCCTCGCGGGTCAAGACAAACAAAATAAACTCTTTGCGCTGACTGCTTGGTGCTCCGTATGTCTTCCTAGATCTCTCCAGTCCGTCCTCCACTTGAACCCTTGGGGGTCTATTTATAGAAGGCGGGAGGACCCAGGTTGACAAAACCATGGAGAAATGCTCCAGTTCTGACAAGGTGGGGTGCAAACAACCCCTTTTTTTGTCAAGGTGGGGTAGCAAAAAGTTTTTTTGACTCCTCTGCCTCTTTTTTTTCTTTTTTTTTGGTTTTGGAGCACGGGAGACCGGAGGAGTCAAATGACTCCTCTGGCTACCAGAGGAGTCAAATGGCCCCCAGAGGAGTTAAATGACTCCTCTGGCTACCAGAGGAGTCAAATGACCCTGGTGGGATGGCAAAAATACTTTTTTGACTCCTCTTCTCTTTTTTCTTCTCTTTCCCTTTTTTTTTGTAAATGGGACCGGGGAGAAGGGGGGCGGACCCGCGGGACCCAGCGGGGTCAACCGGTCCCGAGCGGGGTCCGCGCGACCCCGCTGGGGTCCACGTGGGGTCGCGTGACCCCACTGGGTCCCAGCGGGGTCGCGCGATCCCACTGGGAGGCCAGCTGGGTCGGCCTGCCCCACCGACCCCGCGGGGTGGCCGCGGCCCCCTCCTCCAGACTGGTCGCGCCCCAGAGGGGTCATTTGGCCCCCGGGCATACTTTTTGGCTTCTCTTCGTGCCGTTTTCCTCCGTTTCTGTCGTCCTGGGTTGAGGAGAAATATATATTGCTCCTCGGGGCCCTCCTTTCGCCGCGTGGCAGCAATACATTGGCGGAGATTCTCGTGGGAGCGGAGGAGCGTCTTGTTTGTTGTTTGGTGGTGCGTCGCCGCATGGGGAGGAATCCTTGCGTCCGTCCGTGCTGTGTGATACACTTGTTCGGCTACTTTGACGGGTACGCATGTATATTTTCCTCATTAATTTCCTTGCTGCGACGCCACTTGTGGTTGTGAATTGTCTGGCCAATGGACCCTAAATCATGAGGTACTCCGCAATTCGACGGTGTTGACGCTACGCCATATTTCCGTCGGTTGTTTCGTAATAAAATTCTCGAAATATTTCGAGAAAATTTCGGGTGCAACAAATGCCCCCCACGGGACGTCACGGCCGGAGGCGGGGGCGGATGGCCCGTGCCCTTTAAAGGGGAATGTAATTATGTGCCATGTGCATAGACTTTGGGCTTTGTAGGACTGCATTCAATATTCATATTGCTGCCCCAGAATATGTTGGCCTGACGCTCCTCCCTTTTTTCTTTTCTCTGTGCTTCTAGGCATGGCTCGCAGCAGTGGTGATGGGAGTCGGCCGAGGAGGTCGAGGGTCAGGGGTACTGACGAGTGTCGGGTTGAGCGCACTGACCGGCGCATGCCGCCCTTCCCTCGTATCATTGAAGATGGCGATTTCAGTCGGCTCGACTTCGGCTATTTATGGGTCGCTGAGGGCCCTACTGAGAGTGCTGGGGAGACTGAAGGCCTCGTGGACATATCCTGCATTACCCGGAGGGACGACCTTTATACTTATGACCGCTCGGGGGGTTATCCACACCACTACCCCTTGGACCGTCACCTCTACCGTTTCCTCCAGAGCTTTGCACCGATCGGCATGGAGGCCGATGATCCCTCACTTCCTGAGGAGCGGCGCCGCCTCGAGAGGGCCATATTAGTATGGAGAGATAGCATGCATGGGCTGTGTTCTTTGGCTTATCCAAGTTACCCGGAGGGCTTCACTCGGCAGAGACAGTACCCGGACCAGCAGAGTTTGGGCTCTTACCAGCGGCATGAGAGCCTTACTATTCGGGCTGCACCATTATCTTCCGCAGCTTGGCACATGCATGGGCAGCACAAGACCATGGATCAAGTTGTAGATGGTCTTTTCTTGACACCCACTGGGGTGAGCTTTGCATAGGAGGAGTATGTCCATGACTGCATGGTTGAGAGGGTTCTGACATTGAAGACTCCCAGTTGGTATGGGAAGTGGTCTATTATCCCATCTCATAGCTATCACCGGGGGGCGACAGAGTGGCTCTGGGACGTTCTGACTGTCTACCGGTCGGTGTTGGACAGGGTAGGGATCCGTCATGCAGTGACGGCCGCCTTATATTCCTACCCCTGTCACACAGGCCTGCTGTAGGCTTTAGTAGAGAGGTTCAACCGCCGATGGAACACTTTTGTCACGGCTAGAGGAGAGACCTCTCTGGACCTCTGGGCTTTCCAGAGGATTTCGGGTCTTCCGATCAGCGGGAGGCCATATGAGGAGCTGTCGCTGGATGATCTACATCTTAGCTCCACCGACGGCGTCGGGCGGTACACCCTACCATACTGCTTCAGATTTTTGATGAAGACTTGGAGGGATTTATCTCGAGTTGGCACAGACCGGACCCCTCGCACGCCACGGGTGACTTTGAATGTATGGGTGAGCCATTTTTACAGTGGCCCTTTCTGCTTTCACGAGGAGTTTGCACATTCCGGCACCACCTGGGAGGAATGCATATAAGTCAGAGTAGACGTTCCTCCTCACCCCCAACACTTGCCTGCACCGACAAAGGGGTGGAATTCGAGGAAGCTACCTCCCATTACATATTTAGCAGCTTATTTGGCCTATTGGTTGGCCAGTTATGTGGTTCCCCATGGGGAGGAGGGGCTTTTGCGGTCAGAGGTGATATACCCGGCCTATTTTCTTGCTTGTGGACAGAGACTCGCCATCGCACCAGCAGCCTTGGTGAATATTTTCCATTCGTTCGGGGCCTTGTCTTCCCATTCGTCACCACGAGAGAAGAGCATTGTGCTGCCCACTCATTATTTGAGTGCCTGGGCATGGCTGTTGTTTCCATAGTTATCCCAGAGGACTCCAGTGGATAACCCGGTGGCGCTGCTGATTTTTTGGTTCATAGGGCAGCCATCACATGACTCAGTGGCTCAGCTTGTAGGGGCCCGGCGGGCCTTGTCCTTTGTTCCAGTGAGGAGAGGAGAGGGCATAGCCCTTGACTACTTCTCCTACCTTCACCGCCCTTATGCTGGGCAAGAGGGGGATGCCGTTATTAGCAGAGTTTCCACCCATGCTTTACTCTCCCCTCAGCAAGGATGGTAGTATCGGTTTCGGTACCGATTTCGGCCGGTACCGAAACCGATACGTTTCGGTTTCGGTTTCGGCCGAAACCGGTTCAAAACAGTCAGAAAAGGCAAAAAATGTATTGAGCAGGTCCGGTTTCGGTCCGGTTTCGGTCGGTTTCGGTCCGGTTTCGGTATCGGACTTGCTACAGTGACTTGGTGCGTTTCGGTTTCGGTGTCGGCCGAAACCGATACGTTTCGGCCGATACTGCCATCCGGGCCCCTCAGGGCTTGGCAGAGTGGGTTGTTAGCATTCGCCCCAGTGTTCTTGTGTACCGGCGCTCCAGCACGGCGATACTTGAGCCCTATTACCCGCACCGGTTCGCCAGGAACTTCGGGTATGATCAGGGCATTCCTTCAGGTGCAGAGTTCCCTTTGGCCCTCCGACTATACAGGCACAGGGATGTGCATTTAGTAGCAACATCATGGCAAGACTTCCTCTGCCGCGAGGTGACACAGGGGTACCCCGTCCCAGAGCAGGAGCACAGGGGCCAGTTTGATATTCACTACGCCCGCTGGTGCTTCAAAGCCAGCAATGTCTTTCGAGAGCATCGCGACGCCATCTGAACAGCTGAGGAGCAGCGCTTGAGGAGGGAGGATCTACCTCTTTTGCTTGTGGACTCCACCTTCATCAGGTCTCATTTTTCAGGAGCCGCCTGGGTTGTGGGCGACATCGAGGAGCAGTGGCGAGAGAAAGGCTGGACGGTCCCGGTAGACAGGAGCCAATATAATGGGGCCTTGAAGCCCTTGAAGAGCAAGCCAGCAGCAGTCTCTAGAGTTTCTTCTTCCTCCCTCTCAGGAGTAGCCCCAGGCCCTTCGAAGGCCTACTTTTGGTGGGAGGACTTGCAGGCATCTTGTGGGGTGAGGAGGAAGTCCCAGCTGTCCCAGCCGATACCTGATGGAGCGCTCGGAGGCAACACCTTTGTAGAGTAGAGGGCCCACGTGATTAACGCCGTGGGCTGTGCAGGTCCGCTGGAGTATCTTTCTGGCCTTGAGATGGCGAAGACTCCTCTTGCCATTTTTGACACTATAAAGGCGGCCGCACAGGTCCTCCGAGTGAAGCCGGAGCAGATAATCTTGAAACCCATAAAACCAATAGAGGTTACATGTAATTATCTCCTTCGCAGGCTTTCAATGTGCATATATGCCTTTATATTTGGGAACATTTATTTTATACATTCCTTTGATAACTGCAGGTGGGGCTGCTAGGGTAGGTGGCCCCTGGGCCATTGGAGGGTTCTCTCGACGCTGAGATTGGGAGGGATACTACCGCCTCAAAGAGGCCCCGCACTCAGGGTCCTGGAGAGGGGGACGTGAGGTCTTTGTCCCGCCCTCGGCTTGAGGAGGAATCCCCCGCGATTGAGGCTATCTCCAGTAAGTGACACACCCAGATACTTGCCGCCTTTAAGCGTATATGGCAATATTATAAATACATTTTGGCTTTGCTAAATGCAGCTCCCCCGGAAGCTAGGGCCGATGCGAGCTTCTCTCCTCCTCTAGCAGGAGAGGACATGACTCTAGACGAGTCTGCGCCGAATGTTAATTTCAGCTTTGAAGAGCTGATCTCTCCCACAGATGATTACACACCGGTGACGGCTAATTCCCCCTCACCCCTTGCAACAGGGACCATCGGTGGTCGGGCTTCAGATAATATACCCAATCTTATCTCTCCATTGATACATGAAGAACTGAAGATCACTAATTCTTTAGTGTTGCATCTTGGCTATGCAGAAGCTCCTGATGCTGTTCCTCTTGGCCTAACAGCGGGAGATGATATCTGCTCTTCTTCGGGGGCCGGATCCACTTCTGGGAGTGGGAGCTCGCTGCTTCAAACCCTCTTTCTAAAAGGAGCTCAAGTTCTACTTCGAGTGCTGAGACCTCGAGCTCTTCTCCAGGCGAGAGTGACTCTCGAGAAGAGGGCGAGTTGGAGGGTGCTGGCGGTGAGTGTAGCTGCATTTTTGCCTTTCTCACCCGAGCCCTTCTTATAAAAATTGCTTGGCTCATATGGTTCATTATTGAATAGGAGTTGACTTGGCCGGCTCGATGGAGGAGTTCTCGCAACTTATGGAGTCCGGGTCATTTGTGGATCTCCTGAATAGTGGCGATGCCATGAAAGCTGCAAAGGCTGTGGGGGCGGCGGGTGTTGACACCATGGTGCCGAGAGACCCTCTGCCAGGGCCTTCCCCTGATGTGGCCATTGGCGAGGACAGCACGGTTGATCCTTCAGGTAAGAAGTTTGCAGACTTGCGTTGCCTGTCTTTATTGCCTTCTTGTTGAGTTGATTAACACCTGTCGCATTGGCTATGTAAATAGCGGCAGGCCAGGCTACCCAAGACGGCATGCCGCAACCCAATGGGGTTGTTCTGGGAGGGGGAGTTCCCCAGGGCTCTCCAGAGGGCCAAAGCAGTTTCGGGCATAATGCCCCACCAGTGGACACCCAGCTTGCAGGTATTTCTTGCACCTGCCAATGAATGGCCCAGCTTGAGTCTACACCTTGTTTATGGTATTAACCATTTCCTCATATTTGCCTTGCAGATGCTCCTTCCATAGAGCCGACAGTTGAGGTCCCTGTGACAGGGGAGTTTCCAGACGAAGCAAGGCCGATCTCTGTGGATGAGCCATCTTGCTCCCAAGAGGTACCCGATACGGAGCCCGCCCCTCCTAGCATAGCTAAGGAAGGAGATGTTGTTGAGATAGGTACTCAACTATTCTTTGGAGCTCAACAACAACTGTATGCCATTCCATAAACATGCAATTACATGCTGTTACTTGGATTGCAGGGAGCCGAGCTACAGAGGCATCGCTAAATGGACTAGCATTAGCTCCTACGAGCACTCCTACCTTAGCCGTCGGGAAGGAGTTGTGGACACTAAAAAATTTCTCACCCCATGTTCACGTACAGGGGAATAAAGAAGGGGAGAAAAGAGAAGAGAAGATGAGATAAAGGAAAGAAGAAGAGGAAAACACACCTTCAACTGCCTTCCAACGGCACAACCCCAAACAGCCCCCAGCGGCACACTCTGAAGTGCCCCAGCGGCACACCATCCTCAAGGCCCCTCCAGCGGCACACTTCCAAAGTGTCCCAGCGGCACACTATGCATGCCTCCAACGGCACACCCTTGAAGCCTCCAACGGCACACCCTGAAAGCCCCAGCGGCACACCCCTGCCAGTGCCCAGCGGCACACCCTCAAATGGCCCTTCAACGGCACAATTTATGTGCCTCCAACGACACACTGGCTAGTGCCCCCAGCGGCACGCCCTCAAGGTGCCTTCGACGGCACACGTCCCCACAGTGCCCCCCAGCGGCACAGCGCTTGGGCCCTTTCAACGACACAATCCCAATGCCCTCTCAGCGGCACAGTCTTCACGCCCTCCAGCGGCACGCTTCAAACGAGCCTCCAACGGCACAGCGTTGAATCCCCCATAACGGCACAAGCCGGCCAAGTGCACAACGGTCACTAGAAGAGCCCCTTGGCGCGCAGCGTGGCCATTTCAACGCCAGCTAGCGACCTGCCTTGGTGTCGCCCCCTGATTCGGCCATGGGATCTCCACCTAACAACGATAGGACTGGAGTCAACCTCGGATGGCAGCACCATCATGAGGTTTCCCCTCCAACAGCACACCTATAAAAGCCCTTCGAAGAGAAAAAAAAAGGGGATGCGAAGGTGGGTGAAGAGGGCAGCATACGAAGGAGAAGAAGAAGAGAGGAAGAAGGTAGAAAAGAGCAGAGAGAGAGAGAGAGAGAGGTGTAATGGAGGGGGAAGGGTTGCAGTGAAGGGGATGATCAATCTTCCTCGTTCCAACCCTCTCCCGACCTTTTTCTTTTTGGTTCTTTATTTTCTTTTCTTCTGGTTTCTCCCCCCTCCCCTTTCGTTTGGGAGCATTGTATCGTAGTTGGCCTTTTGGCCGTGATCTTTGGTTGTCTAGCTTCTCCATGAATAGAATGCTTTCTACTTGATTTTTGTTACTTGTGCTAGCCTCTTCTTCGTCATGGGTTTACAGCTCGTGGTCTCTCCCGATCTTCCAGCCCTTTCGTTCTTCGTGCCCCTCGTGGCAGTGGTTTGTTTAGCTCAACATGTGACTTTCATGGCTTGTCAGCACAAGGCTAGCTCCCCTCCTTTTCAATGGTTCTCCATAGCATAAGCATTACCCCTCCTCTTCTCAGTGATATCCTGTAAAGCAATCTCTCCCTTTTCCTTCCCATGCAGCTTCGTTAAAGTGTTATGGTCCCCTACTAGGTGTGCATCATCCACCCACTGACCAAAAATGTTCTTTTGCTCCTTCCGCAGAGCCAGTGGTATACATACGCCCATTCAAGCCCCTCGGTCATCACACCGTTCAAGCCCTTCAACGGCACGTCTATTTTCGTTCGCCCAGCGGTACACCTCTTTGGCCTACCCAACGGCACGCACTTCCCTTGGCTGCCTCAGCGGTACACCACCCCTATTGACCTGCTCAGCGGCATTCCCTTGGCTGCCTCAGCGGCACACCCCCTCTATTGGCCTACTCAGCGGCACACCCTTAGATTGCCAGCCCGGCACACCTTGATTATCACTTTTCCAGTGCATTCATAGCTCGTATCAGTCTAAGGGTTTCTCGTTCAGCATTTTCTCCGAGTTTTCCAACGTTTTCTCAAAGGTGGCTGCCTAGGCACACACCTTAGTTGTTGGTTCATGTCACTCCCTGTGGACATGTCTCTTGTATTCCCTTACCGTCCGGGTCAAGGGGAGATGTTGCCGAATTTTTGTCAGAAATAACAATATGTTAAAAGACAAAAAGGAAGCAATAAACAAATGAAGTAAGCAACGATAAAATATTCTAACCAAGATAAAGGAAATGTTCAAGGCTCTAAGATTTGGACTGAACAAGACTCCAAGAACTGCACCGCTGGACATGACTTGGGATTCAATCTCATGGCAGGGAATTGAAAGCTTAACCATCTAAGATTCTTCGTCAGAACTGCATGAACAAGGCACCCTCCCTTGGATTCTGTTCCACCCAGCGGCACACTGCCCATTCCCCTTTACCTTCCAGCGGTACACTTCTCCAACCCTTCCAGCGGTACACGTTCCAGCGGTACACTCCCCTTCACCCTCCAGCGGCACACACTCCTTTGCCCTCTAGCAGTGCATCCCCCAATCCTCCAGCGGTATACCCTAGCCTACTCCGTTCAGCGGTACACCTTCGCCCGCCTTCAGAGTTATAAGGCATACACGGTCTTCGCACCCGCCTCTCCACAAAAAAAGAGAAGAGAAGAACAGAAAGAAGAGTCATGAGACAGACGTGGTCTTCGTACCCTCCTCTCCAAAAAAAAGAGAAGAGAAGAACAGAAAGAAGAGTTACGAGGCATACGTGGCCTTCGCACCCGCCTCTCCACAAAAAAGAGAGAAGAGAAGAACAGAAAGAAGAGTCATGAGGCAGACGTGGTCTTCGCACCCGCCTCTCCACAAAAAAAAGAGAAGAGAAGAACAGAAAGAAGAGTTACGAGACATACGTGGTCTTCGAACCCGCCTCTTCACACAAAAGAAGAAGAGAAGAAAAGAGAGGAAAGACACATGAGGCAGACGTGGTCTTCGAACCCGCCTCTTTACATAAAAGAAGAAGAGAAGAAAAGGAAGTGAGCCTTGAGACAGACATGGTTTTCCACCTTCGGCCTTTGGCCACCCAACAAAATCAAGAGACCTTTCCTATTGTCGGCACCATGACCTTCCGTCTAAGCCGATGAATCAAGACATTGTCAGCATCATGACTCCTTCGTCTAGGTTGGCGCATAAACCCATTGCCGGTGGCACTCTCGCCATCTAAACCGACACATATCTAGGTTGGCGCATAAACCTTCGGCCTTTGGGCCGCTAAAAATAAAAGAATAAACCCTTCACTTTGGTTCGGATCATTTCCCGTCCAGAGAATCAAAGAATCAACCTTTTGCTCTGGTTCAGATCCTCCCCCGACCAGAGAATTAAAGAATTGACCCTTCACTCTGGTTCGGATCCTCCCCCGATTAGAGAATTAAAGAATCAACCCTTTTACTTTGGTTCGGATCCTTCCCCGGCCAGAGAATCAAAGAATCAACCTTTCACTCTGGTTCGGGTCCTTCCCCGGCCAGAGAATCAAAGAATCAACCTTTTGCTCTGGTTTGGATCCTCCCCCGACCAGAGAATCAAAGAATCAGCCTTTCACTTTAGTTCGGGTCCCTTCCCGGCCAGAGAATCAAAGAATAAACCTTCCACTTTGGCTCGGACCCTCCTCCAGCCAAAGAATCAAAGAAGAGACCTTTCACTTTGGTTCGGATCCTTCTCCGGCCAGAGAACAAAAGAATAGACCCTTTCACTTTGGCTCGAACCCTTTCCCGACCGGAGCACAAAAGAAAAGACCTTTCACTTTGGTTCGGATCCTTCCCCGGCCAGAGAATAAAAAAAGAAACCCTTCTCTTCGGCTCTTGCAGCCCGCTTTCCCCACTTCGGCTCTTTGCAGCCCGCTCCCCAATTTCGACTTTTATAGCCTGCTTCCCAGAATTCGGCCTTCACGGCCCGCTTCCCACAACTTTGGCTTTCATAGCCTGCTTCCCAATTTTGACTCTCGGAACCCGCTTCCCAGAATTCGGCCTTCACGGCCTGCTTCCCATAACTTTGGCTTTATAGCCTGCTTCCCCATTTCGGCTCTTGTAGCCTGCTTCCCCAACTTCGGCTCCCGTAGCCTGCTTCCCGACTTCGGCTCTTGCAGCCCGCTTCTCAGCTTTGGCTTCCTTGGCCTGCTTCCCATAATTTCGGCCTTCACGGCCCGCTTCCCAATTTTGGCTCTTGTAGCATGCTTCCCTAATTTGGCCTCCGTAGCCTGCTTCCCATAATTTCGGCTCTTGCAGCCCGCTTCCTAATATCTTCGGCCTTCACGGCCTGCTTCCCATAACTTCGGCTCCCGTAGCCCGCTCTCCTCAAGTTTTGGCTATTGTGGCCCACTTCCAATATCAACTTCGGCTTTTATAGCCCGCTTCCCCAACGTTCTTTCGGCCCTTCGCGGTCTCCTTCCTCAGCACCTTGGCTGCTGCTTTGATTCTATACGCACATACAAGATACATATATGTAACGACAATATGTTCTTACGCAAAAAAAAGAGAGAAAAAAAAAGAGAGCAAAACAAAAGAGACAAAAAAAATTTGCTTGGCTGCCCTACTTGCATGTTTGCTTAATATAGAATAGTACACCTCCTTGGAATTTTATAGGACCGTGCTTCCTTGCTAAATAATATCCCCCCGATTCCGGATGCATGTACGTCATGGCACGCACTCGAAGGGAACCCAATTATGGCGGGTGCACACGTCAAGGGGAAGAGTCATGGCTAAATTGCTAAGCCCAACTCACAAAATAAACCCGAGGCAACACTCCCCCACTCCGTACGTAATGTGTTCAATGGCCTTCAACCATAGGGATTGCCCGACTTTCTTCTTAGCACTCTACGGAGACTCGAATTTCTGCACTCGCGTGAAAGGTAATCGTGAGGAAAAAGCTGCCTACCCCCCCACTTAAAAAGAGAGAGAGAGAAAAAATGATGCGAAAAAGAGAGAGGGAAATGTGAATCCTAGTAGCCGGGAATCCCCATTGAGACACATGAGGAGACTTGCGCGAAATGGTGAAGCGAATTGCAACAAGGACGAAGCCTAGTAGCCGGGAATCTCCATTGAGACACATGAGGAGACTCGCGCCCAACGGTGGAACCCGTAATAGAATTATAATAAAGACGAATCCTAGTAGCCGGGAATCCCCATTGAGACAAATGATGAGACTCGCGCCGAACGGTGAAATCCGCTACCAAAATAAACAGATGGGGGCTGTGCGAAGCTACCGAAATCGAGAGGCCGAAACCCATGTGTAGGCGCTTGAGTAACCCTCGAGTGTTGCTTAGAAAACCTGCATATCCCTATGTTTAGGGCCTTTTGCTCACACGTTTGCTCCTCCACTCCACAGAGAATTGCCTCGGGTGAAATGCGTGAATTTAAGCTATGCATGCAAGACATGCGATATCCTCTTGACGGGTGCACCACCCCTTAGCTGTGCCTTCTGGCCCGCACCGTGTCTGCGAATTATGGGCGATGTCCCTATCCCGTCCCTTATAGAGGGAGCTGCCTTATTCATACTTATGTTATGCCTATTAACGTATGCCTGCATGCTTGAATAAAGAAATAAATAATAACAATTAAACAATAATAATAAATAAATAAACTCAATTTTGGCTATTGCAGCCCGTCTTCCCAGTTTTGGCTCGTGGAGCCCAATCTTGGCCCCCATGGCCTACTTCCTGCCCTTGCGGCTTGCTAATCTCCCAACCTTCGGCTCTCGTAGCCCGCTTCCTAATTTCGGCCCTTGCGACCCGCTGCCTAATTTCGGCCCTTGCGGCCCGCTCCCCAATTTTGGCTCTTGTAGCCTGCTTCCCAACTTCGACTCTCGTAGCCTGCTTCCCAATTTCAGCTCTTGCAGCCTGCTTCCCCAACTTCGGCTCTTATAGCCTGCTTCCCAACTTCGGCTCTTGCAGCCCGCTTCTCAACTTCGGCTCTTTGCAGCCCGCTTCTCATCTTTAGCTCTCGTAGCCTGCTTTCCTTAATCTCGGCTCTCGCAACCTTCTTCTCAACCTCGGCTCTTTGCAGCCCGCTGCCCTTCGGCTCTGTAGCATGCTTTCCCAATTTTGGCTTTTGTGGCCAACTTCCCGATTGCGGCTCTTGTAGCCCTCTTCCTCGATTTCGGCCTTCACGGCCTACTTCTGCAACACCGATTCTGGCCCTTGCGGTCCACTTTCCCGGGTTCGAATTTCGTAGCCAGTACTCCCGGCGCATTGAAAGAACATCGGATTCTCTTCACTCTAGATCGGACCTCCCGTCCGACTAGAGAACGAAACACCCTCTCACTTTGGTTTGGACCTTCCGTCCAACCAGAGAACAAAAGACTTTTCACTTTGGTTTGGACCTTCCGTCCAACCAGAGAACAAAAGACTTTTCACTCTAGATCGGACCGTCCGTCCGGCTAGAGAACCAAAAGATCCTTTCACTGTGGTTCGGACCTGCCGTCCAGCCAGAGAACGAAAAGACTCTCTCCACTCTAGATCGGACCTTTTGTCCGGTTGGAGAACAAAAAGACTTTCCACTCTAGATCGAACCTTCTGTCTGGCTAGAGAACAAAAAGATCCTTCCAATCTAGATCGGACCTTCTGCCCGGCCAGAAAATAAAAGGTTCCTTCCACTCTAGATCGGATCTTCCAGCCGGCTAGAGAACTAAAAAGAATTCTCTCCACTCTGGTTCGGACCTTCCGTCCAGCCAAAGAAATAAAAGACCCGTCATACAGCTGGTACCCCGGCGCATTAAAGAACGAAACAACCTTTCACCCCGGTCCGAGCCTGCCGTTCGGGTAAGGAATCAACCCCTTTTCCTTGCGCTAACACTAGCCCGTGTCAGCGACTTGACCATCTCTCCGTCCCCTTTCGGCGACGAACATCACCACTTTTGGTTCGGACATGCCGTCCAGATCATTAAAGGAATGAATGCTTCTTTCCGTCCCTTCGGGCGACGAATACCTATTGAATCAACAAACTCTTCTCTCCGTCCCTTCGGGCGGCGAATACCTCTCAACAAACTCTCCTCTCCGTCCCTTCCGGTGACGAATAACCTGTCAGATCCGGGCCTCCTGTTCAGATGATTGAATCAACAAACTCTTCTCTCCGTCCCTTTCGGGTGACGAATACCCCCTTTGATTTGGACATTCCGTCTAGGTCATGGAATCGATAAACCCTTCTCTTGCCCTCGTGGCCCGCCTTCCAACGACTTTGGCTTCCGTAGCCACCTTCCAACATCCTTCGGCTCCCGCTGCCCTGCTCTCCTCGTCATGTTGATAAATCTCTCAGTCGATCTGCACCCGCAGGCCCCGCTCTCTCATCCCTCTCTCGCGTCGTCTGCGGTTGGGGGGCATTTGTGGACACTAAAAAATTTCTCACCCCATGTTCACGTACAGGGGAATAAAGAAGGGGAGAAAAGAGAAGAGAAGATGAGATAAAGGAAAGAAGAAGAGGAAAACACACCTTCAACTGCCTTCCAACGGCACAACCCCAAACAGCCCCCAGCGGCACACTCTGAAGTGCCCCAGCGGCACACCATCCTCAAGGCCCCTCCAGCGGCACACTTCCAAAGTGTCCCAGCGGCACACTATGCATGCCTCCAACGGCACACCCTTGAAGCCTCCAACGGCACACCCTGAAAGCCCCAGCGGCACACCCCTGCCAGTGCCCAACGGCACACCCTCAAATGGCCCTTCAACGGCACAATTTATGTGCCTCCAACGACACACTGGCTAGTGCCCCCAGCGGCACGCCCTCAAGGTGCCTTCGACGGCACACGCCCCCACAGTGCCCCCCAGCGGCACAGCGCCTGGGCCCTTTCAACGACACAATCCCAATGCCCTCTCAGCAGCACATCCTTCACGCCCTCCAGCGGCACGCTTCAAACGAGCCTCCAGCGGCACAGCGTTGAATCCCCCAGAACGGCACAAGCCGGCCAAGTGTACAACGGTCACTAGAAGAGCCCCTTGGCGCGCAGCGAGGCCATTTCAACGCCAGCTAGCGACCTGCCTTGGTGTCGCCCCCTGATTCGGCCATGGGATCTCCACCTGACAACGATAGGACTGGAGTCAACCTCGGATGGCAGCACCATCATGAGGTTTCCCCTCCAACAGCACACCTATAAAAGCCCTTCGAAGAGAAAAAAAAAGGGGATGCGAAGGTAGGTGAAGAGGGCAGCATATGAAGGAGAAGAAGAAGAGAGGAAGAAGGTAGAAAAGAGTAGAGAGAGAGAGAGAGAGAGGTGTAATGAAGGGGGAAGGGTTGCAGTGAAGGGGATGATCAATCTTCCTCGTTCCAACCCTCTCTCGACCTTTTTCTTTTTGGTTCTTTCTTTTCGTTTCTTCTGGTTTCTACCCCCTCCCCTTTCGTTTGGGAGCATTGTATCGTAGTTGGCCTTTTGGCCGTGATCTTTGGTTGTCTAGCTTCTCCATGAATAGAATGCTTTCTACTTGATTTTTGTTACTTGTGCTAGCCTCTTCTTCGTCATGGGTTTACGGCTCGTGGTCTCTCCCGATCTTCCAGCCCTTTCGTTCTTCGTGCCCCTCGTGGCAGTGGTATAGAATGACATGGGAGGCGTAGCCAAGGCATCAATATGATGGAGCCACCCAACAAGCAAACTGAGAGAGGATTTTTTTTTCACATTACCAACTTTACCGCCCTTTCGGGTTTTCGCCGAGGCTGGCCCCCTTTAGCTTTTTCCGGTACGCCATTGCGGGTTTTCAGACCTAGGGGTTGCCCATTTTTGCCCGAGACGCCCTTTCGGGTTTTCACCTCGATCGGGTCTATGGCCTTTTTGCCCTTAGCCAACCATTGAAGGATGACTAAGTCCGCCGGGGTATCAGAATTTTTTAACCCCATTTATTATTATTATTATTTTTTAACTGGAACCTTCACTGGGGAGAGGTATGTCCTGTGAGGACTGCTGTAGAAACTCTTACGGTGGCGCATAATAGAGCTTCATGTGCTTGCCGTTGAGAGGAGGGAAGGGGTTATCTTCCTTGTGGTCGACGACCATATAGGCCCCTCCTTCATAGACCTTCTGGATGACGTAAGGTCCTCGCCAATTGGGTTGGAGTTTACCGCTGGATCTTCCCGCGAGAACCTCCTTTTCCTTAATCATGACGAGGTCGCCTTTAGCTTATCATAGGCACGTGTCATGCGGGCTTGATACACTTGTAAGTGCTTGTAGGCTTTGAGTCTTTCACCTTGAAGGTTGGACAGCTCTTCAAGCCTTCTTTCTATCTCGGACTGGTCTTGGCCTGGCAATCCGACGTGCACAACAACGCGGTAATATGCCAACTCGATTTCTACGGGAACCACTGATTCGGCTCCGTAGACCAAAGAGAATGGGGAACAACCCGTAGGGGTTTTGTAAATGGTCCGATAGGCCCATAGGGCTTCATGAACCTTCTCGCCCCAATCTCGCTTGCGACTGCCCGCTATCTTGGATAGCAGTTTACAAAGGGTCTTGTTGAAGGCCTCGGCCAACCCATTGGCTTGGGGATTGTAGACCGACGACGTTCTCCAGTCAATATGAAATTTGGCCGCCAAAGCATAAACAGTTTTGTTCTTGAATGGCGTGCCATTATCGGATATAATCCGGCTGGGGGTGCCGAATCTGTATATGATATAGTGCCTCACAAAGCGGGCAACTATCTCTCCTGTAACTTCCCGTAGCGGGATGGCTTCTGCCCATCTGGAGAAGTAGTCAGTGGCAGCCAGTATGAACTTGTGCCCTTGAGAAGACGGCGGGAATGGTCCCACAATATCCATGCCCCATTCCGCAAATAGCCAAGTAGGCGCTGTTGGGTGGAGCGGATTAGAAGGCCTCCGAGGCACTGGCCCGAATGCTTGGCATTGGCGACATGTACGAGCATATTGGTTGCAATCTTCGTACATGGTGGGCCAATAAAACCCCTTGAGTTTGATTCTATTCTTCATCTTGGCTCCTGCTTGGTGGGCCCTACACAATCCGGAGTGGACCTCGTGCATGACGGTCTTTGCTTCCTTGGATGAAAGGCATCGTAGGAGGACCGATCGGCCTTTTTCATGGACGAGCTTGAAAAGCAGACCGTCAATCAGCTGGTAGGATGTTGCCCTGCATAGCAGTTTCACCCTCTGAGCTCGATCAGGAGGGAGCCAGCTATTATTTATCTTTATAATCGGCTCTCGCCAGTCCTCTTCTTCGGGAATACTCCCTTCTTGGATGTTGTCAACCTCATAGACAGTGAGGCCAGACTCTTCGTCGAGAACACTTGGCATGAGCTTTCGGTGTTTGACTGTAATGTTCAACTCTCCCTCAGGCGGGAGTTTTAGGGCTGCTGCCAACTTTGCCAAACCGTCAGTCTGGGAGTTGCTGCCTCTGGGGACATGGCCTATTTCAAATAGGTAGAATTTTTCCTTGAGCCTCATGACGGCTGCATGGCAGGGGATGAGCTCCTTCTTCCTGATGTCGTAAACGCCCAATACTTGTCGGATGACGAGCTTAGAATCCCCGTACACTTTGATGCACTTGATGTCCATCTCGAGCGCTAGTTGAAGCCCAATAATTAGCGCTTCATATTCTGCCTCATTGTTTGTTAGCGACTTCATGAGAGCGCAAGAGTTGTGGAGAATGTCGCCTTGCGGAGATACGAAAACAATTCCCTTTCCCGAGACAAGTCTGTGAGGCCACCGTCCCTTTTGATTGTTCGGGAAGCACCATCAAAATATAACTCCCAATGTGGGAGGTCGAGAGTGAGGACGCCTGTCTCCATCTGCGGTGGGACTTTTTCATAATGCTCCCCAGTTTCCGGAGAAGGTACCAGCACCTCTTCATCGGGCAGCTCGAAGTTGAGTGGCGAATCTTCTGGCACAGGGTGCGCTGCTAAGAACTCCGCCATTCCTTGTCCCTTGATCGCCTTGCGTGGGACGAAGGTGATGTCAAACTCTGTGAGGATAAGCGCCCACTTACCGAGCCTACCAGAGAGGACGGGCTGGCTGAGCAGAAACTTTAGTGGATTACATTTTGAGATGAGCTCCATCCGGTGAGTTAGAAGGTAGTGCCTTAGCTTCTTGACAGCAAATACCAACGCTAGGCACACCTTTTCCCTAGGTGCATACCGGGGCTCAGGCCCGATCAACTTTCGGCTGAGGTAGTACAACGGCTGCTCCTTGCCCTCGTCATTGATCTGGGCTAGCAGAGCCCCCAAAGAGGCATCCATGGCAGCAATGTAGAGGATAAGGGGCTTCCCTTTGACGGGTGCCCCTAAGACTGGAGGAGTCAATAGATAGTCCTTGATTTACTCGAAAGCCTTCTGACAGTCCTCATCCCATATGAAGGGTGCTCCTTTCTTCATCAGTTTGCCGAAAGGTAAGCACCTTCCTGAGAGGTTAGAGATGAACCGTCTAATATAGGCAAGTCTTCCTTGCAGAGATCTGAGCTCTGTCAAGTTCTTGGGCGGAGGTAATCCCCTTATAGCTTTGATTTTGTCAGGGTCGATTTATATGCCTCGATACCTGACAATGAAGCCAATGAACTTGCCGCTGGAGACGCCAAAGGCGCATTTCATTGGGTTCATCTTGAGCCGGTATTGTCGGAGCCTCTCGAAGACTCGACGTAGGTCTACCAGATGATCCTCTCGCCTTTTTGTCTTGACGACCAGATCATCGACGTAGCATTCAACGAGGTCATGTAGCATCTCGTCGAAAATCTTGGTCATTGCCCTTTGGTAGGTTGCACCGGCATTCTTCAGACCAAACAACATCCTTTTGTAGTTGAAGATCCCCTTAGGAGATCGGAAGGCCATGTGGTCTTTGTCTTTGATGGCCATGCGGATTTGATTATAGCCCGACGACCCGTCTATGAAGGATAAAGCTTCGTGACCAATGGTCATATCAACCATTGTCTCGATAATTGGGACAGGGAAGTCGTCCTTCGGGCATGCCTTGTTTAAATCCCAGAAGTCGATGCAGACTCAGACTTGGCTGTTCTTTTTCTTGACAGGGATTATGTTGGCGAGCCACACAGGGTACATGCAAGGCTTTATGAAGTCCACGTTGAGCATTTTGTCAACCTCAGCATTGACTTTCAGCTCCAGCTCGTGGCGCATACGTCTTTGAGCTTGCTTGACTGGCTTGACTGTTGAAAGTATTGCCAGCACGTGTTCAGCCACAGAAGGATCGAGCCCGGGCATTTCTTTGTAAGTCCAGGCGAAACAATCCCTGAACTCTTCTAGTAGCTGCCGATACCACTACCTTTCTTTCTCGCTGAGGAGAGCACTTATGAAGGTGGGTCGGTAGTCTTCTTTGATTCCGAGATTGATCTCGATCAACTCGTCCATAGTTGCTTGACCACCATCTTCAAGCTCCGGTGGAGCTGGTTGGAGGTCGACAAAGTCTCCCTTATCATCAATATTTGCTTCATAGACTTTAAATTCTTTGAAGCACTCTTGCTCGTGGCTTGAAGTCGAAGGACTTGCTTTGTCTTGCTGATGGTTAGCAGGCTGGGCTGCTCTTCCCTTTGAGGGTTGGTCGTTGTCGACTTCCGATGAAGGTGATGTTGTCATTGACGCCTCACCGGACCCCCTTACAGAGTCGCCGATCTCGGGCTCAACTTCTGCTTGCCCGTAAGGGATAGGCAACAACTCTATGGCATTGACTGCATAATAGACCTCGAAGTCCCTCTCCTGGTCATAGCCGAGTCCCGCGTGTCTTTGCGGGAGAAGGGAGGTTGCCCACGGACCTGTGGAGGGTTCCACAGCTGATGGAAATATGCCGCTCGTGCGGGGTCCTGAGCTTGTGGGATGTGTTGCTTTTTACACATTTCCCTGATGTGCTTCGGCATATCGTCCATCTCCTGGACTGGCTATGGCGCCACATCGGAGGGAGTATCCCCGCCGAAATCATCTTCGGGAGAGCCCGGTGGGACTAAGTCACCTTTGTAAAAGATGATCGGCTTGTCCCCCTTGCCCTTGTTACGTCTTCTTCTCCGTTGATAGGAGAGTGTGAAGGTCTTTAACTGCTCTACCTCATACTCTTCCCGTTGGGACGAGAGCTGGAGGCACTTGGGCGGTAAGGCGATGCTTCGGTCAATGACCTGGCTAATGAGGTTGGCTTCAAAGTCAACACTTCGCCTCTCCGGCTGAGTCGGCTTGGAGGCGGCCTGGAGGCTCAGCCTGTGCAGCTTTACCATGTCTTGATTGACAGTGAACAGCTGCCCTTCGTCAGCTTCATAGTTCACTTTTTGCTTCCCTTTGTCCTTTACAGACTCAGGGATTGCTAAAGTGGGCTTCCCAAAATATAGGGAAGCATCGGCCAAGTGGCACTCATTGGGGTGGAACGGGGCCTGATCTGCAAAGACCGTATGTTGCTCCCCTCCCTTAGCATATTTAATGCATTGATGCAGAGTTGACGGGACGACCCAATTTTCATAGAGCCAGGGTCTCTGTGAACCACGAAATCTTTCACGTAGGAAAAATGAAATAATTTGGAGTCATTTTTGAAAAGAGACATTCCTTTATGTGTAGAGGTTTATTCCGTGGGTGCGCATAGTATCAGACGATTTGGATTCGGGTGCTGGATCTCTCCCCACTGACCGTAGTCAGTGTTGATTTACATCGGCCTAACGTCCGAACACTTTTGTTTGACTGTCAAGGAAATCCCAAAGTCCTCTCCTTAGGTTCTGATGTGGAGGGTAGGCTCACTCGAGTGACTCTCCATGACCACTCATTTACCACCAACATGTTAATCGGGTTAGGGCTAAGTCTGAGCAAAACCCTAAGATTTAGGAGTAAAGACGCAAATATGCGGAAGCCGTAGGCATTTTTGAAGTAGAGGGAGATTTTCTGGACCCCGAGGGTATTTTGGTAATTTTCCCAGGCCAGGGGTGTTTCTGAAATTTATGGGCCGGAATGGAAGTAGGACCGGGTTCCTGACTTTCCAAGGTGCTGGGGCTCTTTCTGGAGAGTTTTAGGGGCTGCCATGCCATTTCTAAGTTACAGGGGTATTTTGATAATTTTACCATACCCTACATAGACCTAGGGTAGGGGTGACATCTGAGTGTCGGACTGAGCTGGCAACGTTCCTGAGCTGAAGGAGTGACAAGGGCTTCATAGAAGGCTTCACATGTGTCAATCTTGCCCAAGAAGGGGTATATATGTAATTTTGACAAGTCGGGAGTTTTCTTGTAATTTTCCCCGATGGGTGCACATAAAATATTTATGGAGTACACTGGATTCATTTAAGACATTAGTTTCTTGGGTTTAAATAAGAATATTGCACTTGATAGAAATCTTTGGCGGAACATGATTCATGTAGCCGACCCCAAATAATTGGGATAAGGCTTTGATGATGATGATGATGACTTAATGGAGATTGCGTCAAGAATTTCTCTTTAGAAGGTGCCCAAGAGTCAAGAAGATTTAATAAATATCAATATTTTACGCGTATTAAGATGTTAGAAGTTGAGGGTGTTTTAAGAAAAATGAAAGTGGGCACGGCCTTAGGGCCAGATGACATACCTATTGAAGTATGAAAAGGCCTAAGAGACATTGGTATTCAGTGGCTAACTAAACTTTTCAATAAAATTTTAAAGCAACGGAGAATGTCAGAAGATTGGAGAAAAAGTGTTGTAATTCCTTTCTATAAAAACAAAGGAGATTCAAAGCTGCAATAATTATCGTGGAATTAAGTTTATGAGTCATACTATGAAACTTAGGGAAAGAGTAATCGAAAAACACCTCTAATGTATGATTACTGTATCGGAAAATCAGTTTGGTTTTATGCTGAATAGATCTACTACAGAAGCTATTTTCTTACTACGGCAGCTAATGGAGAAGTATAAAGAAATGAAAAAATATTTGTTTATTGTTTTTCTTGATTTGGAGAAGGCATATGATCGAGTACCGAGAGAATTGATTTGGTGGACATTAAGAAAGAAAAGAGTCTCTCAAAGATATGTTGATTTAGTTAAGGATATGTACGAAGGTGTTATTACTAGTGTTTGAATTATTACTGGAGAGGCTTGTGAATTTCCAGTTTCTATAGGTTTGCATCAAGGTTTTGCACTAAGTTTGTATCTCTTTGCTTTAATTATGGATGAAGTAACAAAACAATTGCATGATGAAAGGCCAGACCCGAAAGGATGAAAGGACGGATTTGATAGCCCGGGTGGGACATATGAATCAAATCCGTGAGCCGATAGGCAAATAGGGTTGGCAGCCCGACAAGGGCATGCGGAGGCCAAGCCCGTGGGCACAAAGGAGTAGACTTGGCGATCCCGGTGGGATATATGAGTTAAGTCTAAAGGCCAAAAGGCGAGATGGGTTGATAGCCCGAAAGGGGCGTGCATAGACCAGACCCAAAAGAAGGAAATGATGGATTTGACAGTCCTAGTGGGACGTGAGAGTCAAACCCGAAAGCCGATGGGCGAGATGGGTTGGCAGCCCGGGAGGGCATACTGAGTCCCGATGGGACAAAGATAGGTTTGACAGCCCTAGTGGGATGTGAGAGTCAAACCCGAAAGCCGATAGGCGAGATGGGTTGGCAGTCCGAGAGGGCATACTGAGGCCATACCCAGAAGAAGGAAATAATGGATTTGACAGCCCTAGCGGGACGTGAGAGTCAAACCCGAAAGTCGATGGGCGAAATGGGTTGGCAGTCCGAGAGGACATACTTAGTATAGACCCTGAAGGAAAAATTAGCCGAAAGGCATGATGGGTTGGCAGCCCGAGAGGATATGTTGAGGCCAATCCCAGAAGGAAAAATGAGCCAAAAAGGCATGATGGGTTGGCAGCCCGAGAGGGTATGCTGAGGCCAATCCAAGAAGGTAAAAGGTGCCGAAAGACATGATGAGTTGGCAGCCCGAGAGAGCATACTGAGGCCAACCTCGACATAGTAAAAAGAGTCGAAAGGCATGATGAGTTGGCAGCCTGAGAGAGCATACTGAGGCCAAGCTCGAGATAGTAAAAAGAGCCGAAAGGCATGATGAGTTGGCAGCCTGAGAGAGCATACGGAGGCCAATCTCGAGATAGTAAAAAGAGTCAAAAGGCATGATGAGTTGGCAGCCCGAGAGAGCATACTGAGGCCAATCTCAGTGGGACAAAAAGGGTAAGTGGGTTTAACTGCCCGAATGAGGCATATGAGCTAAACCCGAAAGTCGACAGGCGAAATGGGTCGGCAGCCCGAAAGGGGCATGCACAGACTGAGCCCGATGGGAAATATGAAGGACAGATTGGATAGCCCGGAGAGACACATGATCCGAACCTGGGAGGCTCCAAACATGGGTAATCCCGATGGGACAGAGTATGACAATGTCGGGACGCCCTGGTGGGACTAGGTGTCGCAAGACGACGTAGGAGATGTAGCTGAGGCATTAGTATAATGCTTTTGCCATTATATGGTGAAGTCGTTGACTTAGAACCACCCGTAAAGCATGGTGAAAGAGGATTGTTTTTGTTTTTTTTTCACATTACCAACCTCACCGCCCTTTTGGATTTTCGCCGAGACTGGCCCCCTTTAGCTTTTTCCGGTGCGCCCTTGCGGATTTTCACACCGAGGGGTTGCCCATTTTTGCCCGAGCCGCCCTTTCGGGTTTTCACCTCGACCGGGTCTATGGCCTTTTTGCCCTTAGCCAACCGTTGAAGGGTGACTAAGTCCGCCGGGGTATCAATATTTTTAACCCCATTTTTTTTTAAACTGGAACCTTCACTGGGGATAGGTACGTCCTGTGAGGACGGCTGTAGAAACTCTTGCGGTGGCGCATGGTAGAGCTTCATGTGCTTGCCATTGAGAGGAGGGAAGGGATTGTCTCCTTTGTGGTCGACGCCCATATAGGCTCCTCCTTCATAGGCCTTCCATATGACATAAGGTCCCCCCCAATTGGGCTGGAGTTTGCCGCTGGATCTTCCCGCGAGGACCTCCTTTTCCTTAATCATGACGAGGTCGCCTTTCTTGAACGCCCTTTGCTTGACCAGCTTATCATAGGCACGTGTCATGCGGGCTTGATACACTTGTAAGTGCTTGTAGGCTTTAAGTCTTTCACCTTCAAGGTTGGACAGCTCCTCAAGTCTTCTTTCTATCTCGGACTGGTCTTGGCCTGGCAATTCGGCGTGCACAGCAACGCGATAGGATGCCAATTCGATCTCCACAGGGACCATCACCTCGACTCCGTAGACCAAAGAGAATGGGGAGCAACCCGTAGGGGTTTTGTAAATAGTCCGATAGGCCCATAGGGCTTCGTGGACCTTCTCGCCCCAGTCCCGTTTGCGGCCACCTACTATCTAAGACAGCAGCTTGCAGAGAGTTTTGTTGAAGGCCTCGGCCAACCCATTGGCTTGGGGATTGTAGACTGATGACGTCCTCCAGTCAATATGGAATTTGGCCGCCAAAGCATAAATAGTCTTATTCTTAAATGGTGTCCCATTGTCTGAGATGATCCGGCTGGGGGTGCCGAATCTGTATATGATGTAGTGTCTCACAAAGCGGGCAACTAGTTCCCCTGTAACTTCTCGTAGCGGAACGGCTTCTGCCCATCTGGAGAAGTAATCAGTGACGGCCAATATGAACTTATGGCCCTGAGATGATGGTGGGAATGGTCCCACAATATCCATGCCCCACTCTGCAAATGGCCAAGTAGGCGCTGTTGGATGAAGCGGGTTGGGTGGCCGCCGAGGGACTGGCCCGAATGTTTGGCATTGGTGACATATACGAGCATATTGTTTGCAATCTTCGTACATGGTAGGCCAATAGAACCCCTTGAGCTTGATGTTGTTCTTCATCTTGGCTCCTACTTGATGCGCTCCGCACAATCCAGAGTGGACTTCGTGCATGACGGTCTTTGCTTCCTTGGATGAAAGGCAGCGTAGGAGGACCGATCGGTTTTTTTCATGGACGAGCCTGAAGAGTAGGCTGTCAATCAGTTGGTAGGATGTCGCCCTGCGTAGTAGTTGCACCCTCTGAGCCCGATCGGGAGGAAGCCAGCCGTTCTTTATCTTTATGATCGGCTCACGCCAATCTTCTTCTTCTAGAGTATTCTCCTCTTGAATGTTGTCGACCTCGTAGACAGTGAGGCCAGACTCTTCGTCGAGCACACTTGGCATGAGCCTTCGGTGTCTGACAATAATATTCAACTCTCCCTCAGGCGGGAGTTTTAGGGCTACTGCCAACTTTGCCAAAGCGTCAGCCTGGGAGTTGCTGCCTCTTGGGACATGGCCTATTTCGAATAGGTAGAATTTTTCCTTGAGCCTTGAGACGGCTGCATGGTAGGGGATAAGCTCCTTCTTCCGGACGTCATAGACGCCCAACACTTGTCGGATGACGAGCTGAGAATCCCCGTAGACTTTGATGCACTTGATGTCCATCTCTAGTGCCAGTTGAAGCCCAATGATCAATACTTCATATTCGGCCTCATTATTGGTCAGCGACTTCATGAGAGCGCAAGAGTTGTGGAGGATGCCGCCTTGCGGGGATACAAAAACTATCCCCGCGCCCGAGACAAAGTCTGTAAGGCCGCCGACCCTCTTGATTGTCCGAGAGGCACCATCAAAATATAATTCCCAGTGTGGGAGGTCAAGGGTGAGGACCCCCGGCTCCATCTGTGGTGGGACTTTTTCAGGATGCTCCCCAATTTCTTGAGAAGGTACCAATACCTCTTCATCGGGTAGCTCGAAGTTGAGCGGCGAATCTTCCTGCACAGGGTGTGTAGCTAAGAATTCCGCCATTCCTTGTCCCTTGATCGTCTTGTGTGGGACAAAGGTGATATCGAACTCCATGAAGATAAGTGCCCACTTGCCGAGCTTACTGGAAAGGACAGGCTGGCTAAGCAGAAACTTGAGTGGATCGCATTTTGAGATGAGCTCCACCCTGTGAGCTAGCAGGTAGTGCCTTAACTTCTTGACAGCAAATACTAAAGCCAGGCACACTTTTTCCATAGGAGCATATCGGTTGTCAGGCCCGACCAGTTTTCGGCTGAGGTAGTATAACAGTTGCTCCTTGCCTTCGTCATTGATCTGGGCTAGCAGGGCTATAAAGAGGCGTCCATGGCCGCAATATATAGGATAAGGGGCTTCCCTCTGACAGGTGCCCCTAGGACAGGAGGAGTCAGTAAGTACTCCTTGACTTACTCGAAGGCCTTCTGACAGTCTTCATCCCATATAAAGGGTGCTCCCTTCTTCATCAATTTTCCGAAAGGTAGGCATCTTCCAGAAAGGTTAGAAATAAACCGCCTAATATAGGCAAGTCTCCCTTGCAGAGATCTGAGCTCTTTCAAGTTCTTCGGCAGAGGCAGTCCTCTTATGGCCTTGATTTTGTCAGGGTCGATTTCTATGCCTTGATACCTGACGATGAAGCCAAGGAACTTGCCACTGGAGATGCCGAAGGCGCACTTCATTGGGTTCATCTTGAGCTGATACTCTCGAAGCCTTTCGAAGACTCGACGTAGGTCGACCAGATGATCCTCTCGCCTTTTTGTCTTGACGACCAAGTCATCGACGTAACATTCGACGAGGTCATGCAGCATCTCATCGAAGATCTTGGTCATTGCCCTTTGATAGGTTGCACCTGCGTTCTTCAAGCCAAACAACATCCTCTTATAATTGAAGATCCCCTTAGGAGATCGGAAAGCCGTATGGTCTTTGTCTTTGACGGCCATGCGGATCTGGTTGTAGCCAGACGACCCGTCCATAAAGGACAAGGCTTCGTAACCGGTGGTCATATCAACCATTGTCTCGGTGATTGGGACAGGGAAGTCATCCTTTGGGCATGCTTTGTTCAAATCCCTGAAGTCGATGCAGACTCGGACTTGGCCGTTCTTCTTCTTGACAGGGACTATATTAGCGAGCCACACAGGGTACATGCAAGGCTCTATGAAGGCCACATTGAGCATCTTGTCCACCTCAACGTTGACCTTCAGCTCCAGCTCGTGGCGCATACGCCTTTGAGCTTGCTTGACTGGCTTGACTGTTGGAAGTATTGCCAGCTCGTGTTCAGCCACGGAAGGGTCGAGCCTGGGCATTTCTTTGTAAGTCCAGGTGAAACAATCCCTGAACTCTTCTAGGAGCTTCCGATACGACTGCCTTTCTTCCTCGCTGAGGAGAGCACTTATGAAGGTGGGACGACGATCAACTTTACTTCCAAGGTTGATCTTAATCAATTCATCCACGGTTGCTTGACCACCGTCTTCAAGCTCCGGTGGAGCTGGTTGGAGGTCGACAAAGTCTCCCTCATCATCAGTGTTTGTCTGGTAGACTTCAAATTTTTCGAAGCACTCTTGCTCGTGACTTGAAGCCGAAGGGCTTGCTTCGTCTTGCTGATGGTTAGCAGGCCGAGCTGTCTTTCCCTCAGGGAGGTGGTCATTGTTGACTTCTGTTGAGGGTGATGTTGTCATCCCGGGTTCAACTTCAGCTTGCCCGTAAGGGAAAGGCAGCAGCCCTATAACATTGACTGCGTAATAGACCTCGAAGTCCCTCTCCTGGTCGTAGCCGAGTCCCCGCGTGTCTTTGCCGGAGAAGGGAGGTTGCCCGCGGACCTGCGGAGGGTTCCACAGCTGGTGGAAATATGCCGCTCGTGCGGGGTCCAGAGTCTGCGGGATGTGTTGCTTTTTACACATCTCCTTGATGTATTTCGACATGTCATTCATCTCCTGGACTGGCTCTGGCGCCACATCGGCGGGAGTATCCCAGCCGAAGTCATCTTCAGGAGGGCACGGTGGCACTAAATCACCTTTGTAAAAGATGATCGGCTTGTCCCCCTTGCCCTTTTTGCGTCTCCTTCTCCGTTGATAGGAGACTGTGAAGGTCTTCAACTGCTCCACCTCATACTCTTCCCGTTGGGACGAGAGTTGAAGGCATTTGGGCGGTAAGGAGATACTTCGGTCAATGACCTGGCTGATGAGGTTGGCTTCAAAGTCCACACTTCGCCTCTCCGTCTGAGTCGGCTTGGAGGCGGCATGGAGGCTTAGCCTGTGCAGTTTTACCATGTCTTGGTTGACAGTGAACAACTGCCCTTCCTCGACTTCAAGATCCACTTTTTGCTTCCCTTTGTCCTTTATAGGTTCAGGGATTGCTAAAGTGGGCTTCCCAAAATAGAGGGAAGCATCGGCCAAGTGGCACTCATTGGGGTGGAATGGGGCCTGATCTGCAAAGACCGTATGTTGCTCCCCTCCCTTGGCATATTTAATGCACTGGTGCAAAGTTGACGGAACGACCCAATTCTCGTGGAGCCAAGGCCTCCCGAGTAGCACCTTATATGATGTGTCGGCGTTGATGATGTAGAACGTCGCTTGGGTGATGAAATCGCCCAAGGCTAGCTTGACTTCAACCCGACCAAGTGCCTATTCATAATTCTGATTGAATCCCGAAATCTTGACGGCAGTCACCTTTTGTAAGTAAGGTGCCAGGTATAGAGACTTAAAAGTCTTCAGAGGCATGATGTTAATATCCGCTCCAGCGTCGACTAAAATGCGGTTTACATCATGCCCATTGATCGTCCCCCTCATATATAAGGGGCGATTGTGGCACGGAGAGGACAACAACATGTCTTTGTCCGTGAAGGAAATGTTGGCTGTGAGTGCCTCATATGCCTGGGCTTGCAGCTCTGCGACATGGGCTTCATAGGCCTCCGGGTCTTGGAGTATCTTTACAAGAGTCTCCCTTAAATCTTTGCTCCAGGCAATAGCTTCCCAAATGGTAACATTTGTTGGAAACCGCTTCATGTGATGAATGATTTTGCGGTCCGCCCGAGCACGAGTCTTGTCAAATGGCGGGATGATCTCCGCCAGAGTCTTCGGTGCCTGGCGAGGCTTCTCCCGTTTAGACGGGCGCTCCTCATTCTGACCCTCCGCATTTTCTTGGAATAGCGGAGTCAAGGATTCCTCCGGAGGCGGCAAAGGCTCATCATGCTGGTCCTCATTAGAAGGACCGATCGGGCTTGCGGGCTCGACCCTGTTGGAGGGACCGGCCTGCTCTGACGCCTTCTCGCGCACTGGCGACTTGGCTGGCTCCTCTTCTTCATCGGAGGAGGTGATTGTAAAAGCGAAGCCATCCAGTTTAGCCGCTGAGACGGGGCCTGAACCCTCTAAGGGGCTGAGGATAAAAGGGATTCCCCGAACTTGGGTTTCTGGGATAGGACCCAGCTTCTCCCCTCTGAATATTGTGACCCGGTTGAGAGTCAGGGGACCTTCACGACCACGTCCTCGCCCTCAGCCACGACCTCGGCCATTTCTTGCCGAGCGACGTTGATATGTTGCCATAGGAGCCTCGCCCCCGGTGTTATCAGCCGCAAGACAGTAAATGTTGTCAGGCGGCGGAATCGCCACCATGTTGCAGGAGAGCTCTTGCAGCATTTCCTCGAGCACCTTGACAGTGAGCTCCTCATCTTTGTAGTATAAGGAGAGCTCTTCCGGGATTGGGAACTCCTCACCTTCTTTGAGACAGTGAGCCATATCTTGGAGCCACTGCAGAAGCCGGGCTTTACGCCCAAACTTGTCCCAGGGAATGTATTTGTCTAGAGTGACAACCCTGGTGGGACGAGGGGGAGTGTACTCCTCCAGCTCATCTATGAGCTTTTGTAGAGGAGTTGGCTCCTTAGGGGCCTCCATAGCAGCTGCTTGCTCAGCTTGCTTCTTCAACCTCCTCTTCAAATTCTTTCTACGGTTCTTCTCTTGCTTCTTTTGGCGTGTCGCCTCTTGAGAAGATAGAGGAATTTGCTTTGGAGGTGGGACTTGTTTGCCCCCAGAATTTTGCTTTTGGCTCCGGGCTGGATCCTTAGGAGCTTTAGTGCCACGGCTATTTCTGGGAGTGACCTTTGACGGGTGTGCAGAACGGATGAACGCAGATCTAGAGGGGGGTGAATAGATCTACCCTCAAAAACTACCAACCTATAGCAGTTTAAAAGTAATGCGAAACAAACTGAACTACTGTAGACACAAACTCACAGACAGTGAATAATCAGAAATGAAATATGTAGAGGAATTGCAGATAAGCAATGCAGATGTTCAAATCACTAAAACTAAATTTCAGAGAAGCAGTCTTTGAGTGATTCCATCAATCATCATTAGAGCGAAGATACAATCTCATCTACCAAGTACCAGGCAGAGGTATGATCTAGGATTCCTCACACAAGAAACAGCATTCCAGAATGGCGTGACCAAACTTTCCTGCCACAGCTTTTGATATACTTAATGTAGAGGAACTTGTAGTTCGTTCAAGTGATTATGAGAATGAAATCAAATATAAACTGTAACGCAGTATGAAAGCAGATGATAATGGCAGATGAAAGATTAATCAATCAAACTCATGCAAACCCGTTAGGCGATCCTAAGCATTCATCTACCGGAGAGAAGACAGAATTGCAATAGCACAAGACAAGACAATTTTAAGGTGGTTCGATCTCTATCCAGAGATCTACGTCCACCCCTTACTCAACCGAGTAAGGCTTCCTGCTGACACACAGCTCGAACACCGCTGATCCACAGCTTTGGGGATAGAAATCCCTACAACCGCTGAGCAGCACAGCTTGCTATCCGCTGAGCATTACAGCTTGGCTATCCGAGGAAACACCCTCGCCCGCTGAGCAATACAGCTTAGCTCTGCTGATTCACAGCTTACAAAGGATTCAAAAGGAAAACAACGAAATGAAGAAAACCGCGTAAGAAATGAAGGTGGAAAACAGAAATGTAGCTCTTTGAATAGAGCAAACTTACTCTGGATCTGATCCAGAAGCCAGGGAGAGTCAGCCTCTTTCAGACCCTCTTCTTCCTCTCAGCTCACTTCTTCTTCTCAGCTCTCTTCCACGATACTCTATTTTCTCTCAGAAAATGGCTCTCGCTATCGAGCTCTCTCTTCTCTTCTCTTACTGAACTCTCCTCTTCCTCTTCTTCTCTTTCGCTTCTCTCGCTCTTCTACTGCTCTGATTCTTCCGTCGCACTTTTTGATCGCAGGAGAGGCCTTCTTATAGGGCTTCAGGCTGGGTTCCCAAGAGCTCACACGTCCGGCATGTAGAAGGTTCGTTTCTGCTTTTTCAGAGAAGCCACGTGTCGGCTATAGATAGGACAGCGATCCTCGTGGAGGAATGTCTGATGATTGCACCCCTAGGATCACGTGCCAATCATTTGTCCTTGTTTAATCCACGAGCTCATGCTTCAGGTGTGAGTTCAAGTGGTCACGTGACAGACGAAGATGTCTGCACTTCTGCAGTTCACATGATCGAGAGTATGTCAAGTTGAAAGAGATGCCTTAGCCTGTATAAGAAAAGTAAAAACATGGTTAGACCTTATATACGTAGCACAGACCTATATGCACAACTAACATTTACCTTAGTATATGACAAAGCCTGCTAACACAGACCTTATGCACAAAACCTTGCATACTAACACTGACCATATGCATGAGACCGCATACTAACACCGACCTTAGATGCACGACCCTGCATACTAACACCGACTTTATGCGCATGAAACATAAACTAACACCGACCTTAGATGCAAGACTCTGCATACTAACACCGACTAGCATCGACCTTAGCTGTGTGCAAAACACAACTAGCATTGACCTTTTATGTAACTAACACCGACCTTATGCGCATGAAACATGAACTAGCATCGACTCTATGTATGCATATGGCAAAAGTGCACCGACCTTGTATGCAAGCTACAGGAACGTGCATCGACCTTCTTTTGCCTATATATGCAATCAATCCAAACATGCACCGACCTGTATCTGACTTAACATAAAACATGCATCGACCTAGTACTGTCCAATGAAGGATGTGCACCGACCTTGTTCAGCACAAGGCAAATGTGCACCGACCTTACCTCAGTTGAAGCTTGAGGTAGCATCGACCTTAGTGAGACAGCATGCAGCACTAGCATCGACCTTAGTACAGACTAGCATCGACCTTCTAACAGCAACTGAGACTTATTCTGACTTATACAGAGATGATGTTGTCAAAGTCAACTAGTGGTCAAACCACTGTTGCCAATCATTAAAACCAGACATGAATGACACCAAATCAGAGGAGACACAACAACCTTAGTCCAGTTGGCCTCCTCCGGCTGAACCTGGAAGGTGGCATTGATTGCCTGAGCAATTATTTCCGGAGGTAACTCCTGGAACTCTGCCAATCCACAGTGGGGCCCTTGGGGGCATTGCAACTCCACCGATTTTGCTTTAACGGGCGCCTTCGCAAGCTCAAGATGTTGAGACCTTTCTGCAATTGGCGGCCTTGTTAGCTTGACAGGAGCTTTGGCCGGAGGCTCCCTCACCTTCGCCTTGCCTTTATTATCTGGTGGAGGGTTTCCCCTTATGACGATGCTGGGTTGACCCGGCCTGGACAGAGGTTTGGAACCCTCCCCTTCGGCTTGGCTTTCTAGGCTCTGGGACTTAGGCCCCTCGCACCTTGCCTTGCCTTTGGGATACGGCTGAGGATTGCTGCTACTTGTAGACTTGCCCGGTTGAACTTGTTGAGAGGTGGGTTTGGTCCCACGCAGCTTGGCCTGCTCATGTTGAGCTTGCTGGAGAATCTTCTTAGCGGCCTCTTTAAGACACCGCCGCGTCATAGAGTTCCCCTGCACATCGATCTCCCCTCTTTGGATGAGGACTTCAATGCAGTCTTGGACATCCTGGCACTCCCGGGTGGGGTGAGACACCCTGGCGTGATATTTGCAGTAGCGGGGGTGACTCTTGGCCGTCTCATTGTAATAAGACGGCGGATCATGTGTCAGCACCCGACCATCTTCCAGGAGCTTGTCAAAGATCTTCTCAGTGTTCTCCTTAGGGAAAGAACACTGATAAGAGGGTCGCCACCCTGGATACCACAGTGTGGATTTAGGTGGCTGGGAACTGGCTCCCTTGGAACTGACTCCCTCCTCCTGCGGCTCCAGGAATTGAAAAGCTGCTGAAGCATGTATGACATTGACGGAGAAGTGAAGACTCTCCTGTACATGCGGCTGTGGTGGATCGACCAGGAATTCACCCATATTAACCTTTCCCTGCCTGATTAAGTCCTCAGCGAGGTCCTTGAACGGTTCACAGTTGTGGATGATATGGCCTACCACCTCATGGTATGGGCAAAAGCCCTGATGAAACGCAGCACCTGGTGCTTGCTCAATGGGTGACGGGCTAATCAGTCCCGCCCGCTGGCATGCGAAGAAGATGTTTGGGATCTTCTCCCAAGGGAATGAGTATAACTTCTCGGGCTGCTCGCCTTCGGGTTTATGCTCCTAGTCTTCTGAGTCCTCGTCACCCTCAGATGAATCTGAAGAATCCTCAGGGAGCCAACCCCTGAGCGGAGCCGAGCCAGCAGGCGGTACACCTGCCTCCCGTATATGGACTGGAGCCAACCCCCTGGCAAATGGGCCGAAGGGGAAGGTGGCCAGTTGCTGATCTATGCTCTCTAGGAACTGCAGCAGACGCCTCTGTTCTAGTTGCAATTGCCGAACTTCCCCCCGGATTTTCGGAATAGTCCTCCGTAATGCCAAACACTCAGGGAGTGAGGGAGGGGCGGCTCCAGGACCAGTGTTGGACTGCTGATTTGAAGGCCCGGTCTTGGAGGCGTTGGAGCTCGAAGCCATCGCCACCATGTGGACCACATTAGCCGACCGGTTCGATCGACTCCAAGCATGCGGCTGCAGTGGGTCAACTGCATGACCCAACATATTTACCAAGCCCTTTTGAATGAGCTCTTCTGCTATATTCTTGAAGACATAGCAGTCCCCGATGGTATGACCTAACCTTCGGTGATACACACAATAGGTAGGATCATCTGCTTTGTCCACCTCTGAGGGCTTCCGCAGATCCGGTAAGGTGATGAGCTGCTCTTTCATGCAGAATCAAAGAGCATTTTGGTATGCTCTTTCATGAAGGAATAAGGCATCTTCATGTTCTCCGCCAACCGTGACGCGCTCGCCTTGGTGTCAGGCTTTTTGCCGTTGCCTTTAGATTTTCCTTCCCCCTTTTCTCCATTTGTCGGGGAGAAGTCGACGACATTTACCTTCTTGCCGCTAGTCAAACGGTCTTTGGAGGATTTGCCTTTTGCAGAGGCTTGTGTCGGGTGATCAGCGAAGAACATCTCAATCTCCGCTACCACCGTGTTAAGCTGGTCAAAACTCCTGATGTTTGAGCCTAGAAGCTTTTCACTGACTTCTGCCGAGAGACCCCTACGGCAGATGGTGATTGCGTCCTCAGGCGTCAGAGGATTATCGCAGCGCATGCTGACGTCCCTCCATCGCTTAATGAAGTCTAACACTGTTTCACCCTTCTTCTGTCGAAGGGCACAGAGCTCCGCCAGGGAGATTTTGCGTTCGACCATCGGGAAACGGTCGACGAACTTCTTCTGCATATCCGCCCAATCAGCTACCGAATTGGGCTTCAACCTGGAGTACCACTGGAAGGCGGTGCCTATCAATGACGTGGCGAAGTATCGCAGCAAATATGTCTCCTCCAGTGCCAGTTCGCCCATGGCCGTCATATAGTAGGCCAAGTGTTCATGTGGCGAGCCATGCCCGTTGAACTTCTGAAGCTTCGGGCCCTTTGGGCAGTCCGGTGGAAGTTTCTTGAATTGATGGTGGAGGGGATATGGCACGCTGTACAAATCAACGGTAGTCACCCCCTCTCCATGTTGGGCAAACTTCGCCTCCACGATCCGCTCGATCATCTGCCTTTGCGCCATGAGGCTTTCTGTAATAGGGGTGGCAGATGATCGCGCATTGACTTCATGTGGTGGCACGTCAAACTCCACGACCAATAGTAATTTCGCCGCGGTGACGGAGGCGTGGGCTGCGACTAGAATGGGAGGAGGTTGTTGTTCCACTCCAGTTGGCGCAGCTTGAGGTGGCACATGAACCTCTTTTTCACGCAATAGCGCTTGCAAGAGGTTCTTGAGTTCTTGGTTCTCGCGTCGGAGTTCTTCCAACACGGGAGTGTGTGTCTCTTCCCCTAGATCTTCCTCGTGTTGGGGGTGGCTGTCCCCATCAACACTGTGAACGTCCTCTTGGCGCTCTTCTTGCCGTGCCAGCTCGGGCTGGGATGTACCAGCGGCCGGCGCCCGTTGTGTTTGCGCCAGGCCCCGGGATCCGGATCTTGACCTCCTCGAATATTGAAGAGGCTGGTTGAGGTCCCCCGAGGTGTCCTCGGGCTGCTTGTCGCCAGAGGTGGTGTAACAGGTGAACACTTTAACAGTGTCATTGGTCACCTGAACCACCCGCTTCTTCCTGGGTGGTTGTCGATCCGGCTTGGGCGGCATCCCTAGTCTGTCAAAGACCGAAACTCGGGATGTAGAGGCTTGAGGGGAGGGATCCTCCTCTGTGTGTGTAGAACTGGCCCACGGGGAGGTCGGCCGCACTTTCTTGCCGATTCCTCGGCGCTTTTTCCCCCGTAGGGGTTGAGTTGTAGACCTCGGAGATGTTGAGGCCTCAGTGCTGGTCGGACTCCGCACACGTTGCAGATCCGACATGCGGAAGGGCTCCTCGGCCCTTGCACGCCTTATAATTCGGGCCTCCTCTTTGGTGACCCATATCTTCTTTAAGTGGAGCTGACGCTCCTCAATTGGGTTGTCCCCTGACCGCGGTCGGGGAGCGGGTGGTTTGGGCCGTCGTACTGGACCCTGATTTGCCGCCGGTACGGCGGGCTTCTTCTTTTTCGCTCCGTCCTCCCGGACTTGTCGAAGAAGCTCGAAGCGGTTGGGGTAGAAATAGTCGGGACGTGTCGGTCCCTAGGTAGAATCGGCTCGCCCCCATCGAGCCGAATGCGAAAATCTCCGACAAGCACAGTCTTGCCGGAGCGGGATGCGGCCGCTGTAGGCTTTGCACCTTTGCGGCTACGACGTTGCCCCTGTTGAGCAGGGGCAGCCTTGGTGACATCCGCCGTAGGCGCGACGTCGTTGTGGCGGCGATGCTGCCCCCGTTGAGCAGGGGCAGTACCTCTGAGGGTGGCCGCAGTAGAGTTGGTGCCGTTACGGCTACGACGTTGCCCCCGTTGAGCAGGAGCGACGCCAGCAGTGACTTGATTGACCGAGAAAACTTGGCCAATAGCTGGGGCAGAAGGTCTAACACCTTCGACCGTTGACGTGGCAGCCGAGTAAGCACGGCTGGTTATCGGGATGAAGGGCTTGACACCTTTAACAGTTGAAGAGTTGACCGGTCGAATCCGGCCGGTCGCTGCAGTAGAGGGTCTGACACCCCCGACGGCTGACCTGTTGGCCGAGCGAACCCGGCAGATTGTTGAAGCCGAGGGCCTGACACCCTCAGTGGTTGTCTTGCTGACCGGGCGAACCCGACAGGCTGCTGAGGTTGAGGGTCTGATACCCCCAACGATTGTCTTGTTGACCGGGCGAACCTGGCCAGTTGCTGGGGCCGAGGGCATAGCACCCCCGACGGCTAGCTTGTTTGCTGAGCGGACTCGGTCAGTTGCTGGGGCGGAGGGCCTGACACCCTCAGTGGTTGTTGCTGCAGACGCGGCTGAGCTGGCCTCAACACGGGTACTACGCCCAGGAAGAAGGGCGAGCCGACGACCGCTGGGAAGTCGCCGAAGACGAGTGGGGTTGCCAGGTATCCGAACCTGGCGTGATTGGCGACGACTTGAGGGCCGTAGGTGACGGCGGCCATCGCTGCTGTTGATGTTGGTGGTGGTGGTGCGTAGCACGAATGGAGTGGCGTGCGAGTGCACGAAGAGCTCTCAAATGAACAGAGAGATGTGCCCTCCTCTTCCCGTCCTGTAAGAGGAAGAGGGGCAATCAGAACCTTGAAGAAGGTTTTTGGGGACTGACTTTGACAGAAAGAAGAAAGACGGGAGAGGTCCCATCGGGCGTGCCAGTCTGTGGACCACGGAATCTTTCACGTAGGAAAAATGAAATAATTTGGAGTCCTTTTTGAAAAGAGACATTCTTCTATGTGTAGAGGTTTATTCCGTGGGTGCGTATAGTATCAGACGATTTGGGTTCGGGTGCTGGACCTCTTCCCACTGACCGTAGTCAGTGTTGATTTACATCGGCCTAACGTCCGAACACTTTTGTTTGACTGTCAAAGAAATCCCAAAGTCCTCTCCTTAGGTTTTGATATGGAGGGCATGCTCACTCGAGAGACTCTCCATGACCACTCATTTACCACTAACATGTTAATAGGGTTAGGGCTAAGTCTGAGCAAAACCCTAAGATTTAGGAGTAAAGACGCAAATATGCGGAAGCCGCAGGCATTTTTGAAGTAGAGGGAGATTTTCTGGACCCCGAGGGTATTTTGGTAATTTTCCCAAGCTATGGGTGTTTCTGAAATTTCTGGGCCGGAACGGAAGTAGGACCGGGTTCCTGACTTTCCAAGGCGTTGAGGCTCTTTCTGGAGAGTTTTAGGGGCTGTCAGGCCATTTCTAAATTACAGGGGTATTTTGGTAATTTTACCATACCCTACATAGACCTAGGGTAGGGGTGACATCTGAGTGTCGGATTGAGCTGGCAACGTCCCCGAGCTGAAGGAGTGACAAGGGCTTCATAGAAGGCTTCACATGTGTCAATCTTGCCCAAGAAGGGGTATATATGTATTTTGACAAGTCGGGGGTTTTCTTGTAATTTTCTCCGATGGGTGCACATAAAATATTTGTGGAGTACACTGGATTCATTTGAGACCCGATTGGGTGCAAGAGTTGTCGGTGAGTTGTCGACTGTACAAAGATCCGTACTAACGCGGGAGACAGGGGCGTAGCCCCAATTACAAGAAGTTGCAAGGTATAACTACAAATTACAGGACTTTTGTCTCTTACGATTCTGGGGAGGGCATTTTTTTTTGTGATTCCGTCATTATAAGGACAGAACCACATAACTTAGTCATCTCAGGACGTAAAGACTTACGAACATGGCCCACTGAGGGGCATAATTACAAACATGGCCCACTGAAGGGTGAAATTAAAAAAACACCCCTTAGGGGCATATCCATAAGGCCCGGGGGCTTACCCCTCACAGGCCAAACAAACAGAACAATTCCTTGTGCTGGCGGTCTTCTTCTCCTTGATCTCTCATGCGTAGGTGTCTCCACTTGGACCCTTGGGGGTCTATTTATAGAAGGCGGGAGGATCCAGGTTGACAAAAACGTGGGGAAATGCTCCGGTTCTGTCAAGGTGGGGTGCAAAAATCCCTTTTTCTGTGAAGGTGGGGTAGCAAAAAGCTTTTTTGACCCCTCTGCTTCTTTTTTTTCTTTTTTTTTAATGGGATCGGGCAGAGGGGGGGGACCCGCGGGACCCGGCGGGGTCGTGCGACCCCGTTGGGAGGCCGACGGGGTCATCCGGCCCTCGCCGACCCCGCGGGGTGGCCGCGGCCCCCTCCTCCGATCGGATCGCGCCCCGGAGGGGTCGTTTGATCCCCGAGCATGCCTTTTGGCTCCTCTTTGCGCCATTTTCAGCCGTTTCTGTTGCCCTGGGTTGAGGAGAAATCTATATATTGCTCCTTGGAGCCCTCCTTTCTCCACGTGGCAGCAATAGATTGGCGGAGACTCGCGTGGGAGCGAAGAAGTGTCTTGTTTGTTATTTGGTCGTGCGTCGCCGCGTGGGGAGGAATCTTTGCGTCCGTCTACACCGTGTGATACACTTGCTCGGCTATTTTGACGGGTATAGGCACATATTTTCCTCGTTAATTTCCTTGCTGCGACGCCGATTGTAATGGTATGGTCGGGCCGATGGACCCTTGGTTGCGGAGGTACTCCGTGATCCGACGATACGTCGTATTTTTCGTCGGTTGATATATAACAAACGTTCTCAAAATATTTTGAGACAATTTCGGGTGCAACAGCCTCCCAAACAACACCTTATAAGATGTGTCGGCGTTGATGATGTAGAACGTCGCCTAGGTGACAAAATCGCCCAAAGCTAGTTTGACTTCAACCCGACTTAGCACCTCCTCGGAATCCTGATTGAATCCCGAAATTTTGACCGCGCTCACCTTTTGCAAGTAAGGGGCCAAGTACAAAGACTTCAAAGTCTTCAAATGCATGATGTTAATGGCCGCTCCAGCGTCGACCAAAATACGATTCACATCATGTCCATTGATCGTCCCTCGCATATATAAGGGGCGGTTGTGGCACGGAGAGGACAGCAACATATCTTTGTCCGTGAAGGAGATGTTGGCTGTAAATGCCTCATATGACTGGGTTTGCAGCTCTGCAACATGGGCTTCATAGGCCTCCGGGTCTTGGAGTATCTTGACAAGAGCCTCCCTGAGATCCTTGCTCCAGGCGATGGCTTCCCAAATAGTGACATTTGTTGGGAACCGCTTCATATGATGAATGATCTTGCGGTCCACCCGAGCACGGGTCTTATCAAATGGCGGGATGATCTCCGCCAGGGTCTTCGGCGTCTGGCGAGGTTTCTCCCATTTAGAAGGGCGCTCCTCATTCTGACCCTCCACATTTTCTTGGAACATCGATGCCAAGGATTCCTCTGGAGGTGGCAAAGGCTCATCATGTTGGTCTTCATTAGAAGGACCTGCTAGGCTTGCGGGCTCGACCTTGTTGGAGGGGCCAGCCTGCTCCGACGCCTCCTCGCGCACTGACGACTTGGCTGGCTCCTCTTCTTCATCATATGAGGCGATTATAAAAGGGACGTTGCCCGATTTAGCCGCTGAGATGGGGCTCGAACCCTCTGAGGGGCTGAGGATAAAAGGGATTCCGGTTACTTGGGTTTCCGGGACAGGACCCGGCTTCTCCCCTCTGAATATTATGACCCGGTCAAGAGTTAAGGGACCTTCGCGTCCACGTCCTCGCCCGCGGCCACGACCATGGCCATTTCTGGCCGAGCGGCGTTGATATGTCCCCATGAGAGCCTTGCCTCAGGTGTTGTCAGCCGAAGGTGCGTTGATGTTGTCGGGCGGCGGGATCGCCACCATGTTGCAGGAGAGCTCTTGCAGCATTTCCTCGAGCATTTCCACAGTGAGCTCCTCGTTCTTGTAAAATAAGGGGAGCTCCTCCGGGATTGGGAAGTCTTTGCCATCTTCGAGACCGTGAACCATCTCCCGAAGCCACTGAAGGAGGCGGGCCTTACGCCCAAGCTTGTCCCAGGGAATATATTCGTCTAGAATAACGACCCTGGTGGGACAAGGGGGAGTGTACTCCTCCAGCTCATCTATGAGCTTTTGTAATCGCTGCAGAGGAGTCGGCTCCTTAGGAGCTTCTATAGCTGCTGCTTGCTCTGCTTGTTTCTTCAACCTCCTCTTCAAATTCTTCCTCCGATTCTTCTCTTGCTTCTTTTGACGTGCCGCCTCTTGAGAAGAAAGTGGACTTTGCTTCGGAGGTAGGACTGATTTGCCCCCAGAATTTTACTTTTTGCTCGGGTCGGCTCCTTAGGAGCCTTAGCGCCACGGCTCTTTCTGGGGGTGACCCTGGTCCAATTGGCCTCCTCCGGCTGAACCTGGAAGGTGGCATTGATCGCCTGAGCAATTACATCAGGCGGCAACTCCTAGAACTCTGCCAATCCATAGTAGGGCCCTTGGGGGTGTTGCAACTCCACCGATTCTGCTTTGACTGGCGGCTTTGCTTGTTCGAGCTGTTTAGGTCTTTCTTCAATTGACGACCTTATTGGCTCTATACGAGCCTTGGCTTGAGGCTCCCTCACCTTGGCTTTGCCTTTATTATTTGGTGGAGGGTTTCCCCTTGTGACAGTGCTGGGTTGACTCAGCTTGGACAGAGGTTTGGAGCCTTCCTCCACGGCTTGGCTTTTTGGGCTTTGGGCCATAGGCCCCTCGCACATGGCCTTGCCATTGGGGTTTGGCTGAGGATTACCGCTGCCCGTAGACTTGTCCGGTTGGACTTGTTGAGAGGTGGGTTTGGTCCCACGCAGCTTGGTCTGCTCTTGTTGAGCTTGTTGGAGAATCTTCTTAGCGGCCTCTTTAAGACGCCGCCTCGTCATAGAGTTCCCCTGCGCATCAATCTCCCCTCTTTGGATGAGGATTTCAATGCAATCTTGGACTTCCGGACATTCCCGGGTGGGGTGAGACACCCTGGTATGATATTTGTAGTAATGGGGATGACTCTTGGCCGTCTCATTGTAATAGGACGGCGGATCATATGTCAACACCCGACCATCTTCCAGGAGCTTGTCAAAAATCTTCTCAGTGTCCTCCTTGGAGAAAGAACACTGATGAGAGGGTCGCCACCCTGGATACCACAATGTGGACTTTGGCTGCTGGGAACTGACTCCCTCCTCCTGCGGCTCCGGGAGTTGGAAAGCTGCTAAGGCATGAATAACATTGGTGGAGAAATGAAAACTCTCCTGCACATGTGGCTGAGGTGGGTTGACCAGGAATTCACCCATATTGATCTTCCCTTGCCTGATTAAGTCCTCAGCGAGGTCCTTGAACGGCTGGCAATTGTGGATGATGTGACCAATCACCTCGTGGTACGGGCAATAGCCCTGATGAAAAGCAGCACCTGGTGCCTGCTCAATGGGCGATGGTCGGATCAGACCCGTTCGCTGGCACGCGAAGAAGATATTCAGGGTCTTCTCACGAGGGAAGGAGTATAACTTCTCGGGCTGCTAGCCTTCGGGTGTATGCTCCTTGCCTTCGGATGAGTCCTCCTCGCCTTCGGATGAATCTGAGGATTCCTCAGAGAGCCAACCACTGAGTAGAGCCTGGCTAGTAGGTGGTATACCTGCCTCCCGTATGTGGGTTGGGGCTAACCTCCTGGCAAATGGGCCAAAGGGGAAAGTGGCGAACTGCTCGTCGATGCTTTCCAAGAACTGTAGCAGGCGCCTTTGTTCCGATTGCAATTGCCGGATTTCTCCTCGGATTTTTCGAATAGTCCTCTGCAATGCCAAACACTCAGGGAGTGCGGAAGGGGCGGCTCCGCGGCCAGTATTGGGCTGTTGATTTGAAGGCCCGCCCTCGGAGGCATTGGAGCTCGAAGCCGTCGCCACCATGTAGACCACGTTAGCCGACCGGTTCGATCGACTCCAAGCATGAGGCTGTGGTGGGTCGACTGCATGGCCCAGCATATTTACCAAGCCCTTTTGAATGAGCTCTTCTGCTATGTTTTTAAAAACATAGCAATCCTCGATGGTATGACCCAACCTTCGGTGATACACACAATAGGTAGGATCATCTATTTTATCCACCTCTGAGGGCTTCCGCAGATCCGGCAGGGTGATGAGCTGCTCTTTCATGCATAGGTCGAAGAGCATCTTAGTATGCTCTTTCCTGAAGGTGTAAGGCGTCTTCATGCGCTCCGCTAAGAGAGACGCATTCGCCTTGGCATCACGCTTTTTGCCATTGCCTTTTGATTTTCCTTCCCCCTTGTCTCCATTCATTGGGGAGAAGTCTACAGCATTTACCTCCTTGCCACTAGCCAGACGATCTTTGGAGGATTTGCCTTTTGCAGGGGCTTGTATAGGGTGATCAGCGAAGAACATCTCAATCTCCGCCACCACCGTGTTGAGCTGGTCGAAGCTTCTGATATTTGAGCCCAGAAGCTTTTCACTGACTTCTGCCGAGAGGCCCCTGCGACAGATGGTGATCACGTCTTCGGGCGTCGGAGGATTATCGCAGTGCATGCTGACGTCCCTCCATCGCTTGATGAAGTCCAACGTTGTTTCACCTTTCTTCTGCCAGAGGGAACAGAGCTTCGCCAGGGAGACTTTGCGTTCGGTCGTCTGGAAACGGTCGACGAACTTCTTTTGCATGTCGGCCCAATCGGCTACCGAGTTGGGCTTCAACCTGGAATATCACTGGAAGGCGGTGCCTGTCAATGATGTGGCAAAGTACCGCAATAAATATGCCTCTTCCAGCACCAATTCACCCATGTCCGTCATATAGTAGGCCAGGTGTTCATGTGGGGAGCCCTGCCCGTTGAACTTCTGAAGTTTTGGGGCTTTCGGGCAATCCGGTGAAAGTTTCTTGAATTGATGGTGGAGGGGATAGGGCACGCTGTACAAATCAACGGTGGCCACACCTTCATCATGTTGAGCGAACTTCACCTCCACGATCCGCTCGATCATTTGCCTTTGTGCCATGAGGCTTTCTATAGCAGGAGTGGCAGATGATCGGACATTGGCTTCATGCTGTGGCACTTCCAATTCCACCGCCAATGGCAGTTTTGCCGCTGTGACGGAGGCATTGGCCGCGACTGGAATGGGAGGAGGCTGTTGTTCCACTCCAGTGGGCGCCGCTTGAGGTGGGACATGAACCTCTTTTTCACGCAATAGCGCTTGCAAGAGGTTCTTGAGTTCTTGGTTTTCGCGTCGGAGCTCTTCCAACGCGGGGGTCTGCGCCTCTCTCCCAAGATCTTCCTCGTGCGCGGGGTTACTGTCCCCATCAACACTATGGATGTCTTCTTGGTGTTCTTCTTGTCGCACCAGCTTGGGTTGAGATGTGCCGACAGCCGGGCCTTGTTGTGTCTTCGCCAGGATCCGGGGCACGGGTCTCGGCCTCCTCAAATATTGAAGAGGCTGATTCAAGTCCCCCAAAGTGTCCTCCAGCTGCTTATCGGCGGAGGTGGTGTAGCAGGTGAGCACTTTGACAGAGTCATCGGTCACCTGAACCACCCTCTTCTCCCTGGGCGGTTGCCTATTCGGCTTGGGTGGCATCCCTATTCTGTCAAAAATAGAGACTCGGGACGTGGAAGCTTGTGTAGAGCAATCCTCGTCCGTGGGTGTTGAACTGGCCCACGGGGAGGTCGGCCGCACCTTCTTGCCGGCTCCTCGGCGCTTTTGCCCACGTGGGGGCTGAGGTGCAGGCCTCGGGGATGCCGAGGTTTCAACACTTGTCGGGCTCCGTATTTGTTTCAGCTCCGACATGTGGAAAGGCGCTTCCGCCCTTGCTCGCCTTATAATTCGGGCCTCCTCTTTGGTGACCCAAAATTTCTTCAATTGGAGGTAATGTTCCTCCACTGGATTGCCCCCTATCCTTGACCGGGGAGCTCGTGGCTTGGGTCGCTGTATGGGACCCTGGTTTGCCGCCGATACGGTGGGCTTCTTCATCCTCGCTCCATCCTCTCGGACTTGCCGAAGGAGCTCTAAGCGATTGGAGGTAGAAATGGTCGGGACGTGTCGATCCCGAGGCAAAATCGGCTCGCCTCCATAGAGCCGAATGCGGAGGTCTCCGACAATTGTAGTTTTGCCAGAGCGGGATGTAGCTGCCGCAGGCTTTGTGCCCTGGCGGCTACGGCGTTACCCCCGTTGAGCAGGGGTGGCCTTGGTGACGCCCGCCGTAGGCGCGACGTCGTTGTGGCGGCGACGCTGCCCCCGCTGAACAGGAGCAGTACCTCTGAGGGTTGCCGCAATAGAATTGGCGCTGTTACGGCGACGGCGCTGCCCCCGTTGAGCAGGAGCGACGCCAGCAGTAACTTGATTGACCGAGAAGACTCGGCCATTTGCTGAGGCGGAAGGCCTGACACCTTCGGCCATCATCATGGCAGCCGAGCGAACTCGACCAGTTATTGGGACAAAGGGCCTGACACCCTTTGTCCGCGAAGAGATAGCCGGGTGAACCCGACCCATGGTTGAAACTGAGGGCCTGACACCCCCAACAGTTGTCTTCTTGACCGGGCGGACCCGGCCGATTGATGCAGCCGAGGGCCTGACACCCCCGACGGCTGGCTTGTTGGCCGAGCGGACCCGGCCAGTTGCTGAAGTGGAGGGCCTGACACCCTCAGTGGTTGTTGCTGCAGGCGTGGCTGAGCTGGTCTCAACCACGGGTACCACGCCCAAGAAGAAGGGTGAACCGACGACCGCTGGAAAGTCGCCGAACACAAGTGGGGTCGCCAGGTATCCGAACCTAGCGTGGTTGGCGATGACTTGGGGGCCGTAGGTGACGACTGCCATCGTCTTTGTAGTTGTTAGTGGTGGTGGTGCGTAGCACGAATGAAGAAGCGCGCAGATGCACACAGACCCCTCACGTGAGTGAAGGAAACTTGCCCTCCTCTTCCCATCCTGTCAGAGGAAGAGGGGTAGTCAGAACCTTGAAGAAGGTTTAGGGACTTTCTTTGACAGAAAGAAGAAAGGCGGGAAAGGTCCCCCCAGGCGTGCCAGTCTGTGGAACACAGAATTTTTTATCGTAGATAAAAATAGAGAATAAATGTTCTTTTTGAAAAGAAACATTCCCCCTATGTGTATAGGTTTATTCCGTGGGTGCGCATAATATCAGACGATTTGGGTTTGGCTGTTGGACCTCTCCCCACTGACCGAAGTCAGTGTTGATTTACATCGGCCTAACGTCCGAACATCTTTGTTTAACTGGCAAAGAAATCCCGAAGCCTTCTATAGGGGTTCTGATGTTGAGGGCAAACTCATTTGGAGGGCTCACAGTGTCCACTCACTTACCACCGACCAACAGAATGACTGAATTAGGGTTTCAACTGAGGCCCCTTATATTTTGGCAAAACCCTGAAATTTAGGAGTATGAATGCAAATGTGTGAAAGCCGTAGGCATTTTTGAAGTCATAGGAGGTTTCCTGGACCCTGGGGGTATTTTGATAATTTTACGCCTTCGGGGGGTATTTTGGTAATTTTACGCCTTCGGGGGTATTTTGGTAATTTTACCAGGCTAGGGGCATTCCCAAAATTTCAGGGTTGGAAAGAAAGTAGGATAAGGTTCCCGGCTTCCTAAGGCGTTGAGGCCGTTTCTAGAGGGTTTCGGGGGCTACTAGGCCATTTCTGGGTCATAAGTATTTTGGTAATTTTACCAAACCCTAGGTGGATCCAAGCTGAGGTGGCACCCAAGTGTCGGACTGAGCTGACAATGTCCTCGGACCAAAGGAATGACAAGGGGCTTCATAGAAGACTCACACGTGTCAACTTAGCCGAAGGAAGGGTATAAATGCAATTCCCACTAGTCGAAGGGGTTTTCTTATAATTTTCCCCGATTGACATACAAAGGAAATTTGTAGAGCACACTGGATACATTTATAGCCCAAATGGGTACAAGGGTTGCCGACGAGTTGTCGACTGTACAAGGATCCGCACTAATGCGGGAAGTGGGGGCGTAGCCCCAATTACAAAAAATTACAGGGTAGAACTGCAAACAACAAGACTTTTTGTTTCTCGCAAACCTGGAGGGACATTTTCGTAATTCCTCCATTATATGGACGGAACTACTTAATTAGTCATCCCGGGACGTAGAAACTTACAAACATGGTCCACTGAGGGGCATAATTACAAACATACCCCGTAGGGGCATAAATACAAGACCCATGGACTTACCCCTCGCAGGTCAAGACAAACAAAACAAACTCTTTGCGCTGACTGCTTGGTGCTCCGTATGTCTTCCTAGATCTCTCCAGTCCGTCCTCCACTTGGACCCTTGGGAGTCTATTTATAGAAGGCGGGAGGACCCAGGTTGACAAAATCGTGGAGAAATGCTCCAGTTCTGACAAGGTGGGGTGCAAAACCCCCTTTTTCTGTCAAGGTGAGGTAGCAAAAAGCTTTTTTTGACTCCTCTGCGTCTTTTTTCTTCTCTTTCCCTTTTTTTTTTGTAAATGGGACCGGGGAGAAGGGGCGGGCCCGCGGGACCCAGCAGGGTCAACCGGTCCCGGGCGGGGTCGGTTGACCCCGCTGGGGTCCGCACGGGGTCGCGCGACCCCGCTGGGAGGCCAGCGGGGTCGGCCGGCCCCACCGGCCCCGAGGGGTGGCCGCGGCCCCCTCCTCCGGACTGGTCGCGCCCCAGAGGGGTCATTTGGCCCCCGGACATGCTTTTTGGCTCCTCTTCGCGCCGTTTTCCTCCGTTTCTGTCGCCCTGGGTTGAGGAGAAATATATATTGCTCCTCGGGGCCCTCCTTTCGCCGCGTGGCAGCAATACATTGGCGGAGACTCGCGTGGGAGCGGAGGAGCGTCTTGTTTGTTGTTTGGTGGTGCGTCGCCGCGTGGGGAGTAATCCTTGCGTCCGTCCATGCCGTGTGGTACACTTGTTCGGCTACTTTGACGGGTACGTATGTATATTTTTCTCATTAATTTCCTTGCTGCGACGTCACTTGTGGTTGTGAATTGTCGGGCCAATGGACCCTAAATCACGGAGGTACTCCGCAATATGACGGTGTTGATGCTACGCCATATTTCCATCGGTTGTTTTGTAATAAAATTCTCGAAATATTTCGAGAAAATTTCGGGTGCAACAGCCGGGCACTTTGCAATGTCTTTTCTTATGGAATGGCATTCTTCAGACTGTGGATGTGGTGCAAGCAGGAACCCAGACTGAGTACCTTTGGAAATGGACAGAGGATCCAATTTTGGAGGGACAGGTGGTGCACTGGTGTGGGTCAGACGTTTCCATCAGAGGTTCCCTTAGCTTTTTGTATCTTCTCAGATGTATCTAGGCAGTGCTAGCAGAGATGTTTTGTGGTGGGTCAATGTCTATAAGGAATGTCTAGGATAATAAGATAATGCAGTTGGGAGACTTTCTACTTTGACTTCAGGGTTCATACATAGGCTAGATCCATGGAGATGGAAGTGGGAAAAAGATGGCAAATTCTTTGGTACATAGGCTAGATCCATGGAGATGGAAATGGGAAAAAGATGGCAAATTCTTTGGTACTTCAGGCTATAGATGCATCTCTGACTGGGGGCCTCGTCATTCACTGGCATCCAAATTTGGGATCCAAGACCCTACTGGAACTGAAGGTTTTTGTAGTGGAGGATTTCTGATGGCAGGCTCCCTAGTCCCTACTTGCATTTGTCTTGCACAGTTTCTGGAGGATAGCAGGAGCTGATGTTGCCTATGTGGTGAGGAAGATGAGATGGTTGGCCATTTCTCCATCAGGTGTTCCTTTCTTCAGGAGATGTGGATGCCGATATGTCAAAATATTGGATGAGATCAGAAAATTCCAACAGTGTGGACAAGTTTATTGCAGAGTAGAATCTGACATGTGCACTCATTGCCAAATTTGGTCGTGGTTCTTTCATGGGACCCTCCACTTGGGCAGAGGGAAATAATACTATAATAGAGTTTTCAGAAGGCAGAGTAGGAGCTCCATAAAGGTTTTTATTTTCATTTATCATGATGTATTATAATGGGCAAGACTCTTATGCTGCGAGGACGCCGAGGAGGGTCTCAATTCTTCTATTTAGGGTTGCTTTAGTGGGCAAAGTCTGACATTACTCTGATTGTGGGTTGTGTATTGATTGTGGGTTGTGTATTTTGTACAAAGTGATTATTCGAGAGCATATGTATACTGATACATCTTTTGCGTGATGTTTAATGAAAATGTGGTACTACCCCCCCAACCACCAAACAATAACAAAAAAAGGCATTCTTCCACTACTTTATCCTTAGTGATGAATAATAGTACTTTCTAAGTGCAGGTCCTTGGGTGGGCAATGTGGTTTTCTGAGTATCTCTTTCTTGAAAGAAGCTGGGCCAAGGATGAAAAGACATTGGAGGTATGCTATAGTCATATGTTATGCATCCCTAACTTGGCATCATATTTTTGTTGTATATTTTATATGCTCCTATTGTGCAGTCAGGTCTGCAACAGCTGAAGGACTACCCTCAGCCATTCTGGTTGGCTCTTTTTGTGGAGGGTACTCGCTTTACCCAGGCAAAGCTTTTAGCAGCTCAAGAGTACGCAGCTTTGCAAGGGTTGCGGATCCCTAGAAATGTTTTAATTCCTCGTACAAAGGTTAACTTCATAGCATGTTCCCTTGCTGTCTTTTTTTCTTCATTTGTGTGTGTGTGGGGAAGCGGTCTCTCACTTGGAATGCTTTTGCTATGGAATTTACTCTTGATGGTTTCTCAGACTTCTGTCTTAGTATCACTTGCATGATCTACATTGCAGTGTTACATTGTGTATAATCTTACATGGCAATACTGCTTGCACAAATGGACATGTCTTTTTATCTTCTTGCTCATGTAAGAACTTTTCTCCCCTTTTGGCCAAAGATTATAAATGAGAATGAACCTTTTTCTAGGACTAAAAGAGATGCAGGACCATCTTGCATTTTTGCTATTATGAACTTCTTGATCTACATATGAAATAATGTGTGATTGGGGTGTTTGTGTCTATTCTATTTCTTATTTTCACTTTTGACCTAACTATTGTGAAGCTTTGCTTTCAGGGTTTTGTTACTGCTATAAACATTATGCGGTCATTTGTTCCAGCTATATATGATGCAACTGTGGCCATTCCTAAAAGTTCCCCACCACCTACACTGCTTAGAATTTTGAAGGGGCAACCTTCAGTGGTAATACTAGAAACTTTGAATTTCATATATGTGGCAATACTAGAAACTTTAGATTTCATCTAAAGCAGTTTTCTAGCTTCATTTGATTTAATTCTATGCTACAATTTGGTTTTAATAAACATTATTATTTCATTATATGTTTTTGTTCTTAAAGAATGGCTTTATTCCATGGAATTCAATTTGCCATCTGATAGTCTAAGATATTTCAGGATGCATAAATGCTGCATCTATTCAACTCAGTCTATAAGTCATCCTGTTTTCACTCTTTATGAAATCTGTTCTGGCCAGAATAAGAAAAAAGTGAAAAGATGATATTTTTTAATCCATGTTTGATGTATGCTTGGTTCCAAAACTACACGTGGAAGAGAGGGACTGCTCACCGAGATGTTAATGAAAAGGGGTGAACAAAATTGCCCTCTCAGTGGTTGAAGAATAGATATATGATAAAGAAAGACAAAAATGATCAACTATGGTCAAGTTTTTGTTCCCCTTCATGCATTCTTAAGGTGTTGTCATGTGTATATGCATTAATGCATGTGCATCTGTGAGTGCCCATGTGTGCATGTGTGCTCTATTATGCTGTGCATCCATGCATGCTGTGTGCCAATGCTTGCATGTAAAAACACTTGGAATATATATCTAGAAACATTTGAATTTTTATTCTGAGACTCAGCTGCTTGATTATCAAAGTTCCTCTATATTGAATAACTGTGTCCAAGTTAATTTTGCCTGACAATGTTGACCCCATACACAGCTCTCAGAATTTGAGAGGTTTCTGGTGCATGTATTATCCTCAGAACATTTTTGGGTTTTAATTGAGATGGAATTGGGAATATGGGAACTGGGTTCGACTGTTCTCCCATGAATTTCTTACATGGTGGCGAAGTCACTCGATCCATGAAGATGAACACGAAATGTGTCCAAGTTCCTTGCATACTGTCCTAACGCGGACAACGGAAGCTTTTTACTATGCACCCTGTACAAGGTAAGCTTTTTTCCTTTCTTTCGATCCCCCTCCCATTGTTTTATGGCTTATCTTGTTTAGGCTTTCCCTTAAGCATCTTAAGCGTATCCCACAAATGCCACTGCCTTATCTGCTCCTCCGGCTGGATGAGAACAAAGATGGCACAATTTCAGTGCCAGAACCAGTCCATATTCTCAATTCATCTCTAGGGAACACGTTGAAGCCAGCAACAGCAATTGCTGGACAGTGCAAATGAGGAACACAGACAGATGGTTATTAATGGGGAAGGTAATGAAGGTCACCATCATAGTGTGGACTATTGAGAAGAGGATCACAGCAAATATTATTTTTATGGCATGGAGTATCGGGACCCTAATGCTATTCTTATGGCATGGAATAGCAGGAAGTTAAAAAAGGCTATTTTCTTATGATTTTAATTTTCCCTTCGAATATGTTTATGATAACTTTCCTATATCACCCTTTAGTTTCTTATCTGAAATGGAGTTGGTTTTGGAAACACTTAATTTTCTTATTAGCGTTGAAGAAAATAGCTCCTTCAAACTCTGATTCCAATACATTTACAGCCTGACAAGGAGGAGGAATGATCTTTGAAACAGAAAGAATAGGAAGAGAGGACTATTAATTGTAAAGGACACAATTGGGCGAACAACAGAAGGTAGAGGAAACCGGATGGAGACATAACTTCAGAATGATGTGGATTCTAGAAGGAGAGCTGGATTTATTTAAACTTTTCACAAGACTACCCTAAATCCTGAAGGTAAATTCCAATACATGGAACTGCCCACTAAGAAATAAAAGAGATGGTCTGTCAGTTGGGACAGTAAAGCTGAAGTCAGCGGCTTCAGCAAGTACTCAGCAAACATATGGAGGTGAGTTAGAAAGTTTGTCTCTGTTGTAGGTGATGAAAGAGCCTGGGTCCAATAGATTCCTTATAATATTGTATATCAAGGTTCTGAAGCATAGTTAAGAAGGTACTGTAAACATGGTGGACTAATTTATAGAGTCTGGCAGGGGGTCGAAGGGTTAAACCAGTGCTTTATTGTTCTAATTCCAAAGAAAGATGGAACTCAAGATCTACAATACTTTCAACCAGTGAGTTTTCAGATGCAACATACAAAGCTTCTGCTAAGTTCTCAGAAAGTTTCTGGAAGTAGCCATGGAAAGATTATCAAAGCTACTTGTCAGTCAGCATGCATTCATGGTAGAAGATGAAAGGATGGATTCCTTGTAGTTCATGAATGATTGTTTTAACCATATGAAGGTTGGGGTGGCCTTCAAATTTGTGTTACTAGAAAGTTTATAAAAACTTCAGGGAATTTCCGAGGAATGTCATCAAATTCCTATATTATAGCTTCTGGGCGGCTCCCGGTTTATGTGGGACTTATAGATGTCTTAATCATATTTTTTGTTGTCAGCATGCAGGGATTCAGAATACTCCAGTGGTTTCCATTAGTTGACGATTGAAATGGGATCACTTACTGGTTTATACAGATATTCTTTTCACACTAATTATTGCTATCATAGACACATAATTATAACGGGTTCATTTGGCTGCAAAATCACTGCACATTATAGAGGAGAAACTCATCTCCTCATTTCCTTATTTTTTAGTTGCTGATATCCTGAGCAATGGCAGTTCCAGGTCGATGGGACCTTAAACAAGTTAAGGAACTAAACACAATTGAACTCAGACACAGTTTTATCCTAGTTCAGCCTACCCCTTGGCCTACATCCAGTCCCCGAGCAACCCATTTAGGATTTACACTAGTTAACTTTAGTACACGCCACTTGTCTTCCAGGTGACTAGTATTGTTGCAGATAGTCAAGTCCACCCGACTTCGCTTCCTTGCAAGGAGGGAATACCGATAATGATTAGAGGAATATATGAGATGCTATGACCTTCTAAGAGGAAAAATGTATACTTGACAATGACTCTCTTGTTGGCATAGGAGTTGACTGTTGAGCTTCTGCATGAGAGGAGGAGAATAGTCTAAAATCAAGACTGTTATGTGGATCACAGAGGCAGTGTGACAAAAAGAGCAACTCCACTCATTCACTTCCAAGCTCCTACTGTGAAATTTTGATGCTCCTCACTGGATGCTCTGTTCTCCTCAGGGATAGGAGTTGGGCGGGCTGGGTTAGGCCAGGTAGACATTTGGGCTGGCCCATTCAAACAACTCTCTTGTTGGCATGGTAGTTGACTGTTGAGCTTCTGCGTGAGAGCGGGAGAATAGGATAAAATCACGATGTGATGTGGATCAGAGAGGCAGTGTGAAAAAGAGAGCAACTCCATTCATTCATATCCAAGCTCCTAGTGTGAAAGTTTGATAATCGTCACTGGCTGCTCTGTTCTCCATTATAGAGGAATGCAAATTTTGGGCATTCTTCCAAGGTGATGGTAGGTAAGACACATGTTATCTTCTTATTGTTGACATTTGTGACCATTCTGCCACCCTCACTATTTTTCAGGTCCAGTCAGATCAAATCTTCCGAAATAGGTTTTTATTTCAAGACTTATTTGTGGGAAGTTCAAAGTAGCTCTTTTCTCTGGAGATTATGTAGATGCTATATGAGTTCAAAATAGCTCTTTTCTCTGGAGATCATGTAGATGCTATATGAGTGTTACTGACAAGGAGTAGCTTCTAGATTCCTGAGTAGTCAGTTTCTAATTAATATGATTGATGGTAATGATCAGAGTTTAAATTTCAATTTGCCCAATGAGCCATGGTGTGAGAACCATGTAAGACTTCAGATAAACATCACATATTTGTATTTGAGAAATTGTTGAAGATGTACAGGAATCACACACTTGTGTTCATCATGTATCAAGTGTTTATAATGTAGAATCAAATAGGCAGATATAGAGGGGGGGGGTGAATAGATCTGCCCCCTTAAAAATAATGCAGTTAAAATGATGATGATCTTCAGAAGGACCGAACACAAACCAAGCAGGTGAAATGCACGTGAGACAAGGATTAGTGTGCGATTGTGGACACTTAATCAACTGGGTGTGAACGGGGGTAGAAGAAAAGAGACAATCACACAATCAGAAACACCAGATTTTTAGGTGGTTCGGTAGCACATGTGTGCTCACCTACATCCACCCCTCACTCAATTGAGTGAGGACCACTAGCTGCAACGACGGCAGCAACTCAGAGATACACCCCCAAAACACTCCGCTGATTCACAGCTTCACACACACTCTGATTCACAGCTTCATATACGCTGATTCACCGCTTCACACACACGCTTTCTGAATACGATTGAAAACGTAAAACATAAGAGAAAGGAAAAATGAAAAGAAACACGAAGAAATGTAGCTTCTAAAGAAGCAATCTGGATGATCCTTCGATGCTCTGCTCTTCTTAGTTCGAAGGGCACTCTTCTCCTCTTTGAATTCTTCAAATCTCTTCTTCTCTGGCTCTCTCTTTCTCTCTATTTTTCTTTCACAGGCCGGAGCAGTCCTTTTTTTCTTCGTTGTTGTCTCACTTCGATCCAGATCCATTTATAATACTCTTGAGGCAGAGGATATTTCCTTGGGGGCCCACCAGATCTAGTTGGTTGCAGTAGGGAATAATTTTCCTCCAAAAAGTACCTTCTGGAACGTAGATTCCTCGTACACCAACTCCCCAATCATTGGGCCTTGGTTCCTATGCCAGAGGTGGGACCCGCCGCTTACTCGGAATCTCGTCATATAAGGTGTGTCGACGCACTGGTCCTCACTACGTCGACTCATCTTGTTGCTGGACGAGCACTGGCTGAATTGCACAGTTGCGTCGACTCTGTGTCTTCATTGCGTCGACCCAATCTACTTGTTGCCTGAGAACTGGCTGGAAGGCTTTGATGTGTCGGCACAATAGCTATATTGCGTCGACCCAACTTTCATATAGCCTTACTGCTATTGATGCTGCTGGCTACTTCTGTTGCGTCGACGTCATAAACTTGTTGCGTCGACTCAACCTTCTCATGGCTTGGAGGGCAGCTCCTCTGGATTTTCTTTTCTTCTTCTGCTGCGTCGACTCTTTGGAACCATGCACCGACTCAACCTTCATATTTGCTCTGCTTTTCTTCTGCTGCGTCGACTCATCCTTCATATTTCCTTAACTGACCGTCTACTGAAGTCAAGGATTTCTTCTTCAGTTGCGTCGACTCATTGAGCACATTGAGTCGACGTACTCTTCTTCTGTCGACTAATTTTTCATGCTTCTGTCGACTCCATGCGCACATCAGTCGATTGACATTTACTTCGGTCGATTTTGAACCTCTTGTGTACCTGTTGGACCCATAATAAGATATACAGTTAAATATTTTGGGACACCATTTTGGCTTTAATATAAACTCCATCAGCTACTTATTTTCACCAAGATTTGAAGATCTTATTCCAATGATTCATAGTTAGACATCATCAAAACCAGGGACACATTCTCCCCCTTTTTGATGATGGCAACTATGAGTCATTGCCATTTGTAAACATTCATTCACGTCTATCATCCATGAAAATATTCGTTCATTTCACACATTAAAAGCACACATTCACAAAATAATTTTCATTCAACTCAGTAATGCGTCTGTACATATATATGCTATGAGACTCATGAAGACTCACAATGCATGACAATGCATGACATGTAAACCACTGATATACAGACCAAGATGGATATGAATGCATATGACTCTCACTCTCCCCCTTTGACATCATCAAAAAACGACATGGGGAGATTTGAAAAACGAGATAGAGGTAGAGGCATTCTCTGTTAGATACCAATGTTCTCATAGAGCTAGAATAAGTTTATTTTGGGAGCCCTCTTTTAAAGAAACAAGTCATTGGACCACATTATTTTGAGTGGTTTAAAAACTAATAAATCTTAAAGACATGATAAGAAAAGACCTTAGAAAAATTCTGCATACAAAATTAATGGAAGAAGAAACAATTTGTCATATTAATGTCCTTACAGTCCAACATTCAACTTTGCTCAAAAAATTCCAGGGACTTCTCTAGGACGAACTTCAGCTAGTGTTGGGAACAAACACTTTAAACAAGCTAGATTTGTGTTTTCTTTTGGGCACTATTGTGATCCTTTTCTCTTTCAACAACTTTTCAGAATTTCTTTGCAGAACTTTTTTTTTTCATTGAGCAATCCGGTTTAGTCCACACTTTTTGACGTGAGGAAACATATTGTTTAGATGCAGGAATCCCCAGTTACTCAGTGTGTTAACCTTTTTACTTCTCATAAGAATAGAGTTAACAATGGCAACACATTTTTACATGAGGCAAAACACGTCTTAGGTGAAATGACCCAGTTACTCAGCATGCCATGTCATTGCTCTGACATAACTTTTTCATATCAGATACATGAATTTTTAAACAGAGTTAGCTTGGTTTTTTACTTCCTCACTCAATCCTCTTCACTTCTTGGTGAGTGATAATTGGTTACTCAGTGAACCAAAGCCATCGCTCTGCAACTTATGGCCCTTTTAGAAGATGTTCAGATTGTTTGATGTTTGAAAGCAACACTAAACATGAAGTTTCTCAACCAAAGTTACCTCTTTACTCTTAATTTTCAAGCCTATGAGGATTTCAGGACACAACATTCCAATACTATTTTAAATTCATTAAGTTTGTATATAGACGTTTTCAAGGTGCTTTTTGGTCTCAGTCTCACAGGGTTATTAACTTTAAACCACCAGACTATTTGATGTGATCAACAATATTGTGAGTTTCCATAAATGAAGGTCCTTATTTTTAACATCCCAACATTTGTGAGAGCCATTGTTAGAAAGAGATGTCTCACCTTAAGTTTGTGCCAAAAATAATCAAGGAAATTGATTGAGAAGGTGGAATTTGAAGATAGAGAGAACTGACAGACAACTAACCACCGAATATATATCAAATTATGTGGACAGACTGGATGGGTCTGTTGACCAATTCAAGACTTATTTTCACAGAGATAGAAATGAACCTGCCTGACTCCCCCTATCTGAAGCAAATTATGAACCTAAGAAAAAGTTAGACGAGACTGAGAGCATCAACTCCCCCTGACTGCGTGAGTTAACTATCTTTTGGTACAAGGCGGAGTTGAATCTCACGCATCATGAAAGCTTCCAGACAGACTTGATCTGTCCTTCCGACATTCATCCTTTGATATACCAAATAGATAGTTGTGCACAAGCAGTAGAGAGTGGAAGAGCTCTGACGAGGACAAGATCAACAGATAGACTCCCCCTTACTGAATGCACTAGAGGACTGAACCAAACACAAGGAGCATGCAAAGGAGTTTTCTGGTTTAGATTCATGAAGGTCTGCAAAACCCTAGTTCCCTTCTCAGAGATGAAAACCTTTCATTGTTCAATGGCTTTGTAAATATATCATCAATTTGATTCAATGTATCAACATTATGCAATTCAAATTTTTTCTTGGATACTTCATCTCTTAGAAAATGATGTCTTATTTCAATGTGCTTTGTTCTCGAATGCTGGATTGGGTTTTTAGTGAGATTGATTGCACTAGTGTTATCACATAATATGGGTGTACAACCAAGATCTACATTGTAGAGTTGGTGCTTTATCCATAAAACTTGAGCTCCACAGCTCCCTGTAGCAACATATTCAGCTTCTGTAGTGGAGAGTGCAACAGAATGTTATTTCTTGGAAGCCCAAGAAACGAGGCACTCACCCAAAAAGTGGCAATATCCACTAATACTCTTTCTATATAATTTACATCCAGCATAATCTGTATCTGTATATGAAATTAAATCTAGTTGACATGATGTAGGATACCACAGTCCTAAGTTGTGTGTGCCAGCAAGGTATCTAAAAATTCTTTTCATGGCAGATAAGTGAGATTCTTTAAGACTGGCTTGAAACCTAGCACATAAACATACACTAAATTGTATATCTGGCCTAGAAGCAGTTAGGTAAAATAAAGATCCGATCATACCTCGATAGATTTTTGGATCCACTGATTTACCTTTTCTCATCCGCTTCTAGGGATGCATTTGTACCCATTGGTGTGGAAATGTGCTTCACTTTCTCTATGCCAAATTTCTTCAAGATCTCTAATGTGTATTTTGTTTGGTTGATGAAGCATCCTTCTTTTGACTGTTTAATCTGCAATCCAAGGAAATATTGCAGTTCACCAACTAAACTCATTTCAAATTCTTTAGACATCAATGTTGCAAATTCCTCACATAGTTCTGAATTGGTTGAACCAAAAATAATATCGTCGACATAAAGCTGAACTATGATGATTTGGTCATTGGAAGTTTTGGTGAAAAGAGTTTGATCGACGTTACCTCTGTTGTAGCCCTTGCTGAGTAGGAAAGTAGTCAACCTGTCATACCAAGCTCGTGGAGTTTGTTTCAGTCCATATAGTGCCTTATTCAGCTTAAAAACATGGTTAGGTAGCTCAGAAGATTCAAAACCAAGGGGCTGCTCAACATAAACGTCTTTTTTTATGATTCCATTTAAAAAAGCACTTTTCACATTCATTTGTTAAAGTTTAATGCCAAATGAGCAAGTAAAAGCTAGCAGAATTCTGATGGCTTCCATCCTAGCAACTGGTGCATAGGATTCATCAAAATCTACCCCTAGTTCCTGATTGTAACCATTAGCTACTAACCTAGCTTTGTTTCTAGAAATTATTCCATCTTCATTCATTTTATTTCTAAAGACCCACCTTGTTCCTATGACAGAACAATTATTTGGTCTAGGGACCAAGGTCCAGACTTGGTTTCTTTTAAATTGACCTAGTTCTTCATGCATTGCATTTATCTATGATTCATTTTTTAAAGCCTCATCTATAGTTTTGGATTCAATTTGTGATACCAATGCAACTAAATCTTGATTATTTATTTCCTTGTAAAAGGATCTGGTCCTAGGTGGATCATGCAGATTACCAATGACATTTTGAACAGGATGGTCTTTTAAAAATCTAAAGTTATTTGATGACTCTGTTAGTATTGGGTGTGCTACAGGCCAATTTCGGGTCGGGTGGGCTCGATAGTTGTACAATCTTGTTCATCATTAATAAAGTGGTATTTGAGCGTAAATTTGTAATTGTATATTACTCTACGATGTCCCTAGGATATGTGGTTGTAAAGTCAACTCGAGATGGGATCTCGATTATGAGACTGACTTTACATGGACACATACCTTAAAACTGTTCCTGATTGGAGGGTAATCACTCGGGGACATTGATTACCTATTAAACCAGTTCACATGATGTATGGGTGAGCAGTCTCATGGTCACTGGTGCGGGGCACCAATACATATGTGTAGGTGTATGTCTTGGGAGGATGTACACTGGACTGATCCGCTATTGGATCTTCAGATGGTTGATTATACCTAATGTCAACTGAAGATCTAATTGTCTCAGTAGTTTCGTTGGTCCGTTGACCTGAGACATTGATCGGATCTTACACGAGGACTGGGATGGTTTGATACTTGGCTAAGTGACTTTAACCACAAGTCATGAATTGCCAAGTCATTAACCATTTCAAGATACGTGTGAAGATCATCAAAGGTCAAGAAGGGATCGCTCATTGTCGAGTATATATCAGACAGTTAATGGGTCATGATAATGACGCTCCACTGAATCCCTGGCCATGGTCGTGTGAGTTCGTTTAGAACGGACGTCATACACTTTAAAGAGGTCATGGTCGAATGGCACGATCATGGGATTTGACCGTTACCATACCCTCGATCGAACCAGACTCATAGAAAGAGCGAGGGATTATAGCGATGCGGCAACTGTAGACTTACAGGTACCAAATATGGTGGTTTGAACCCGGCGTCCTCTAGGATCACGCGAATTTGCTTGACCCAACGTGATCAAAGGTTCGGAATAAATTAAACTATTATTCGGTTCTAGTAGAAGCGAATAATAAGTTTAATTTACTTCTAATTGGGAATTAGAAGTTAATGGGCCTTAAACGAGGGAGACTATGGGCCTAGAGGATCACACATAAAAGATTCTCAGGTGACGGAATATTATTGTAAAGAGATATATGTTAAAAACCTTGCATTCCTTTGGAAAGGAATATAAGAAGGGCTTAATATATATATACAATAATATGAAGGATACATATACAATATTGGTTCTTAAGGGTTCTTTTGGAAAGCACCCAACCCATATATATATGTGTGTTACGTAGGTTTTCTCCTCTTTAGCCAAGCACTCATAAGAGAGAAAACCCCACTCTCTCTTCTCTCCCCTCCTCCCCTCCCTCTTGCTCTCTCTCTCTCCCTTGTTGATCTCTCTCTCTTTCTCTCAAGGGAGAAAGGCTTAAGGAAGAAGAAGAGGGTTTTGAGTATCGGTGGTTAGTGTGCGAGGGGGAAAGAACGGGTGGACGCCGTCACTGCACGAGGATTCGTGTGGATCTACTCTAGAGGCCGGACATCTGTGCGGCTCTACGTTCGTGGAAATCTGCATCGGGCACTGCGGACAACGTCGTTCCGCGCTAGGTAATCTTATTGCATCGATTAGAGCACGGTTCTAGGATTCTATAAGGGTCTGGGTTCGAGATTTAAATTTTATTATCCGTTGCGCTACCCGAACCAGGCTGTACGAATCCTTACAGACTCACCTTGTTCAGTCGACCCGGGTGCTGGGTCGGTCGACCTACCTTATTCTGGTTCCAGTTCTTCTGGTTGTTTAGGCAGTTCTGCATCCTCCTTGGTTTCTAGAAATTCCTTATTGTCATTCTTCCTCCTGTCAACATCAGATTTATCAGTGTAGTCATTGAACTCATCAAAAAATATATGAGGAGACTCCTCTACAGTTTGATCATTGATGTTAAAAACTCTATAGGCTCTAGACTGTTCAGAATAACCCAGAAATATGTCTAGACTGCTTTTGGCCTCAAATTTATCTAAATCCTTTTTATCATTATTATGAATGAAACATTTTGAACCAAAAATTTTAAAATAGGCCAAGTTGGGCTTCTTACCCTTCAACATCTCATAGGGGGTTTTCTTATGAACGGGTCTTACCATGGCTCTATTTATAATGTAACAGGCAGTGTTGGCTGTCTCTGCCCAAAATTTTCGTAGAAGTTGGCTTTCAACAAACATTGTTCTGGCCATTTCCACAATGGTCCTGTTTCTTCTTTCCACGATCACGTTCTGTTCTGGAGTCCTGGGTGAAGAAAATTTATGAGTCAGTCCTTCTTTTTCACAAAAATCAGTAAACAATGAATTTTCAAATTCCCCCCCATGATCAGATAAGATTGTGCAAATTTTATGCTTACCTTCCTGTTTTATTCTTCTGAAGAAATTCTGGAATTCTATGAAGGCATCACTCTTATGTGTTAAAAAGAAAATCCAAGCAAATATGGTGAAATCATCCACAATCACGTATCCCAACCTTTTGCCACTAAGACTATGAGTTCTAGTAGGACCGAACAGATCCATGTGAAGAACTCCAATGGCATAGTGGACAAACGCTCATGCCTTGTTTTAAAAGATTTTCTGGTTTGTTTTCCCAAGGTACATCACAGACCTTAAAGTCTGATTTAAAAGAGATTTCAGGTAAGCCTTTAACCAGATTATGCTTGACAAGTTTATTCAAAATATTGTAACTAACATGACCTAATCTACGATGCTAGATGAATGCATTATCACCTACATTCGCAGATAAGCACATATTCCTTAAGAGATTATCGTCTAGGTCTACCATGTAGACATTATTGATTCTATGGCCTATGAATTTTATTGAATCAGAATCAAGTTCAAATATTTTGCATGCATTGTTGTCAAACATGACCTTGTGACCCTTGTCACAAAGCTAACTTATACTAAGCAAATTGTGTTCTAAACCATCAACTAGAAGAACCTTTTCAATGACATTGTAGGGGTCCTTACCAACGGTGCCTGAACCAATCATTTTACCTCTATTCTTCGCTCCAAATCTGACCAAACCTCCTTCTTTCAGCTCCAGCTGGCTGAACTTGGTTCTGTCTCCCGTCATGTGCCTCGAGCAGCCGCTATCAAGGTACCAGCGGTTGTGTATGGCTACTAGACAATCCTGCAAAACAATTTACACAGCAAGTTTTGGAACCCAAATGAATTTGGGTCCAGTTTGCTCATTTAAACCATGCAACAGGAACTTTGGTATCCATACTTGTTTGACAGAGTTGGATTTTTTATTAAACCAACATCCAAATTTTTCATGTCCCATTTTTCCACAGATACCATCTACCTGTGAGCCTTTGAAATCCTTAAATTGGTACCTGCTTGAAAACCTGTCGACAGGACGCCTGAGGTTTTGTAGACCAGCCCATGGAGTTTGGTTTGTGTTTTGAAATTTTACGTTTCTGTTTTGAAACTTGTTGATAGGATAATAAAAGTTTGTTCGACTACCCCACTTGTTCCAGTGTGTTTTGTGAGGTTTATTTAATTTTTTGTTTACAGGTTTTGTGTATTCCTGTCGACTGGCCTGAGGGTTGAAATTTGAATTAATATGCTGGAAACAACCCTGTCGACCTTGATAGAATGATCTGTTGGACTTTCCTCTATTCAGATTTCTGTAAAAAGGCTGATAGTAGCCCTGTCGACTAGATTGGACGCCCTTTTTGACAGACCCAGATCTTTGATTATTTTTCCTCTGAGCATTTTGACTCTTTGTGAACTTCCGGTCAGTTTTTAGGATTTGTGTTGATGAATTTGATTGTTGCTGGAGTGGATTTTTGACAAAGTTTTTAATGTTTCCTTTTCAGGAATGAATGAAATAGTCTTTGCTTGAAATTCCTTCTTCTTGGTAGGGTTGTAGCCAAGACCCTCCTTATTCAAGTTCACCCTCACACCTAACATGGCATCCAAATTTTCCTTACCTTTGACAATTTTTTCAAGAGTAACTTCTTTATCAACAAGTTCTTTCTTAGTCTGTTCAAGATTATGTTGAAGAGCAGCATTTGCATACTGAATTGCTTCATACTTTTCTTGAATTAACTTGTTTTGTGTTTCAAATTCTTGAATTTTCAATTTAAGCTCATCCAGTCGTTCTCTCAGCTCTTCACTTTCATTTTTTAAGCTTTCAGACTCGTTTTTGACAGACTCCATTTCATCTGTGTTTTTCTTTAATTTCTCTTTTTCTTTCTTCAGAATTTCAATATTTTCAGTTAGGGCGTTGTCATGAACAATGGCATTCGATTTTTTATTTAGTTGTTTATTTTCCCTTCTAAATTCATCACACTTATCAAGTAAATCAGAATATGCATTTTTCCAATCATGAATAGTAAAATTTTCGAACATAGAGGTTACCTCCTCATCCTCATCACTGTGAGCCATTAAACAAATCTTCTCGTTATTTTCTTCATCCGAACTTTCTTCATCTTCTTCTTCGTCGCTCCATGTACAGAGCATTGCTTGTGGTTTCTTAGCTTTTCCTTTGCTCATTCTTTTCAATAATTCCGAACACTCTCCTCGCGTGTGCCCTGTCTTCCTGTAATGATAGCAAACCACATTATCAGATTTCTTGTTGGAGTCATATTTAAATTTGGAAGACTTGCTCACCTGACCCCTTGTCTTTCTTTGACTCTTACCTTCTTTTCTAAGAAATTTTCTAAACTTCCTAATGAGTAGAGCGTACTCACTGAGATCTTCTTCATTGTCAGATGTCTCACTTTCATCGCTTGAACCCTTGCCACTAGGTGATGCCTTGCGAGCTATGGGCTTCTTCTTCTTCATATCTTCCTCGTTTCTTTTAGATTCAGCTCGTATGTCATCAGTGATCCTATCAACTCATCTATTGTCATTGTAGAGAGGTTCTTAGAATCCTCTATGACAGTCACTTTAGTGTGCCAGGCCTGAGGAAGAGACCTCAGGATTTTCCTGACTATTTCACTATTCGTGTATTCCTTACCTAGTAACTTGAGACTATTGGTTAATTGAGACAATCTGGCATACATGTCTGAAATAGTTTCATCAGCTTTCATTTTAAACATTTCATAATCAGAGATAAGCATATTAGCTTTAGTTTCTCTCACCTGGAGCATACCTTCATATATTAGTTCGAGTTTGTCCCACATCTCCTTGGCAGAGTTGCACGTTGAAACACGTGAGAATTCAGTGGGAGTAATCGAGCATTGTATGATATTCATCACGCTCCAATTCACAGTTGATCTTCGAATTTGCTCCCTCGTCTAAGTTTCCTCATCTTCAGGTAGCTCGAAAGGCCCTTTGCTAACCACCATCCAAATTTCGTGGCTCTGTGCCCTGAGAAAAATCTGCATTTTATTTTTCCAGTAAGAATAATTTGATCCATTGAAGAACGGAGGCCTATTGGTAGAATGTCCTTTGGCTAGAAAGCCTTGGGTAGTCGTCCCATCTGATCTCTCCGGGTCGTTGGACCACATTGTAGAGAAACCAGCTCTGATACCAAATGTAGAATCAAATAGGGAGATATAGAGGGGGGGTGAATAGATCTGCCCCCTTAAAAAATAATGCAGTTAAAACGATGATGATCTTCAGAAGGACCGAACACAAACCAAGCAGGTGAAATGCACGTGAGACAAGGATTAGTGTGCGATTGCGAACACTTAATCAACTGGGTGTGAACGGGGGTAGAAGAAAATAGACAATCACACAATCAGAAACACCATATTTTTAGGTGGTTCGGTAGCACTTGTGTGCTCACCTACATCTACCCCTCACTCGATTGAGTGAGGACCACTAGCTATAATGACGGCAGCAACTCAGGGATACACCCCCAAAACACTCCGCTGATTCACAGCTTCACACGCTATCACAACTTCACACGCTGATTCACAGCTTCACATACGCTGATTCACAGCTTCACACACATGCTTTCTGAATACAATTGAAAATGTAAAACATAAGAGAAAGGAAAAACGAAAAGAAACACGAAGAAATGTAGCTTCTGAAGAAGCAATCTGGATGATCCTCCGATGCTCTGCTCTTCTTAGTTCGAAGGGCACTCTTCTCCTCTTTGAATTCTTCAAATCTCTTCTTCTCTAGCTCTCTCTTTCTCTCTATTTTTCTTTCACAGGCCGGAGCAGTCCTCTTTTTCTTCGTTGTTGTCTCACTTCGATCCAGATCCATTTATAATACTCTTGAGGCAGAGGATATTTCCTTGGGGGTCCACCAGATCGACTTGGTTGCAATAGGGAATAATTTCCCTCCAAAAAGTACCTTCGGGAACGTGGATTCCTCGTACACCAATTCCCCAATCATTGGGCCTTGGTTCATGTGCCAGAGGTGGGAACCGCCGCTTACTCGAAATCTCGTCATATAAGGTGTGTCGACGCACTGGACCTCACTGCGTCGACTCATTGTTCTTGTTGCTGGACGAGCACTGGATGAATTGCACGGTTGCGTCGACTCTGTGTCTTCATTGCGTCAACCCAATCTGCTTGTTGCCTGAGAACTGGCTGGAAGGCTTTGATGTGTCGACACAATAGCTCCATTGCGTCGACCCAACTTTCATATAGCCTTACTGCTATTGATGCTGTTGGCTACTTCTGTTGCGTCGATGCCATAAGCTTGTTGCGTCGACTCAACCTTCTCATGGCTTGGAGGGCAGCTCCTCTGGATTTTCTTTTCTTCTTCTACTGCGTCGACTCAACCTTCATATTTGCTTTGCTTTTCTTCTGCTACGTCGACGCCATGAAACTCTGCGTCGACTCATCCTTCATATTTGCTTAACTGACCGTCTACTGAAGTCAAGGATTTCTTCTTCAATTGTGTCGACTCATTGAGCACATTGAGTCGATGTACTCTTCTTCTGTCGACTAATTTTTCATTCTTCTGTCGACTGATTTTGGACCTCTTGTGTACCTGTTGGACCCATAAGAAGATATAAAGTTAAATATTTTGGGACACCATTTTGGCTTTAATATAAACTCCATCAGGTACTTATTTTCATCAAGATTTGAAGATCTTATTCCAATGATTCATAGTTAGACATCATCAAAACCAGGGACACAACATATAAATGTTTGTCCTATTACAAGTATGTGGTACTCATTGAGTACTCGCTATGTATTGAATATATGATATGCAATATACTTATTGAAATTACTTGCAGAGTATGTTTGAGACTTATCAAATACCTGAAGACCTTGAATGAGTCATCAAATGCTTGAAGTAATGAGTACTGAAATGTATCAAATACTTGACCATTCAACACATCAAACGCTCGAAGGATTGAGTACTTAAAGTGCATCAATGTTTGATCACTTCAATGCTTAAAGCTTGTTGAATATTTGACTACTTAAGATACTTAAAGCACATTAAATATTTGATTGCTTCGAATACTTGAAACATATCAAATATTTGATTTCGAGTGGTCGATCTGTTTCTCTCTTAAGGTTTCTCACATGTGGTCACCACCTAAACACATCAACTAAGCAAATGACATGATGGAAAAGGCGGCCTGGGGGATGGAGAGAGATGTTTGTTTTGGTAGGACAGGTGGCGTTGAGACTTTATGTAGCAGAGGCCTTTCCGACGTTGTATGCTATTGTGGGTGCACCTGGGGTTTCTGTAGCTCAGTCCTTTGATGAACAGCTGGTTGGGGGCAATTGGGCACCCATTTTCAGGATGAATCTCACCCTTGGGGGGATGGACCATTTGGAAACTCTCGACTTTCCTCCTTGACTTCAGACCAAATGCCAGCAAGACAAACATATGGGTTTGGAGATAGGAGAGGGAGGAGGTTTCTCAGTTAGGTCTACTTACTCTCTCATTTCGGATGATGGAGTGCGTCACCCCTTAGCACCTTAGGTTTGGATTCCCAAGAGCCCACTCAAGGTGAAGCTGCTGGTTTGGAGGATCTCTCATGGTTTTCTTCCTATTTGTGATAGGGTGGCACTTTTTCTTCAGCATTTATCTACCTTATGCCACTTGTGCGGGGAAGTGGAGGAGGATTTGGACCACTTGTTCACAAGCTGCCCCTTTGTGAAGGACATATGGACGAGAATCAACCAGAGATTTCATCAGCCTCTTGGCCATTTTGAGGGGGTGCATCTGCTTTTCCTCAAGTGGTATAGGTGGAACCTTAAGGGCACAATATCATCTAATGGTTTATCCTCCATTCCACTCGCTGGGCCTTGTGGAGTGTGTTAGAGAATAGTCCCGTATTGAAAACGGGTTAAAAATCTAATGTGATTATAATTGTGGTGCCCTCTCCACTCAACACCTTAAGGTTTTGAGTTGGATGGCCCAATCTAATAAATTCTAGGGTTTTTTGCATATTAGTCCCTACAAATATGACGAATTACTTTTTAGTCCCTACAATCTCTCTATTGTTTAAAAAGTCCTTAAAATCATGTAACTCTTACAGAAAGGCCCGTGTAGTTCACCGACGTTAAAACAATTGGATATTCGATGGAATATTCCATCCTTCCGTTAAAAAAAGTTGAAAATCCTAAACTACCCTTACTCATGACCCTTTCCAAGTGAAACCCTTCACCCCCGCAGACGCCCCACCGCCGTTGCAAGCTGCGGACTACCCCCACTGGCCGCCGCAGACGCCCCACCGCAAGGCCCCAGCCGCAGAAGCCCCACCGGTCGACGCTGACGGCCTACCGCCGACGGCCCACCGACCACCGCCGGCCCTTGCCATCACGCCCAACACGACAAATCGACCCTTGTTATTCTCCCCATGTCTGAAATGGTATGCTATTTTGATGGCTAGATTATTCTCCACATCTATGTTTACAGTGATAATAACTTGTTCGTGTCGTATGCAGTCATCAAATGTTAGTGGAATGCAGTTGTCTCGAGGAGCTGTCGTCTCATCTCGTGTGCCGCCGATGGAATGCAACTGTAGAAGGGGTAATTGTCGGGTTTACGTCTCAAATCGTGAGAGGTCGAAAGGAAGCGTTTCTATTGTTGTCCGTATGCAAATACTGACGGGGATTGCGGTTTCTTTGAGTGGGTTGATGATACTACCTATAATGTTGTGGATGTCAAATATCAACTGAAGGCGATGGAAGAATGCATGACAAAGAAATTAGAAAGGATAGAGTTGCAATTGAAAAACTTAAAATTACTGATGTATTGTGTCATATTTGTACTATTTGTCATTTGCCTATTCAAGTGAACGTGTTTAAGAGAGACGTATGCAATGTAAGTCCTATATTGGACATGTAATCGTTTTTACTAGAATGTAATGCTACTTATTATCGTTAGTCTTATATGCCCCATGTGTATGCTTCACCAGCTCATTTCCAGACCAAATGCCTGCCAGTGCATGCTTCACCTGCTCATGCCCATGTTTCACAGACATGTGTGAAGAGTGAGGTGTCATCATCATCAGCATCTCTGGCCATCATCATCCAAAACGAAATAAAGGCTTGTGGGAATGAACAACGTCATTAAAAGATGTTCAAAGTGACTGTGGTGGTTGGATGCAGACAGATATTTGAGTTGGTTTGTCTGCTTGACAGATGTTTGAACATGTGCAATCTGTGTATTTATGTCCGTAGCCCAGTGCTGCATAGTGTTCAATAAATGATCGAAGTGAGCTGTGACTGTAGAGGGAATATCAGAGCTGGAGCCGGCTAGATGCTGGGAACTAAGCTGCGAGGAGATGTGAACTACTGCATCCTGGAACTGTGAATGTTGAACAGAAAGCTCTTGAATTTGCTGTTGAAGTTCAGTGTTTTTCATCTGAGTGTCTGCACGGAATTCCTTAAGTTCATTCATAATAGGAAGCAGCTGTGCACTGACATATACTAGTTGGGTATGAATAAGCTCTTGATTGGAGTTCAGCTTAAAATTTTCACTTTTCATGACAGTAAATTGCTCCTGCATATATTTCATCATATGGGAATGAAGAGAATGATTGGAGCTTGTGCCGGCTTGATCTGGTGCAGATGTTTGTGTATGGAACTCTGGAGGTGCATCTGACTCTCTGAACATCTGAGGAGGTGAAGAGGGTGGAGATGTTCCAAAAGGAACTATAGCTCCAATGTGTGTGTCTGGAGTAGCCTGAAGTTCGGTTGAGGGAACTGTTGGACCTTGTAATGTCTCATAGCCTGGAAGATCTCTTACTATCATGTTTCCTTTCTTCTTGTAATGCATAAACGTGCCAATGAATTTCTGACAGTAGACATTGGTCCTTGGAATTATCTGAACAGGTTCATCTTCCAATGAAATTCTAACCTTGATGAACACAGCAGTCAAGGCACCAGCATAGGGTAGAGTTCTCTTTTTCGCAAAGCATCTCTTGTTCAGTCATGTTCTGTTGCTCTTTAGACTGCAGTTTGATACTGCAGCGTCGACCCATCGAACTGCAGCGTCGACGCTGCCAAGGCACTTCAGAGGTAGCAGTAAGAAGTATTTGATCTGCTGCGTCCACGCTGCTTGGGCAATGCGTTGACGCTTGGTGCCTTTTATCCATTGGTCTGGTCTGTGGTGCGTCGACCCCTTGTGCTGATGGGTCGACCCCTCAGTTCATTCATCGGTTGTTTACAAGTCCATACATTGAACTGCTCTTCAAAGTCTGTACAGTGGCTTCGAATCGGCAAGTCTGTACATCGGCTTCACTCACTCAAGTGTATACACTGATGCACGTTGTGTCTCACTGTCAAGTCTACACATTGCTGTTCTTCACAGCAAGTCTATACACTGCTCCCTCATATAGGAAGTATGTACATTGCATTGGCTAAGTATATACAACGTCAGTTCATGCATTGGCTTAGGCTAAGTCTGTACAGCCTACGTCTCATGCAGCGTCAACGCTGTGAGCATTCTCAAGTCTGCAGCGTCAACGCTGTGAGTGTGTACATTGCATTCACGCTTCACAAAGTCTATACATTATGCATGGTTGAGTTGAAGTCTATACAGAGTCTGCATCCTCTAAAGTCTGTACATCCGATTGCCTTTGTTTTGGTCAAGTCTGTACAGCCGTTGGGTTTGGACTCAGAGTCTGTACACTCGATTCGCCTTTGAATTGGTCAAGTGTGTACATCCTTTCAAGCTTCAAGTCTACACATTGGGTTGTCAGGCTTCAACCCTATACATTCATTTGTTAGGCCCAAGTCTATACACTCGTTGTTAGAAGCCTGACCTTAACTGAAGTCTATACACTGGACTTCACTTTACAAAGTCTAACCAAGTCTATACAATGCTTTGCATTCTTCAGAGACTGTACAGGGTTTAGACTTAAACTGATGACTTCGTTTCATCTGCCTGATAGGGACTAAAAAGGCCAGGTTGTTTGTTCACTGGAACGTATCCATGCGTCAACGCCATTGCTAGACAGCGTCGACGCAGCCATTGAGCCTGATAGGCATCTAGCTCGGAGACAGTTTAGAAGGTTAACGCTGGAGTTCTTAGCGTCCACGCAGCATGCAAACAAGCCGAACTATTAGTTGCAGAAACACACCACTGCGTCAACGCTTTAGCCTAGCAGCGTCGACCCCTCATGTCTATCCGCCAAATACATTGATCACTGGACTGCCGATGTCGATGCGTCAACGCCACCAACTGGCAGCGTCGACGCAGCAGTTCAAGAAAGGGGCGACTTATCTCTGGCTGTCTTCAACGCGTCAACGCTACCACAGCAGGGTCGACGCAGTGGGGCAATTTCAAATGTGTACAAGAAAAGAGTAGATACTGGATCACCGATGCGTCAACGCAACATGCTGATAGCGTCGACGCAGCACGCCCATCTGCTGAAGGCTTTTTGCATATATTGCATCATTCATATCAAATCACCTGCACCAGTTAGTTACCCTTGCAACCATTGCATCATTCATATCAAATCATCACAACCCATGTATCATTCATTTCAAACCAACACAAACCATCTATCATTCAAACCTGGTTTAAGCCCAGCACAAAACTACAAATATCATTCATATCACCAACAAATAAACAGATACTTGTATCAGTTACATCAAAACTTCACAATCCATAAGAGTTTACATTGAGGACAACAACACATAAAACGGATATGAAATATTATTCTTCAATATCATTCTTCACATCCGGTCGGCAACAACATTCTTCACATCAGCCAATGTCCTGTAGGTGTGACAAAGAGAGGGTGTTAACTATTAGAAATAACATAATCTTTACCTACAAGTTAAAAAGTATATTTTAAACTCACAATTTGGCGAGAGTTGTTGGAAGTTGAACATGGAGGAATGCTGATCAAAGTTAATGGATGCTTGACTGTCCATATTTATCACCGTGTGCACACGAATGTCTCCTCCGCTAGTGCTGCTGGAGCCCGGTGCCTCCACCGAAATTGTGCGACCTACATGAGTTATACTTGTATTAATATCAGTCTAATTCTTATTTCAATTTAGAAATTTAACATGTGTGCTAACTTACCTCTCCCCCGACTGCTTCCTTCAGTGCTGCCCCTGCTGGTACCTCTCCTAGCCCTCCCGTGGGTCTGACCTGGACCAACCGAAGTTGCAACTTGTGGCCCTTCACCACCATCACTAGTTTGAGCCTGAGTAGCCCTACCACTTACGAACCTGGGTGGTCTTCTTGGGCCTTGCCTACAACATAACTTTCAATATTATGCACAAAGCAAATCAAATAGATAAAATACAAATCATAATTGCAATACAAACTTACTTTCGTGCCACAGTTGTGGAAGTAGTGCCAATGTCTGTAACTGCAGATTCTGGTCCTGGGAGGGGTTCTTTGCAAGTATTTTTATGGTGGCCCTATTGTCCACATCTTTTGCATTTATGGGATCTCCTAAGTGCCTTTTGATTTTCATCAGCATCTCTAATCCTCTTCTTCCGAGGGCGACCTCGGGGTCTTTGGCAGCGAGGAGGAAGCACCTCAACAGATTCTACAGTCTGCCACATGCTCTTACCTGGCAATGGTTGTATTGACTTTGCATATGTGGCTTTATATGTCTCAATTGAATAACATCTATCAACAAAATTATTAATTTGGAGGCCCCTACGTGCATCAACAGCAGCAGCAACATGTTGGCAAGGCAGCCCACTGACTTGCCATTGACGACAAGAACAATACATCTCGTCCAATTTAACAACACACCTCTCATACGGACCTTCCACCTCAGCCATAAAATCAGTGGAATATCTGACTGCATATTTTCCCAACTTCCTAACAATTGCATTTAAATAGGCAACAGCCCGTGGCACAAATTTTTCTTTGATCCTACGTGCATGTCTCCTCCTGTGATCCATTTTCACCATAATTTTCTGCCTAATTCCATCTAACATGTCTACAAGTGGTAGGCCTCTCGTATCACCAACAAATGAATTGAATGACTCTGCTACGTTGTTAGTGATGTAGTTTAGCTTACCCTTGTCATTAAAATGACATCTTGACCAGGCACAACGCAAACTTTCTAAATAGGAAACAGCCTGTGGATCTAGTTTCTTCATCTCAAATATAGCTGCTTTATATTCTTGAACAGTGTAAGATTTTGCTGCTGCCCATGCAGCATTCTTGAAACCTGGGCCCGGCCATTTCTTCTTAAAATTCCTGTAAAGGTGCCGCATACAAAACCTACAAGCAATTCGAAATTACAATCTCATCATTAATATAAAACCTATAGTCAATGTCATTAAAATACATAGTCACTCAATTCATATATTATGGAAAATAAAACTAGCAACAGATCAAACATTGTAAAAGGAGAAACTTAATTACCTATGCTCGGCACCTGGAAAGATATCTGGGACAGCTACCTCAATGCCCTTTTCCATATCAGAAATGAATGTAATCCCTGTCGGATTTCCAATAGCGTCTTTCAACTTGTGCAAAAACCATGTCCACGAGTCTATACTCTCCCCCTCAACAACACCATAGGCAACTGGGAACAAACCATGATTCCCATCAAGAGCAACTGCAGCCACCAAGATCCCAGTGTAATACCCTTTCAAGTGGCATCCATCTATGCCCAGCACTGGACGGCAGCCATTTTTGAAACCACTAATACATGCCCCTAAGGCAATGAACACCCTCTGGAAACAACCATCCAATCCAATCTTGTACTGTACAACTGAAGAAGGGTCGCTCTGCTTTAATTCATTCAGTAGCTGTGGCAAATGCTTGTACGTTTCCTCAACCTTCCCAAACACCTTCTCTTTGCCGACTCTCGTGCACGCCAAATGCGGTGATAAGGGATTGAAATATTGTAAGCCTTCAATAAATCAGCTTGTAACTTTCTTGGAGGTATGTCAGGATTCTCCTTCACTGCTTCCAATACCCTGGCTGAAATCCAAGATTTGGATGCCATCCTGCTATCACACCTAGATGTGGCTGAACATGTGTGCTTTTCCTGCATTGTTTTGACTGCAAAAGTAACTCCATCTTGCAGCCTTGAGGCATGCACTCTCCATTTGCAATTAACATTTGCACATACAACAGTAATTCTCATGCTGTCATTTTTCACTTGCTTGAACTCAAATTGATTTTTAATAGCATGCTGACGTAGAGCAATCCTGTACTCCTGACTATTTGCAAATAGAGAACCAACTGATATATCTGGGGTCTCTTCATCAGCCTCCAACAAATCTCCATCATCATCTGAAACTCCTCCATCAATATCAGATTCATCTGAGGGACATGGCCTTGAATGATAGCTGTCCTCAGTGTGTACCTCATCAGAATCAGCCACACTCTCGTCAGATTCGCTGTACTCATCTTCATATGCAACATATTCTGAGTCACTCTGCTCAGCTTCAGAACATATCCTCTTCTTTAAAATATGATAATCCTCATCAACTACAGGGGCAGGGGCAGGGGCAGGGGCAGGGACACCATGAATAACCTCGTCACGATGAACAACTGCAACATCATGAACAAACTCAGGATGTTGACCAACCTCAGCATCATCATCCATCTCATCAATGTCAACAAATGTCTGGGAATGGGCCTGAGTAGACTGGCTGGCCATACCTTTCTGTGGAATATTGGTTGGCTGTAAGTCTAATGGCCGACTGTCCAATGTGCTAACATATATGGTCATCTTCCCTACAGGGTAAATGGGCTTTCATCACCTCATATAATTGAGCATCTGAAACAATTTCCTCATACTGAACAGGTCTGCTATTAGGTAATTCATAATGAAATTCTAAACAATGTGTACTTGCCCACTTAGATAGATGTCCCATATCCTCAATTAATATGCATCTACTGTAGTAATCAGGATATGCCACGACTGTCTTGCTCTGACCTAGTGCATATGCCCTCCTCCCAGACTGAAGAGTTTTCCAATAACCACCGAACTTATATGTCAACTTTAATGATGGCTCTCGTTCCCCCATTTTCACAATCTAACAATCTGAAGATAGAAATAAACTCTCTAGAACAGTTGTCCACATTACAAAATCAGCACGCATACCCAATAATCTGAGTACAATAATAACATTCTTAACTAATATGAATTGAGTGACTGAAAAACATTAAAGCAAAATTTTTTGACAGAACCATAAAGAAACTGCACCCGTGAATTCAGACATGTACAATTAATAACAAAACTTTTTAGAGCATTAAATAATCTAACAACATTATAGCAAAAAACGACATAACAACAATCTTATCCCTAAACCATATAGAAAGAAAACAAAAATTGATGTCCTTAATATTTCGACTCTGTAAACATATAAAATGCATGAGTAAACATTTATATTTGCAGATCATACTGAGTGTGAGGTGGCAGGAGCGCCTGACGCGTACCGGAGTGGAGACGGAGGTGTGTGCCCCAGACCTGGACGTGGGGTGGTGACTCCGGTGATGCGGCGTCTGAACGAGGGCGGTCGTACGTCTGCAGCGGCAGATGGGGTGCCGTGAAGCGCCGTGGTTGTTACGTGCAGGTTTGGGCAATGGCGATGGTGCCTAATCGACCCTCACGGTGGCCGGCGATCGTTGCTGTCACGACGACCAAAGAGTGAAATCGACGGCAATGGCGACTGTGTACGGGGGAAGGGAAAGAGGAGGGTGGCGATTGTGTACGGGGGGAACCCTAAACAGAGGGTGGCGCGGCAGAAGGGTTACTACGGCCATGAACCTCGATTAATCGAGGGTGGGTTGGTCTTTTCACCAACTACGGTCAAGTTAACTCACCTTGCGTTTAATATCGTCGACAGTAAAAAACGATAGGGACTTTTTAGTTTAACGGTAAGATTTTCGAGGACTTTTTAAACAATAGAGAGATTATAGGGACTAAAAAGTAATTCGTCATATTTGTAGGGACTAATATGCAAAAAATCCTAAATTCTAATAGTAAGATAGTGGCTTTTTGGGCTAAACACTTATGTAAAGTGGAGGCACATAACTCCTTACTTTTTTTTTTTTTGGTTGGGGAGTTAATTGGGGTACACCTTCTTGGTGTGGTAGTTTTTGTATAGGGGTTTTGAGAGCTGATAGCATGTACCTGTACATGCCTCTCTTTTATTAATATATTTGTGGTACCATCCACTTTTCAAAAAAATATTTAACTGTTAAATATTTATTAATAATAAAAAATAACATTATGGAAGAGAAGCAGGTCTTTCTGCACATCCATGTCTTCCCTGTGACATTGAATGGGAAAGTTGAAGACTCCTTCCATAGGGCAAAGGGGTCCAAGATGGTTGAGAAAGTGCAATATGTCTTCATTCACTAACTTTTCTTAGTGGATAATGTTGTAAACCAGACATGCAAGAAAGCAGGGGGAAGACAGGTTAAAAGGCATGATGATTGTTCAGATTAGCCGTCAAGTATCTCACCTCAATTTACTGATGACATGATAATTTTCATTGAAAGCAGCTGTCAACAACTGCTGACATTTGGTTTAATGCTCAGGATGTGTTGAGTGCATATATGGTCTTAGGTTTAATTATGAGAAAATTTCCATTACATGATCAACATGGAGGAGGAGGGAATTGAGAATGTGGAGGAATTCTGAAATGTAAAGTGGAACAATCACCAATTAAAATTTCTGGGGTCCATTACGGGAATCTGTGGAAATTTATTGACAGAAACTGGACAGATACTTATATGGAAAGTATAGAATAGATTACTGTCCTTAGGAGCTAGTAACTTAATCTTGGGAGGAAGAATAGATGTGCTCAGATCCATATTATCAAGCAACCACTGCATTACATGTCAGTGCTTTACTTGCCAATGGGAATAATGGGGAAAGGTGGACAAAATCAGAGGCTTCTTTTCTTTTCCTGAAAGGGGGACACAATTGAAGTTTCATCTGGCAGAGCATTTGGTCACACTGGGAAAAGAGGTTCGTAAATCTAAAAAGGATGGGGCACCTTAATTCTGTATCCGAGAAGGATGTGGGGTTCAACTTCCCAAACCAAAACAAGGACTGCTAGGGTGCCACATCTTTTACCACCCTTTGTGCCTCTTTTCCTGCAGTTCAATTTGAATGCTGGGAAAAGTGAACTCAAGTTTGGTGCTCCCAAGGCACAGGAGCACCAAACTTAAGTTATTCACCTCGGTTGTCCGATCTCGTGATTCGACGGCCGAGATGAGAGTGACAAAGAGAGGGGTAAAAAGTGTGGCACCATAGCATTACTCAACCAAAACCAAGCTTCTACTGTCTGGAGAAGTATCCTTGAAGGTCGTGATCTGGGTGGAAGAAGGAAGCAAAAGTAGGGGATGGTGCCAACACATTGTTTTGGAAGAGGAAAGATGGATAAACAAATTAGTCTGGAGTTCATGTTTTGTTTTTTGGTGTCTGTAGAGAAGTGGCTTAAAAGACTGCCACGGAACAATTGAACATTTTGGTGTGCCACAGTGAGAAACGCTTTTATGGAAAGAGGAAATTGAGGATTATGCTAATATTTTACTCTGCTGTGAACTCTCCAGATGAATAAAATTAAAATGACAAAGTCAGCTAGAAGAAGAATGGAGCCTCATTTCAGCAAGTCCTTGAACAGCATAGCTTGTTCTGGTCTTTCATAGGTGGATCGAGGGATCATTACTAAAGTATAGCACAAAGAGAAGCAGAAGAGCTTAGCGCCCTCATATCCAGCATATAACAATAAAGGTCCATTGATAAAATCTTGAAAATCCTCCATGCTCCTATGCCTATCCTCATCCCCTCCTTTCTTTTCTTGAGAGCTAACAATGGCATGGAAATCTCCTCCCACTAGCCAAGGGACTGAGCTAGAAGAACAGAAAGCTCTAAGATCATGCCATAGAAGCTATCTTTCTTGCACCAGACACTTTGCATAGACGGGGGCGCAGCTATGTGAGAGGTTTGTTCGACTCAGGTGTTCAACTGAAGTGGAAGATTGCGAAGCAAATGAGCCCATTCATAATTAATAAGGCACCTATCAAGATGAGGCCGAATACAAGAAGAACCTTCTTTCTTGTTGCACCATGTAAATATGCTTCCTCTGAAACCAGCATCTGCAATGGTTGCTTTAGTCATAAAGTTTTTAAAATTTGCCATGGATGAACCGTCAGCTGGATGAATGTCCAACTTCTCATAACTATATATTCCGAGGGAAGGTAAGTTTCAGAAATACACAGGAAAGTGTGAAGGGCTAAAATCTTCTGTCGACCCCTGAAATACAGAAGATATAGCTTTGGCAGCTATATGGATTACCATTTCAATGATCAACAATGTAAAAATGACCACTTGAGGGTTTAAAGAAATGTTTCACTTGATTTTATTTTCCTCTTGTTTAGGTCATAAACTCGTGCCTTTCTCAGCTTAACTTCTGATTTTCATTTGGAGGTGACGTGGATCCCACTGGATGTCACATTCCCAAAATTCTACCCAATGAAGTACTGCTTTGGCAAGTCTGAGATGTTCCTTCCAAGTCTTCATTTTAAAATTTCAGGTTGTCATGGGAAGGAGGATGACAAATGAAAACCCATCCAGGAACCCCATTGGCAAGGTGCAGGGATGGGAGAGATTGTCAGCTTTCAGACTTCCCCAGCCATATTGTATGTAAATGTATCACATACATATTGAAAAAGAAAATGAAAGCAAGAAGTCATGCACTTTGCCATTTGTGGCCCGGGAATGTGAACAAAAAATGTTCTGGGGTATTTTTGTGGGCAAATGACAAAATTGAATGAATAAATAGTCAAGATTCCTTTCGAAGAGGTACATTGAAAAAATCATGATGTAACAGAGCTAAAAGAAAGCATGTAAACTTAGCATGCATCTGTTAGTGTTAACCTCCACATCCCTTCCCACTGTGCGCATGGGCATGTGCATGTGTCTTTGGGTGTTTGATTGTCATTGCTTTTAGGACTTTCTTCTACAGGTACATGTCTACATCAAGCGGCATTCAATGGAAGAATTGCCTCAAACAGATGAAAGTGTGTCACAGTGGTGCAAAGATCTATTTGTGGAAAAGGCATGCTCTCAAACACTTCTGGTGACTCAAATGTGCATTCTGCACAATGTGTAGCCTTTGTTGTTTATATAATAAATCAAATTCTATTACATTTCATTTTCACTTTTACTGTACAACAGGATGTCTTACTGGACAAACATCTTGCTGAGGGAACTTTCGGTAGTGAGGCACATATTCCAATCGGTCGCCCAAAAAAGTCATTGCTGGTATGCTGTTCTAGGTCGCTAACATTTGCAGTAGAAAAGTTAAACATACATGCAAGGCATCCATAACTTCTGTAGGATCCAACAGTATTTAGCGGTTAGGTCTTATGTTGCATGCAAGGCATCCATAACTTCTGATAACTTCTGTAGGATCCAACAGTATTTAGCGGTTAGGTCTTATGTTGGTGACTTGGTTTATGTGAAGAAGACTCTTATTCGCCAACAGAATCTACCTGCTTGTTCGTGGCAAAACATGACCAATAAACAGCTTTAAGCTGAACTTTGTGCGAAGCCCTACTGCATTTTAAGTGCGTATTTTCGCTGATTATACTCCATCTAGCGACCGGCATGGAACAATTTATTTTAGGCCTTAAACTCTCTTGCAAAATTAAATAAAGTAGAGAATGGTGTAGCATGGAGTGAATGACCGAGTTAAATGTTGAAACCTGTGTTGTCTGTTAATTATCCTTTTCTCTATGCTTGTTAGATTTGAATTATTCCCGTCTTCTATCGCAGGTCGTCATATGCTGGTCATGCCTTCTGATATTTGCTGCCTTCAAATTTTTCCAGTGGACATGTCTCCTTTCCACTTGGAAAGGGATATCATTCTCATTTGCTGCTCTGCTACTAGTCACTGTCCTTATGCACATCTTTATACTCTTCTCTCAATCAGAGCATTCTACACCAGCCACCAGACTGGCCTCAAGTAGGCCAAAGAATGATTAGGCTACACACGCAAGGGTACAAATTTGCCTATCCTGTACAGAAAGAAAAGAACAGAGAGTAATTATGCTGTTCCTCCCCTCTGTGATTATGCTCAATTGTCCTTGTGTCGTTTGCTATGAACCCGCTGAACATCCGTTGCCCATGTTCAAGTCGGTTCTGAGATATCCTATGCACCCTTGGTTTTACCTGCTGCAAGAATGGTGTCTCTTCTTCAATATCCAATTATCAAACAAGCAGTGTTTTCCTTTTTATTTCTCTTTCTTTCCATTAACCATTTTCATTTCTGTTCATGGTTAACAGTGGTGTTTATGTTACAAGAAGAATGGACAGTCACTTTGACCTACCCCCCCCCCCCCCCAAAAAAAAAAAAACAAAAGACAAGTCACTTTGACTTGTGGATTCCACTGTTTTACCCCCAGTTGTTTGGTTTCTTTCTAGTTTAACTTCTGCCCACATTTGATCACCACTTTCGGGTGCCCGACGATGGAACCTGCTGGCACCAGATGAACCTTTCATGTTGCAGAACTCTTTTAAAGTCTTTTCTAGCAACCTCGTCCAATCCAAGAAGCATTAATTTGGTGTTCAAAAATAACCAAAAGGATATATAAATGACGTCTAAGCTCAAGTGTTCTCCTTTAAAATAATTAAAATGACGTCTTAGATCGAAAGTGCCTTAATTGAAAGCTGCGTTAAACACAACCCAAGGGCATATTTGACATGAGTCCTGCTAGCTATCCGTCCCGGACAGTTATTCGGGACGGGATTGGTTCACATGGGGGTGGACGTGACCTGGATCAGTCTCGTCCCGGACGGTTACCCTATTTGAGATAGATCATGATTGAAAGTATGTTTGAATGATCACACGTTATTCTGAGGGGTGGTTATCAGACCCTGAAAATTATTTTTTAATGACTATTTAACTTCAAAATAGAAGTTCTAAACTATGATTTCCTCCGAGGAGGAAAAAAATAGAGCTATTGGAGAAATTTCGACTCACAACATTATCCAAAACGATCAATAACCACTATCCTTAGATAGTTTGCATGTTTTGCCAGGCATGTTTAAGTTTTGAAATTTATTTATGTAAATTCTTATTATTTCTTACTCGTAATCAACTGATTGGAAGTTGCCTAGATGAAAGGAAAGGGGTTGCTAAGAAATGATTGCATCACCATGGTTCGTCGACTCGCATACCGTATCTGAAAAAATTCGATATGTTACGGATCACCTCCAAGATCGGTTGAGTCGGGTCGAGTCACAGTGAGAGAGAGAGAGGAGATAATGCACGTCGAGTCGGGCCGAGTTGATTATAACTCGGACGTATCGTACCGAATCAGAGAAGATCCGATCCGATACAGATCACCGAGTCGACGAACCTTGCGCATCACTATCTAGAATTAATTATAACCTTTCTTGCTCAATAGCTTTTACTTTTAAAAGAAGAATTCGAAAGGGACTTTTCAACTCAAGGTTACATTAAATGTTCCTCAAACTGCATTTCTATGTGGTTTACCTGACACGGTTTCTAATGGGAAACATTTGGGGGGGGGTTTACAAATTTTTGACTAGTTGAGTTAGGGGAGAGGATATCGGACCTTCAAAGTTATTAAACATTTTTTTTACTTCCAAATTCCAATTAAAAGTTTGCAAAGGAAAAATGGAGTTCATCCAGGAAACTTTTAACTAATAGACTTCTTCAAAATTAATTATAACCGATATATCCAGTTTGTATACGGTGAATATGCAAGTCGAAAGTGGCTTCTAATTTTAAGCTTCGGAGAAGATGTCCTTACTCCTAACCGTTGGAAGTCATGTACACAATTTGTACTTGTTTTTCTTTTAGTTTTTCAACTAAAAAATTTTAATTGAAGTTTCCCAGATGGAAGAAACAATGGGGTGTAAAGGAGTGTTTGATTTGCGTAACTACATAGGATGGTTATATGTTCTTTCACTCAGTATTTTCTATGTCAAAGTAGAAGTTGAAGGTTGTTTCCACTTTCCAGCTAGCTAAGAGATTTACCAAATATGCTCTTAATTTCCTTCGGATGTGATCCATTAAAATTAGACTAATGCTATTTGTAACATTAGTTAATTACACATCGAGGTGTCGTACGTGTAATATATTTTTTTAATTTTTTTTGAGTGACTCTCACATCAAATTGATTAGATGTGCTGGTCACATTATCAAGTGATGTGACGTAAGAGTTACGTAAAAATAAAATCTTAATCCTGTGAACAGTGAAAATGATCCACATGAGATTTTTTTTTCCATAACCTCCACGTCACATCATCCGGTGACATAACTGATCAACCAAATTAACTTGAGGTGAGATCACTCAAAAAAATTTCAAAAAAAATTTAAAGATGGGGCAAACAACCTGTTTGTGAAATCAAATATTCTTGATTTCTTCTGTCCATCTCTACCAAGTGATATTCTTTCCTCTTTCCATCATTGTTCTTTCTCGTTTGTCTACTCTCCATATGTCTTCCTATTGTTCCTTTTACAGACAACAGCAATCATGCTCAAAGTGAGCTGAGATTGTAAAAAGCTAGATTTTCTCATGTTCATGAACATTTATATATATAAATATAATGATATACGACCTTTGTGACAATGAACTGGTCTGAGTTTTTCCATCCATTGATGAAAATAATGTTTCCCATCTTTATAATAGTGGATCTAAGAAGTTAAAAAAATTTGATGCATTTTAATTATGATTTCAACTTATGTGAAGTACTTTTGCTTTATTTCCATTGTGAGAGCTTGCATGGGTAATTAACATTTCTAACAACACACCCACCCTTTTATCATTTCACCTCAAATGATCTTGTTCTCATCTATAGTTGATATCTCAAGTACAATATTCCCAATTCCCAAGTGGGTATTGGCCTCAGCATACCTCTCAAATTGTGTTACTTTTAAAGGGTCACTTCCTCTATACCTCTCAATACTTACATTCTTTCTCCTTATTCTACAAGTTTTAAACTTTTTTGAAACTGAGAATTTTAAGTTCATCACACAATAAAAATGATTTGAAATGGTAATTTTTCTTTGCTTTGTTACTCTCCAGTTAGTTATTCTTGTTAAGAAAATAAACGCGTGGAGGGTGTTCATTTAACTAGGCTGTCAAGGCGAATGTCCCTTATTCGGATACAAGCGATCCATGTGTAACTTGACCAGTTAGCTTTATCCTTCACCGTCACCACCTGAACATACAAGTTTTGGAACGAGTGTGAATAATAAACTTCTAACAAATTGAAAGGACCACCTAACCACGCTGAGAAGGGAGTCCATTGATCAAGTTGAAGCAATTAAGCAAGTGCTTTCCGAATGCATGATCTATGATCATGACTCATGAGCCATTTGCATTCAAACTCTTCAAGAAAATGGCACATGTGTGAAGTATCATTTGAAGTTCACGTACGTAGACAACCGTTTGATTGATGAACTCACCGGACATAACACCATGTTTGCCGTTTACAAGTGCTTATTCCTCGGTAACATCCAAAATCGGCTTTGATGATCACTAGCCTAATCGGGTCGGACATATCATTTTGGACTTGTTTTGGTCGAACAAGGCAGAATACCGTATTCGAGTTGGAGGTGTCGAATACGGTGTCCACTTGGGTAGGTAAGATCTCTTTGTTATATTCGGCGATCAAACATGGCCTAATTAGTGATCCATGTGTCATTGTAAGTGATCGTTTATCTTTGGGTGTCTAGAGTGAAAGATTTGCGATGTGTTATTTGACAAAACTTGTAGTTCCCTCGTTGAAATTTTATGAAAAAAATATTAAAATAGTCGCATTTGCTTCAAATAACTATACTTTAAGATTTTACATATATATCCCTATAAATATGGCAATATTAAATAAAACTCTCGTTTAGACCTATTATCAAAAATATCTTTGATATATCTCGAATACTCGCAAGCCGTCAACATACATGAAATCAATATTTGGATAAATATGTCACAGAAAATATTAGGGTATGTGAAATACCTAAAGTCACTACGAGAGAGAGAGAGAGAGAGAGAGAGAGAGAGAGAGAGAGAGAGAGAGAGAGACCGCCCCTTGGTGAACCCCCTCTCCCCCATCCCGACGACCCCCCCTCCCACCCCAACTATGCCCCCACCTCGCCAGCCCCCCTCTCCCCCACCCCCAAAAATCCCCCCACCTTGATAGCCCCCCTCTCTCCCACCTCGAAAACCCCCCACCCCAGTGACCCCCCCACCTTTGTAGCTCCCCTCCCCCATCCCTCCTGGCACTGCTCGCGACCCCCCCACCCCCTCCCCCCATCTCCTTCTTCTCCCTCTCTCTGCTCTCTTTCTTCTGGCGCGTACCTCACCTAGACGGCCCTCCCTCCTCCTATTATTCCTCGAGGGGTATTGTACAACTGCTGCTCAGAGGGCGAGGGGGAACGCTGGACGGCGGTGACAGAGTGAGAGGGAGAGGGGGGAGGCCGGAGAGAGTCGACAGTGACAGATGGAGAGAGAGAGTGGGAGGGGGGATGTCGGAGAGAGAGAGAGAGAGAGAGAGAGAGAGAGAGAGAGAGAGAGAGAGAGAGAGAGCGAGAGGGAGTGGATGGGTAAGAGAGAGAGAGTGCGGGGAGGGGCGATGCCGGAGGCATCTCCTGCTCCAGCTACGGTGACAGAGGGAGAGGGGGGAAGGGAGAGGGAGAGGGAGAGAGAGAGAGAGAGAGAGCAAGAGCAAGAGCGAGAGGGAGAGAGAGAGAGGGAGTGGATGGGATGAGAGAGAGAGAGTGCGGGGAGGGGGGATGCCAGAGGCATCTCCCCTTCCGGCGGCCGTGACAGAGGGAGAGGGGGAAAGGGAGAGAGAGAGAGAGAGAGCAAGAGCAAGAGAGGGAGAGGGAGTGGATGGGGTGAGAGAGAGAGAGAGAGTACGGGGAGGGGGGATGCCAGAGGCGTCTCCCCCTCCGGTGACAGTGACATAGGGAGAGGGGAAAGGGAGAGGGAGAGAGAGGGAGGGAAAGAGAGAGAGGGAGTGGATGGGGTGAGAGAGAGAGAGTGAGGGGAGGGGGGACGTCGGAGGCATCTCCTCCTTTGACAATAGTGACAGAGGGAGAGGGGGAAAGGGAGAGAGAGAGAGAGGGCGAGAAAGGCATAGGGAGAGAGAGGAGGGGGATGAAATAATTCCGTCTGGGAGTGATTTCATCTCGCTCCTCTCTCTTGTGCTAGAGAGAGGAAGGAGATGAAATCGCTATGAGACGAAGCGATTTTATCTCTCCTTTCTCTCTCTGTGTCTTCTTCTCTCTCTCTCCATGTCTATCTCTCTCTCACTCCCTCCCTCTCCCTCTGTCACTGTCGGAGGCTCCCTCCCTCTCTTTCTCTTTCTCTCTCTCTCCCTCTGTCACCGTTGGAGCCAGAGGGCTCACCCCATACCCTCCCTCTCTCTGTCTCTCACCCCATCCCCTCTCTCTCCCCTTTGATGACGAACCTTCTCCCTCTCTCTACTATTCTGCCCCCACCCCCCAAATTCTGGCGTATGTAGGAAGGCCCTGCCGGCTACATCCTCAGGCTTATGCCACTATTATCTTCCCTATTGTTACCGTCATCTGTCATTGAAGGTGGGGGGAAACTGGATTGGGGAGAGAGAAAGGACAGGGGGAGAGAAAGAGAGAAGAGAGATAGATAGACAATGAAGAGAAACAAACTAGAGATATTCTCAACATTTTTAATGTCCCATTTGTTTAGGATTCTTCAGTATATCCTATTTTTCTAACGTCTCTAAATTACAAGGACTTAAAAATAAGAATTTAAAAATTATAGAGACTTTAAAAATAATAATTATATCTGATAGATTAAAAAATATACTTATTTGTATGAATTAAAATAAAAAAAACTTAAAAGAAATCGGATTCGCGAGAGACCCCGCTTTGCGCACTCAACAGATGACAAAACTCATGGTGAGAATATTCTTCGTATGGAAGTCTAATTAGAGTCGAGGCCTCGTAATACTTGAATAATTAAGTCACTTGGAGAAAAAAACAGTTTCTATGTGACATTTGAATTAAAGCTTATTTATTAACTATTCAATAGTTCAAGGCAAATGACCCGATAATCAGGTCCATTTTTATTTCAAGTTTATCGAAAATTAGACTTGGAAATTAGAGTCGTAGTCTATCAATTTCATCAGCTTCTTAAGGGTACGTTTTTATTCGCGTTAGCAGAATTTTTGATAAGGAACTAAGTTGTTCTTTTGAAAAAAAATATTTCAGGTTAAAAACATTCATAATATCAAATAAAAGACAACATCTCATAAATTAACATTCTGAGAAGGATATCAACTTTCTTTTCAGTGCCCTTTTCCATACCAATCTTTTCAAATTTTAAAAGGGTCGATGATTCTACATGTTTCAGTTGACAATCCCCCCCTTTTCTATTGAATCAATAACAAGTAATTTCTTTTCTAATTCAATCTCTTGCATGCTTGTTTGAACAAAAAACCAAATATTTAGAATATTTTTTTTACTTATTTTACATTGCTTGTTATGATATTAAGAAATCCAAAGTCCAAGGCAGGTTATATTGCCCTCTTTGCACTATCCTGTCCATGTTATCACCTATAAAAGTACAAATGTTGACTAAACCAGCTTTTGTTTCAGAAATATCATTAAGCATGTAGAAGCTTAGCTCAGCACTAATTCCAAAAATAATTTCTTATCTACTAAACATGTTTCAGAAATATCATTAAGCATGTGAAGAAAGAAATCTTACCCCCCAAAATGGGAGTAAACACATCAGACATTGTGACTCAAATACTCTTAATCATGATCAATAAGAATTCATGAAAAAGAAAATTCTTGACACTCTTCTTATACATTAAAATTTAGGTTTTTGGCATGTTTAAATGAGAAGTTGTAAAAAAATAATTTCTGCAAATGTATTAGCAAGTATGTCACTATGTAAATCTGAATTGTGTAAAAATATCATATTTATCTGTAAACATATCACTTCTTTTTATCAAAAATTTATAAAAAAATTACGCTTAAATAATGTATATGTACTATTTAAATTAATCTAGTGATATGTCTGGTATTATACTTCTATGAATATATATTTTTTAAATTCACCTCTAACAATATTTTTCATACAAAAATCTTTTAAAATTTTTGCAGTCAAATTCTTACCTGAATACCCACATAAAAGTTCTTTAATACCGAATTAAGGTTTTTTTAATCCGAGAGATTTTCTTCACAAAATTATTTTATCTGAGATAATTCCAAAAGATGAAATTTGATTCTAAGGGCACATTTGGGAAGAATAGTGAACTTTTACTTTTTTGAAAAAATATCTAAAAGAAATAAGAATATTCTTTATAGGAGTTTTTTAGTTTTTCAAAAGTGAGTATTTTTATTTTAATATCTTTCAAAATTTTTAAAAAAATAAAAAATTAATATAATTATAAACTATTTATTTTAACTTTTAAAAATGAGACTTTCGAATTCAAAAATCACACCCCCCCTCAAAAAAAATCTTGCTGAAGACACCCCCTCCTTCTGGAAAGGGCCTGCCCTGCTGACCTATATTTTGCTATCACCATCCCAAGCTGTAGTGCCTTCTTGCTCACTCTCACGCCCAAAAGTGTCAGATAGATCCTCACTAAACCTTTGTTCATGAAAAAAAAAATAAATCTGTAAAGTTGAAAATGACAATCATGATTACATGATAACTTACATTATTTGAAGTTCACGTATGGATGGAATGTTCCCTCAATGACCATGGTTCCATTTGCATGTGATCATTTTATCGTCGGAGAATTTTCGTTCAAGATATAAAGAATATTTCATCTCTGTTCAAAATATTTCTAAAAAAATATTACTTCGATTGACATATTGTGTCACAGAGAGAGAGAGAGAGAGAGAGAGAGAGAGAGAGAGAGAGAGAGAGAGAGAGAGAGAGAGAGAGAGAGAGAGAGAGGTGTTTCATCTCTTTTCAAATTTGGTTAAAAACTACTTAGGGCTAACTAAGAGATTTTAATGGTTTGCTAACGACCAGTGACAGCAGTAGTTTCTTTGCAAGTATTAGAACATATGAGATTATTAAAAAATAAAAATAAGAAAGACAATTATATAATTACACATGTAAGAGAGTTATTTTTGAAATTATCTCAATAAAATTCTTTCAATTTAATGTTTCATACGCTTGCTTTTGGATAGGAACCAAATAATTAGAACATTACTTTACATATCTCACATTGCATATGTAACATTAAGAAAATCCAAAACCTTATGCAGCTTACACTGCACTCTTGCGAGCCTGTTAACACCGCCGATGGCATAAATGTTGACGAAATCAGTTTTGTTTGGTAAATATCATTAAACATGTGGAGCTACTTTAGAAAATATTTTTTATGAAATTTTTATATAAAAATTATTGTTAGAGGTGAATTTATAAAAAAGTTATTTCTGAAAATATATTAATAAACATATCAACGTGTTAATTTAAATAATATATAAATATCATTTAAGTGTGTTTTTTTATAAATTTTTGATAAAAAATGATATGTCTGTAAATAAATATGATATTTTTACATAATTCAAATTTATACATACTATTAATACATTTGTAAAAATAAATTTTGTTATAAATTTTTATTTAATAGTAAATTTTATGTTAAAATAATTATTTATCTATAAACTCTATCGAACTTACCAAAATCATAAATGATGAATAAGTTATAGAGAGTGTAACGAATACCATTCATAAAAACTATAGAGTTATCTGGTATCAAATTAAAGCTTTTATGCCTGCAACCAGAGAGGTTTTCTTGCACCATCTCAGAGACTCAAATCAGACGGCTTGCAGGGGTTCTCCAATGTGTCCAAGGAGAGAGGGCCACAGAAAATGGTTGGTGAGCTGGGGAGGCCCCTTGAACCATAAGTTTCATTATTTCTCCACCATTATTTAATTACCTATTTTGAAGAAATAATATTTTTTAAATCCCACAAATAAATTATTCTCCACCTTTTTCTCTTCCCACATTCTTTATTTTATTTTATCTTTCCCTTAAAAGGTCTTCCACATCCTCCAAAGCATCCCATATTCAAGACATAATAATTATTTTCCCACCATTATTTAATTACCTATTTTCAAGAAATAATATTTTTTAAGCCCCACAAATAAACTATTCTCCCCCTTTTCCTCTCCCCACACTCTTTATTTTATTTTATCTTTTTTTTGGCCTTTTTAGTTCTTCAACCTCCTCCAAAGCATCCCCTCTGCGCTTCCATCCTGTCCCCGTTCTTCCCCTCCTCTCCCATTTCCACGAATTCGCCCGTCGTTCATCTTTTCTTCCTGTTTCTTCTAGTTTCCTTCTCTTCCCTCGGCGGGGGATCCTCGGTGCCCTCGATTGACGCGGGATTCCCCCCGCCCTCCTGTTGCTGGGTTTGATACCAACTTCGTCTCTCGCCTTGTAGATTTTCTTGGAGAAAAGGGTTTTTTTTTGATCTGGTGGATACCTCCTCCGGGGATTTATCTCCGAGCTCCCTCGCGCTCTTGATTGAGTTCCCCTCTGGGTTCTCGTTTTCTCGCAGTTCGATCGAGAAAAATTAGTTCTTTCCTGTTTTGCTTTTTCATCCCAAGCAGTTTTGCTCTTCTCCTCCTCTCTCTTCTGATCCCCGCACGTGTAATTTACAGTTCTGCAGATTTTTTTTCCTCCCTCCTATTTTTCCGTCTTTTTTTTCCATTCGATTGGGCAGTATGAATCTATGCTCTTGCTAGAGATTAGATCTAAACAGCCCAATTTAGTTAACGAAAATTCCTTTTTCTGATATTCTTCTCACGTTAAATCTTGAAAAAAATGGCGCGAGAAAGCTGCAATCTTGACAAGGAGGAGGCCGAGATCCTCAAACCCTCTTCTCCTTCCTCCTCGTCCCCTTCCCCTCCACCTTCTGCGGCCGCATCCTCCCCTCCCCTCTTCCTCAAGCCGTCTCAGGAGCTTCCAATCCATGGCGGGGAGAGGCCGGAGGCGCCTTCGGCGGATCCCGGCGTAGCCGCCGTCCCCTACGACCAGGAGGGGAAGACCCCGGAAGAAGAAGAGGAATCCCATTCCCAGACGCCCGTCCGATTCACGAACAGGTGCTCCCGCTGCCGAAAGAAGGTGGGGCTGACAGGGTTCCGGTGCCGCTGCGGGGATCTCTTCTGCTGCCGCCACCGCTACTCCGACGCCCATGACTGCTCCTTCGACTACAAGGCCGCCGGGAGGGAAGAGATCTCCAGGGCGAATCCGGTGGTTAGGGCCGCCAAGATCATCAAAATCTGAGGCCTCTGCTTTGCGCCCCCCCCCCCCCACCCACCCCACGACCTCTCCTTTTCTTATGGTCTTCAGATCTCTGTTGTGGCCTCCTTTCTTTATGTTTACTCGTTGCTACGTCAATATGTTTCTGTTATCTGTTGCTACATCAATACGTTCTTGTTGCCTGCCTGTAACGGAGCTCTTTGTAGAGCATTGGAGCAACTGGGTTTGGATGGAATTTGGTGTCTGTGCAATCGATTTGTTGAAGCAATTGCTCGTATTCGGGGTCTTCGGATGTGTGGTTCTCAGGGAATCCTAGTTGAATCTTAGTTGAGGTTGTTGTTATTTATGTGTTTGACTAACACCATTCTTGTGCTGTTGCTTGGCCTCTAATGGAGATTTTCAATTTTTTGAGGCATTGGGACATGCGGGTGTGGGTGAAATTTGGTGCTGATGCAATCAGATTTTTTGCGGCAATTGATCAATCACATATTTGGGTCGTCGAAGTTTGTAGTTCCTAAGAAATCTAAATTTACTTGTGGAGGAAGCTGCTGTTATTTAATGTCTATATATCTGACTAATTCCATTCTGGTGCTCTGTTGGCCCTTTATTTTGAGGTTGCCTTGTTGAAATTATGAACATGGCATGAGCAGAGAACTCACATGATATGTTTCTCTTGTGAGATGAGAAGATAACCTTGGGTTTTGCCTGTATCATTGTTTGCCTTTTTGTTTTCTTTCATGGGAATGTTACTTCTGATTCTCCTTCAGTAAGCACATCCTCTGCTTGCCATCATTTATCAAGATTTGTCAGGATGCTATCATCTATGTATATGCACATCACGCCTTTTGTTTCACTCTAATGGTGAAAATTGGAGGGTACTAATCTTTAATTGTCTCATGAAAAACTACTGGAACAGGTTGAACTTGATGTTCAAATCATTGCCTTATCACATGATTCATTCGTTTCCTTTTGTCCTGCATTCACCGTGGGGAATGATTTGCAAAATAAGAAAAATGCGAGAAACATGTAATGGTTATGGATTTTATTTTCATAAAGAAAAGGAAATGGTTCTGGAGCTTGTCAATAGATGCTCTTCCCATCTGCTTGTGTCACATGCGCATGTTATCGGCCTCGGTTTTTCGCTTTTTTTGGTTTCAAGGGAAGATGAAAAGATAAATTCTTTCCAATTGCATTCACTGTTGTTTGTTGTTGGATCCTGTATTCACAATCTGTGTGAAATCTTTGGTAGACTCATCTCTCTATTTGATGCCTTGCTTTTCACAAAGAGAAAGAGGTGACTTTATGAGGTGCCCTATAGATCTTCTTCAATCTGTTGCATCATCTACCCCCCTCCCCCCCCTCGCCCCAAGTGGGTTTGGAATCAGAATGTTGGTGATATTGACAAAGCACCCAATGCATTTTTCTACATTACATATTATTATGTTGCATTTGGTGGGTAGGGAAGCTGTGTGCAGGTGGGTTCAATGCATCTTTATGTCATGGGACATCAAAAAATGGGCTTGGTCAAGGAATATGGTAGAAGATCAAGTGGGGCTAACAAATGAATGCTGTTACTATTGATACACCCTATCTTCAATAGTCTAAATTGGAGGCTCCTGTCTTGGAGCTTATAAGTGGGCAGACGTCTCCATCAGTGGAGACCCCCTTCCTGTCTGTCGTTGTTCACCCCCTTCCTGATACTCTGCAAGTTCTTTAGGTTTATTACAGCGAGTTCATGGTGCTTACGGCGGATGTGAACCCGGGTGTTGGAAGGTGCTGCGAGCTAATTTCTTTGTCCTGGTTTGGAATTCTGATAAGAATTGGCTCGTCTGTCCAAATATCCTTCTACCGATGGAGGGCGGATGTTAATTAATTTTAGAAGTTGGAGGACAGCTAACTCTGCCCTCCTCTTTTACAAAGAGGGGGTTATTTTTCACCATGCATTTCATAGAGTCACGATCACACTATGGTTCGTCGACTCGGCCCGACTCGGTCTGACTCGGGCGTATCGTACCGTATCAGGGCAAACCTGGTACACTGCGGATCACCCCTAGGATCGGCCGAGTCGGGCCGAGTCACAGTGAGAGAGAGAGAGAGGAGGGGGAGAGGGGGAGAGAGAGGGCCGAGTCAGACCGAGTTGGATGAGACTCGGGCGTACCGTACCGGATCAGGAGGATCCCGATCCGGTACGGATCAGCGAGTCGACGAACCTTGGATCACACTCGGTGTGAGTCGCATCGAGTCGGATATATTGCACCGGATCCGGGAGAAATCGGTACATGATCCATCGACTTTGATCGAGTTGTCTCCTTCTCTTTCGCACTATGTACTGTAGTGGCGGTGGTAGGCCACCGGAGGGGGAGAGGGGGGCAGAGAGGGTGTGACTGGTCACCGGAGGGATCATAGGCGATAGAAACGACAGTAAGAGACTATCATGACGCAGCACATAGAAGTGAAACGGAGGTGGTCATTGGCTCATTGTAGATCTAGTTCATGATGACGCCGCGCAATAGATGGATCTGCACATTGCCCTTTCCAAATGGCATCGTAGGGAGGAGGGAGGAGCAGGGTAGGGAAGGGGGTTGTTCGTTAAAAGGGGGAGAAGAGCAAGGGTGGGGGCTAAGAGAGTCTTAGGGGGTGGGAGGGTGAGATCTGCTAGAGTTGGAGGGGGAGAAGGGTTGAAGTGACTTTGATTGAGTCGATTCGAGTCGTATATGATCTGCAGTATATCGTATCGGATCAAAGAGACTCTGATCCGATACGGATCCAACTGATCGTCAAACTTTAGTTATAATTGAGCGGCTGACGAGTCATGTCTGATTTTTTCTCTTTCCATCCCCCCCCCTTTTTCTCCTGATGATGATGCCAATCGAACGGCTTTTTTTGATTGTAGCATTGGGAGCTGAATTCGAGCAATCCGTGTACGTAGGTGTTCTTGGTGGGTTGACTACCGACCATGTTGACCTGACATATCCTTAAACGTTGAATACTTTGTTTACCCGCCATACGTAAGTTTGCATTTGACGTCAAGAAAATTGAAAGACGGGGTCCCGTTGCTATCCTAGGATTCATGTAAGTAAAAATATTAAAAATTATTGAAGTCTAGATCTATTATTGCAGAAGATGAGAAGTTGGAATAACTCACTCAAATAGACTCTTATTCGTTTATCAAAATTATCTTCGTAAAATCGGTTGATAAACTAAAATCTAATAATTTTTTCACTAGTTTTTCAGCCGATATTTGTAAATTCCAAGAGTTTCAGTTTTTTTTTGTTAGCACAACTCTTGAATAGAAATAGGCAATCAACCTTTGTCTTTGGAACAAAGTAGTGGGTGCGTGGATGTCCAAATGTTTAGGACGGTCTCAATTTCTGTAAATAGCAGAAGAGGGGGAAAACAGAGATTAGCCTGCGGTTTGATTATGGCAAAAGATCTTACCTTGAAATTTTAGATTTTTTCTTTACAAAGATCTCCCGGGTTCTTGCATTATTATGTTCAACGTTTTCAAGTGGCGTTGCCCGACCATGAACAAGTGCCATTTGCCTTTGACTACATTTGGAATGTTTTTAAATATTTTATTTATAATTGTTTTTACAAGTTGGGGATATTTTGGAGATATATCTTATGATATGCCAAGTGAAAATGTGGAAAATCTAAAGTGATTCCAACGATTGCCTCTTTGTTTTATGATGGTTGTTAATAGGGTGTTTGGGAACTCTTTTTTTTAAAAAATTATTTCTTCTTCAAAAATTATGATAGGTTAATTTTTAACATAATTTTTAAATTCGATAAAAAGAAGTTCTAACCGTTTGGTAAAAATAACACAAATTTTTAATTTTATGCGGACATGTTTGGGAGGGGGAGGGGGAGCTGTCGGGGGGCCGCCGGGGGGCAGAGGGGGAGGGGGGAACCGGAGGGGAGGGGGATGCGCAGGGGGAGGGGAGGGGGGAGCCGCCGGCGCCGGAGGGGGGAACCGGCGGGGAGGGGGATGGGGCTGCGCAGGGGGAGGGAGGAACCGGAGGGGAGGGGGCTGCGCAGGGGGATGCACAGGGGGAGGGGGGAGCCGCCGGCGTCGGAGGGGGGAACCGGAGGGGAGGGGGATGGGGCTGCGCAGGGGGAGGGGGGAACCGGAGGGGAGGGGGCTGCGCAGGGGGATGCACAGGGAGAGGGGGGAGCCGCCGGCGCCGGAGGGGGGAACCGGAGGGGAGGGGGATGGGGCTGCGCAGGGGGAGGGAGGAACCGGAGGGGATGGGCCGGGGGAACCGGAGGGGAGGGGGATGGGGCTGCGCAGGGGGGGGGAGGAACCGGAGGGGAGGGGGGAACCGGAGGGGAGGGGGCTGCGCAGGGGGATGCACAGGGGGAGGGGGGAGCCGCCGGGGCCGGAGGGGGGAACCGGAGGGGAGGGGGATGGGGCTGCGCAGGGGGAGGGAGGAACCGGAGGGGAGGGGGCTGCGCAGGGGGAGGGGAGGGGGAGCCGCCGGGGGGCGAAGGGGGGCAACCGGAGGGGAGGGGGCTGCGCAGGGGGAGGGGAGAGGGAGCCGCCGGGGGAACCGGAGAGGAGGAGGAGGGGGGAACCGGAGGGGAGGGGAGGGGGAGGGGGGAGCCGCAGGCGCCGGAGGGGGGAACCGGAGGGGAGGGGGATGGGGCTGCCCAGGGGGAGGGAGGAACCGGAGGGGAGGGGGCCGCGTGAGTATTTTTAAAAAAAAATTGGTCAGATGGTGTTTTTTTTAGGAAGGTTTACATAGGATTAGATTATGTCCCTAAAAGTTAAGAGAGACGTACCAAACAGGACTATAAGACCTCTTCCTCTTTTTTTTTAAAATTGAGAGAAAAAAGAGGTAAAAAACTGTAACCAAACACCCTATAATAGAATCTTCTTTTCATCATTTGTTAAAGCATTTTTTAATTATTTTTGATTGTTTGGCTTTTTCATCCCCTTCCCTCTCTCACTTTTCTTCAAATGACTGGGGTTTTAAAATTTTTAAAAATTCCATTTGCTACACCGCAGGTGGTGAGGGGTGCACCACTTTGCAGTGCAGGCAAGGGAAAAATATTTTTGATTTTTTAAATTATTTGAGAAATAAGCTATCCAGCCCTATCATCCGCATCTTAGATAGATAGTTACAAAAAAATCATAAAAAAGAATGATTGCCCATTTTATCATCAGAAATGATTCAATTAAAATTAACCCATTAAGGATATATGCTCCTTTTTTATTTTTTTTGTAGCAATTAGATTTAAGATCAGACGGTATGACAATGTAACTTTCCATTCTGGGAGTTTTAGAGCGTTGATTCGGTCTCAGGATATTCTCAGAGACATCGAGAAGTAGCTCGACCCCAACCTCATGAGATCTAGAGTCTGACCCAGGCCGATAGCTCGATCCCGAGTTCTCGAGATGTAGCCCCGAGGGTATACTAATCCCCAAAGGAGCATGGGGCGCTTGGGGTCATCCCGACTAGATCTCGAGCCCTCTTCCCCTCTACCAGACATCGCCTGCTCCCCCTAGGCTCGGCCAAACCCGACAGAAGGGTAGCGACAAAAGAAGGCCTTGTGACAGGAAGCATGTAGGATCCGCCCCCCTGGCACCACGTGTCTCCTTCCGAGGAGCAACACTTCTTCCTACTAAATGATGGTAGGGCATAATGTCACAAATCGCCAACAAATTGCATGGCTTACTAAGGTAATCCCCCCACCAACACGTCTCCCCAAGGAAGGGGTACGCCTATTCCCAACGTCATAAGTCTCTCATCCCCCACACGTGGCACAAGCTATCCGACATGGACAACAATGGACAAGAACCCTTGGAGATCTCTTATGTATCGTTCACCCCACTTGGATTTTACGGGATTTAAGGGGTAGCGGGACAATCACCGTCTGTTCTATCAACTATTTAAAGGAGGGCCCTTGCAGCCCCCAAATGTACGCACACTCCTACACACTAGGAGAGATCCACTCCTTCTGAAAAATTTTCCTTCTTTCTTCCGGCGCTAACTTAAGCATTGGAGGAGGGTTTTCCCTGAGAAAGGATCCTAGGGCCCCCTGATCTGTATCTTTCTCTGGTGGCAGGTTCTCTGGCTAAGGCATGATTCCACCATTCCCTATGACAAAATCTCTGGCCATCCAACGGTCTGGGAAGCTTGCAAGTTTTACACCGCTGTAAGCATGGCACCGTTTGTGGGAAAGCAATCAAGAGGCCATAACTCACCAAACCAACACTAGTAGGCAGGCGGGAAAGGAGGCATCAGACAGAGTTGCTAAGGAGGACATCGTAGGGGGAGGGTGCTAGGCCAATGGACCCCTTTCTCAATGCTCACGGCCTCCTGTTCCCCCTGATCTAAGTGACACTCTCCCTCCCCAGGAGAGGAGGGACTAGATCACCGGCCTCAACCAAAAAGTGGATTTTCTACTCGACTTCATCTTCTCCCATCTCCCCCCAGTGGAGGGACCCCAACGTTCTTTCACCGACTCCCCTCTGGCTGGAGCTCCCCCTCGTAGTTGCCAAAGCATAGGTGAACACTTCACCCTCTTGGGGAGACACCCCTATCGCCGGGGCACGTGCAGCCAGGCTCCCCCTCAACCACCTTGTCGCCAGGAGGGTGAGGTGTCTTCCGCTCCCGTCGGACCTAGGTGTGCTCCTCCTACATCTTCTCTACCTACACCATCTGTAGGAATGCCATCTCACCTAGCCACAACATCTCATAGGCCCGAAGTGGACGAACTCCGGGATGAATTCCAACGACGTTTGAACGAATAGGAGCGCCGCCTCTGTGCCCTCTTGGGAGAGAGAGGGATGGTACATAAAGATGATGATGACTCCTTTTCTTCATTCTCTAATAAGATTCTAGGAGCACCTCTCCTCATGTGGCTTCAGATCCCTAATAAGAAGCCTTATGACGGCCTGGGGGATCCCATCGACAACTTCAACAACTTCGAGGCCCTTATGACACTACAGGGAGCCTCTGACGCCATCAAGTGTCGTGCCTTCACCACCACTCTAGTCGACGACGCCCAAGTTTGTTTCTAGGCCCTCAGCCCTGGAACCGTAACCAACTTTTGGCATTTCAGCAAGCTCTTCAAGGAGAGCTTCACTGGAGACCGGAGGCCAAAGACAATCGTTGGACTTCTAGCATTAAGGTAGAATCACGACGAAGCCCTCTGTGACTACGTCACCCACTTCCAGTCTCAGGCCATGCACGTTTTGGGCCCCAACGTGGCCTCCACTATTACCTCCTTGATCTAGGGCACAAGGGTCACGTCCCTCCAGTGGGACCTGGTCCTACACCTTCCCACCACCCTGGCAGACCTCATTTCCATGGCCTTGCGATATGCGGAATGTGAGGAGGTACTAGAAGCCTGTCGACCCACTCAGGAGGGAGGTGAAGACAAGAAACGCCACTCTACCTGTCCACCCTGACCAAAGCCCAAGTGACGGATGATGACCGGCTAGAGCCCTGGCCCAAGTTCGACCAATATGCCCCCCTTACTGCCCAATGTACCATATCTTTTAGGAGATGAAGGGCAACGAGTATGTCCGCTAGCCCTCTCCCCTAAAACTAACCCTCGACGATGGGACAAGCATAAGTACTATCCCTTCCACTGAGATCCCAGCCACACCCTCGAAGAATGCCACCACCTGAGGGATGAGATCGAGGCCCTCATCCGCAGAGGCTACTTGTGCCAATTCGTGCAAGAGAGAAGGACGTGCCCTAGGACGCCCTTGAACAAATTGACAACTAGTTTTAAGGAGTGGAGATCAACGTGGTCTCTGGTGTTCTAGCGTCAGGGGGAAATACCAGTCGGGGATGGAGGGGATATGCCCTGAAGGTCTACCAAGTAGAGCCTCGTCATCCTGGATCAACACTTGCCGCATGGGGGAAGGGACCCATTGTCTTCTCCGAAGAGGACCTAGTGAGAGTCCAAACCCCCCATGAAGATGCCCTTGTAATCTTCTGCAACATAAGTCACTGTACTATGTGGCGGATGTTGGTCGATAATAGAAGTCCTCCTGACATCCTATCTTACGATTGTTATCTGAAGATGGGAGAGGACCCCGCCAAGTTGCGCCCCTCGTGGACACCTCTATGTGGTTTCACCGGACGCACCGTCTACCCAAAAGGGACTGTATGGCTCCTCGTCACCCTGGGCTCGCCCCCTCGGCCAAGGACCTTCATGGTAGACTTCATTGTTGTTCGAGGGATGGCCTCTTCCAACGCTATCTTTGGCTGAGGCATCATCAACAAGATTCAGGCTGTTCCCTCCACTTACCACCAAAAGATGAAATTCCCCACCCGCGATGGCGTGGGGGAAGTCTCGAGAGATCAAGTAGAATCCCAGAAATACTACCTTGTTCTACCCAAACTCCAATTGGGAAAAATCTGGAGAAGGGCAAGGGGTCAGATGAGCAATGCCCAATAGGGTCCCCTACCGAACCCCTTGTACCCATCCTCCTGCTTGACGACCCTACCCTAGAGATAAAGGTCAGATCCACTTTATCCTTGGAACTTGAAGAGCAATATAAAGTTTTGCATGTTCCGATGCTAACCTCCCTGGAATATCCAAGGAGGTCATCATCCATAAGCTTAACCTCAACCCCTCCAACAAGCCAGTGCAACAACGGTAGAGGAAGCATGCCCTCGAGCGACAAGTCGTCATCAAAGAGCAAGTCTACAAGGGGAGACTCACCAGAGTGTTCAAGATAGTCCAATGCCTCACATGGCTCGCCAACGTCATCCTAGTTCCTAAAGCCAATGGCAATTAGCGCATATGTGTTGCCTTTATCGACCTGATCAAGGCTACGCCAAAGGATTGCTACCCCCTCCCCAGTATCAACCAGCTAATAGATTCAACGGCCGGTAGCGAAGCCTTGATGTTTCTCGATGCCTAGCTACTATGGGTATCACCAAATTTGGATGCATCCCTAGGACATGGAAAAAATGGCATTCTTCACCGACTTCACGATACTCTGCTACACACGGATCCCCTTTGGTCTAAAGAACATGGGTGCCACCTACCAGCATCTAGTGAATCAGATGTTCGAGTCCCAAATGGGGTGCAACATGGAAGTCTACGTCGATGATATGCTGGTCTGTTTTGTCATGGCCAATGACCACTTCTCTGACCTTGCCGAAACCTTTGTCATGATGTACAAGTATAACATGAAACTTAACCTGGCCAATTGTGCCTTCAACATCTAGTATGGGAAATTCCTAGGGTTCCTAGTAACCCATCGAGGCATTGTAGCCAACCTAGAGAAAATTCAGGCCATCTTGGATATGCAGAGGCCCACTTGGATCCAGGATGTATATATAATGGCTGACAGGATGAGTGGTCGCCCTGAACTACTTCATGTCCAGAGTGGCAGAACAATGCCTCCCTTTCTTTAAACTCTTGTGGGGGCTGAAGGATGCCGCAGGCAAGATACATTGGGATGTGGAATGTGAAAAGGCCTTTGTCGACCTGAAGGCATAGCTCACCTCCCCACCAGTGCTATCCAAAATTGTGCTGGGGGAGCCCCTCTAACTTTACCGTTCCACCACGCCGAGCACAGTGAGCTTTGTGTTGGTCTGAGAAGATGTCGAAGTGCAGCGACCAGTGTACTATATTAGCAAGGTCCTCTCCGAATCAGAGGGGAAATACCTTGTCACGAAGAAGCTAGCCCTAGCCTAGATGACTGTAGCCAGATGGCTCCGACCATACTTCGAAGCACATCGTATCGTTGTCCTGACCGACCAGCCACTGAAGCAGATACTATCCAACCCCGAGACTTTGGGACAATTGGTGATGTGGGCAGTTGTGCTTGGGGCATTCGACATATCATACTAGCCAAGGATGGCAATCAAAAGGCAGGCCCTGGCTGACTTCATCGCCAAGTGCACGGTGCCTCCCCAAGAGCCTTCCGCTGTGCAGCCTGGCCCCACCTGGAAAGTCTATGTCGATAGCTGGTACTGCTAGTGATTATCCTGACCTCCCCCGAGGGGATTGAGCTCTAATACACCCTACGCTTTAGCTTCCTCACCTCCAACAATGTGTCAGAGTATGAAGCTCTCATCTCGAGAGCACGCATGGTCAAACAACTGGGGGCAGCCTAAATCAGGATCTTCACTAACTCTCAACTCGTTGCTAGCTAGGTAAATGGTGAATTCGAGGCCTGGGTACCATAGATGATCCGGTACCTCTAGCTAGTCAAAATCCTATCCCAAGACTTCAAGGTATTCAAGGTTGTACAGATAGCATTGGAATCCAATACCCGGGCAAACGCGTTGTCGCCTCGCTTCGTCCTTATCTCTGGCTCTCGCCCGCTCAGTGCTATTGGAGGAACTCCAAGCGCCTAGCACAGAGGAGCCCATCAACATGGTCGAAACCACCGACAGTTGGATGACTCCATACATCCGTTGGTTGGCCGAAGGCCACGACCTGTAAGATCTGAAGGAAGCCCAAAGACTCAAGTACCAGGCCCGGAGGTTTTTCCTCCTTGATGGGCAGCTATTTACTCGTTCCTACTTAGCACCGCTATTAAAATGCCTGAGCCTAGCCGAGGTGTTCCTAGACATCGAAGAGGTACATGAGGGCTACTGCGGCTCTCATCTTGGGGGAAGGTCAATAGCATGCATCCTCCTGCGATGAGGTACTGGTGGCCCACCCTGCAGAAGGACTGTGGGGACTACGTCCAGAAGTGCGATTGCTATTAGAGGTATGACAACCTCATCCATCAACAAGCTACCACCTTGACCTCTCTTGTCAAGCCACACCCTTCCACTTGATGGGGAATGGACATACTAGGGTCATTTCTCCAAACTAAAACCCATAAAAAGTTTCTCCTTGTAGTAGTGGACTCCTTCGCTAAATGGATCGAAGCTAAGCCAATGGTCCGGATCACAAACAAGTTCGTGTGGAAGTTCATCTGGCAAAACATCATCCATTGATTTGGCATCCCAAGAATCATCGTCAGCAATAATGGGAGGCAATTCAACTGTTCCCACTTCAAGAGGAAGTGCTCTGAATTCCACATTTAGAACCACTTCACGTGTGTGGCTCATCCACAGGCCAACAACCTAGCCAAGAATGCCAACAAAACCATCCTCAAGGGACTCAAGACAAGGTTTGAAGTGGCCAAAGGGAGATGGATCGATAAGCTCTCGAGCGTCTTGTGGGCTTACAGGACGACCCGCAGGGCGGCCACTGAAGAAACTCAGTTCCACCTAGCATATGGAGTGGAGGCCATTATCCCATTGGAACTAGGGAGCCCCTCTTTTGGCATCGTCTACCACCAAGAGCAGACTAATGAGAAAGCCTTGCGAGAAAACCTAGATCTCATAGAGGAGACCCAAGAGGCAACAAGACTCAAGGTGGTGGAATACCAAAGATGCATGGCCCGGCACTACAATTCCCAGGTCTGAGAGGGACAATTCTTCTCGGGAGATCTTGTCCTGCGGAAGGCTAGAGCCTCTCAATCCCTACAAGCTACCAACAAGTTCACACCCAACTGGGAAGGGCCCTATCGCGTAGGTGCGAGGTTCTCAGAAGCGGTGGCTATAAGTTAGCAACCATGCGTGGGGAAGAATTCCCATGAACAAGGAATGTTGAAACCCTCCGATTGTATCTCTACTAGGCCACATTCCTCCAGCCATGCCTACATGTATTCAACCTATGGCGTTCATAGCCCCCTTTTTCAAAAAAAAATCATTGGTTTGAAAGCCCACTAGTACACCAACAAAAGAAGGGAAAAAGAGGAAAGAGGAAAAAGAGAGTACAGAGGAAAGACATAAAGGAAAAATGCTACAATGCAACAACATAGCATCCTTCACTCTTTTGTGATAGACGGAGCATCGGAAGGTGGCACCACGACCTCTTTTACCCCCTCAGCGGTAGACACAAGGGTGGGCTCCTCAGTAGTGGCCAGCTTAGCAGGGTCAACTTCCTCTCCCATCGACGGGTGGGGCATGGCGGGGATGTCCGAGTCTGAGGTGTACGCCTTGGACTCCTAAGAGATGTTTGCCGCACTAGGGAATGAAAGGCCCACCTTGAAAATGGCCCGAGCAAAGCCTTGGTCAAATCCCCGGTGGGCCCCCCGACTGAAGCCCTCCCGGTACCGCTCCCAGGAAGCATCTGCCACTAACTGCAAAAATCTCGGAGACCTTTGAAACGCTGCCACGGCCTCCTCCTATTGCATCGTGGCTACCTCCAACTCCCATTACAGAGCCTGCTTCTCCTCCTCCATCGCGTGTGGATCCGACTGAAGGGTTCGAAGCCCTCTTCCTCTACCACTCCTCCCCCTACTAGCTAGGTCGTAGAGTGCATAGTCGCGCTACTCCTCTATGTCCACCGATTTGCCCTCAGCACTACACACCCTGTCCTCCGCATCCAGTACCTTAGCCCTCACTAGTTCAAGCTCTTGGCAGACCATAGCTACACTTTGCTGTCCCTTGCTAAGATGCCCCCTCAAGCCATCCACCTCCTTCTCCAGCAACGCATGACCATGCTCTGCTTCCTCTTGCCCCCCCCCCCCCCCCCCCGATGCACTCGGTCATGCCCCAAGCATGATACATCAGCGTCGTTGATATTAGTTGATGCTGCAAAATATGATGTCCCATGTTGTGATCTTTCTACTGGTAGTAACCTTGCCACACTGACGGGGAGGAGATACCCTAGCACATGTCTACCACCACGGGTGGGGTTTGCTGAAATTTGTTGTGGCCGAAAAGCTCCCTGGATTGTTATGACGCTTCCCGACGAATCCAACAAGCGGGGATTAGATGGGGCACTTGCACTAGAGCTCAGTTCGGACATGGCTGTGGGAGCGCAGACAACGGTGGCGGCGATCGAAGGAGGCAACAATAGTACCTTAAGCCAAAAGGCGGGGGAACCTGCGTCGGGGACAGCAACAACCCGACAGGCATCTGGCTTACGTTAGGCACTAGACAGGGTGGGGAAAAGGTGTTGGTTGTAGTGGAAATGTTGGCGTTCGAAGGACGGGCGAGGGTTGCAGCACTTGAAGAGACAGGTACACCAACAGTCAGAATAGATCGCTCGCCGGGAGCTAAACGCTTCGGTCCCCTTAGAGGACTAGACACCTTCTTCTTCAGATGGCGTCTCTTCTCCTCTAGTTGTCTCCCTTCTAACAATTGACTACGATCTCGCTTATCCACTCCAAAGGTCACAACTGTCGGGGACTGGGCAGGTGCCAGAGGCTGGGAGGATTCTACTGTGGGGGCAGGCGCCGCCCCCATGGGAGTGGCTTAGGAAGTTTGCCTCACCAAGCGTGGTGGGAAGCCTTAGAGGTTTCCATGACCTTCAGCTCATTATTTAACACCCCGTGTTTGGCCTTGTCTTAATGCATTTCCTCCTCGAGGGCCACAAGATGACGACGAGACCCTGCATGCACCCAATGGAACAGTCAGCAAGACAAAATGCACGACTCCCTGCTCGACCCAACAGCAGGGCTTACCCCATTTCTCCCTAGGAGCCAGCCCGAGTTCCAAGAGGCTCTCCCAAGTCACCACCTTATCTGTGTCCCGCAGGGGCACTGAAGAAAGGATGCAAACACAAAGGATGCAAACACACGCCTTAGCCTCGACGCTAAGGTCCTCTAGAGGATCATCACAAGGAATGTCCCCTCTCATGAAATCAAAAGGAAAACCTTAAGTCAGGAGTTCCCAAACTTTTGGAGACCTAGAAGTATTGAGATTTCCACTTGCAATGGGAGGACATCCTCATGGAGACCCTCAGAAAGGACCTATGACGGCGAGCTTGAATATAATAGATGCTCGGACTAGCCAACGGGTTGAGCCTTAATTAGAAAAAAATGGTTGAAGACTAGCATGCTGGGGGTGATCTCCAGGCAGAGGTAGGTGACCAAGAACCCCATCACGAAGAAGTACGCATTAGAAACCAATTGAATTGGGGCAAGGTTGTAGAAGCACATAACGTTGGCCACGAACGGGTGGACCGGAAGGCAAAAACTAGACTCCAAGGCTAGCTTATATAGGCAGAATTGGCCTTCTTAGCTTGACAAGTTTGTCCAAGGTGGGGAGATGGAACTCATAGCAGTCCAGAACCCTATATTGGCGACACAAGTTCTCCACATGTCCCTCTGAGATGGTGCAATAGGTGTCTGTTTGCACACACTGAAAGAATACTGATGATGATGATGATTTTTTCTTTTTGGGAGTGCTAGGATGCAGGAGTGCTAGTCGAATTTTGATGATGACCTGTGGAACGGAAACACGTGGTGTCAGGAGGGGACATGTGGTACATGTGTGATCCAATGTGTGTGCGTGTTTACAACTATTTAGGTAGCGTGCACAAGTTTTGGTTCCGTGAGTGTGGGTGTATCAAGCGATTATAGGGTTCAGGTGTAGGAGTTTTCTCCCATCGACTGTAGTCAGTGTTAATTTACATCGGAAGTAATTTAAACACCATTGTTTAATTGCTGAAACGAGGACTGAGGACCCTGCAGGCCATGACATTGGGAGGGCTTAACCCGAGCTACAACGATGAAGCCACATCCACAACAATAGGGATGAGTGGTAGTAGGGAGATCAATCTCAGTTTGGCACTGGAGGGAATGCGGACTCCAAGTTAATTATGAGAGCCACTGGCTCAGAGGTGGAGCAGGTTGGCGCTAGCTCGACATGGAGCAGCTGACACTGGCTCGGCATGGAGCGGGTAGGTGCTAACTCGGGTGTGGAGTTGTTGACACTGGGTCGGCATGGAGCAGATAGGTGATGGCTCAAGTATAAGGCCCATTCCGTTGGTGAGATTTGGACCAAGTTGTGAGGTGGACGACAATTTTACGGACGACGTCGAGACTGGCAGCAGGTTGGGACGAAAATTAACTCCTTGATGGATTTCATTGATGTATGCCATGAAAGGCTTCGTATGGGGCGTTGAAGGCTGGTCTTATGAAAGCCATGGGACAATTCCGTCATTTATACCAGTTCCCAGGTGACGAGGATCGTCAAGCAGCATGGGCATCCCGAGTATTATTTACTTGTGTGTATTTATACGTATTTGAGTATTGAGTATCTACGCGTGTAAAATACATGTATTTACTACATGTATTATTTACTTTGTTTTATTAGGCAAGGTTGGTCAAAAGTTGTTATATTTTATTTACTTTAAACCCACAAGTCAAATGAGGGTTGTTAGATGGTTGGTGAGATTTGTCTTGTTAGGCTAGGGTATGAATCTAATTAGTGAAAGTTAGAAGGTCATATTGTTATAGCTCTCTTCCTATATAAAGAGGCTAATGTGTTACGTATGTTGCATGATGAATGAAGATTGAAGAAGTGTTGTTTTTGTGTGTGAGAGTCCTCCCTCTTGCATTTCCTCCTTCCCTCATTCTCTTTTGAGTGTGAGTGTGTCGCCCGGTGTGAGACCGTCCGGCGTGAGGTCGAGCTGTGTGAGATAGCAGTTATCCGTCCCATCCTGTTCGCGTTTCGGAGTGCCGTCGATCCGTCTTCCACGTCGTCGCCGCGTCAAATTGGTATCAGAGCCCAACACGGCGCCTCCGACGAGCCCGACATCCCCGACGTCTCTCTCTTTCTCTCTCTAGGTTGCTAGAGTGAAAAAAATAAAGAAAAAAAGAAAGAAAAGAATAGTTGAGTTTTATTTGTTGGTTGAGAGTGAAAAAAAAAATCAAGCAAAAAAAAAAATCTCGTTCTCTCTCTCTCTTAATCTCTTTTTGTTACTCTCTCTCTCGCCCTGTTAATCCCCTCTCTCTCTCTCTATTTCTCTATGTATCTCTATCTCTAGTTCAACACGCAGCGGAAGAAAACAGAAAAGGGGAAAAGAAAAAAAAAGCAGAGAAAGAGTTCGCAAAGGGGGCCGGCCTCGTCGCCCGTGCCCCCTTCAAACCGTCGCGGCCGCAACGGCCCGCTCCCCACCGCCGCGCGCCACAACCTGGGCCCCTCCCCCCCGCCGCGCCTGGTCGCCGCTGCCGCCGCGACCCAGGCGCGCACGCGCCCGCTCACCTGCCCGAGCGAGCCCGGGCCCCGCGGCCGCACCCGCCCAGTGCAGGCCCGAGCCCCGCGCCCTGCCGCAGCGGCCGCCGAGCTCGCCCCCGCGACCACACCCTCCCGCGCCAGCCGGCTCCCGCCCGCCGCTGCCACAGCGTCCGCCCGCCCCGTCCGGCACCGGCGCTCGCGGCCGTCCGCGGACGGCTCCACCGCTCGCCCCGTCCGCGTCGCCGCCAGGTGCAGGCCCACGCCCGCCCCGGTGCCCCAGCCGGCAGGGCCTTCCCGTCCCGGCGCCCCACGGCCGCCGTCCGCGGCCCTCTTCGTCACCGGTCCGGCCACCAGGGGCCACCCACCTATCTCCCGTCCTCGCGAGCAACCCCCACCGGCTGACCGCCCTCTCACCCGCGGCCGCCGGCCAGTTTCCCCCCTCCCCTTTTTCACCCGCCAGCCACCGCCCTCTCTCTCTCCCACTCTTTCTCTCTGCATCTCCCCCTCCCTCGCCCACCTGTCAGCCCTGCACGCCGCGACTCCGGCCAGCCCTCTCCGGCCACCACCGTGAACAACCCCCCTGCCAGCCACAGCCGGACGCCACCCTCCTCTGAGCGAAACCCCCCCTCTCACCTTCTCACTACTCACCGCGCTCGCACCGGACCTCCCCTCTCACCAACCCAACCCCACCGAACTGCCCAAGTGAAACCCACGTTCGGCCGCCTGAAGCCTTGGCGTTTGTGGACTGCGTGTGACGGCAACAATTCTGTGAAGAAGCATGTGCGTTTGTCAGCCTTAGATGCCACCTCGCCTGCATGTCGCCCGAGCCCACAGTGTGAAGAGCAGCCTTGGTTGACCCAGCGTCCACCCTCCTTGAGGCCGCCTGCAGCTTTTGTTGACCCTCCATCATTTGTTGACAAAGGGGTGATGTATTTAGTATAATATTATATATATTTAAAAAAAAGTCAAAAAAAAACAGTGGTAGAAAAAAAAAGATTTTGAAGAAAAAAAATATAGAAGACAAAGAGAAGTTTTAAAAAAAAAGGGGGCGTTGATACATATATTTATATTCTATTCGATATTGTGAAAAAGTCACAAAAGGAGGTTTGAAAAAAAAAAGGTTGAAACAAAAAAAAAAGAAAATGAGAAGTTTGAAAAAGGAAAAAAAAGAGGTTCGAAGAAAATGAGAAGTTTGAGGGTTAAAAAAAATGAGAAAGAAAATATATATATATATTGTCTAAAATGGGAGAAGATTAAATAAATGGAGTGAGAATATTTCGAATATTGAAACTATAACTAGGTGAGAAAATAATAAAATCATCATATTCGGGTTTTGTCCTGCATCAGTCAAGTTCGGTCTTTGGCCAACTCCACCCCGCTAGAAAGAAAGAATTTGACGCTTCGGGTGCATCGTCCTTGGATTGGGACGGGTGTGAGGCCCCATTCGAAGCTCTAGTTCCGTCTTCCTCTGCTCCATCATGAAGGAAGAATTTGAAATTTCGGATGCATCGTCCTTGGATTGGGACGGGTGCGAGGCCCCATTCGAAGCTCCAGATCCGTCCTTCTCTGCCGTCCATCTTCACCGTACGTCTCCACCAATGCCGCTACTTCTCTGAGCAACGGTCCTAGGTTCGAGGTCGAACCTCTTCCAAGTGGAGGGGTTTGACGAGGATCGTCAAGCAGCATGGGCATCCCGAGTATTATTTACTTGTGTGTATTTATACGTATTTGAGTATTGAGTATCTACGCGTGTAAAATACATGTATTTACTACATGTATTATTTACTTTGTTTTATTAGGCAAGGTTGGTCAAAAGTTGTTATATTTTATTTACTTTAAACCCACAAGTCAAATGAGGGTTGTTAGATGGTTGGTGAGATTTGTCTTGTTAGGCTAGGGTATGAATCTAATTAGTGAAAGTTAGAAGGTCATATTGTTATAGCTCTCTTCCTATATAAAGAGACTAATGTGTTACGTATGTTGCATGATGAATGAAGATTGAAGAAGTGTTGTTTTTGTGTGTGAGAGTCCTCCCTCTTGCATTTCCTCCTTCCCTCATTCTCTTTTGAGTGTGAGTGTGTCGCCCGGTGTGAGACCGTTCGGCGTGAGATCGAGCTGTGTGAGATAGCAGTTATCCGTCCCGTCCTGTTCGCGTTTCGGAGTGCCGTCGATCCGTCTTCCACGTCGCCGCCGCGTCACCAGGTCTTTCCATAACCACACGGATGTTTCCACCATGTTACATGATGTCTGTCGAGGGACTCGTGATTCGACTAGACACCGTTTAACGGGTGTTTGTGTAACATACCTTTGGCGTGTATTTGGCGATCATAGAGCCAAGGAATAGTTTGCAAGTTCCTTGATGCTCACTTCTCGTGCGTCCTTGAGTGTTGTCGTGCTCGTTGGAGGTGCTCCAGAGTCAAGTGCCTTCATATGCCTGTGCATGTGCATTGCTTGTTTGCATCTATGTCCCTTGGCCTTCCCACGGGGTTTTATAGGCCTTGGATGAGGGGGGGATCAACCCAGACTGGCTAGATCCTTGAGGGGGTCTACTCGTCTCGGGTAGACCCCAAAAATATATATATATGTTGTTTGGAAAGGGCTACTTGGGTTGGGTAGACCTCTTAGTCTACTCGGGCCAACCCCTCCTCTCTCTCTCTTCCTTTTTATTTTTTGTTTTCTCTCTCTTTTTTGGGAATGGTCTACCTGGTCCATTCAACCAAGAGAGAGAGAGAGGGTGAGGGAAAATCTACAAAATCCCATTTTTGGGATTTTTTTGACTAGATTCTCTAGGATTTTTGCCACGTGGATTGCGGTGTGAGCTTTGAGATTGCTTGAAGTCACTTGCGCTCCATTCTTCGCGCATGACTGGATTGACCTTACTCTGCTATGTGGACTTGAACTTGTGGTGAGTATCTCGAGAAACCTTGTTGCCTGCTCGCTTGTCAAGTGGGGCGGTGTAGAATAGGCCGTGCTCTGAGGCTTGGGATTGGCCCGACGTTGGAGTCCCCCTGGCATGCTGTCGTATTGGGGTGGCCTCAAGGTTTGTTCCCTTTCTTATCTTCGTGCCATGTGATATGGCGAGTTGTCTTGAAGCCCAAACTTTGACCTAGCCTTCGAAGTGGTGCTGGCATGGTGCCACCCACAAGGTGTTCAGGATTGGTCCCCACTCTTGGTTTGATGTCGTGTGGTATGGCTAGTGATCCTGGAGCCTGAGTTTGACTCGGTGGTTGGGGCCGTCGACGTTGGGCCGCCTGTGGAAAGCATTTTGGGAGTAGTTCCCTACCGTTTTGTCATGTGTCGTGTGACATGGCAAGTTACCTTGATTCCTGAGTGAGGCATGTTGTTGTGATGTCAGCGACACGATACCGCTTGCCAAGTGGTCGGGGGTGGTCCCCACTTCTTTGTAGGGTGTTATGTGATACGACGAGTTGTCCCGAGCCCGTTGGTTGTTATGATGTTGTTGGCATTGGAGTGCCTGGAAGGTGTTAAGGATTGGTTCCCAACTTTTATTCTCAATTATTTCGAGAAGATAAATGGGTGCAACAGTGTCAAAATAAGACTCTACCTCTCGGACGACCAACAACGCCCTAGGAAATGAAGAAAAAGACCACTCAATGTTAGCCAGAGGACAACACACACAGCCACCGCGAGGGAAAGCTCAAGCCTGCAAGACGCTAGGAGCAATCTTGGAGGGGTCCCGAACTCCTACTAAAAGAATAGCGTGAAACCCCCCGCCACTGACAGGTGTGACCTTAGCTGGTATGGCGCTTATGACTACCTATCTTCCAACTAGAAACATGGAAGGGAAATTTCACCATGCAACCTCCAGCGCCGAAAGGATGCACACTTGATGTTCGGAGACACCACTGATGTGACGTCAACTCTAGGAAAGGGCAATCATTCCATTCACTGGAAAACCAAAGAGGCATCCTGGCTAGTATTTGCCGCACACAGTTCCCTCCCAAGCTAATGATGCTTAGGAGCTAAGGGGTGGGGGGCAAGTGTGGAGGGGATTTTACCCAGAGCCATCATAGTCCAACGAGGGTAGTGCGGCGCAATAACGCTAGCAGGTCGGCATGGCCCAACATTGCCAAAGAGCCAACCCCTGACTGGCCGTAACAAGGACGTGGAAACCCCAGCATGTAACCATGTGCCAGGTTGGAAATTAGGAAGAGGATGACAAGGTGACTGTCTCGAGCTGCAGGGGCTCGACCCAACCCCAGCCTCAAGAGATCTAATTTTATCCAGAAGCTAGGAGCGCTAGCTCGATCATGAGCCATCCCGAGGGTTCTGGAGCACTGACTCGATCCCGGGTTACTCTCGGAGGTCTCTAGAGATAGCTCGACCCCAGCCCTAGAAGATCTAGATCGGTAGCTCCACCCCAAACGTTATTCGTAGGCTTGGACCGCCAGCTCGATCTAGAGCCATTCCAAGAGTTCTGGAACGCTGACTCAGACCTAGGATATTCTTGGAGACCTTTAGAGGTAGTTCGACCCCAACCTCCAGAATCTGGAGCCTGACCGAGGCCGATAGCTCTATCCTGAGTTCTTGAGAAGTAACCTCAAGGGTGACTCAATGCCAATTTTCGAAGGAGGCTTGGGGTGCTTGGGGTTGTCCCAGCTCAATCTCGTACCCTCTTCCCCTCTTCTAGGCATCACCCTCTCCCCCTAGGCCCAGCCAGACCCGACAGAAGGGTCACGATAAAAGAAGGCCTTTTGGTAGGAAGCACATGGGGGATCTGTCCCCCCTGGGGCCACATGTCTCCTTCCGAGGAGCGACACTTCTAAATGATGATAGAGCATGATGTCGCCAAGCACCGGTAATCATGCGGCCAACCGAGGTAATTCCCCAGCCGACATGCCTCCCCTAGAAAGGGTGCGCCCATTCCCAACGGCGCAAGTCTAGCTCTCATCCCCTACAAGTGACACAAGCCATATGATATGGACAACAACAGACAAGACCCCTTGAAGATCTCTTACGTATCGTTCACCCCACCTAGATCTTATAGGATTCAAGGGGTAGCGGGATGATCATCGTACATCCTCCCTAATCATCTATTTAAAGGAGGGCCCCCGTGGCCCCCAAAGGTATGCACACTCCTACACACCAGGAGAGATCCACTCCTCCTAGAAAATTTTCCTTCTTTATTTCAGCATTGACTTAAGTATCAGAGGGTTTTTCCTGAGAAAGGATCCTAGGGCCCTCTGATCTGTGTCTTTCTATGATGGCAGGTCCTCTAGCTAAGACGTTATCCCACCATTCCCTACGATAAAATTTCAAGCCATTCAACAGTCCGAGAACCTTGCTCTCTCTCTCTCTCTCTCTCTCTCTCTCTTTATATATATATATATATATATATATATATATATATATATATATATATATATATATATATATATATATATATATATATATATATATATATATATATATATATAGTGTGTGTGTGTGTGTGTGTGTGTGTTTGTGTGCGCGCGCGCACGCGCGCTCGCGGGCGCGCGTATGTATGGATGCATCGAAGCAAAGTAGATATAATGAAATCTTCATTCTGATTCTATGTATGGAGATAAAATATACATTGCTAGATCATTTCTTATAATTCCAACCATTTAATTGTGATGTTTAGTGTGTGTGTGTGCGCGCTCGTGTGTGCGTATGTATGGATGCATCGAAGCAAAGTAGATATAATGAAATCTTGATTCTGATTCTATGTATGGATCAGATAAAATATACATTGCTAGATCATTTCTTATAATTCCAACCATTTAATTGTAATGTTTAATAGTAAATACGTATCTTGTGAGTCAGTTATGTTGAACCCTTGCTTATGGATGACCATGTTTTGTGCGCTTTGAATGACAATAATAATTTACATAAAAGATATTATGTCATGCATGCTGAGCATAAACATTAAGATGATGAACAAAGAAATGAACATATGTTTAGGCTTAATAAAAAATACAATTAAAAATTATGAAGGCTATACGATCAAGTTGATATATTTAGTCAAAATATATATTTACTTAGTTGCATCACTTAGAGTTTTCATTCAATTGAAATTCCTTACTGAAACTGTTCAATCGAAAAAAATTTAAAAACTCAGTTGAAACAAAGGATTGTCGGTAGAAATTCAATCGGAACTATTCTTCTATCCTCAGTCGAAAATCATTCAATTAATTGAAGTGCACAACGTGTTAGGTGCAAGGTGGGATCTAGAGGGGGGGTGAATAGATCCCCTATTAAAAACTTACGCTCAATTAAAAACTCGCCCTACTCAATTCAAAACATGAAGGAAATGAAAGATGACATAACTACTTGCGCAGAACTAAATTGGGATGCATATGACCAATTGATCGATCAGATAGAACTAATGACAAGCACTTGGCAGTGTGCCAGTGCTGAACTGAAATGCGTATATCCCTATAAATGCAGATCGACAAAACTAAGACAATCACACCAGAAGCAATCACACTGCACAGAGATTTTTAGGTGGTTTGGTCTGCTACCCACAGACCTACATCCACCACCCACTCAACCCGAGTGAGGATTCCGCTGACTCACAGCTTGAATCGCTGATCCGTAGCTTCGGGGAATAAATCCCTATAACCACTGATCCACAGTTTCGGGGAACAAATTCCAAACCGCTAAGCCTCACAGCTTGCTTAACCGCTGAGCACACAGCTTGCTTCCGAGGAACCAATTCTCAACATCCGCTGACACACAGTTTGATCGAAGTAACAAGGAAAGACGAAGAACAAAAATTAAAATAGAAAAGCAATGTAGCTCTCGAGGAGCAAAATTGTAATGTCCCGGATTTTTCGGATATTTTTTCGGATCATTTTCGTGGGTCTCGGGTGTATTTTGTGCTTTATACGTATTTTTCCTTGACGTGCCTTCGGAACTCTGTGCAGGGCAAACTGTGACGTTCTCCGACTCCGGGACGTTACCACTGCGTTGTGCTCCTCCCGAGAATCGCAGGGGTAATTTTTAGTATTTTTATGAATTTCTGAAATTTTTGGGTTTTTCTATATATATTAACCCTTTCTCTCTCTCCCCTCTCATTTCTCACTCTCTCCCTCTCTCTTCTCTCACGCTCTCTCCTCTCTTTCCAGCCGCCGATGGAGCGGAGCGCGGGCGAGGCGGGGACGGCGCGGGTGAGGCACGGGCAAGGATGGGTGAGGATCGAGGCGGTGGAGGCGCGATGAAGCTCGGCCGCGAGTTCGCGTCCCGGCGAGGCATCAACAGCGTTTTCTTCGTGGATCGACGTCCACGACGCGTGAAATCCTCGGTGGAGGTAGGGAGATGGACCCCCAACTCGCGTACTTCATTTCCCGTGAGTTTGGTAGCCCGTGGTGAGCCGAGGGTGGGTTTATTGCCATTTTGGGGAAAAATCTATATTTTTGGGGAGTGAGCCGGATCTCTCGTTCTGTGAGGTTTTTGACCAATCAAAGTGTATAGATGCATGCTAGGGTGCTTGGGGATGGATTCCCCTTTGTTTCCCCTTCATCGGGTGATGAATGGGGCGTGGAATGAGATTTTTGGGATTTCCCGCCGTTTTCGATCTCGGGACGATTTAGCGGTCGTTCCAGAGACCGCTAGGGGTGCTAGCGGTCATGTGTAGACTGCTAGGGGTCCCCCTATGTCGGTTCATGGCTGGCGGTCATGCGATAAATAGCCAGTGGGTTTAGCGGTCCAGAGGTAGCCCGCTAGCCAGTGTTTCACGGTCCATGGGTAGACCGCCAAGCTCCTGTTAGCGGTCAAGGGCAAGACCATTTTCTGTTTGGAGTCGTTTGAGGTCGGTCGAGTAGCGATTTCGCGACTGACCACTAGGCATCGCCTAGCGGTCAGGCAAAAGACCGCCACATGCCTAGCGGTCCGAGAGGTGACCGCTAGGGGTTACGAGTTCCTGAGGTTCCTTAGCGGTCCAGGGTTAGACCGCTAGGCCGCCGTTAGCGGTCCAGGGATAGACCGCTAGGCGATTCTTCGGGCTCGTCGTGCTGTTTACCGTCGTGTTGGTCTCCGGTCGACCCGGTTGTGACCCAGTGGTCGACCTTCGGCCTCGTGTGTCCCGGACACCCCGTGAGTTCCGTGTCCGTATTTCTGGGGTGTCTGGTGTAGATCCTAATAAATCCACTTAAACAAAGAAATATTAAGTGAATGAATAAAGCATGAAATAGCACGAGGTGCACAAGGGGAGTTTGTGATCGCCAGAGACGCGAGGCCTCAAAATATAATAATGAAAAAAAGCATGGAGGGATCGCGAAAAATACCTTGAAAGCGAGGGGATGTGAGTGCTTCCTTTCTCTTCAAATCGGCCGGCCGATGAAGAGAGTTCTCCAATTTATTACCCTTGCAAAAAAGACAGACACCAATAAAAGATTGAATTAGAAATATGGTGAGTGTAGCATCAATTCATAAAAAATATATGAGCATGAAAGCATGTGCAAGAACACACCTTAAGGGTGGTTGCCCTTAAACCCCTATGCAAAGAGGGTGGGAAAATATATGATGAATGCTATGGGTAAAATAAGGAGATGTGCAAGAGTGCATTGTGGGTGACTTTCTCAACACGGTTGAACAATAAAGAAACTCAATAGGAGATGGACATGCATGCATATGAACGATGCAATAAACAAAAGAAAAATAAAAATAAAGAGGAGGAGCCTGTGCGTTGGCTTTGATGTTCAAGGGGGAGGAAGCCTCCAAAAGATGAAGCTTGATGCAACGTGCAGCTTCTCCTTCAGCCAAACGATAGAAGCAACAACCTGCAAGAAAAAAAAATAGAAGAAGAAGAAAAGCGGAGGGGGAGAGTCCAACCGATTAACAGAGCCAATGGCTCTGTTAAATAGAATTGGATGAAGAGATAAGAAGGCAAGAGTCCTACGGAGGGAAAGGATAAGAATGGGCAAGAGCCCCAATCAAGGCAGGAGTCTAACGAGGCAAGGACTCTCTGGGGAAAGGGCTGCGAAGCCAGAAGATGAAACATGCCCTTGGTCAGGGCGTCAATTCAAAAATTGACGACCTGTCAAGGGGCGTTAATTTAAAACACGCCCTGGGTCAGGGCGTTTCTTCCTGGACTAATTTTAGAAATAAACATTTCTTTTATTTAGAAATTATGAAAGACGCCTCAGGGAGAGGCGTGAATTGAAAAACGCTCCATCTTAGGGCGCGATTCAACATTTTTCAAACATTTATTCTTTTTCGAAAATTACATAATGCCAGGAATTGACGCCCTCACCTTAGGGCGTCCTTTCATCAAGAAACGCCCCAGGTCAGGTCGTGTTTTAAAACATGCCCTTCACCAGGTCACGAATTTATAAAGTAGGTAAAATGGGGAGAAATAGATAAAATGGGGGAGACACGCCCTGGATCAGGCAACGTTTTAAAAACACGCCCCTCTACAGGGCGTTAATTTTAAAAAAGAGGGAAAGGGGAGAAAATCCACAAAAAATGGAAAAAAACACTCAAATAAGCTAATTTGAGGGTCAAATGGGGCATTACAAGGCAATATGAGAAATACTCAAAGTAATGTCAATTTTGGCGTGTCTACAGCTGCCCCGCCTTGGCGTCTGCTTTGCAAGGGAGCAGAGCAAACTGAAAAGTAGATGCCAAGGTGTGATGAGACACGCAATCAACATCACTTGATGAGAATCAAATCAAAAGCTCGAGATGAAGCAAATCTCGGGAAATTCAACGAAATCAACAATGTTTGGATAAAAGGGGAGATGTGCACGCGGTGCACGAAGGAGATAAAATAAATGATCAACTTCCAGCGCGGTGGAAGTACCCCAGGTCACAAACCTGTAGGTTTCACCATTGGGGAGCGATTACCAGCCAGTGGACGTGCTGCAGCCAAGGTGGATCAAAGGGAAAAGGATTAAAATAAGATGATAAAAATCCAAACAAGGAGCTTCGAGAAAACACCCAAAACAGCGACAAAACGAACTGAGGATTCAATTCGGCAATGAAAATCTCATATCGAGAAAGATTAAGATCAATTCAACTCTCAACATCAGCTTATCAGAATGATTTTCAATGTTAATTCAAAGTCCTACATGAATGCATGCTGGGCTAAAGGGAAAATAACAAATGAAAATATAATATAATCAAGGATAATATTGTTAAACTGCCCAGACTGGGTCAAGAAACCAATTCTGCGAGCTGATACTAAGCCGAAGCCCGTTTATCCACGCACCAACTCGTAAAAAGGGAACCATCGTCCCCAGTCTTGGACGGCTCAACGGCCTATCCGTGTGACTAAGACTCTCTGGAATCATCATTATTTTTGATGAAGGGGAACTCAAATCCCAGATTTACCAAAGCCACAAGGTCCTTGATATAATCTAGTAGCGTATGTAACATATAGTAAAAATGTATACAGGGAGAGATGGTGGAGCAATAAGTATGGGGGAACTGAGAGATGAGGTGCGGGCACCGTGGGGCTTGGATGATGATGCCCGGACGGTGGGACCAAGAGCTTCTTATCCTGCGCTCAAAATTTCATTAGCCAAGATATAATGAAGATAACAAGCAATGAATGAGGCATTTAAGCATAGCATGCATAGCATGAATCAAAGCATCAATCATAGCATATATCATGAACAACATAAGTCAAATCATGGCATAGCAAAGCATCATTATTTGTTATTTTGTCATGAGGATGCCAACTTGGCTAATCAAGATTTGGATTTGAATGATCAAGATCTGATAATGTCTATCGGCAGAATTGATCAAGAGAAATTAGTAGGAGTTGATTGAAAGATCTGGAGATGAATAATCAGAATGATAATCAGGAGATATAACCAAAATGATATAAGGAGGTGATAACCAAAAATGCCCAGGGTGGCATGTCATGAGAATATCGAGAGAATCAATAGATTGATAGCAATAAGTGAAGATAGGACTCATCCCGTGCTCTTGGTCTCTGCAAAGCTGTTCCTGCGAAACACCATCAGAAAATACAATGCAAATTTTTGGATTTTGGAAATATGCAAATTTTTATGAGTTTTGGAATATGCAAATTTTTATGAGTTTTGAAAAATATTTCAATTTTTATGAATTTTTGGAGAAATATTTGATTTTTTGTTGGATTTTGATCAGGAAATATTCAAATTTTTTTGATTTTGGCTTAGACATTGTTAATGCAGCATCAAAGGGTGTTTCAACCACTGACTAGGGGTCCTCGTTCCTTCCCTTTCGCTAAAACTGCCCAAAGCTGGACGTGCATTGAAGAGTGGCGCCCTATAACCGACCGTCTTTGATCAACGGTGCCCCTACCAAGGCCATGCCTGAGAAACATTCGGTCTTGGCGGGAGAAGAGAAGAACAAGTGGAGATAAGCTTTGTGCAGGATGGGAGATATCGGGACTTGAATTCCTTCCAAGGTGTTCCCTTCAAAGAGGTAGTCTGTTGTGCCGGGGCTTTATGCCTTTGATTTTTAGACCCTTGACATGCATACGACCAGGGTTTTCCCTGCGGGGACTTTGCCACTCTTGTCATGCCATAATTCACAATCTTGCTTTTATCGAAATTCTGACTTGATTTTCATAATAGCCCTTTTGGCGAAATGTATATCATGAAATTCATATTTAGTTTGGGTCAAGACTGCCCCTATTTGAGACTCCTCTCGTATTGGGGATTACCAAGGTTGGTCATCTCATCCGTCAACCTCTTGCCCCTGCACGTGGCCGAGTAAAGAAGAGAAAAGACTTTCAGATATACTCATGGCATGGCCAAGGTAGCAACGGTGTTTAACCAAAGGAGCCGGCTAAGGACGCCGTGAAGTGTGTGAGGTGCCCAGCTGAGGGTTGATCTTAACAAGCAGGGAGAGAATGTTGAATTCCCAGCGCGGGGTTCTTATTAACCAAGGTGCTGCAAAAGCAAGCCTAAAGACTCTTTTGAGAATGATTTCAATTAACAAAAGCTAAGATAAAGGTTTAAAACACCACTCTTAATCTGTTAAGAAGCACTTCATTTTGAAAATCATGCGTGAAGTAATGAGGAATGATATCATAAAAATGCGTACTTACGCCAATATGTTACCTTGCAACCCTTGTTAAGGCAGCTGCCGCGAGAGGTTGATCATCGTGGGATTGTCCTCTTAGGCAGTCAAAAGGATTGGAAGCAAAGGATTTGGAGTGGCTTAACAAGAAGGAGTGGTGCCAAGACCAGACTCAGACGAATAAGGAAAAAAGGAAAAGAGGCGAGGGCTAGAACTCCCTCACTAAGGCGCGGAGACCCTGATCACATGGAACAGTCTACAGAAGGAGCGGAAAATTAGAAGGAGGAGTGAGGACTAAAGCCTCGAAAGCAGTGGGAGAAAGGGCAGATGCCCAAGGCAGTGGATGTGGGAGAAGTTGGGTCGGACCCAGAATCAGGAGGAATTAGAAGAAGAAATTGATAAATGGAAAGAGGTGAATCCGGAGGGTCCGGAGGCGGAGGAGAATCGTGAGAGGAGAAATCATCTGGAGGCTCCGGAGGGATGACAAAAGAAGGGACGCGATGCCCTGGGAAAAGATAGGGAACAAGATGATGGAAAATGAAGGATGTGATGTTCAGGAAGATTAGAAAGATGAATCGGAAGGAAGATGGAGGGTCCGGAGGTTCCGTAGGGAGAAAATGGAAAGGGGCGCGATGCCCGAGAGATAAGTCCAGAGGTTCCGGAAGAAGAAAATGGAAAGGGACGAGATGCCCGAGGGAAAGGTATGAAAGATCCGGAGACTCCGGAAGAATAAAGTGAAAAGGGGCGTGATGCCCTGGGGGAAAGTCCGGAGGTTCCGGAGGAGGAAGGTGGAAAGGGGCACGATGCCCGAGAGAAAGGTCCGGCGGTTCCGGAGAATGGAAAGGGGCGCGATGCCCGAGGGGAAAGTCCGGAGGTTCCGAAGGAGGAAGGTGGAAAGGGGCGCGATGCCCGAGAGAAAGGTCCGGAGGTTCCGGAGAATGGAAAGGGGCGCGATGCCCGAGGGGAAAGTCCGGAGGTTCCGGAGGGATAGAATCAGAAAGGGCGAGATGCCCAAAGAGGAGGGATAAAATTCCTGGAGGTTCCAGGGAGATAGCAGGAAAAGGGACGCGATGCCCCAGGGATAGTGGATAAAAAGATGAAGATGAATAAGATGGGAAGTGCGGAATATCCGGAGGTGCCGGAAGGCGGGGAAGATACGGGTTTGGAAACCCGGGAAGCAGGAGGTGCAAATGCATGCAATGGGATGGATGCGATGAATGCATGAAATGCAAAGAATATGAAGAATGTGAAGGGCGAGAGGGTGAGATCCTCTTCTTAACCCTGGGAATGGCCCATGAGGAAAAAGTGATAGAGATGGATGAATAGAAAGTGGAACAAATAAGGGATGGCCCCTTAGCATTAAGATAACTGCCCCTCCACGGCAGTGAAAGTGTATGAGAAATAGCCCCTGCCGAAGCTTCAATGGTGAATGTCAACTCCCTTGGAGAGTGCAAAGTAATGGTGTGAGGGAGTTGGAAAGTTGGGCTCGGAAGCATTATGTTGCCCAAAGATTCAAAATTTGGAAATTGGAACAAAGGGTGCCCTGCCCGGCCCTTACACAGCATCAATGCTTGGCATGGCGGCGACTTGGCTTCTTCGACCGTGCTTGGCACAATAACCCGGATTGGCATCCGGCAAATGAATTCTTGAATCTTGAATGGCGAGGCCAAATCCTTGCTGCCAGGCTCTTGATTGTCCTCGGCACCTGTGCTTGTAGAAGGCCCCCATTCCGAGTAGTAAGGGGAGGTGAAGCGGAGGCGGAAGGCTCATGAGTGGTGGAGGCATGATGGAAAGTGTTGGCGTAAGTGGAGACGGAGGGTTCAAACACGTCGAGTTTCTCCCTTTGCTCGAAAGCAGTCGTGGTTGGCTCGGGTGCAAAAAGGGGTCGATCCTGCTCAGGATTAGCCATGGGTAAGGGTAAAGGGTTAAATGGTGGAATAGGTAAAGTGGGTTTTAAAGGGATAATGGAAGGCCGAGGTGGCGGTAATGGGAGGTTAATTGGGAAGGTTCAATGGTGGGTTCGACGGAGGCTAATGGTGTGGAGGTAGATGGCTTAACGGGTGGAGGTTTAATAGTGGAAGGCTTGGGGGAGGCCAGTGTTGCGCAGGTTAATGGTGTAACTGGAGGAGGTGTAATGTATGCGGTGTCAAGGATAGGAGGAGACTTACAATGTGCCGGTGTGGGTGATTGAAGTATCGACCCATCATCGTAACACCAATTAGTCTCATAAATAGGGGTTGGATCAGGGATGGTTTCATCCTGAGCAGGGGTTCATCGAATGAAAATGGGGAAAGCGGAAAGTTAAGGAAACTCGGAAGGGGTGCCTGCGGAGCTTCATCATCATCGTATAATGCCTTGGATTCTTCAAATGCCGGCTCCTGCTTGCTTGAGCCGCCGACGCCGTAATCATCCCTCCTGTCTTTCCATTCTCTCTCCATCTTTGTAATCTCGTCCAAAGCGGCATGGAGAGGATTGACTGGAGTAGGAGGAGCCGTGACCCTCTTTATTTGTTCCTCCATCAAAGTAATCTTATCAAGCAGAGATTGTTGGAGGGGTGTGACTTGAACAACCGAGGGCTGGCAAGGCCTTGAAGGAGGAAGGGCCGTATAAAAAGGCCGTGGAGGGGAGTTGACGGGATGACCCGTAAAAGAACCCGGACGGGCCGGATTGCAAGGAGTAAATGGGCCTCGGGGCCGTGATGGAGGAGGAATAGAAGGAGGCGGGTGTCGGACCACCCGAGGAGGATGAATAGAAGGAGATGGGTAATGGGCTACCCGATTAGGAACATGAGTGGAAGAGGGAAGTGGGTGATGGGCCACCCGTGGAGGGTCGTGAATAGAAGAGGGAGGTGGGTGATGGGCCACCCGATTAGGATTGGAAGGGGGAGATGAAGGAGATGCACCCTCAACAGCGGCCTTAAGGGCTTGGATCTGTTGAGGGGTGAGATGATCTAATGCATGCAAAATTTGGGAGACCTTCTCATCATTGGGACGAGAGGGTCCCGAAGGAATAGTGGCTTGAAATTGAGTAGGGGGACCATGAGGATGGACATTGCCCATGGGTCGGGCATGACCATAAGAATGAGGACGTGGTCCCTTGAAAGTATGGTGAGAATGATGAACATGTTGAATTTGAGGGGAATAAGATGTGCTAGGTTGATCACCCTCATGAATATTAATTGAATTGAACATGTTATTTTGTCTATCAAAGTAAGCCATTATGCAAGCAATTTAATGTGCAAATAATTTACAAAGAAACACACAAGTTGGAATGGTTACCTTGATTCTTATGTTTGAACCTTGGTGAATTAATGAATTTTAGCAAAGTTTGGAATGATTCACACAAGGGGAGGAACCTAGTTTCAAATGTGATTTAACTCCAATGCCAACTAGGAACACTCTCTCACCACGTTTAGGCCAACTAATTCGGGACTTCAAAAGGGTACAACCTGCCCGGCGTCCGTGAGGGAATCCACGGGTGCGGGGACTTACGGAGGCTTGGAAAAGGGATTTCCAGTCCAAAGAGACGGAATGCTCAATGGAGGGTCGTCCCGATTCCAAGAGGGTGTGTGGATCCTAATGAAGAGGAGGGGGCCTCCCAAACCAAATGCAAATGTGAATGCAGCAGGGTAAACAGGCCAACCACAATAATATGATCAATCAACAAAGATAAGCATGAAATATCATGAAAACTCACCCACGGGAAGGGTTCTGGAAACCCACAGTAAAAACACGCCCTGGCAGGGGGCGCTACTAACAAAAGACACGACAGTGTGACTGTCGTGACTCAAAGCGAGGTGCCAGGGGCAGTAAAACACGCCTTAGGGTGAGGCGCTATAAGGGGAAAGGACGCCCTTGACCGAGGGCGTCAAATCAAAAGAAACGCCTTGCTGAGGGGCGCTAATCAACAAAGAAACGCCCTGGCGTGAGGCGTTACCAAGTAAAAGACGCCCTGGAGAGGGGCGTGAATTCTCAAACAAGCAGGGTAATCACCACAATATAATCAATCAATGAATATGAGCATGGCATGAATCATGATGAAAAATCACGCAAGGAAGGGTTCTGCAAACCCACAGTAAAAGACGCCTTGAAAGGGGGCGCTATCCAGAAAAGAAACGACAGGGTCACTGTATTGAATCGCTGTGAGGGCCCACACAGGCAAGGTAAAAAAAAACGCCCTTGTATGGGGCGCTACAAATCAAATGGACGCCTCTGGTCGAGGGCGTCAACTCTCAGGGGTACGCACGGCCGAATGAATAAAACGCCTTAGTGTGAGGCGTTACAATATAAAAAGGCGCCCTGGAGAAGGGCGTGAATTCACAGATAAGCAGGGTATGATAGAAGACGTCCTGTCAGAAGGCGTTAGACATACATAAAACGCCCTGGGTGAGGGCGTGAAATTAAAAAGCGCCTCTGACAGAGGCGTTAATTCCCACAAAGACCCACGGACAGCAATATCAAACACTCACAGTCACGGCCAATCAACAAATATATGAGTATTAAGATAGAAGCATGCTCATCAAAAAAATTTTGGATAAGTGGAAATTCTAAAAAACTATCAAACTGACAGATCACTTGGGGAGAGTGCAATGCACAATGGAGGGCGCCCGAGGGGCACAAAGGAGGGGTACCGTGGGTACCAAAGGGAAAGGGCACGCGAGGGTGCCAAAGGGGAAAGGGGTAATAAAAAGAAGAACACAAAGAGTCCCACCGTGATCGCCAATTTGTAGATCCTAAGAAATCCACTTAAACAAAGAAATATTAAGTGAATGAATAAAGCATGAAATAGCACGAGGTGCTAAGAGGAGTGTGTGATCGCCAGAGACGCTAGGCCTCAAAATATAATAATGAAAGCATGGAGGATCGCGAAAAATACCTTGAAAGTGCGGTTGATTGTAGGTGCTCCTTTCTCTTCAAATCGGCCGGCCGATGAAGAGAGTTCTTCAATTTATTACCCTTGCAAAAAAAGACAAACACCAATAAAAGATTGATTAGAAATATGGTGAGTGTAGCATCAATTCATAAAAAATATATGAGCATGAAAGCATGTGCAAGAACACACCTTAAGGGTGGTTGCCCTTAAACCCCTATGCAAAGAGGGTGGGAAAATATATGATGAATGCTATGGGTAAAATAAGGAGATGTGCAAGAGTGCATTGTGGGTGACTTTCTCAACACGGTTGAACAATAAAGAAACTCAATAGGAGATGGACATGCATGCATATGAACGATGCAATAAACAAAAGAAAATAAAAATAAAGAGGAGGAGCCTGTGCGTTGGCTTTGATGTTCAAGGGGGAGGAAGCCTCCAAAAGATGAAGCTTGATGCAACGTGCAGCTTCTCCTTCAGCCAAACGATAGAAGCAACAACCTGCAAGAAAAAAAACAGAAGAAGAAGAAAAGCGGAGGGGGAGAGTCCAACCGATTAACAGAGCCAATGGCTCTGTTAAATAGAATTGGATGAAGAGATAAGAAGGCAAGAGTCCTACGGAGGGAAAGGATAAGAATGGGCAAGAGCCCCAATCAAGGCAGGAGTCTAACGAGGCAAGGACTCTCTGGGAAAGGGCTGCGAAGCCAGAAGATGAAACACGCCCTTGGTCAGGGCGTCAATTCAAGAATTGACGACCTGTCAAGGGGCGTTAATTTAAATCACGCCCTGGGTCAGGGCGTTTCTTCCTGGATTAATTTTAGAAATAAACATTTCTTTTATTTAGAAATTATGAAAGACGCCTCAGGGAGAGGCGTGAATTGAAAAACGCCCCATGTTAGGGCGTGATTCAACATTTTTCAAACATTTATTCTTTTTCGAAAATTGATAATTCCAGGAATTGACGCCCTCACCTCAGGGCGTCCTTTCATCAAGAAACGCCCCAGGTCAGGTCGTGTTTTAAAACACGCCCTTCACCAGGTCACGAATTTATAAAATAGGTAAAATGGGGAGAAATAGATAAAATGGGGAGACACGCCCTGGATCAGGCCGCGTTTTAAAAACACGCCCCTCTCCAGGGCGTTAATTTTAAAAAAGAGGGAAAGGGGAGAAAATCCATGAAAAATGGAAAAAACACTCAAATAAGCTAATTTGAGGGTCAAATGGGGCATTACAAGGCAATATGAGAAATACTCAAAGTAATGTCAATTTTGGCGTGTCTACAGCTGCCCCGCCTTGGCGTCTGCTTTGCAAGGGAGCGTAGCAAACTGAAAAGTAGATGCCAAGGTGTGATGAGACACGCAATCAACATCACTTGATGAGAATGAAATCAAAAGCTCGAGATGAAGCAAATCTCGGGAAATTCAATGAAATCAACAATGTTTGGATAAAAGGGGAGATGTGCACGCGGTGCACGAAGGAGATAAAATAAAATGATCAACTTCCAGCGCGGTGGAAGTACCCCAGGTCACAAACCTGTAGTTTCACCATTGGGGAGCGGTTACCAGCCAGTGGACGTGCTGCAGCCAAGGTGGATCAAAGGGAAATGATTAAAATAAGATGATAAAAATCCAAACAAGGAGCTTCGAGAAAATCACCCAAAACAGCGACAAAACGAACTGAGATCAATTCGACAATGAAAATCTCATATCGAGAAAGATTAAGATCAATTCAACTCTCAACATCAGCTTATCAGAATGATTTTCCAATGTTAATTCAAAGTCCTACATGAATGCATGCTGGGCTAAAGGGAAAATAACAAATGAAAATATAATATAATCAAGGATAATATTGTTAAACTGCCCAGACTGGGTCAAGAAACCAATTCTGCGAGCTGATACTAAGCCGAAGCCCGTTTATCCACGCACCAACTCGTAAAAAGGGAACCATCGTCCCCAGTCTTGGACGGCTCAACGGCCTATCCGTGTGACTAAGACTTCTCTGGAATCATCATTGTTTTTGATGAAGGGGAACTCAAATCCAGATTTACCAAAGCCACAAGGTCCTTGATATAATCTAGTAACATATGTAACATATAGTAAAATGCATACAGGGAGATGGTGATAGCAATAAGCATGGGAACTGAGAAATGAGCTGCAAGCACCGTGGGGCTTGGATGATGATGCCCTGCCGGCGGGACCAAGAGCTTCTTATCCTGCGCTCAAAATTTCATTAGCCAAGATATAATGAAGATAACAAGCAATGAATGAGGCATTTAAGCATAGCATGCATAGCATGAATCAAAGCATCAATCATAGCATATATCATGAACAGCATAAGTCAAATCATGGCATAGCAAAGCATCATTATTTGTTATTTTATCATGAGGATGCCAACTTGGCTAATCAAGATTTGGATTTGAATGATCAAGATCTGATAATGTCCATCGGCAGAATTGATCAAGAGAAATTAGTAGGAGTTGAGTGAAAGATCTGGAGATGAATAATCAGAATGATAATCAGGAGATATAACCAAAATGATATAAGGAGGTGATAACCAAAAATGCCCAGGGTGGCATGTCATGAGAATATCGGGAGAATCAATAGATTGATAGCAATAAGTGAAGATAGGACTCATCCCGTGCTCTTGGTCTCTGCAAAGCTGTTCCTGCGAAACACCATCAGAAAATACAATACAAATTTTTGGATTTTGGAAATATGTAAATTTTTATGAGTTTTGGAATATGCAAATTTTTATGGTTTTGAAAAGATATTCAAATTTTATGTGAATTTTTGGTGAAATATCTGAATTTTTGTTGGATTTTGCTCGGAAATATTCAATTTTTTTTGATTTTGGCTTAGACATAGCTAATGCAGCATCAAAGGGTGTTTCAACCACTGACTAGGGGTCCTCGTTCCTTCCCTTTTCGCTAAAACTGCCCAAAGCTGTGCATTGAAGGGTGGCGCCCTATAACCGACCGTCTTTGATCAACGGTGCCCCTACCAAGGCCATACCCGAGAAACATTCGGTCTTGGAGGGAGAAGACAAGAACAATTGGAGATAAGCTTTGTGTAGGATGGGAGATATCGGGATTTGAATTCCTTCCAAGGTGTTCCCTTCAAAGAGGTAGTCTGTTGCGCCGGGGCTTTATGCCTTTGATTTTTAGACCCTTGACATGCATACGACCAGGGTTTTCCCTGCGGGGACTTTGCCACTCTTGTCATGCCATAATTCACAATCTTGCTTTTATCAAAGTTTTGACTTGATTTTCATAATAGCCCTTTTGGCGAAATGTATATCATGAAATCTCATATTTAGTTTGGGTCAAGACTGCCCCTATTTGAGACTCCTCTCGTATTGGGGATTACCAAGGTTGGTCATCTCACCCGTCAACCTCTTGCCCCTGCATGTGCCCGAGTAAAGAAGAGGAAAGACTTTCAGATATACTCATGGCATGGCCAAGGTAGCAACGGTGTTTTAACCAAAGGAGCCGGCTAAGGACGCCGTGAAGTGTGTGAGGTGCCCAACTAAGGGTTGATCTTAACAAGCAGGGAGAGAATGTTGAATTCCCAGCGCGGGGTTCTTATTAACCAAGGTGCTGCAAAAGTAAGCCTAAAGACTCTTTTGAGAATGATTTCAATTAAACAAAAGCTTAAGATAAAGGTTTAAAACACCACTCTTAATCATGTTAAGAAGCACTTCATTTTGAAAATCATGCGTGAAGTAATGAGGGAATGATATCATAAAAATGCGTACTTACGCCAATATGTTACCTTGCAACCCTTGTTAAGGGAGCTGCCGCGAGAGGTTGATCATCGTGGGATTTATCCTCTTTGGCAGTCAAAAGGATTGGAAGCAAAGGATTTTGGGAGTGGCTTAACAAGAAGGAGTGATGCCAAGACTAGACTCAGACGAATAAGGAAAAAAAGGAGAAGAGGCGAGGCCTAGAACTCCCTCACTAAGGCGCGGAGACCCTGATCACATGGAACAGTCTACAGAAGGAGCGGAAAATCAAGAAGAGGGGTGAGGACTAAAGCCTCGAAAGCAGTGGGAGAAGGGGCAGATGCCCAAGGCAGTGGATGTGGAAGAAGTTGGGTCGGACCCAGAATCAAGAGGAATTAGAAGAAGAAATTGGTAGATAGGAGGAGGCGGATCCGGAGGGTCCGGAGACAGAGGAGAATCGTGAGAGGAGAAATCATCCGGAGGCTCCGGAGGGATGACAAAAGAAGGGACGCGATGCCCTGAGAAGAAATTTGAAAAAGAGTGATAAAAAAGGAAGAAGAGAACGAAAGAGGTGATGTCTTGGAAGAACAGAAAGATGAACTGAAAGAAAGATGGATGGTCCGGAGGTTCTGGGGGAATGAAATCAGGAGGGTCACGATGCCCTGGAAGATGATCGAGAGAATAAGACGGAGAATTCGGAGGTTCCGGAGGAAGCAAATGGAAAGGGGCACGATGCCCGGGGAAAAGATGGAGACAATCAGGTGGAGAATCCGGAGGAAGCAAATGGAAAGGGGCACGATGCCCGGGGAGAAGATGGAGACAATCAGGTGGAGAATCCGGAGGTTCCGGAGGAAGAAGACGGAAAGGGGCGTCATGCCCGAGGGAAAAGTCCGGAGGTTCCGGAGGAAGGAGATGAAAAAGGTGGAAAGGGGCGTCGTGCCCGAGGGGAAAGTCCGGAGGTTCCGGAGGAAGCAAATAAAAAAGGTGGAGAGGGGCGTCGTGCCCAAAGGGAAAGTCCGGAGGTTCCGGAGGAGGAAGGTGGAAAGGGGTGCGATGCCCGAGAGAAAGGTCCGGAGGTTCCGGAGAATGGAAAGGGGCGCGATACCCGAGGGGAAAGTCCGGAGGTTCCGGAGGGATAGAATCAGAAAGGGTGAGATGCCCAAAGAGGAGGGATAAAATTCCTGGAGGTTCCAGGGAGATAGCAGGAAAAGGGACGCGATGCCCCAGGGATAGTGGATAAAAAGATGAAGATGAATAAGATGGGAAGTGCGGAATATCCGGAGGTGCCGGAAGGCGGGGAAGATACGGGTTTGGAAACCCGGGAAGCAGGAGGTGCAAATGCATGCAATGGGATGGATGCGATGAATGCACGAAATGCAAAGAATATGAAGAATGTGAAGGGCGAGAGGGTGAGATCCTCTTCTTAACCCTGGGAATGGCCCATGAGGAAAAAGTGATAGAGATGGATGAATAGAAAGTGGAACAAATAAGGGATGGCCCCTTAGCATTAAGATAACTGCCCCTCCACGGCAGTGAAAGTGTATGAGAAATAGCCCCTGCCGAAGCTTCAATGGTGAATGTCAACTCCCTTGGAGAGTGGAAAGTAATGGTGTGAGGGAGTTGGAAAGTTGGGCTCGGAAGCATTATGTTGCCCAAAGATTCAAAATTTGGAAATTGGAACAAAGGGTGCCCTGCCCGGCCCTTACACAGCATCAATGCTTGGCATGGCGGCGACTTGGCTTCTTCGACCGTGCTTGGCACAATAACCCGGATTGGCATCCGGCAAATGAATTCTTGAATCTTGAATGGCGCGGCCAAATCCTTGCTGCCCGGCTCTTGATTGTCCTCGGCACCTGTGCTTGTAGAAGGCCCCCCATTCCGAGTAGTGAGGGGAGGTGAAGCGGAGGTGGAAGGCTCCATGAATGGTGGAGGCATGATGGAAAGCGTTGGCAAATGGGTGAGCGTAAGCGGGGGTTCAAACACGTCGAGTTTCTCCCTTAATTTGCTCGAAAGCAGTCGGGGTTGGCTCGGGTGCAAAAAGGGGTGGATCCTGCTCAGGATTAGCCATGGGTAAGGGTAAAGGGTTAAATGGTGGAATAGGCAAAGTGGGTTTTAAAGGGATAATGGAAGGCCGAGGTGGCGGTAATGGGAGGTTAATTGGGGAAGGTTCAATGGTGGGTTCGACGGAGGCTAATGGTGTGGAGGTAGATGGCTTAACGGGTGGAGGTTTAATAGTGGAAGGCTTTGGGGAGGCCCGTGTTGCGGAGGTTAATGGTGTAACTGGAGGAGGTGTAATGTATGCGGTGTCAAGGATAGGAGGAGACTTACAATGTGCCGGTGTGGGTGATTGAAGTATCGACCCATCATCGTAACACCAATTAGTCTCATAAATAGGGGTTGGATCAGGGATGGTTTCATCCTGAGCAGGAGGTTCATCGAATGAAAATGGGGAAAGCGGAAAGTTAAGGAAACTCGGAAGGGGTGCCTGCGGAGCTTCATCATCATCGTATACTGCCTCGGATTCTTCGAATGCCGGCTCTTGCTCACTTGAACCGCCGACGCCATAATCATCCCTCCTGTCTTTCCATTCTCTCTCCATCTTTGTAATCTCGTCCAAAGCGGCATGGAGAGGATTGACTGGAGTAGGAGGAGCCGTGACCCTCTTTATTTGTTCCTCCATCAAAGTAATCTTATCAAGCAGAGATTGTTGGAGGGGTGTGACTTGAACAACCGAGGGCTGGCAAGGCCTTGAAGGAGGAAGGGTCGTATAAAAAGGCCGTGGAGGGGAGTTGACGGGATGACCCGTAAAAGGACCCGGACGGGCCGGATTGCAAGGAGTAAATGGGCCTCGGGGCCGTGATGGAGGAGGAACAGAAGGAGGCGGGTGTCGGACCACTCGAGGGGGAATATGAATAGAAGGAGATGGGTAATGGGCTACCCGATTAGGAACATGAGTGGAAGAGGGAAGTGGGTGATGGGCCACCCGTGGAGGGTCGTGAATAGAAGAGGGAGGTGGGTGATGGGCCACCCGATTAGGATTGGAAGGGGGAGATGAAGGAGATGCACCCTCAACAGCGGCCTTAAGGGCTTGGATCTGTTGAGGGGTGAGATGATCTAATGCATGCAAAATTTGGGAGACCTTCTCATCATTGGGACGAGAGGGTCCCGAAGGAATAGTGGCTTGAAATTGAGTAGGGGGACCATGAGGATGGACATTGCCCATGGGTCGGGCATGACCATAAGAATGAGGACGTGGTCCCTTGAAAGTATGGTGAGAATGATGAACATGTTGAATTTGAGGGGAATAAGATGTGCTAGGTTGATCACCCTCATGAATATTAATTGAATTGAACATGTTATTTTGTCTATCAAAGTAAGCCATTATGCAAGCAATTTAATGTGCAAACAATTTACAAAGAAACACACAAGTTGTAATGGTTACCTTGATTCTTATGTTTGAACCTTGGTGAATTAATGAATTTTAGCAAAGTTTGGAATGATTCACACAAGGGGAGGAACCTAGTTTCAAATGTGATTTAACTCCAATGCCAACTAGGAACACTCTCTCACCACGTTTAGGCCAACTAATTCGGGACTTCAAAAGGGTACAACCTGCCCGGCGTCCGTGAGGGAATCCACGGGTGCGGGGACTTACGGAGGCTTGGAAAAGGGATTTCCAGTCCAAAGAGACGGAATGCTCAATGGAGGGTCGTCCCGATTCCAAGAGGGGGTGTGGAATCCTAGTGAGGAGAGAGGAGGTCTCCCAAATCAATGCAAATGAATGAATGCAACAGGGGAAATCAGGCCAACCACAATAATATGATCAATCAACAAAGATAAGCATGAAATATCATGAAAAACCACAGCCGGGAGGGTTCTGGAAACCCACAGTAAAAACACGCCCTGGCAGGGGGCGCTACTAACAAAAGACACGACAGTGTGACTGTCGTGACTCAAAGCGAGGTGCCAGGGGCAGTAAAAACACGCCTTAGGGTGAGGCGCTATAAGGGGAAAGGACGCCCTTGACCGAGGGCGTCAAATCAAAAGAAACGCCTTGCTAAGGGGCGCTAATCAACAAAGAAACGCCCTGGCGTGAGGCGTTACCAAGTAAAAGACGCCCTGGAGAGGGGCGTGAATTCTCAAACAAGCAGGGTAATCACCACAATATAATCAATCAATGAATATGAGCATGGCATGAATCATGATGAAAAATCACGCAAGGAAGGGTTCTGCAAACCCACAGTAAAAGACGCCTTGAAAGGGGGCGCTATCCAGAAAAGAAACGACAGGGTCACTGTCGTGAATCGCTGTGAGGGCCCACACAGGCAAGGTAAAAAAAAACGCCCTTGTATGGGGCTCTACAAATCAAATGGACGCCTCTGGTAGAGGGCGTCAACTCTCAGGGGTACGCACGGCCGAATGAATAAAACGCCTTAGTGTGAGGCGTTACAATATAAAAAGGCGCCCTGTAGAAGGGCGTGAATTCACAGATCAGCAGGGTATGATAGAAGACGTCATGTCAGAAGGCGTTAGACATACATAAAACGCCCTGGGTGAGGGCGTGAAATTTAAAAGCGCCTCTGACAGAGGCGTTAATTCCCACAAAGACCCACGGACAGCAATATCAAACACTCACAGTCACGGCCAATCAACAAATATATGAGTATTAAGATAGAAGCATGCTCATCAAAAATTTTTTTGGATAAGTGGAAATTCTAAAAAACTATCAAACTGACAGATCACTTGGGGAGAGTGCAATGCACAATGGAGGGCACCCGAGGGGCACAAAGGAGGGGTACCGTGGGTACCAAAGGGAAAGGGCACGCGAGGGTGCCAAAGGGGAAAGGGGTAATAAAAAGAAGAACACAAAGAGTCCCACCGTGATCGCCAATTTGTAGATCCTAATAAATCCACTTAAACAAAGAAATATTAAGTGAATGAATAAAGCATGAAATAGCACGAGGTGCACAAGGGGAGTTTGTGATCGCCAGAGACGCGAGGCCTCAAAATATAATAATGAAAAAAAGCATGGAGGGATCGCGAAAAATACCTTGAAAGCGCGGGGATGTGAGTGCTTCCTTTCTCTTCAAATCGGCCGGCCGATGAAGAGAGTTCTCCAATTTATTACCCTTGCAAAAAAGACAGACACCAATAAAAGATTGAATTAGAAATATGGTGAGTGTAGCATCAATTCATAAAAAATATATGAGCATGAAAGCATGTGCAAGAACACACCTTAAGGGTGGTTGCCCTTAAACCCCTATGCAAAGAGGGTGGGAAAATATATGATGAATGCTATGGGTAAAATAAGGAGATGTGCAAGAGTGCATTGTGGGTGACTTTCTCAACACGGTTGAACAATAAAGAAACTCAATAGGAGATGGACATGCATGCATATGAACGATGCAATAAACAAAAGAAAAATAAAAATAAAGAGGAGGAGCCTGTGCATTGACTTTGATGTTCAAGGGGGAGGAAGCCTCCAAAAGATGAAGCTTGATGCAACGTGCAACTTCTCCTTCAGCCAAACGATAGAAGCAACAACCTGCAAGAAAAAAAAACAGAAGAAGAAGAAAAGCGGAGGGGGAGAGTCCAACCGATTAACAGAGCCAATGGCTCTGTTAAATAGAATTGGATGAAGAGATAAGAAGGCAAGAGTCCTACGGAGGGAAAGGATAAGAATGGGCAAGAGCCCCAATCAAGGCAGGAGTCTAACGAGGCAAGGACTCTCTGGGGAAAGGGCTGCGAAGCCAGAAGATGAAACACGCCCTTGGTCAGGGCGTCAATTCAAAAATTGACGACCTGTCAAGGGGCGTTAATTTAAAACACGCCCTGGGTCAGGGCGTTTCTTCCTGGATTAATTTTAGAAATAAACATTTCTTTTATTTAGAAATTATGAAAGACGCCTCAGGGAGAGGCGTGAATTGAAAAACGCCCCATGTTAGGGTGTGATTCAACATTTTTCAAACATTTATTCTTTTTCGAAAATTACATAATGCCAGGAATTGACGCCCTCACCTCAGGGCGTCCTTTTATCAAGAAACGCCCCAGGTCAGGTCGTGTTTTAAAACACGCCCTTCACCAGGTCACGAATTTATAAAGTAGGTAAAATGGGGAGAAATAGATAAAATGGGGGAGACACGTCCTGGATCAGGCCGCGTTTTAAAAACACGCCCCTCTACAGGGCGTTAATTTTAAAAAAGAGGGAAAGGGGAGAAAATCCATAAAAAATGGAAAAAACACTCAAATAAGCTAATTTGAGGGTCAAATGGGGCATTACAAGGCAATATGAGAAATACTCAAAGTAATGTCAATTTTGGCGTGTCTACATCTGGAGGTACCATGTTATCTCGATTAGCGTGCCTGTAGGTGTGGTGGGTCCGGGTGACCCCATGTGTTTCGGGCTTTCATGTTATGCTTGATCTAGTCATAGTGTATCGGTGTGTGTGCGGTGGGGTTCCTCCGCATGTCGTGGGTTTCTGCAGAAGATGGTTCCCTACTGGGCCAAGTGTATGGTCTTGGACTGCGAGTCCAGTCATTCAGCCTGGGGCCGGAGATTTTCCACTTTTCTCTGGGATGGGAATCGGTGTGGCGGCTTGTGAGCTGCCTTAGGAATCGTGCTTCTGTAGTTTCCGCGTGGGCCATGTTTGTGGCCTTGGACTGTGAGTCCAGTCACCCAGCCTGGGGCTGGAGGTCTCTTGAGTTCCCTTTTGAGGGGATGGTCTCGGTGGGTCGTGAGCTATCTCGGTATTCGTGCTACCGTGATTTTAGACTTAGAGATTAGGCTAGATTAACAGCATTGTGCCGTTGCGTGCAACGGTCTAGACCCCGAGTCTTGTGACTCAAGGACCGTTGGATTTAGTGAGTCTAGAGGACTGCCCAGAGTTCAGTGGCTCGGTGTCACTTGGTTCCTCGTGACTTTTGCGCAGGGTGCGTGCGTGTGTGCTTCATGGAGTTTCTCCTCGAAGAGTGGTCACATCAGTGACTCCCCACTAGTTGTAGCCTTCCGACACTCGAGTGGTCCCACCAGGGAGTGGTGGCGAGGCTATCCCGAGAGACGGTTTTTAGACTGGTTACCGTAGGGCCCCACGTCTTGCAGCTAGAGTTCGGCTGAGAGAAAAACTAGTTAGAGGCCATACCTAGGACGCATGGTATGTGTGTGCACACGTGGTTGAGGACAGTGGACCCGCGCTGACGAGCGCGACCCCAGCTAGTCACTTGCTTTGTGGTTACTTGTACGGTGTCCCCATTCCACCAGGGGTTGAGTGGGACACTTGAGGCGCGGCCTAAGACGTCAGTGGACGCATCCGGCCTTGCTTCTGGTGGGCAGGTACTCCTGTCATATGATACGTGACTCTCCTGTTTCGGGGTTCTGTTTCCCGTCTGCGAGACGTGGTCTTCTGGACCGTCCGGTGTTTCCGAGGGTGCTAGTGGCTTCGCCGAGGTTTCGTCGTGCCAGTGCGGGACTGTGCGGTCCCGGTTGGTCCTGCCTGTGTGGGCAGACTTCTACGGCAGGGTTGCCGTGAGTGTTTCCTTGGCAGGCCTGGTGTTAGAGTGGTCCGATTCTCGATTGTGAGATCGGGCTTTCTCTTTCTGTTGTCGGTACAGTAGGAATAGTTGTAGTGCCGAGTTTTACCGGCCACCGGTTTGATGTTCCTTCTGTTGCTGTTGTTGCTCTTGTTAGCGTTGCTTTCCGCTACCGTCGTTGTTCTCGGTTGCGGTCCCGCAGGATCCCTACTGAGCCAGTGACAGGAGGCTCACCCCTGTGTTTCAGGTGCAGCGGTTCTTCCTCGAGGTTCGAGGGTGCTATTCGGAGGTTCTTAGTTGCCAGCTCACCGGGCCGAGTGTTCACTTGGCATGTGGTACGTTTTACTGCTTTGGACTGTACTTTCTGTTAGACTGGACTCTGTTGTTGTGGTTGTTTATTTATTTCGGTTAATTATCGAATTGTCCTGCATTATTTCCTATTTCTTTGTGCCTCCACACTCCTTTTAGCCCTTCCGAGTCCTCTGGCTTGTGGGCGGCAGGCTAAGATTCGAATGGTATCGGATTCTTCCCGGTATCCGGATCTTGGGTCGTTACAACTGGTATCAGAGCAATGGTTGTGGACATACATAGGAATTCGAGATATTGCAGTGATCAGAGTCCATAAGGTCCAGTACAGTCGGCAGCTGGCATAGGGTTTCGTGCATATTTTCTGCTTTGTTTTTTGCTTGAGAGCTTGAGTGCGTTGTGTGGCACTGTGAAGGTGGTTGCTATTCACGGCTTTCGTGCCGGTGTGGGGTCTAAGGATCGAGGTTGAGAGCTTTCTCCCTCATCGGTTGTGGCCCCGATTGTCCAGCGTTGGGCAGAGGTTGCCGGTAGGCGGGGATTTGCGGTGCTGCGTTCGAGACTTTTGCAGCGAGGTCAGGTGGCTGGCGAGGATTGTTTGTGGTTAAGTGGCCGTGAGTGTGCTCTGAGGGAGCTGTTGTTGAGTCTGGCCACTCCAGCTTGAGGTTATCCATCCCCTGAGGTGTTAAGGTTGTGGTTTAAGGTGGCAGAGCGGGTGCTCTGATCAAGAAGTGTGCTCGGGTGAGCGGAGGATCTTCTCGGTGAGCTGATGTTTCATCGAGCCTGATGTTCTTGTCATGCTCTCTGGCGTCAGAAATGACGTGTCAGTGCCGATTATTTTGCAGATTTCGAGGCAGGATTGGGCTGTGGTGTCCCAGTAAGTTCTTGCTCATGCGCTCTTGGGTGCGAATGGGTTGTGTTCGCTTTGGATTCGGTTGAGATGTGAAGGTTCCGCAGTGGTTTCGGGACTAGAGGATGAGCGTCGGCGGTTGTCGATTATGGCTCGTGTTGCGGCTCATGGCGTGGGGTGTTGCAGTTTGAGGAATTGCGTGGTGATGATTTTCTCGGTGCTGGAAGGTGCTGTTCCTAGCATGCGCGAGGTTCGAGATCAGGTCGGACGTGGAGTTCTTCCGTTGGTCGGAGGTATGTCGGTTTCTCCTTTGGTTGGAGAGATTGTGTTTGGCTAAGGTTCGTCGTCTTGCATTGTGTGTTCGAATTGGTTGGCCTATGTGTGCCATGGAGTCCGTGTGAGACGTGTTCCCTGTTTTGGCAAGGTGGTTTCCTGTGAGAAGTCGTGCCCAATTCCCTTGCTGTGTAAGGGTGCTGGTGATGTTCCGGAAGGACGAGTGCCGGTTCGGCGGTGTTTGAGAGAATTCTTGGCTGGTGCTGGAACTTTTTGATGCGTGGCAGTTCGGAGCCTACAATGTTGCGGAGGATTGCCAGATTTGGGAGTGAATATGTTCTTGGGGTTCGAGGTATTGGAGCTTTCCTCACCCTATTTTCTGAAGTTGGCCAGCCGAGTTGTGGATTGTCGGGATGATAAGTCCCGAGTTGCCGTGTTGGCTGTGCGCGTGCGGATCAGAATGCGCAGCGGAAGCCGGTGGGCTCACAACCCACAGGTTCATGATCGTAGCGTTGGGTGCTACGGGCGGATTTCCTGAGGTTGCGTTGAGCATTGGAGGATTGGTTTCTCTGTGTGAGACATGTTGTTGCCGTGCCGTTGTTCGAGGTATTATGGTTCTTGACACTGGCAGGATGGAGTGTTGGGAAAGTATGTCGGCAAGAGTGCCGCATGAGTACCATGTTCCTGTGATGGAAACCGTGTCAGGCGTCGGTGTGACCCGGAAGGGGCTGTTGAGGATGTTGCCTGACGGAGGTCGAGGATGTGTTGGTCAGAGTCGGTGGTTTGGTGCCCGACTTGTATTGGAGGTTGTGTTCTCAGATAAGATCGTGTTCTAGAGGAAGTGATCTCTAAGAGATTTTGGGTTCCGGTCGGTAGCTGCGAGTGACTGGTAAGGCTAGTCTCGTAGTCGACCATGATAAGGTGTGTATTGTTGGGACCCGTGTGCATTGATCTCGGCGTTGGCAACCAGGTTGCTGTGAGATTGGGTGGCACTTTCCTCCCCTAGAGACGTGTGCCATGAAGTGTCCCGGTGGTGTCCCGTGGCTCTGGGTAAGGGCGGAATCGGGATTGGCAGGTGTCCACTTGGGTTAATTGAGACGAAGGTTTCGATGACTCAGGACGGAAGAGTGATGCCTGTGGGCTGAGGCCTTTGGATAAGATTGGCGTCAGATTGGTGGTCCTTGATGGGACGTTGGCATTGGAGTTGTTATCCCTGGTCTGGTGACCAGTATGGGATGGTTCCCCTGTAAGTCTGAGTTGAGTGAGGTGATGACCGAAGACTCCCGAGTCTTGTCGTTGGTTTTGTCATGCTCCCCTGAGAGGGTAGGGTTGGCGCGATACTCGAGATCAGGTGCGGTGTCTGAGAGAAGTTCAGCTTGAGATATGGTAATTGTCTGTGTGAGTCAGCGGATGGCCTGTTATGAGATGGATCGTGCCTGTTGGGCCGGTGGAGGTTTCCCATTGACATGTATCTGGCGACCAGTGGATGGTCTTTTCACAGACAGAAGATGTTGTTGGTTGTGCATCGTGAACGGTGAGATCCGTGTATCGGTGAGACGTTTGGTGGTCGTTTCCGTGGTGTGCTTTCCGGATGGGATCTAGGCTTTGTCGAAGTTTGAGTTCTGACAGAGTTGGTCCCGTGCTGTTGTGAGCTGATGGAAGCTCTGTATTGGTTGTTCCCTTGAGAAGGGTGTGCGACATGTCAGCTAGCTGTGAAGCTGATGTGTGATTTATCTGCCGACCATAGGATGGATTGGTAGCTGTTTCTCGTGACAAGGACTGTGTCTCCTCGGTGGGCGAGATGGTGGCAGCGGTGCCATGATTGATTTTCCTTGAGACTGCAGTGATGCCGGACTTTGTCCTTTGGTGTGTGCCTGCTCTGATGGCCGGTGTGCATGACATGCGGAGCGAGGTGTCGTTCGTGATTGTAGTCTGGCTGTGTCCCTCAGGAGAGGAGCTTTCGTGAGAATCGAGGTTTTCTGTGCTGGGGCTCTGACGGCGTTGTCAGTTGGTTTAGTGTTCTTCCCCTGTGACTTGGTGCTAGTCCTGAATTTTGAGGATGATGTTTCTTTAAGGGAGAGGGCTGTAATGCCTCAGATTTTTTGGATATTTTTTCAGATCATTTTCGTGGGTCTTAGAGTGTATTTTGTGCTTTACACGTGTTTTTCCCTGATGTGCCTTCAGAACTCTGTGCAGGGGGAACCATGACGCTCTCTGACTCCGGGACGTTACCACTACGTTGTGCTCCTCTCGAGGATCGCGGAGGTAATTTTTACTATTTTTCTAAATTTCAGAAATTTTTGGATTTTTCTATATATATTAACCCTTTCTCTCTCCCCCCTCTCATTTCTCACTCTCTCCCTCTCTCTTCTCTCACGCTCTCTCCTCTCTCCCTCTCTCTTCGGCGGCCGACGAAGCGGAGCGCAGGCGAGATGGGGACGGTGCGGGTGAGGCACAGGCAAGGATGGGTGGGGATTGAGGCGGTGGAGGTGCGATGAAGCTCAGTCGCGAGTTCGTGTCCTGGCGAGGCTTCAACGGCGTTTTCTTCGTGGATCGGCGTCCACGGCGAGGGAAATCTTCGGTGGAGGTTGGGAGATGGACCCCCAACTCGCGTACTTTATTTCCCGTGAGTTTGACAGCCCGTGGTGAGCCGAGCGTGGGTTTATTGCCGTTTTGGGGAAAAATCCATGTTTTTGGGGAGTGAGTCGGATCTCTCGTTTCGTGAGGTTTTTGACCGATCAAAGGGTATAGATGCATGCTAGGGTGTTTGGGGATGGATTCCCCTTTGTTTCCCCTTCATCGGGTGATGAATGGGACGTGGAATGAGATTTTTGGGATTTCCCACCATTTTCGGTCTCGGGACTATTTAGCGGTCGTTCCAGAGACCGCTAGGGGTCTTCCTATGTCGGTTCATGCCTGGCGGTCACGCGATAAACCGCCAGTGGGTTTAGCGGTCCAGAGGTAGCCCGCTAGCCAATGTTTCGCGGCCCATGGGTAGACCGCCAAGCTCCTGTTAGCGGTCAAGGGTAAGATCGTTTTCTGTTTGGAGTCGTTTGAGGTTGGTTGGGTAGCGGTTTCACGACTGACCGCTAGGCATCGCCTAGCGGTCAGCCAAAAGATCGCCACCTGCTTAGCAGTCCGAGAGGTGACTGCTAGGGGGTTACAAGTTCCTGAGGTTCCTTAGCGGTCCATGGTTAGACCTCTAGGCCGCCGTTAGCGGTCCAGGGGTAGACCGCTAGGCGATTCTTCAGGCTCGTCGTGCCATTTACCGTCGTGTTGGTCTCCGGTCGACCCGGTTGTGACCCAGTGGTCGACCTTCGGCCTCGTGAGTGTCCCGGACACCCCGTGAGTTCTGTGTCCGTATTTCTGGGGTGTCTGGAGGTACAGTATTATCTCGATTAGCGTGCCCGTAGGTGTGGTGGGTCCGGGTGACCCCATGTGTTCCGGACTTTCGTGTTACGCTTGATCGAGTCACCATGTATCGGTGTGTGTGCGGTGGGGTTCCCCCGCATGTCGTGGGTTTCTGCAGAAGATGGTTTCCGACTGGGCCAAGTGTATGGCCTTAGACTACGAGTCCAGTCATTCAGCCTGGGGCTGGAGATTTCCCGCTTTTCTCTGGGATGGGAATCAACGTGGCGGCTTGTGAGATGCCTTGGGAATCGTGCTTCTATGCTTTCTGCGTGGACCATGTTTGTGGCCTTGGACTGTGAGTCCAGTCACCCAGCCTGGGGCTGGAGGTCTCTTGAGTTCCCTTTTGAGGGGATGGTCTCGGCGGCTCGTGAGCTGTCTCGGTATTGATGCTACCGTGGTTTTAGACTTAGGGATTAGGCTAGATTAACGGCATTGTGCCGTTGCGTGCAACGGTCTGGACCCCGAGTCTTGTGACTCAAGGACCGTTGGATTTAATGAGTCTTGAGGATTGCCCAGAGTTCAGTGGCTCGGTGCCACTTGGTTCCTCGTGACTTTCGTGCTGGGTGCGTGCGTGCGTGCTTCATGGAGTTTTTCCTCGGAGAGTGGTCACATCAGTGACTCCCCACTAGTCGTAGCCTTCCGACACTCGAGTGGTCCCACCAGGGAGTGGTGGCGAGGCTACCCCGAGAGATGGTTTTTAGACTGGTTATCGTAGGGCCCCACGTCTTGCAGCCAGAGTCCGGCTAAGGGGAAAACCAGTTAGAGACCAGACCTCGGACGCATGGCCTGTGTGTGCACACGTGGTTGGGGGCAGTGGACCCGCGCTGACGAGCGCGACCCCAGCTAGTCACTTGCTTTGTGGTTACTTGTACGGTGTCCCCGTTCTACCAGGGGTTGAGGGGGACACTTGAGGCGTGGTCTAAGACGTCAGTGGACGCATCCGGCCTTGCTTCTGGTGGGCAGGTACTCCAGTCACGTGAGACTTGACTCTCCTGTTTCTGGGTTCCGTTTCCCGTTTGCGACACGTGGTTTTCTGGACCGTCCAGTGTTTCCGAGGTAGTGGCCAGGGTGCCAGTGGCTTCACCGAGGTTTCGTCGTGCCAGTGTGGGACTGTGAGGTCCCGGTTGGTCGTGCCTGTGTGGGCAGACTTCTACGGCAGGGTTGCCGTGAGTGTTTCCTCGGCAGGCCTGGTGTTAGAGTGGTCCGGTTCCCGATTGTGAGATCGGGCTTTCTCTTTTTGTTGTCGGTACAGTAGGAATAGCTGTAGTACCGAGTTTTACCGGCCACCGGTTTGCTGCTCCTGCTGTTGCTGTTGTTGCTCTTGTTAGCGTTGCTTTCCGCTACCACCGTTGTTCTCGGTTGGGGTTCCGCGGGATCCCTACTGAGCCAGTGACAGGAGGCTCACCCCTACATTTTAGGTGCGGCGGTTCTTTCTCGAGGTTCGAGGGTACTGTTCGGAGGTTCTTAGTTGCCAGCTCGCCGGGCCGAGTGTTCACTTGGCATGTGGTACGTTTTACTGCTTTGGACTGTATTTTCTGTTGGACTGGACTCTGTTGTTGTAGTTGTTTATTTATTTCTTTTAATTATTGAATTGTCCTACATTATTTCCTATTTCTTTGTGCCTCCACACTCCTTTTAGCCCTTCCGAGCCCTCCGGCTCGTGGGTGGCGGGTCAGGATTCGAATGGTATCGGGTTCTTCCCGGTATCCGGATCTTGGGTCGTTACAAAAATGACTTGGATCTGATCCAGAGGCCACACACGATCAAGTCTTCAATGAAGCACCGGATGCACACTATTCTTCGCGGGCTCTCTCTCTCTCTTTTTTCTTCTTCTTCTCACGATCTTCCATCTGATTTTCTCTCACAGATCTTCTTCTCACTCTTCTCTCTTTACTCTTCAGACCTCGCAGCACTCTTCTTTCCAGTTCTCCCGCCTTTTCTTCCCTCACGGCAGCACTCTCTTCTCACGAAGAACACTCTGTTATATAGAGCAGAGAAACACAATTTCTGAATTAATCTTATCCTCAAATCTGTAATTCATTTGTCCACGTGTCAGAAAGAATATTCTCTTCAGAGGGCATGTCAGATGACCTTAGATCATGTGCCAATCGTTTGTGTCAAAGGCACGAAGTCAGCCCAATTGATCCTCACGTGTTTTGCTCTTGTTCTGCACTGGCGACCTATTTGTCATCCTTAACAAGTCATTTGTCACCCTTACACGCCTATTTATCAGAGATATCGGCCATTTGTCACCCTTAGCTATAAGAGCCGTTGTCTTAGACTTTTTCCTCTTTACCTTGAGCCGTCTCCTTTAGTTATTTGTCACTGTTACTGCCCCATTTGTCACTGCTATCTTTTATTTTTCACCATTACTGACCTATTTGTTACCCTTGTCAAAAGCTCAGTTCTTCTACAAGCTTCAAAGTGCATGCGTCGACGTGGAGACCTTATGGCGTCAACGCGGCTTCATCATTTTTCACGTTTTTTGCTCTAACGTCCATTTTTCACACTTAGAAGCCATTTTTCATCCCTAGTGACCATTTTTCACCACTAGATAGCTATTTGTCACCCTTATCCTTGATAGACGTCGCCTTCTTTTCACACAGCTTTTCTGCCTTTGGTTTCTCAACTTGATTGTGTTGACGCACAACAGATGTTGCATCGACTTTGCTTCTTAGCTTTTCACGCGTTCAACCTTGCTGCCTATTATTCAACCTTACAAAGCTATGTGTTACCCCAACTACTCATTTGTCACTGCTACTCATCCATTTGTCACCACTATTTTGACATTAGCTGTCGCCTTAACTTTTCTGCCTTGCGGGTTGAATTCTTCTTCTTTCATCCGTCAGCTACATTTGAGCTAGCTATTTTTCATCGTTGCTCATCCATTTGTCAACCTTAAGGGCTATTTGTCACCAGTGGGGAACTTTGTCTCTTTTGTTCATCTTGACAACATTGTGACCCATTTTTTCAGCATTAAGAACTTGACTTTGCGTTGACCCTTGGTTTGACTGCATTGACTCTTCATGATAATGTGTTGACTCTTCATGATATTGCATTGACTCTACATTATACTGTGTTGACTTTTTAAGATATTGTGTTGACTATGTTGACTTTTCTTCTATTCTTCATAGTTTAACTGGTTGTCAACCTGTCTTCACATAGATTGTGAATGTGCATGTATATAGGCACAGGTATAAAGACTCATGAATGAAAGCATAGTTTGTCATCATCATAATACAGGGACACAACACAACGTACAACTATACCTAGTCAAACCCCTTGTGTCTAAACACAGTCAATACATTCCTTGCGACTAACTATAATCAAAACCTATCTTGTGACTGAATGCAGTCAAAACAATCAACTGAACCAACATAGTTGGAGACTAGTAATTGAATATCGTTCAACTAATTCATTCAACTGAATTATTTCAACAAAATTACTAAGGCAAAAGGCTTTTAGCTGAATAACTCTTCTATTGGCTTTTAACTTAAAAATCATTTGAGCTTTATTGAATATCCTTTCAACTTATCTTGTGTATGACCCATTCATGCTCATATCTATGTCTCATTCAACTCATTCATTGATTGATTCAACTGTTCTATATCTGAATGTTTTATCTTACTAATTCAGTTGTATTATTATTTTACTTATTTTATAGCTGAAAATTTATTCTGATTCAAAGGTGATACACTTCAACAAAAACATCCTAAGTCATCTAGCTATCTTGTTGAGCAATGATTGACATAAATCAGTTGCACTTTGTTGATCTATTCCATTAGCTAATGCATTTTATTAATTCAAGCAAAAGTTACTTATGAAATCAGATTCAATGAAATATCTTTTGAACTCAAATCTCACTGCATGTGCTCAACTGATCAATTGATACACTCCATTCACTCTTTGTACTTAGTCGAATGTATATTTGTCTCTTCCATATCAACTGACACACGTTCCGAGTAAATATCAACGGTAATTATGCTACTTGGCTCAAAAGAAAAAAAACTCTAAAGTACTTAATTTAAATCAAATTCAAATGTAGAGTATATTTTCTATGCAAGTCTTTGTTACGCTTGAATATAATATTTTAGAGAAATTATATCTAACGGACTTATAAGACCAGCATTAATTAGTGTTCCATGGAAATTGTGTAGAGATTTCTTTTGCAATGGAAAAACATGATAGTCCTGCATGAAATCTTCAATCAAAAAATTAAACAAGGTGTCTCAGATGTGCGTTCTCGTTGCAGCTATAGGGCTACATGAAGGTAACCTCTCTCATAGTAAATTAATTAATGACTTGTGTTACTCTCCTTGAAGAAAGGCTACATGTAAACACAAGAATAGCTCTATAAGAACAAGTCACAAGAGAAGAAGGTAGAGGATATAACAGCTAATTGACTCTCTCAATGAGATATTGTTGTTGCATTCTTCAAGGACATCCTCATATATACATATATATTCTCGGAACTTAAGCCATGAAACTATTGTGGATCAGCGCCTCCAGTAACTTACTCTTGTCACCTTAATTCTGTGTGTGTGTGTATTGTTCTCTCCCTGAGTTTGCAAAGATGTACGCCCTACACGAATTATTCTGTTGTGTTTATATCCATTGTACGTAGACCATCAAACTCCATCGCAAAGATCAGATAAGCTTGATTTGAGGCCCAAATTAATTTGGAGAAACCAAGCTAATAATTGAAATTTTACACAGTATATCATCATGTAACCGGTATCCAAATTTGGAGCGTCTTCAGTACGTACGTAAGATACGTGGGCTTTCTTCATTGAAGTACTAGACACATGCACAAGAGACCTCTGCCTATCAGCTTTGCTTTTAATACGGGATGCTAGCTTAAGGAATCATAGCTCACAAGTTGACTATTGGTATTTGAAGTTGACTTTTTTTCCAGGGGTGCACAATAACACGAGGAAAGATGCTAGGTCAACGTCCAAACATTAGAAAAACATACATACGAGCCTAGGATTAAGCTTTTACTCGTTGTGACCAGTGTCGGGAAGAAAATGTTAACAACGGATATATATGTTTTCAACGACACGATCTTCACAGGACAAACTGGGAACCATATTAATTTATCTGCATGTTCTTGGTAAGTTAAGTGGCATATAATTAAGTCACTGAGGAGAATAGACGAGTTTATTCGAAATCTGGATTGTTTTCACAGCGATGTCGTATTATCTTGAGAAGGGTTCTACTTACGGATTTAGCTTGCTCCCCCCTGCTTCAGCACAATCATATTAGACCCGACTGATCATCCTTGATGTAGAAGAGGCAAACTTGTGTTTCAGAAAAGGTGGCATCTGATCATATAGCCCAAATGGCAACTAGCTTCAGAGGACCTGCATGCATGCAGAACATCAAATTAAGTACCATTCGGTATGCTAATTATTACTGAATTTATGTTTTTGGAAATTTATACATCGATCACTGAATTTTTTTTATGCACAAACGACTTCATATATATTTGAAAGCAGATCCTCTCAATGCAGCTACGTACTGACCGGAATCAATTAAGTACAGAAAAACACTCTTCATGTGGAACGTCTACTTTTCCAGGAAACTACCACTATATATGTTCTTGGAATCTCTAATTAGCTCCAAATTAATTAATTACCTCCACATGTACTTCTATATATATCCTTAACTGCTAGCTCTGATTGTTCTTTGGCTCACCTCGTCTCAGGTTAAGACTAATCAACTTGTGCTAAATGGCTAACAATAACCCGTGTTTAAATGATTAAACATTAATTAATCCCTGAAAACATGCCAAAGCCATGTTCTAATGCTTCTCTGCATGAGAGAAGGCGAACCCCACGCGAAAGACCGGGCCGGGTTTTTGGGGGACCACACCACATTCCTGCCAACAACAACGTACACCAGCGTAATTTGTATCTGTAGAAATTAGGGTAGCATATAAAACAACAGGCCAGGTCGTATGTATAATCAGTAATTCCTGATCACTTTCGTGATATAATGGAGTTTGAGGAATGTAATAATAATTTTCCCATTTAATTAATCAGCCGTCCAAAACATTAATTATTAGCATTACATTATAAGCCTTTCCCAGGATTCATCAAACCCAGATTAGTCTTCGCTTCCCAAAATTTGCAGTATATATGTGGAGAGATAACAAACTGCGCCTATCAAAAGCTGCCACCAAAACTTCAGTGAACAACAAAAAAAACAAAGAAAAAAGAGCTAGCTAGCTGTTAATCAAATAACCTTCCCTACTTCTGCACGTAGGAGCTAAAAATTAAACAGGCCGGTTAATTAAAAGGTGAAAGAATCAAGATCATGAGCTAACATAACAAACTTGTATACATCAATTCTTTGCCCCTTAATTAATTATATTCCTACTAATTACCAGCTTCATACCTTTCAGAAAAGAAAAAAACTCCTTAGATCTGGTACCCCCAACCCAAACCCATCACCATGACTTCCACCAACCTAGGAATCATTCCAAACTGAGAATGTAGAGCTTCCATGTAGGGGTTGCACCGAGTTGGTCATCCAGCTGCTGCAGCTAGGGTTTTGCTCGTACCCATTTGCCTTCACAACACCACTTGGCGACTGCTGAGAGAGGTAGTAGACGTTCCTGCCCGCGTAGGGATCGCCTGGCGCCAACAGCCCTTCGTAGCCCAGCTGCTTCACCTCGTTCTCACCGAAGCCACCGTTTCCATGGCTAGCATGGCTCTGATCTGCCACCACGGTGCCGTAAGGCACGCCGAAGCTGTTGTTCCCAGTGACGACACCTTGGTAGACGCCGCTTCCGCCACCATAGATGGTGGAGCTGGAACCAGAGCTTAGCTCCATGTGCGATGAATCCATGCCCACGAGGCCGTGGAGCGCCGACGGCTGGAAGAAGTTGTGTGCGGCGGCGGCGCCACCGCCGCCGCCCAGGTGGAGCTGATGGATATCCTGCAGGGCCACGCCGCCGCCGCTGTCCTGCTCCTGCTTGCACCAGCCCCGCTGCTGGCTGTACGCGTACTGGACGGCCAGCGGCTGCGTCGCCGCCTGCGGGAAGGCCAGCCCCGGCCAGCCGTGGTGGTGTGACGCCAGGTAGCCGCCGACCGCGCCGGCGAGGTGGGATGTGATGGTGTCACCGCCGTCGCTCCGCCGTCCGTCCACGGTGGCCTCGCTGTGGGCGGAGGCCTCGCCGAGACGCTTCGAGGCGCCGCCGATGGGCAGGGTGGTGCTCTCCATGATGCTCTTGACGTCGTAACGGCTCATGTCGAAGTTTGTGACGGCGTTGAGTCCTCGGAACTTGATGGCGGCGATGTCGTAGGCCTCTGCTGCTTCCTCCTGGGTGCCTATATTTATATGTATATATACAGATACATGTAGTACTTAATTAAGAGAGATGTCATGTTCCCCTTCAAAGATACTACTAGCAAGTAGCTTTCTTCCAGCATGTGAGCTCTTTCCTCTCTCTCTCTTAATTTTGTTTTCTTGCATATATTAATTTAAGTAATAATAAATCAAGGAACTGTCAGAGATTGAATCCACTCTAGCCTTGGGTAGAGTCCTTATCTTCTCAAGAATTAATGTGAAAGAGGAGTTCTTCCTTGTTAAACAAGCATAGAAGGTTTTTTCTACTGATAAAGGTGTCATTTTTTGCCCACATGGGATGTCACCCGATTCTATTGGCTAAGGTCCAATGAGGTCGCAAGAGATGGACTCCATACATCTACGTAAGGTTAAATAATGCAGTTTGGAAGATTTCTGACACAGTTTGGCAAACTAAACTAGTGTTCTGTGTGTACATATATATATATATATATATAAACAGATTCGTGCTTTAAAGGTTCCGATAGAAAACTAAGAGAATGATTCAGTTCATGGGGGCTTACTGAAGGTGCCCAGGTAGAGATCTTTGTTCCCCGCCACTCTTCCAATCCTCGCCTGCCACCTACCATGTTGATGATGCCTGTGACAAAAGAAATAACGGGGAAAAAAAAGAAAGAAAACTGTTATACAAGCAGATCTGAAGGAGAAGTACTGCAAGTCTGCAAGTAAACAAAAGAGATAACTGAATATATATAATTGATTCTTGCAGTTCCTACTGAGGAGCATATGAACGATGAAATCATCCCTTATCTGCGGGACTGGTTTTTGCAGGGGAAGAGAGAAAATTAAAAGATTCATACCTTGTTACACCTCGGTAAATAGATGCACCTCGAGAAAACCCACTGCTTTTCCTGCATCGAGAAGGGAACGCCAAAAGGCTGTCAAGTTGATGCTCTCAGTTCCCAACTTTAAGCATCCTCAAATTCTCGATCGGCCAGGTTCAGCCGGTATCTATCCAAGGGCATTACCTTCTTAGAGATGCGACGAATTCCTGCCGAGTCATGTGCTTCATTTCCTCCAGCTCTTTCTCGTAATTACTTATCTGAAGAAAAATATCCCCAAGCCTTCTAATTAAACAAATCCCATATTGTTAAAGATATGTAGACAACCCGAATGCTCTAGTCACCACAGTTACAGGCAAAAGAGTTAGAACCATACTGGGAAGTTTGTTGTTGTCGTAGTTCCCCAGTATTTTAAAGCTGCCAAATCATAAGCTCTGGCAGCTTTTTCTTCCTTGTCATAACCACCTGAGTGAATAAGAAAGAGGAAGAAGAAAGGGGATTCAAATGATTCTTCGGGCTTCTTGTAACATAAAGAAAGGACAACGTACTCAGAGCAGAGGGTAAAAAAAAAATGGATGGATTGACAAGAGAAAGGACATGATTCTTACCCAAGTAAACTGCTTGCAAATAAGAGTGACCAGCATCCAGCATTAGACAATGCCCAAGGGAGAGAGAGAGAAAGATAGAGAAGATAGTGGGTAAGCAATGCCTTGTTATAAGGGGTTTTTGAATGCGAGTAAGCACTCGCCTTTATAACATAATAAGATTTGACAAATTATTGTTGCATACCTTGCCTGCCCTTACGGGTCTGCCCTTCTCTTCTGCAACTGTTGTCCCATAAGTGAGCTTCATACCTGCCCGTCCATCTATGCCTGCCGATCGAGAGGAATTTAAAGAAGTTGTTTACTCTGAGGGAGTTCAGGGAAACAAAAAACATGGATGGGAAGTAAAACAAAACGAATTGAAAGTCTGCAACTGATAGAATTGTGCTGAATTCTACACAATTAACACATGTACGTCGGAAACTATACTTTTGTGGTTGGCCATTTCTGTACATAAACATAACCAAGTCTGAGAATAGTTGCGAGTCAGCACAGGTTGAATTAATGGGAGGATCAAATGAAAGGAAAATGACTACCTAGTTGGTATATGATTCCTGCATTCGAGGTAATTAAGGAGCCACCAAGCTAGTGCGGGGCGATCGAACAACAAGAGCTAGCTAGCTGTGGGTATCCCTTAATTGTAAACGGGTGCCGAAAAAGAAGGGGGAGACCAGTGGTATTCTTTGCATTGATCATTTGTGACATGATATAGAAGGGTTTGAACAGAGAGCAAACTATATTTAGGATCAAGCGCATATGGTAGTGACTACTTGGTGAAATTAATGATGCAAAAAGAGAATAATACGTTAGATGTTATATGATCAAAAGGCACCAGTTGAAATTTTTTTTATGAGATCAAAGAAAAGCCATAGTGGGAGATGGGTTATCATTTTTAGATGAGAAGAGTAGGAAAAGAATAGAAATTAACATGAAAGAGGGAGGTGGGATTAGGGTTTCCCGTACTGAGGTACATCTAATTGTATGCATGAGGAGAAAGAAGACCTTGTTACACCCCGATAAATCGAAGTCCGCTGCCCAAAGGTGTCGATCGACTTCCTCGGCACGGCCTCCATGGCGCCGCTCTGAGCATCGAGGGCGGCACCGCCACCGTCCTTCTGTTTGTTGTCCGCCGAAGAGGAGCTATCACCGCCACCGCCGCCGCTCGCCGCCATTAACGGCAACGTGGAGCTCGATTGAGACCCGGTGCTCATCGACAGAGACAAGCTCTGAGCGTTGCTCGCCATCGGCGCCACACCGTTCCCCACCGACGACGGCGTGGTTCCGCACCCAGCGGGACCGTCCATCCTCCTCACCTCGCTGCCGTCCTGCTGCAGCGGCGCCGGCTGGTTTCTCAACCATGTTTTGATCATCGACAGCCCGATAGAGCTGTTACTGCCGTTGCTGGCCCTGCCGTCGACGGACATCACGCCACCTCCTCCACCATCTGATGCGTCCGGTAACGTCGCCGTGGCAGCTGCCGGTAGCTGGAGCGAGCAGCTGGAGAACATGTAGTCGGCAGGGCTGTCGTAGGCGCCGGTCATGGAGTTGCACCCGGCGGGGAGCTTCTGGCCGTGGTCGGAGAAGGAGTTCCCACTCAGGAAGTCCTCTAGCTTTGGCTCGTCGGTGTCCATGTTGATCTGGCTGCTGCTGGAGCCGACGAGCATCGACAACTCGGATAAGTTACCCTTATAATCCAAGCTCTTCAAGCTATTCCAATCTGCTGAAGAAGAACCAAGAGAGTGAAAACCCAGGAGAGAGAAACGATCGGAAAAAAGTAAATACCGACGTCTGTGAGCGCATCATCCATATTCCCTCCAATCCAACGTATTTGTCAGCGTCCATCATCAGAAAGAGAGAGAAGGAGAAGAGAAAGAATGGGTTTGGACACTGTTGTTGCAGCACCTGTAACCTGATCTTGCGGCGGCGGCGGCGGCTGCTGCTGCTGCTGCTGCCTGTTAAATGCTTCCAAGACACCGAAAGTCCCGTGTGGAATGCCGAGTGCAGCCGATGTGTGTGGGGGGAGGCCATAGCAGTCGGCGGGGACGTCGTCGCCGGAGATGATCCGGGAGACGGCAGCGGTAGAGGCGTGGTTCTGGTGAGCCTGCGCCGGGTGGAGCTCCTGAGGAGAGAGGGTGAAGGCCAACCAGTTGTTCATGGAAGCCACTGGAAGACCAAGAGACTTGGTATAGGCTACAGAGGTGTGCGGTTGCTGGAGGAAGGAGGGTGGGCAGCAAGTGGGGAGGCTGTCACCGGCACCTGCAGGGAAGGGAGGGCGAGACAGAACCCATCATCAACGACAGGAGGGGAAGGGGAAGTAGAGCGGGGAAAGAGCAGTTGGCACTGAGGTGTATGGGATTTGCAGAAGAGGGCAGTGCATTGGGGGAGGGGAAGAGGGAAGAAGAGAAGAGAAGGAGAAAGGTCAGATTTATAACCAGAGAGAGAGAGAGAGAGAGAGATAGCATTTTAAACTCAGAATACAGGGCAGGGTTTATATATATGCATACCGATCCACACTGTACACCGCATACATGGAAGGGCCGCTCTCGCAGATGGCAGGATAATTCGTCGTTTGGCTCTGAATCTAAAGGCCTAATAAACCTTTATCTGATCATCGATTCAGGGCATTAATAATGGACCATTGGGCAAAGGAAGATGTGGTTCACATATATAGAGACTTGGTGTCATATATGCACATGAACATGATAAGACACTACTGAAATCTCCACAAAGAAGTACTGTTGGTGGTACCCCTCAAAGTTTAGGAGAAGATAGATCTTTGATGTTGCACAGCAGTCCAAGTGGGCACTATATATGTCTCCAATATCTTATTTCCCGATCGAGAGGTTCTATTGACATATGGTCGGGTGCTCTTTCTTCCATCTAAGCCCTAGAGGGGAAGTACGTACATCTGACATGGTGTGACAGGAAACACACAAGCAGACCTTTCTCCATGGCTTTGTTGAGCGCAAGTCATTTCATGTCAGCCTTCTGCCCCTACCGCACTCACACTCTCTTTTGTCTCCCCTGCATATATGCCATCACCCAGAAAATCCCGCGAGGCCACACTAGCTAGCTACTCCTCACAATTCTTCTGCCCATCTTCTATCGAACCCCATTAATTATTCTAGTCGTATTATCTATCTCGTCAAAATTTCCACCCACCTTGGCTCCTTCATCATACCTTTCACTTGCCAAACAATGTCATGGTCGTACTAAGCTTCGACTTTTAACCCCCCTCAAACAAACTTTTTTTTTACTGAGGAGATATTTACAGAGAAGAACTAGTATTAAATATATATGAAGGATAAGGAAAAGTTGAAGATTAAAAAAAGGTAAAACAGAATTATGAGGTGGGTGCAGACGGCTTAGGTACTTGCAACCCTACATGAGGACACCCGCCCTTGTCTTCCGGGTCTTGGGTTTGCATTTCACGCTCAAGAGATCCCATTTTGGAGGACAGTTTGCCAAGTCCATTCAGAGGGAACTCCTCCCGATCAAGAGCAGCCCATGGAAAACCTTTTTCAAGCTCAATCCCCCAACCCCACCCCCACAAAAAATTCTCAAGAAAAAGGGGAAAAGAAAACAAGTGGAGAAGTCCAACATTAACCTTTCTTTACCTCTTAATCAAGACGCCTTATAACTTTCAATATGAAGCTGCAGATGGTTCGCAGGAGATGGGCAAAGGGCAAGCACAGAAAGGGCAAGTGAATGGGATAAAAAGGAAAACACACACACACACTATCTCTCTCTCTCTCTTTATCTCTATCTATCTATCTCTATCTCTATCTATCTATCTATCTATCTGTGTGTGTGTGTGTGCAGGAGAGAGACAAAAGGCCAGCGGGGGAGAGAGAGAGAGAGAGAGAGAGGAGGGAGGAGTAGTTTTCTTTTTTTCATCTCGGAGGTAGAACTTTGACCGTCAAGGAAGGAATCAAAGATGGTAAAACACATGGCCTCCTTCCCAATTTTTAATTGCCTCTCAAAGCCTGCTTCCACTGTAAAAATAAATGCTCTCGGTAATCTAATCATAATCATAACCTACCATGAGAGCGGAAGGGAAGGGAAGAGACGGCAGGAGTTAATTAACCAGCAGCAATTACCCTCACAAATTCAGAAACCACCCTTTAGGGTTTCAAACGCCAAACACTCTTGTTGACGGTTCGCACGTGGGACCACAGGAAGAAGTGGTACCTTGCACGCGCGCGCGAGGTTCATGCATGGTCCCCTTTTGTGTACACCCCCCCCCCCCAAGGAGAAAAAACCCACCACACCATCGCACACATGTGGAACGCCATGCAAACAAGTGGTCTTCTGTGCCTTACATTTCATGAGGCACTCACAAGTCACAGTACCGGACGTAGAAAACTTTGCCAGTTTCTTGATTCGTTGTATGTGCTAAAAATATATAATTGATTCACTTACCTTACTTGACCCTTTCATTATAAGCACTTAAATTGAAGTTATTTTTTTCTAGTTAAAGTTAATGAGATATATTAATTAGTGATCAAAATAATGATCCATCTTATTAATTACCAAGTTTGAATTTGGCTCTTTATTATAAGAAAGTAGTGAAATTGACTCAATTGAGATTTTCCACACAAAATAAATGACAAGGGGATAACAGTACATGTCGGCTATTTCGTTTCCACTCAAGTTGAATTGAAGTAAGAGTAATGCTTTGTGTAACACTCTTGATAATTACACATTTGGATGTTGCACGTGTAATATTTAAATTTTTTTAGAGTGACTCTCGCATGAAGTTAATTTGGAGTGTCAGTCACGTCATCAAGTGACGTGACGTGAGAGTCACGTAAAAAAAAATCCCCTATAAATAGACATTTTCATATTCATAGAGTTTGAATTTTATTTTGCATGGTTCTTACGTCACGTCACTTGATGACGTGACATACACACCAATCTAACTTAGCACGAGAGCCACTTAAAAAAAATAAGTATTGGACGTGCAACACCTCGACGTGTAATTAACCGGAGTGTTGCACAAAACATTATTACTCTTGAAGTAATATTTCATGGCTCGGACCTCGTAACCTTAAAAAAATGCTTTCAAAATCTCAAATAATATTTAAGCTGTTGAATATGGCATCACCTTTCCAAACATTCCTCCTTTATCTTCTATAAAAGTAGAGATTATCCTTTTTATTTAAATTTCTCATAACCTGACAAATTGTAACTACATAACAGTTTGTTCAGTATCTTAAAGTGTATAAAATTCAAATAAGGTAAAGCTATCACTCATATGATCATTTATATAAAATAAAATTGTTCGTGCACGTTCTTAGTGCATGGTATGGGTTGATAAGCGATTTACCAGTTACTGTTCTTGATAGATAGTCCATGCATGGGGGAGAATCGCCTTACGTACGTGCAGTTGAAATCCCATGAGCTGGGTCGATCGAACTCAATCTGCAGGGAGAACGGCTGCATGCTATTGCCTCTATATATATTGGTTGATTTCGGATGGGTTTCAATGCTGGGTTCTGATGGGTTTCAATATTAACCGCGTGTAACTTTAATATTTTACCTACGATGAGTTATGATGAACTTGACGAATTTCCCCCTCCCCATGTCGTGTCAAACCGTGTAAAAAGGGTGTTATGTTGTTTATAGTACCATCTATTAGGACGTTTAGTTTAGCAAGCTCTCACTGCTTCACCTAGATATTTGAGAAGAAACTTAAATTAATGACCTAGAGCTTAATTACGTGGTTTAATTACTGCCATCTTTTTCTCTTTTCACTTACGAAGTGCCCTTATTCAATTCCCTCGCATATCTCCTGACTTTCCCATGAGATTTGCTTGGTTTGAGCTTCATTAATTCATATGTTGTAGCGTAAGTATATCAAATTTATTTTTATGCATGTGGCATGTTTAAAAAAATACAAGTTACACGTACATCAGTGATTTGATGGAAAGCTTAATTGCTCCATGTTTTGATTATTATATACTACAAAGTGGGAATAATATATACAATTCATTGATAATATAATAAACTTATGTTGAGATCTAGGACTATCTTTTATATTAACCTTTTTGTGTTTACCATTTTCAAAATTTTAAGAATAGCATGCATGCATGAGGGAGATGATACAAAGGGATGCGAGTGAGATCTAGTAAAGGATACATACATAAATATATAGAAAGCAAATCATATATGCTTCCTATTAGTAACCTTTCGCATCAATAAAGCTACCACATTGACGCGCGCTGGTACGTTTATGCTCCGGATGGCAGAGAAAATCAGAAGATTGAAGGTGGCCCTCAAGATCAAACTAAAACAAGCATACAGTTAGAAATTTAGAGCGGTTGACAGCTTAATTAGACGAAAGCCAAGCTGGATCTATTGCAAGAAGAAGAGGCACAGAATAGGCAGCGCACTGAAGAAGAATTTGACTTGCCAGGATTTGCAGCACAGCTGAAAGATCTACTCATGAAGGAAGAAACCCTGCAGTGGAGGCAGAAGGGCGCCAGAGAGAAGTGGATTAAAGAAGGTGATAGGAATATGATCAAATATTTTCACCTATCAACTGTGTGCTTAAAATTAAGGATAAGAAATAGCTTGGGGGAGATTATTTTGGGACAAGGGAAGGTGAATGACACAGGAGCTGATATTCAAGATGAGCTGTCTAGCTAGGCAGCACTTCTCCTTGAGTTGGAAGTCACAATCGCACCAGCTACAAGACATGGAGAAGAAACCTAACTAGTATCAGCACATATTTATCTTCAGCACATATTTATCTTCTTGTAGATGGCAGAATGGTCAGCCAGGGACTCTTCACGCAGCAGTGCAACAGAGGAACTGTTGACAGACAGCCATGGGGAGGGGAGTAAGGGAGGTTGATCTGTAGTATTAGCAAGAGAGAAGGGAAAATGGCATTCATGAAATGTGGCATGTCGAGCATAGTAGTAGCGACCCGTCTCATTATCAAGGCACCGATATCCTTTATGTCGTGGACTATAACCAAGAAAAACACATTGTTTGGTGCGAAACTCAAATTTTGCTTGATTATAGGCACAACCAAAGACACGAAGAAATGAGTAATCGGGATTTTTTCCAATTAGTTTTTGAAAAGGAGAAAGCCCCTGTAGCACTGATGTAGGGAGAAGATTGATGGTATAAACATCACTTTGAAATGCAAAATTCCAGAATTTCTTGGGAACGGAGGCATGGGCAAGAAGACATAAGGCGCAGTCGACAATATGGCGGATTTTTCTTTCAGCAGCGCCATTTTGTTCATGTGTATAAGGGCATGCGAGACGATGTTGAATACCATGTTCAGCAAGAAACGAGGCCAGCGCTCGATACTCACCACCCCAGTCAGATTGAAGGGCAATGAGTTTGGTGGAAAATTGACGTTCAACAAGGGCATGAAATCTTTTAAAAATTGAGATTAATTGTGATCGATGAGATATAGGATAGCACCAAGTAAATTTTGTAAAATCATCAACAAAGATGACAAGATATCGATCAACATTAACTGAAACAACAGGGGAGGGCCCTCATACATCCATCTGTAGACACGCCATTTTTAATATTTCTGTGATTAAATTTCATATTATGCTACGATGCCCTAAAGTGGCTTACATGATTGACTTAGATGAGTGATTAATATTTGTTTGGGTTTTGTATAAAAATACAAAAAAAAATCTAGAAAATTGAAAAAAGGTTATAAAAATTGAGAAAATGTTAAAATACAACAAAATGGATAAAAGCTTATAAAAAAATTTGAGAAAAATAATAATAAACAATCAAAAAGAGTTAAAAAATAAAAATAAAAAAAGGTTATTAAAAAAATCCGAAAAATTGAGGAAGGTTTAAAAATAATGAGAATGCTTTAAAATGAAATAATAAATAATATATAAAATCCTAATAAATAATCCTATTTATGTATGTATGTATATATATAAAAAGAAATCAATAAAAACATAAAAAATATAATATATATATTAATCCTTAATCTAATCTTTATTCTTACTAATCTTTAATTAATATTAATCCTTGTGTCTCTTATCTCTTATGCACATAATCACACACTTCTCCTTATCTTATCCGTCTCTTTCTTTCCCTCTCATCTTACTATATATTCTTACCCCTCTTCCCACGGCACACACATACAGACACTTCTCTCACTGCACACACCCCCTCCCCTACGGCACACACACACACCACTGCATATACCCTCTCACGCACTCTCCATCCTCCTCTCTACACAAACACCACCTGCAAAGCCACTCACCCCTCACCCTCTCCCTCTCTCTTCTCTTTAGCCAAAAACCACCTACGAGCTCTCCCTGTCGCTCCCTACAGACACAACCCAACGCCAGTCCCTCAGCCAACGCCACACCCACCCACGTAAACCACCTCCACCTCCCCTTTCTTTCCCTTCCTCCCTCTAACACACGAAACCACGGCCCTCTCCGTTTCTCCCGCGCGACTCTCTCCCTCACTGAACCTCTGCCGAGCCCCCTGCCAGTCTCCCACGTCCGCCGTTGCAAGCCGTCGGCAAGCTCACCCACCACCTCGACACCGCCATGAAGTCCCACGCGTTCGCATGCACCGCGTGACCGCCAGCCACTGCGTCCACGTCGCCGCCGCCCTCCGCGACGCCGCCGTCCACCCCGGTCGGCCACCACCGGATGCCATGCGTCCCCCGTGAGCACCCCGCGCCCGTCGCCGTTCATCGTCAGCACCGCCCCCGACCGCCGCTCCAGCATCGTCGACCACCATCGGACGCCGCCGTCACCACCGGCCGCCCACTGCCGGTCCCTTTCCCTTTCTCTCCCCCTCCGTTTCTCTCTTCCTCACCCCCTCTCTCTCTCCCGCGATTCTCACTCTCTCTCTCTCTGTCTTCTTCTTCCTCCCTCACCCGCTCTCTCTCTCTTTCTCTCCCCCTCTCTCTCCCTTCCGCGATCTCGTCTCTCCCTCCCTCTCACTGTCTCTCTCCCTTCCTCCTCTCTCTCTCTCTCCCTCTTTCTCTCCCTCTCTCTCTCCGCTCGCGACCGCCACGGTCGTGTGTGCTCTCTCTCTCCCCTTCTCTTTCCTCTCTCTCTGCTTCTCTTTCTATCTCTCTCTCGCACGCGGCTTCCGCCGCGATCTCTCTCTCTCTCTCTCTTTTTATTTTATTTTTTATTCTTTTTAACTCCCTCTCTCTCCCCCTCTCTCTCTCTCCACCGTTCCCTCCCTCTCTTCCTCTCTATCTCTCTCCCTCTCGATCTCCCCCTCTCTCACTCTTTCTTTTCTCTTTTTTTAATCCCCTCTCCCGACCGTCTCTCTCTCCCTCTCTCTGCTTTTCTTTCCCCCCCCCCTCTCTCTCTCTTTCTGCCCTCTCGATCTCTCTCCCTGTCTCAGTTCTCTCTCTCCCCCTCTATTCTCTTTCTCTCTCACACTCTCTCTCTCCCATCTCTCTTTTCTCTCTTCTCTCTCTGCTTTCGCCGGCCCCCTCTCCTCACTTCTTTTTCTTTTTTTTTCTTTATTCTCCCAACTCCTTCTCTCTTCTCCCGTCTCTCTCAGCCCTCTCTATTCTCCTCTCTCCCTCCCATTCCTTTATATTATTTTTTTATTCCCTCTCTCATCCTCTCTCTCTCTCTCGATCTCCCCCCTCTCTTTCTTTCTTTATATATTTTTTTAAAAACTCTCTCTCTCTCTCGTACATCTCTCTCTCCCCCTCACTTTCCCTCTCTTCTCACATCCTCTCTCACCCTCTCTCTCTATCTCTCTCTTACCCTCTCATATATATATATATATATATATATATCTTCTATATATATCTTTTAGGTACATATATATCGTATATATATAAAAACTACAAGAAAAATCTAAAAAAAAGAGCTTTCTCTCTCTCTTTCTTGATTTCTATTTCGCTCTCTATATACATATATATATATATTCTTACTTTATACATATATACATGTGTGTTCTCATGTTCGACCTAACTAGTTTCTGAAGTCCGCTCTGAAACTCCCTGGTCGTGATGTGCTCGTGCTGTTAAAACCCTTCCCAAAGCCCGTCGTCGGGCTCCTCCGATAAGTTTTTCTCTCCCTTTTATCTTTAATCAGTCAGTCGATTATATTGCATGTATTATTTTAGCATCTGTGTTATGCCTTTCTTCCCGAGAGGGCCTGGTTTGTGAGCGTCTTCACACTTATGCATTTCATCATATCATCTCCCACTCTTTAATTCAAAAAGGGGTTTCAAATACGTACCACCAACCAGGTGCGTATTCGCTTATGATATTCTTAATATCAGTTTCTAAAGAATTGGTGCTACACCGCCGTCGTCCTTATTTAGTTGTTGTTTCTCTTCGTTTGTTTTCCGTGCAGGGTTAACCAGTCCTGGAGCCCGCTTCTTCAGTCGGCCGAAAGAGCAGGAGGAGCAACTCACGTGCCCCCAGTTCGGGGATAAAACGCTACCATATATCCCTCCTACTTTTGAGGTACCCGACCATCACCTTCACCATTCCATTCTAATTCTTTACTTTATTTTTTTGTTATTTGTTATTACATCTTCATCTCCTTCCTCCTCTACTTTTTTTGTCTAAAAATAAGTATATCTTCTTCCCCTTGTTATCGTCATATGTTGTTAAATCTCCATTTATGCCCTCCCCTATTTTGTCTAAAATAAGTCTCTCACCCTATCTATATTCTCTTAGTGGTCTTTCTCTATATCGTACTACCTTATTCTATCATCTACCCCTCGATTTCTCTCTTTACTTTCTCATCTTCTTCTAAAAAGGCATAAAAGAATAATAAATAAATAAAAGCAACAAAAGCCAAAAAAAATATAATAAAAAAAGATAAAACATAAAAAAAAGAATAATAAAATCAGGGTAACCAAAGTAAGGCCCTCTTCGTCGGCCGGCCGACCGAAGAGGAAGAAAGGACCCGCACTACTCCCGCTTCGGCGGCGAACGCGATCAGAACATTCCTGTGGGGTTCTCGGCCCCTGGCGATCACACTTCCCTTCCCCTTCTTTTGTTATTTATTTTCTATTTAAACCCCGTTGACGGAACCAGTTCCTCGCGGTGGTCTCATCTAACTGGTGCGGTGGGCTGTCTCCCGTGACCATTTTATTTCATTAATTTAATTTCGCATTCTAACATCCTAACCGTTAACTGCTTAACTCTAACCCTCCCCTATCATCGCTTCAAAACTCCGCGGAGAGTGACATCTCGCGGCGGTTTACTTGATCCCCTTTTATTTGTTCAAACCCCGTCGACGGAACCAGTTCCTCGCGGTGGTCTCATCTAACTGGTGCGGTGGGCCAACTCCCGCGACCGTTTTATTTCAGTAATTTAACTTCTGCATTCTGACCCTCCCCTATCATCGCTTCAAAACCCCGCGGAGATTGACATCTCGCGGCGGTTTATTTAATCCCCTTTTTATTTATTCTAACCCCGATCAAGGAATTCGTTCCTCGCGGTGGTTTAACTTCATGTACATTCATTCCAACCCCGATCAAGGAATTCGTTCCTCGCGGTGGTTTAATTTTCTGCACTTTCAATTCCAACCCCGATCAAGGAACTCGTTCCTCGCGGTGGTTTAATTTTCTGCACTTTCAATTTCAACTCCGATCAAGGAACTCGTTCCTCGCGGTGGTTTAATTTTCTGTATTCTTTTAATCTGACCCCGATCAAGGAACTCGTTCCTCGCAGTGGTCTTATCTAACTGGTGCAGTGGGTCATCTCCCGCGACCATCTTCATTCCAGTAATTTAATTTCTGCACGCTAACCTCCTAACCCCTAACCATTTAATTTTAGCATCCCCCATCATCGCTTTAAAATCCCGCGGAGAGTAACATCTCGCGGCGATTTATTTGATCCCTTTTTTCTTTTCCTGTTATATATATATAGTTATTATAATAAAAAATCCCGCGGAGGGGTAATACCTCGCGATGATCTTTTGTATATAATTATACTTATTATTTATATCGCTGCAAAAACCCCGCAAAGGCCAATGTCTCGCGGTGGTATGTACATATAATATTTATTATTTATGCTACAGTAAAAAATCCCGTAAGGCCAATGTCTTGCGGTGGTCTTAATATGTACATATATATTCATTATTGCTGATATTATTATATTGTTGTTAGAACCCCACAAAGACCAATGTCCTGTGGTGGTACGTCTTTGTTCGCATTGTCCTTATAATTGTCTGGAGAATGATATACCGTTGCAATTTCTAAGTTTACGTGTCTCTCCATTTCTGTTACATAGATTCTCGGACTTCCCGGTATATGAAAAATTGCTCGTGGAACGGTAAGTCACGCTTACCGGGAAGGGGTCAGTTTGCGCGAGAGGGTCTTCCGACCCCTATCTCCGCCACGTACCGGAGTCCGTTTCGCATCTCTCTCTTCCCTTTCTCTCTCCTTGAGTTGATCTCGTTATTTCCATCTCCTAAGACAGACGACGGTAGATGACGACTCCCGCCGCCTATACCTCTCTGGCCATCACCTTTTCATCATTACTTTATATCGTTGTTTTTCTTTCCCTCGAGGGTGGACGACTCCTGCCGTCTACACCATCGATGAGGCCCATGAGTTTTTGGCTATGAAGGAGGGGAACAAATTGGTTTTTCCAAATGACATAGTTGGTAGGTGTCAACTTTGTGGAAAGGAAATGACTGGCATTAGGTGGTGAAAATGGAATAGCAACAGAAGCAGGGGTGGTGGAGATAGCATTGGAGGACGACGCCATAGTTGCAACTTGGAGCTCTGATACCATGAAAACGTAGTTGATGGAAAGGTTGTCTCACGTACTGTGTGAGATGCCGATGTACTCTTTTATAGAATGAGTTTTTGTTTGTTACAGATTACAACAGTAGCGAGATATAGTCGCTGAGGATGAGGATACATGATAAAGCCTGGGGTTTGTTTACAGGAGATAATAATAATCCCCGCAGTGTTTGTTACAGGAAGAAAAATATGTGCTGATAGCTAGCTACATTTAAGCAGACCATCCCCAGAGGAAGCACGGGAGGTAGAGAAGCCAAAATCCATAGTTAGGAACCATAGTCAGGAAAGTATCTTGGCATGTGCGTAGATCACACACATCAAACCTGCAGAAGCAGCCTTCGAGAATATTGAGCTGAAGTATTAACACAGAAATTAGCAGGATGGAAGAAGAGGAGAAATCTATCCATGGCAGGTACAGTTGCACTAGCTAGCTAGCCAAGCACGTTCTACTTTCCATCCCAGTTTTCTGGGGAGCATGCAAGAGGTTTAATAGAAAAAACAATTAAATCAGCTTGAGATCCATCTGCAGAAATTCATATATATGGTAAGGAAACAAGGAAACAAAGGGGTTATATCTAACAGAATTATGTGTCTACCTCAAACAACCTAGCTATATATGTTACAAGGAGAGAGTGGTTTAACTGAGATTTGCACAGCAAGAACAGTGTGCCTTAATCTTGAAGTAATTAGCTTGCCAAATTGGCATGGAAGGGTACATACCACTTGGTGGACAAGGTTGATAACGGACATACCGGAGAAACGGTTGCACGGACAGACCTTTTACTACACTGACGAAGACCGAGCTGTCGTAAAGAATACAGATTAAGAATATAAGATTACACAAACAGCTAGCACTTGGGGGTGGATCTCGGGGAACGGCAAGCATATCATTCATCCATGTTTGGATGGGTGGTTTCAAGGCAAAGGGCCGAGTCAACTTCTTTGGATATTCAACTGTTGAGAAACGGGCAGAAGTTGCGAAAGTTGCTGAATCGCTGGATGACTAGGGAAACTGGGATTTGTGTGAATAAATTGAGAGATGTTTTCCCAGATCAGCTCACAAAGTTGATCACTTTGCTCATTATCTACCCACAGGGTCGATCAGCAAGGGATATATATAGCAGATTTTGGGTCCCCAGCTCCACAGGCAACTTGACCACTGAGTGCTTAGAATTAAGATGATTAGATTATCAAGAAGGGAGCCCCATCCCCTCTTCCCCAAGTTGTTGGTCCACAATCTAGAATTGGCCGGCATAGCCAAGGGTCCATGTGTTTCCCTAGAAATTAATTAACGTGGGGAAAAGACTACCGACACAGAGCTACTGGAGAAGCTGCAACATTCTTGTCCCCCAGTCAATGCCAAATTAACATGCGGATTTGATAAAGAAGATATGGAACATTCTTCGGTTAGGTGCAAGAAAGCTTCGGTTAGAAGAATGCCCCTCCCCCCTGAAGCAGGTCTGGATACAGTGCGAGTCTGGGGCCGCACTCAATTGTATCACCCTCTACTCAAAGGTAACAGCTTACACCATGGAGATGATATGGATGGACAGAAATAATTGGATCTTCAGGGATAAGGTGAGCACTTGTGTAAACTCAGTTAGGGATATCTTAGCATGCAATTGTCAAGAACTTCATGAAGATGGCATATTTAAACAAACTTTGGGTGGAAGATGATAGAGAAGGTGATATTTGCAGGGAGTGGGGTTTTGCTGGCCAACTGAAAGCACAAAAACAAGCTATAATGGCGCACAATGGAAGAGACCGGAGGAAGGATGGGTTAAGCTTAATTTTTGTTAGGAGCCATCCTCATAAGAAGCAATTGTCAATGAACTTACCCATTCAAGACTTTGTGACTGATGTGTTTGTTCTCATTTTATATGAGAACGTATATATCTAACATAAAGTCTTGAATTCTCCCATTCGTACAGCTTATGAATGATTGATTGCACTTAGATTGTTATTTATTATTTGTGCTTGTACGATTTATTGAAATTTTCGATTGCATCTTCTCACTCTTCTCTGGTATACCTTTATTGATTTTGAGTATTTTATTAACCTCTTACGGTAAGTGTTTAAAAAAATTCTTAATCAATAAATATTTTTGGTATATCGGAGAAGTGTGGGGAGATGATGTCAAAATTTTTAGCAAATTGTACAACACGTATAGTAAGTGATCGTGCGATCAAATCTTCATGGATGGGTTAAAAATGGATAATCTAAATAATAATCCCTTTATATTCAACTTGTCTGCGTCGAACGATATGACGAAAGGCTCAGATTTTTTTAAGATTGAGATTCTTATAAGTTCAGTAATTAACATTAAGTGGGTGTAAAAAAAATGTGTAGACCGTTCATGGATGTATCGTAAAATAGTTGGCCAGGTGATGTCTGAGGAGTTTAAAGATGGAGTTGAAAGATTCACTCATTTTGCATTGGGGAATCCCAGAGCAGTAGTAGATTACAAGCGTCAGATCCGATGTACATGTTCAGTTTATAGGAACTTGAAGTGAGTTTCACCATGGGAGGTGAAGCATCATATGATTCGGGTTTCTATGTTTTCTGTGTATTAAAATTATATGGAGTTAAGAAAAGGTTCGTGCAGTGTTATATGAACTGGACATGTCATGGTTAGGATGTTTGGTCGTGTGAGCCTACTAATGTTGAAGGAACAAGTACATACGTGAATATGGTTTTAGATACTATTGGTCCTGAATTGCATTCTACGATTGGTCTCAAATTTAATGTTGATCAAGAATAAGGATACAACGAAGAAATGCCAAGCAAAACAACTTAAAGATTTTACCAATTACTAAGGGATGTTAATGAGCCGTTGTGGGATGATTGTTAAAATCACACTCGGTTATCCGGAGTCTCACAATTGTTGAATTTGATGTCTGAATTTAACATCATTGAGAGCTATTTTGACCGTTACTTTCTCACCATCAAGAGTATGTTGTCTCAAGATGAGATTGCCTAAAAGTTTCTACAGTGCAAAGAAGATAGCCAATGAGCTAGAGCTTAGATATGTGAAAATATATACATACCATAATCATTGTATGTTGTATTACAAAAAGGATACAGAGAAGACATCTTGTTCCATTTGTAATGCTGCTTGATTCAAACCTAAGAGGCGGCAATAGGAAGTAAAAGAATGTATCTTACAAGTCATTATAGTGCTTCCCTCTCACGCCTAGATTTCAATAGTTGTATATATCCTCAAAGATAGCTTGACATATGAGATGACACGTCAAAAGAGTTTACCATGACAAGGCTATAATCAATTATCATGCAGATGGTGAAGATTGGGCTCACTTCAACCATGCTCATCCTATCTTCTCATTGGAGTCGCGGAATGTCAAGTTTTGTTTGTGCAGTGATTGGTTCAATTCATATGGAGGTTCAATGGCTCCATATTCTTGTTGGCTAGTATTTGTGACACTATATAATCTTCTACCAAACATGTGCATGAAGCGAGGGAATCTATTTTTATCTTTAGTGATTCTATAGGGGTGACTCATTATATTACTGAGCTGCTTGAACAACGCATTTTTTCTATAAGGGAGGGAAAATGCGGGGATCGAACCCCTGCCCTCCTGCGCCGGTGGCACAGGTGGGGTGTCCATTGTGCCACTCTAGGCCAATCATCGAGTGGAAGGCTTTCCCGATGGACGTCCAGCAGTCGATGTCCGAGATGTTCATGCAAGGTATGCAATTTAATTATTTAAATTATGTCTTTCCCAACTCTTGATTTTCGTATACTAACTTATATAGCATACACTTTCTTTTTACAATGAACCTATCTATTTAAGAGCATCTCACATGAGGCTAGAGCTCGGAGAGTCAGGGAGAGGGCCGCGAAAGATCGACACGTCCAAATGTTATACAACACCTGGGAAAAGGTGAAGAATTAGGATTATGGGAGCCCAATAGACACCAACCGTTGGAAGGCTCACAGTCCTGCTTAGCTGAGGAAGGAGTTTTGGGAGGGGATGTGTGACAAATGGGCCGAGAAGGGGTGGCAAAACAAGTCTGCCAAGGCAAAAGAAAATTAACATTGCCAAAGTGCCAGAGGCGAACTTGCATACGAGTGGGTCCGTCAATTGTGGGAACCAAAAGTATAGATTTGTAAGTAATATTTCTAATTTTCTTATATTTTATTCATATTTAATTTTTAATTCAATTAATTTATGTGATTGGGAAAATGAAAAATGGACCTCAAGCACCTCCCATCGTTCTAGGAGGTGTATGACCACACCCATAAAAAGAAGGGGACGGATGAGTACATGAGACTTAGATGTCGAGAGGTGGCAGTAAGTTTATGTAGATATACAAGTTTTTCCATTTCAAATATGAATAATTAATATGAAATTTATAATTTTTTTATTCAATTTACATGAGTCATACTTACGAGAGAGAGAGATGAAATAGAAGTACGGGGAGGACACCACGTAGCATCTGATGCTAGATATTGTGGCATGGATGAGGGCAGCCAGCCCATCGAAGAAAGGCCAGTTGTACAGTTTTGGCAAGAGCATGAATGTGGGCGTGGTGATAGCATCTTCCCAGGGTTCATGCCCTACTGGGACCGGCACCTTCACAGGCCACTCCAGTTCTGTGAGTGACAGCTAAGACACCCTCCTAGCGGAGGTGGACTCACGACTCATAGTTCAATTCGCAGCTGAGGAGTTGCGCCTATCGCAGATGCTGGCGAACATGATAGCACCCCTTTACTCTCATATGGGGATACATCCTCCCTGAGGAGCACCGTCAACATCATCACAGACCCTCAGGTGTGTATCATATTTGTTACACTTTTTAATTTACAAATTTCGACTTATAATATTACTATTTAGTTGAAAGAAATTTAATTGAAAACTAATTAGTTAGTTCAAAATTACCCCTTTAAGATAAACTGAAGAAATCGAATTTGAAATATCTGAAATATTAGTTCGATAACTGTGCTGGTTGTTCCAACACGATCGGTTAGGTGAGAGTGACCTGTGGGAGCTGATGAATTCAAACTGGATTCTCGATTTGGGCTCGGTGCTCAAATCACCTATTTAGGAATTAAATTGAGTTTAAAACTAAAGAAACGGGGTCCAATATTTGAAATACCGATCCGATAGACGTGCGACATGTCGATTATTCTAACACGACCGAAGGGGTGAGAGTGACCTATAGGAGTTGATGGAATTTAAATTGGATTCTCAATTTGGGCTCAGCGCTCAAATCACCATTTAGGAATTCAGTTAAATTTGAAACTTAAGAAATCCGATTCTAGAATCCAATATCTAAAATATCAGTCTGATCAACGTGTCGATCATTTCAACACGATCCTAGAGGTGAGAGTGACATGTGAGAACTAACAGAATCTAAATTAGATTCTCGGTTTGGACTCGACGCTCAAATTACCATTTAAGAATTAAGTCAAGTTTAAAATTGAAGAAATCCAATTCCGAGGTCTAATATCTGAAATATAATTTGATCGACTTGTCGATTGTTCCAACATGACTAGAGAGGTGAGAATGACATGTGAGAGCTGACAGAATCCAAATTGAATTCCCAATTTGGGCTCGATGCTCAAATCACATATTTAGGAATTAAGTTTAAAACTTAAGAAATCTATTTCGGGGGTCCAATATTTGAAACATTGGCCCAATCGATATGGCGATTGTTCCAACACGACCAGAGAGCCTGTGAGAGTGACCTGTGAGAGCCGACGAAATCTAAATCAGATTCTGATTTGGGCTAAACGCTCAAATCATCAATTTAGGAATTAACTTAAGTTTAAAATCGATGAATTTCAATCGAACTCTTTATTTTCAAGTTAAAAAATAAAAAAAAGTAATTTATTTCTTTAAAAATTTATTTTAAACACACATGTCTAATATTCTTCTATTTTTATTTCTAATATAAGATGCTATTACACATTCACCGCACGACGACATAAGAGACGAGGAGGAGGACGATGTGAAGGAGCTTTGTTAATTTTTTATATTATTATAAAAATATTGTACTCTTCAAATATTATATTTTAATAATATTATATTTATTTAGATTTAATGATATAAATATATAATTTTTATTTGTCATTGTGCGTCAGTTGTAGATTTATTATTGAAATAGATTTAATAATATTTTTAAATAAATAAATATTTTTTAAAATATAAAATAATTTACAACGGATTTGAGATGGTCAAATAAAATCTGTCATTAAATTTATATTTTTTCGACAGATCTGAGACGATTATCTGTTCATCGCACGAAATATTTATTGAATTTTATGACGAATTTGAGACTGTAACATTTCATCGTTAATTGTGTTTCCTTTGTGTTAATGGGTTGTGCCCATTTGGGCCGGCCACGGGGCTCCGCCGCGGTGGCGGGAGACGCGCGCGGGGCGTGTGCCCGCGTGCGCTCGCCCGCGCACACTGCGAGCGCGCACACGCGCCTGCGTGGCACGTTCGCAGCGCGCCACCGCGCGGCCCCCCCCCCTCCTCTTCCTCCTTATCCGCCTCCGCCTCCTCTCCTTATCCGCCTCTCTCTCCCTTATCTCCTCCGCCATCTCCTCCTCATCCTCTCGCCCTCTCCTTCCCCCTATAAATACCCCTTAAGGGGGTTGATAAAATACAAGAAAACAGAGGGAAAAATATGGAGAGGAAATATATTATCTATGGAGGAGAGATGGCACTATGTGTGCTAGTCATGGGAGACGACGTGTCAGTGGATGACGTCACAATGCCCGCATCGGTCCGTTGAGTATGATGACGCCGGGAGATGTACCATGGTGGGAGTTCGTCTCCGAGGCCAAGGTATGTTTGTGAGGTGACGGATAAGTGTATAAGAGAGAGGATATGTGCATGTGTGTATAGAGAGAGAATTCGAGAGCATAGCGCCTGTGATGACTGTAGCAGCCCCGTTTCTCGATTCTCTCTGTCCCTTCTCTCTCCTCGTCTTCTCATCTATATGTTAGATGGAATAACGACGAGGGTAGTGCGTCGGTGTACCGACTGCACGATATTAGTCGTGGGTTAGTCCTGTGACGAGTACGGTCTGCATCTCTGGGGGAACCATCACTATAGTCCCTGGATTTGGAGTGTGGACCCTTGGAGTCGACTCTAGTAGCCGGCTCTGTGACTCCGCGACGATTCACGGGTAGGGGTCGACTCTGGTAGCCGATCTTGTACCCGGATACTGCAAGTACACACGTGCTTTTATTTCTGCTTCCGCTGTTACGTGTGTACGTCTCGTTTCCGCTGCGAGGTACGTCCTCCAACTCTGAACTCGTTTGGTTATATATATTTGTTGTATATATCCCCGAGAGGTTTTTTCCCAACAGTGGTATCAGAGCTCAGAGTTTTGTCGCGGTTTAATTTACGATGGATTTGTCAGTGGGTATGGTATCCTCTCTTCCTTGGGCTAACACGAGCATGTGTGGATTGCGACGTTTATCCCTTGGACTGATAGATAAAGGGGATCTGGCATAAAAATGGCTATTTGCTGCTCTTTCCGGTGGTAGTGACCACGTCAACGGCAAATAGTGATGTTGAGACGACCCGGCTGACATCCTATAAATTATATCTCGGATAGGTTCCGTCCAGTATACTGTTTTGTACGGCTATACGATATTTGTGGACTCATAGGGTGAGTCTGTTGGTGCTTTCGCATGTTGGACATTGCGAGACTCTGACAGTTAAATCACCACGATGAAATATGTAGTTCCACTATGCACCACTACCATACCTTGTTCTGAAAACCTCCAAGGGAATCAGAGTGGTGGTTTACTGCTATTTCTGACTTTTCTTGCATTTGTGCAATTTAGACCAGGCTCAAAATGTATTTTTAATATGTTTGAATTTACACTCTTGTAAGCATGGAGTCGGATTTAGATTTCAGTCATGAATATGTTTCATGATAATATGTCATATTTATATATTTATTTATGTGCAAATTCGTTTTGCATATTATAAATATAAATTTGTTTTACATATTACATATGCAAATTTGTTTTGCATATATGATATTATTTTTAAATTATGCAAATTTGTTTTGCATATATGTGCAAATTTGTTTTGCATTTAAATTTACAATAATGCATAGATGAGCATGTTTATTTAGCGCCACGTGGTTGAGTGCTATTGCGATGTAATCGCATTTATTTGCAGCTTATTGATATGAGAATATGTGTTTCTCTCTCAATAGAAAATTTGCTCGAAGTCGTTCTAATTTCATTCAATAATCTTATGTGTGTGGGAGATGATTATAGGTTGCCTAGCGTCTACTTTCGATGTCACCGCATGAGAAAGTTGAATGTGATTGGTTCGAATTTTTGGTAGCAAATTGAGACGATGTGTAATAATGATGGCCACTGCTCTCAATATAGAATGTAGTGATTTAATGTGATGACCACTGGCAATGTGTTTGTCAATCTCACTTTGGGTGACAACTTAATTGGTTACAGTATTTGACACCGTAGAAATCCGACAAAATAAGCATGTGTTGCCTATGCGATATTGGATCGTTATTGACGAGGATTGTCTTCTTTTTTTCTCTTCCTTTTCTTATTCGACTTATGTGTCGAAAATTGAGGACCTGGATTCTGTCATCTGACATGTGCTAGGGTCAATGCCTATGTGTGAATTGGGCTTGACTAATCTAGCATGTGGGAAGCCTTTCGACAAATGCTATGAGTCATGGAATCATTATTGTCGAGTTTCTTCCTTCTCTGATGAAGAAATCATGGTCTTCCTGTGGAAGGAAACTTTCTTGCCTTAGCAATAGTGCTAAGAGTCTTAATTCTCATTCATTGGGACCATAGTCTGATACCCTACCATTTTCAGCAGTGTGTTTCTCACCACGTGTTTGATCATCACGTATCTGCCGAAAATAGTAGGAATGATCAGCCTAGTGGGAGTACACCTACTAAGGAGTGCACACTTAGTGGGAAGTGCACACTCAATGGGAGTGTGTTGGTGAAACCGCTAGAAAATTAAGACTCGAATGTAATGGCAAGCGTGGGTATGTCTCTCGTCAATTTGAAAATTTTTGATGACCATGTGCTCATTTGTGAGCCTCAGAAATGATATAAAGTCCAGGTTTGTCCAGGAGTTTTTTACATCATTGTCAGATTCCATGACACTACATATGTTTTGGGAGTTTGTAGATCTCTTACAGGTGCGCGAAAAGATTGAAAACTAGTGGGTTTTCAAACACGAGCGCAAGGCAGATGGGTCGATTATACGAAGCACTTATGGCAAAAGATTAAATCTAAGAGTGGATTTAGTCTATGATGAGGTACTATCTCCGATGGTGAGATTTTCGTCTGTTCATCGTTCGCCAGTAATTAGCTATCTTTAGTTTTTGATTACATTTTTCTATGGAGAACTAGACGAGAAAATTATATGGCTCAGGCAGATGGCTTTGAGGCCAAAAAGATAAGGGCGCAAATCTTGCTGCCCCAAGCATAGAGCTTAAAATGATCGTCCAGACAGTGGAATGAGATGATTATGTCGTTTCGTTTCGAGAAAATCTTCAATGACCACTATATGCATGTCAAATGAGTGGGAGGAAAGTGTTTCTCCATTTAATCATTGTAAGTCAATGATAGCTAATTATAATCATCTGGAGTATGATTCCCTATATGGGTGAGACAAGCTATGTGTTTGGAGTGAAAATTGTGTAGTATCACTAGTAATGGATCCTCTGTTGTCTCAGGAGACATATAATGATAGAGCGATTGAATCGGCACAATTTTCCACCCATTCATACTCCCTTTGCTGAACCGTGCTTGGTATTGATAATGAAAAGGAAGAAGTGTCAATGGTGCCTTATACGCTTGGAAGCTAGATACACATGGTGTTGTGTGCCAGCAGTGTATTAGTTACACTGTGAGTCTAGCTAGTTGTCACCTGGGCTATATAGGTCCCACGCATCTTTTGTAGACTTGCGAGGGACACTGTAAGATAGATGTGCCAAAACTGATTGGTTGTAACAATGTGATGTTAATTTATGATCGAGATAAGCAGAAGTTCATCTCGGGATTCGTGTTCCTGCTGATTGGTAGAGCTATCTCGTGGTAGAGATCAGTCGCACATTATTTTTCTCCTCAGTAAAGGCACAGTGAGTGGCTTGTTCCGCTACGTTCTTACGTAGTGTGGTTGTGAAACTTCCTGCAATATTTGGTGAATACACCTCGAGATAATGGTGTATAACTATATATAGGTTACAGTGAGCATTGGCCTTCGCCAAGGACGTTAGATAGCATAATATCATTACATCTAGTATGAGAGTTAGTAGAGCTTCGACTGATTTGTTCTGGCCGTAGTTACTGATCTGACAGATTTGTTCTAGTTAAAGATCATTATGGGACATCATTACTATAGTTAGATCATTCTCCAAAGGAGTGTCCTTGGATTGAATGGTTGATTTACACATCGTCAGAGTGTCACCAGGCTAGAATTGACCCTCTCACACGGGTGATTCACCTTGGCGCTATAGATAGCGTGCAAGATGAGGCATTTGATATTACGCCGCCCTGGAGGTCTAGGTGTGAGTGTAATATCCCCCAAACAACATAGATATGCCGCCTTAGCTGAGGCTAAGATGAGATCTAACACAGATCGGCCATGAGGATTTGACTGCAATCCCATGGAGCTTGAAAATCCGGATACGTGAGTCGCAAGAAGGCGCTGAGTGGGAGCGACTGGTTTGCGTGACTCGGGTTAGCTGCGTAAGTCGCAACTAGACTGGTATCCGTGCGGTGTTTAATTAATTATACTAATGACACGCCCATGAAAATGGAAGAACACCGCAGCATGCGTATCATACCGCATGTGTAATATGACCGCATATGAGAATGATGAATGAATCCCTCTTCATCATTGTGTGAGCTCATGAATCACATTAGTGTGATTCCTTATGTATCCCTAGTAACCTGCAGCGCTGTGTCATGAAAAAGATGCTTGATGTCGCTACTTTAGTATGTTACTTAGGGCGACGATTGATACCGTCTAGCGGGACATGTCTAGGAAAGCGGTCAAGACGAATTGGATTGACATTAGTAGCATAGGGAAGACATTTTATATCTCACCATGCTTAGTAGCCCATATCCGAGGAGACTTTATTGTCTGTGTGATGATAAAGTCATGGGCACTTAGCATTTGGAGGTTTGACACTGCTTGTTTTTGAGAGATCCAGAGTGTCAAATCAGGTGAATATTAAATGTCTGAGATACATACCGAGATGTTATGAGTACTCCGTTAGTTAGGTGATGGCTTAACGGAATGCTCCCAAATTATTTGGATAAATCTCGCGGAGGTCACACGCTCCATTTCCTGTATGACCGAGAACTGTAAACCATTTAAGATTGTACATTGTGAGATGAAGGATATGCACGAAAGGCCCTAATGGGCAAGTGGGAGATGTTAATGGGCTGTGCCCATTTGGGCCGGCCACGGGGCTCCGCCGCGGTGGCGGGAGACGCGCGCGGGGCGCGTGCCAGCGTGCGCTCGCCCGCGCCCGCTGCGAGCGCGCACACGCGCCTGCGTGTCACGTTCGCAGCGCGCCACCTCGCGGCCCCCCCCTCCTCTTCCTCCTTATCCGCCTCCTCTCCTTATCCGCCTCTCTCTCCCTTATCGCCTCCGCCCTCTCCTCCTCATCCTCTCGCCCTCTCCTTCCCCCTATAAATACCCCTTAAGGGGGTTGATAAAATACAAGAAAACAGAGGGAAAAATATGGAGAGGAAATATATTATCTATGGAGGAGAGATGGCACTATGTGTGCTAGTCATGGGAGACGACGTGTCGGTGGACGACGTCACAATGCCCGCATCGGTCCGTTGAGTACGATGACGCCGGGAGATGTACCATGGTGGGAGTTCGTCTCCATAGGCCAAGGTATGTTTGTGAGGTGACGGATAAGTGTATAAGAGAGAGGATATGTGCATGTGTGTATAGAGAGAGAATTCGAGAGCATAGTGCCCGTGATGACTGTAGCAGCCCCGTTTCTCGATTCTCTCTGTCCCTTCTCTCTCCTCGTCTTCTCATCTATATGTTAGATGGAATAACGACGAGGGTAGTGCGTCGATGTACCGACTGCACGATATTAGTCGCGGGTTAGTCCTGTGACGAGTACGGTCTGCATCTCTGGGGGAACCATCACTATAGTCCCTGGATTTGGAGTGTGGACCCTTGGAGTCGACTCTAGTAGCCGGCTCTGTGACTCCGCGACGATTCACGGGTAGGAGTCGACTCTGGTAGCCGATCTTGTACCCGGATACTGCAAGTACACACGTGCTTTTATTTCTGCTTCCGCTATTACGTGTGTACGTCTCGTTTCCGCTGCGAGGTACGTCCTCCAACTCTGAACTCGTTTGATTATATATATTTGTTGTATATATCCCCGAGATGTTTTTTCCCAACACTTTGCAACATAGTTACGATGAAATAAACATTCGTCGTAAAGTAGAGCAAGTCTGAATTATGTGACGGATTGGAGACGGAATTTTCAAGGTGACGAAGAATATTTTCATCGTGAATTTGCGACCAAGTCATGCGACGTACATATTATGTCGCAATCCCTTTGTAAATTTATCGGAGGACACATTATTGGAGATGAAATAGCGACCGAATAACGCCGTCGCTAATCACCCCTTTTATTGTAGTGATCGATATACACGTGCCTCTCTGAACTGCAAAAAAAATTTGTGATGCGGCCAAGGTACATATGTAAGGTTGGTGGGATCTCACTCTTTGTAATAACACAATTAGCTAGTATGATCCTGAAGTCTAATTAAAATTAATCCACCGTGTTCAATGCATATGCAGAGCCTCGGACAAGTTTGATCACCTCAATGTATATATGTGTCAGCTCAGGTGTTTGCAAGTGGCATGCAGCACGATTAGATTAGATTAGGGAGTGGACACTGCAACGTGTTGGTTGTCTGGTGCCCGGCGGCAGTGTTTAAAAAAAAAAAGAGCCGGATGTATATATATATATATACGTATATATGGGGAAGTGGCCAGCAGTTGGCGTCTGGGAGAGAACGTCCAAGCCAAGCTAGGATGAGTAAAATGGAAGCATGGGGAATAATTAAGCTGTGAGTGGGGTGGGGTGCATGCATGTAGGATTGTCTCTTTTTAAAATCACCCATGCATGCATTATGCCCCCAACATATGAAACATACATACATACATATATATATATGATTCAAATGGAAACTTAATTAAGTATCAACAGTTGGCCCGGCAAATTATGTACACAAATAATCCTGATCGTTTAATTGAACTCCATGTCACTTAATTTCGTCATTATATGTTATAGTTATTAATTGCAAATGTAGATTGAGCATGTGATGTTGATAATACCTAGCTAGGGAATTAGATAAAAAGAAATGCCTTAAAATTAAGGTAACGCAGCATAATTTCAATCTTGTGTCGACGGACACATATCCATAAGGAACATATATATGTATATATATATATATATATATGCGTATATATCCTCCTTGCAAGAAAATTATATATAACCTCGACGGAAAGAATATATTTGAGGTGAATATTTTATTACCAAGAAAGATATCATTTCCAGTACGCCTCCTAGCTAGTACTGTATTAATAACAGGGATTATTAATTATAAGCGTATGGTGCAAAAAAATCTATATAAACCCTTCTGCCTTTTGTGTAATGGGATATATATATATATATATATATATAGTGGAAGGGTTTTGTGGTGGTTGCCGACTTGCCGTCGTCGGTCGTCGTCGTCGTCGTCGAATTTTTAAAATCCTAGAAACCGGGCCGGGGGTTCTGGGCGCCTGGGAGAAATCGGCGGACCGCCCGTGCCTCCTTGGAAAGAAGAACTACGTACCTACGTGAGTATTTTGCCATGCACGGCGGCCGATGAGGAGGGTTAACTTTAAAGCAGAAAGCAAGTGTTAATTAATTTGTTTCCCCCACTGAGCGACTCGATCAGGGGGCACAGCTGGCCACCCCCCACAATCGCCATCACAGAAGAGAACGAGCCCACACCATGAAACACGTACGTCCCACCCCCTCCCCGGGTTTCATGAAGAACTAGCTAGGAGGAGGAGACTGCATGTTAGGGCGGGTTCACCACCTACTAAAACCCTGGTGTTTGATGGTCTGCATGCAGCACTTGACATTCCTCCCTGTTTTGGTGCTCCTCCATTCATGCTGGCAAGAGCGGGGCGGCCTAATCAAAGTTGTTCTGATCAGGAAGCTGATCATAGGTGGAATATTGATGGATGAGAGAGAGAGAGAGAGAGAGACAGAGAGAGGGGGCATTTAATTTGTTTACTACAAGCCTGTCTGGGCTTGTCGTGTTTAGACGACGTACGACCCCTCCCATTTTCTAAATCGAATCCTGCTGAACCCTAGCTAGCTAGGAATGCTCATTCCCGGTCTCCATTTCAAGGCAAGCAGTCTCTCTTTTTTTCATCTCCCTCTAAAGAAGGGGGCCGGCTTATTATTAATTTATTATAACAGCCACGAATGAAAATATAGGCACTCAAGCAGGCCTGGGGATTCAGAGCCTTCTGACTTGGAAGACTGGGCATGTTGACAACAAGGAGCTAGCTAGACGGAGAGAGCAGGAGAGAGAGAGAGAGGAGCCAAATTCTAGAATTAACTTGAAGTTGCAGACGCATTATCTCGAACCCAACTGTCTATATATGTTGATCCTCTGAATTAGCCTTCTGCATGCATTTACAGATACACACGTGTGGTGGCGCTTATACATGATGCATGAGCTCCACTCGATCGTGTTCATGGCCGGTGAGCTTTCATGCATGCACCCTTTCACGTCCATGAAAGGAAAATTAAGGAAGCGGCCGGTGGATTCTTACATGTGCATGAACACTTTAGAGCCTTGCCCTTAACCATTATATATAGAGCCTCACATGCATGCTTCTGGGTTCTTCTTCTTCTTCTTCTTCTTCTTCTTCTTCTTCTTCTTCTTTCTCTATTTATTGGAGCTTCTGAGTTTGGATCCCAGTTTTTGGCCTTAAAGCTTCATGTCCGAACCGCCCATGTAACCCCTGATTCATACAAAAGACATGGAACCCCATGGTGGTGCATGGAAATTGAGACCCCGAGAATGTCTTTTCGGGCACACTGTTGCACTGCATGCGCAACACACGGCGCATGCACTCATTTACATGTACACACTGTTCATGGTTAATTTACCTTAGCTTCCTCCATGTATGTCATGAGTATATCTCAGGATTCAGGGACATATATTGATTCAAGAAAAAGGTTTGTGAAACAAAAGGCTTACATTTCTAGCTGCGTACGTAGCTAGGGTATGATCGCGGGCGATCGAGACAATCCCTCCGACCTGAAACGTGCTCGTCGATTGTTCTCGAGGAGGGTCAAGGGGGGGTGGGCATCATGCGCTGCACAAGCTTTTATTTTGCAGTACGATAAAATCTGCATGGCGGAAGAAAGGAAGATCTTGCATCTGAGAGATTTAACACCCCCACGGTACGTGGCATATTATAATAACAATTAGTATATACTTCGATGTTAGCAAGGATAGCCACCTCAAACACCCCCCCCCCCTGAAGGTTGCTTTCTTTTAAGAAATTAAACGCTATTATATGATGTCCAGTGTTGAGTGTTCCCATGTTTGACTGGGATGCAGCAGCATTGGGAGGAAGCTCGCTCCATCGCTCTCTCTCGATCTCGATCTCGACTAGGATACAGCAGCATTGGGAGCGCTCTCTCTCTCTCTCTCTCTCTCTCTCTCTCTCTCTCTCTCTCTCTCTCTCTCTCGGTTTGAATTTTTTTATCGAAAATAGATATATGAGTTTGAACCTAAAGAGGGTGACAAATCAACTATACTGAGAGACTAATTTTAGACCCTTTTTTTATCGAGGAGTAAATAGACGGATTTGAACCGTTGAAAGATGGCGAACCAACTTTACTAAACAACTAATACTCTCTCTCTCTCTCACACACACACACACATTTACCACTGCAAAAATATTAATTGCACACAATATTCTTGTAATAAAGGTTTTATGAAGTATATCTAGTTCATTCTTCTCAAATAAAGTATATATTTTAACTTTTGTTTATCAAGAATAGATACACTAGTTTGAAATGTAAGAGGGTGACAAATCAACTACACTAAATTACTAGTTTTGGACTTCCTTTATTTTTATCGAGAAGTAGATAGATAGGTTTGAACGGGAGGAAGGTGGCGAATCAACTTCACTAAGCAGCTAATTCTCTCTCTCTCTCTCTCTCTCTCACTCACACACACACATTTACCACTGCAAAACAATTTAATTGCACGCCCACTATTCTTGTAAATAAAGGTTTTAATTATGAAGTCGTATATCTAGTTCATTCTTCTCAAATTAACAAATTAGAACTTCTTCATTGTCTAAAATACTCTTATATGCATGCTAGAGAAAAGATCTAAGTTCTTTCCTCTCATGCATTGCGATAGAGAAGAAGAGTTTTTATAGATTTGATCTTTTTAAGTAATTAAAGGATACTCAAGTGCGATTGAGTTAAAAGTAACTGAAGGTGACGACGACGAATATTATGAATGTAGCACCTGTTTGCATTCAAATGCATTCTCGTAAAATGCATGCAATTTGATCTATGACGTCGCACACTAGCTAGCTAATGCCCAACCAGAGAAGAGGGCGCAAAGTGGATTTTGTCCATGTTATTAATAAGAGAAACATGTTACATGTGTGCAGTGCCACTCTTTTTGCTCTCTCATTTGTCCCATATCAAGCCAGTTGATTTAAAAACTAATTAGAGAGTAAATTTAAATTTGGGGCTGTCAACTTAATTAAGTTTCAGACACAACCTCATCCAGATGATCGATCGAGATAAACACGACAAATGAAGTGGCAACAACACACGTGATTTTATATAATTTCTCTATTAGTAATATATAAGATCAGATTCAAGATTAATGTGGTGGGAAACTTGGCATGCATGTATGTGCAAGACTCCGTCGCACCGGCTGTTTGGGCTGGGCCAAACGGAACTTGCAGTCTCCACTGATGTGATGTTTGGGGATTGGATTCCATTCAACAGTCCGTTCATTACTAGTTTCATCATAATTTTGTATCAAGTTTCACTTGCTACAGTACCATCGGCAGTGCAACACGTTGTTGTGTCGCCTGACCGTGCAAGTAAATTTTTTTAATATTTAAAAATAATTGTAACACTGTGTTTCATTTAATTTACATATTTGTACAATTTGATCGACAACTAGATAGCTGAAAAAAAAAAGATCGTACATCTTAGTACACCATAAATAATGGGCTGACCAGTTTTGGCCTCTTTAAGACATATAATCTTTATTTTCTTCGACCACTTAATCATTGATCAGAATATTCGGATATGTAACTCAAATGTGATTTAATGAGATAAAAAATTAAAAATTTAAAAGAAAGTTGCACCGTCGATGATGCAACAAATAAAACTCTTGCAGTAGGTTAGAGTAGCGAAATATGAGTTATCATCTTTACGGGCGAATATGATAACAAGTTAGAATTAATATGTTAACCGAGGTGGGCCCAGGTGAATTATGTTAGTTTTTATGGCCCTTATGTTGATTCAAATTCCTCATTTAATGTTTAATCCCGTATTGGAAGTTGGAAAGACTTCCTTTGATTTATGAATTGCGGAGCTCACCCTTGGGTCGAGACCCAAGGGGCATAGAATGTGGGCTCGAATAGTGTCGTGTCGTGTCGTGTCGGGCCGGGCTGCGTTGCGTTGCGTTGTGTTGGGCCGGCCGGTTACCAAGATTTTCGGTGTCTAATATGGAGGACCTAAGGCCTGAAAAATTTACCTCTCTTGGTCTGTTTTCTGTTATCAGCGAATCTAAAGATGTGCCATCCTCTTTTGATACAGACCACACTCATGATTCATCCACTCCTGCAAATAATGCATCTTCTGCAGTCAGTTCTATATCTGTAAAACCTACATACACTCCTAATGAAAAAGATTATCTATGCCATGGTCGAATTCTTTGTAATTTGCATGATACACTATATGATATTTATTGTTCAATTCCTACTGCACGAGAATTATGGAAAGCATTAGAAGATAAGTATGGTAAAGAAGATGCTGGAATTGAACGTTTCATTGCTTCTAAGTTTCTGCATTTCACCATGTTTGATTCCGTATCTGTTGTTTCACAAACCCATGAATTCCTTAACATTGTATGTGAAATGAAATCTAGAGGTCAAAACATGGATGAAAATTTAATTGTTTCATGTCTGATTGATAAACTTCTACCTTCCTGGCATAATTTTGCTAGATCCCTTCAGCATAAACATTCTAAGATTTCATTAGATGAACTTCAGTGTTCTATTCGGATTGAGGAAGAATAAAGAAAACTGATTGAGTCTAAAAACTCCTCCAATGTCAACCTGACTGAAAACAACAACAAAAATAAAAATTGCAATAATCCCAGGTTCCAGAATCCTAATCCTAAGTTCCATAATAAGAAGGCCAATTATCATTGGAATCAAAACTATAAGGCTAAAGGGAAAAATTTTAAGAATCAGTCTAATCAGAAATGTTGTTATGTGTGTGGTAAACCAGGTCATTTTGCCAAGAATTGCTATGAGAGAAAAGATGGTGGCAGACCTCGTCCCAAGTTTCATCGCCATGATCATAACCAAACTCCTAATCCTCAAGTTAACATGATAACTTCTGGAGCTTCTACTTCTGAGCCTTCTGATGGGTTTGTAACATTATTCCCTGAAATAAATTTAATTAATTTTTCTAATGATTGGTGCACGGGGGCTAACACTCATGTTTGTTTTGATCGACATGCTTTTGCCACCTATCAGGTCACCAACAAGAGTGTAACTTTAGAGAACTCCAGTGCTGCTCGAGTTGTGGGGGAAGGACGAGTTGATTTGAAGTTAACTTCAGGAAAGGTTCTATCTCTCCAAGGAGTACAGCATGTGCCTGCAATTCGGAGGAACCTTATTAGTGGATTTTTATTAAATAAGAATAATTATAAGTTAGTTTTTGAATCTGGGAAAGTTGTAATCACTAAGTTTGAAAAATTTATTGGAAAGGGTTATGTAAGTGAAGGATTGTTTAAGTTGAATGTACTTTGTCCTTATGTGGTCAATAATATCAATATTTCTACTGGTTCTTCAACTTCTGTTGTTAATTCAGATTCTAGTGATTTATGGCATTCTAGACTATGTCATGTGAATTTTAAGACAATGAAAAGAATGATGGGTTTAAATCTAATTCCTAAAATGGATTTAAATAATAAAGTTAGATGTGAAACTTGTGTTGAAGCAAAACTCCCTAGACATTCCTTTAAATCTGTTGAAAGGAGTAGTGATCTTCTAAATTTAATTCATACTGATGTATGTGATTCAAATGGTGTATTAATTAGAAATAGCAAGAGATATTTTATAACATTTATAGATGATCACTCTAGATTCTGCTATATATATCTTTTGAGATCTAAAGATGAAGCTTTAGAAAATTTTAAAAACTATAAGAACTTAGCAGAAAATCAAATAGGAAAAACCATCAAAAGGGTTAGGTCTGACAGAGGTGGAGAATATACTTCTAATGATTTTGCTCATTTTTGTGAAGAGTGTGGTATCATACATGAAACAACTGCCCCTTATTCTGCTCAATCTAATGGTATAGCTGAAAGGAAAAATCGAACTTTATTAGATGCAATAAATTCAATGTTAACATATTCTGGTTTACCTAATAATATGTGGGGGGAAGCTTTGTTATCTGCATGCTATATTTTGAATATGATACCTCATAAGAATGTTGACTTCTCACCCTATGAATTATGGTGTAAAAGAAAACCCAACTTAAATAATCTTAATGTTTGGGGCTGTTTTGTAAAAGTTAAAATTCCTGAAAATAAGAAGAGAAAGTTATCATCTTTACGGGCGAATATGATAACAAGTTAGAATTAATATGTTAACCGAGGTGGGCCCGGGTGAATTATTCTTTAGATTTGCTCTTTTTAGATTTGATAACTTATTATTACTCTAGGATGAACTCATTGTATGTTAAAGGGTTAAATGAGTTAACTCCAAAAAAAGAGCTTTAATCCTAACTAACCTCACGTAACTTAACTATGCTATCAAACTCGGTTAAGGATGAGTAAGTAGAATAACTCACCCTTTTTATTCTTATTTCGTTATCAAAATCGCCCTAAATGAGTTATCTCATCTCTCCCAAAAGTACAATTATTCAGTCAATTTTAAGAACTTTATCCACACTAAGGTTTCTTCCTTACTATGAGTTAAATGGCTCTTAATTAATTATGTCTTTCAACATCCCCTATGTCTTCTAACATCCTTCAGAACATTAGTTTGTGCCTTAAAATTTATATTGCAAATAATAGCTTCAACTGTCGTACTGCCTATATATTGCAACTGCTAGGTTTGACCAATGGTTTGCCTTCTAACTTTGCCTACATGATCTAATTGTCAGTTTCTGCCCGTTCAGGCCACCTATTATCTTCAACTATTGCCTTCCACCTATTAAGTCCAACAGTTATGACTTCAACTAACTATTCACTTCAACTTTTAACTTTTTGCTAATCTCCCATGATGGCTTCACTTAGGGCCACTTTGATAATATGTTAAGATAAGTTTACTCAGGTGAATCTAAGATGGATTATTCCTGAGTTTTCATATTTTTATTTTGATACCTATCCTATCCGGGATCGAGTAGAGTAGTGAGATAGAATGAGTTAACCTTGGGCTAAGGACCTTAACCCTATCCAATTCCGAGTGATGTATTCTGATTTCCAAATTTGAATAACTCTCGATCACCCGCGAATAACTCATCCTAACCCATCTTATTCTATCATCAAAGTGACCACTAAAATTTTGATTAGCACCTATTCTGACACTCCTCTTGTTTCCATTGTTAGCACTATCTGATCTATTGCCTAGAACCTTCGACCTAGCTACATCTATTGAATTCCACTAGGTTCTATAGGCTAAGTTTCTACTTAAACTCTTTCCACCTTATCTTCGGTTCCTAAGGGGTGTCTACTATAAGGGTGCAAACTAAAGGAAAATCTTATCAAAATAAACAATTATCTTCGCTTAAACAGGTCAATAACCTGACTTGAATTCATGATTAAGCCTCCAGTGAACTCGTTAGATTGGTTGATCAACAATAACATTGTTGGTTATTTCACTTGTTCTACCTATATAGATGGACAACAAGGTTCAATATTTAAATTGTGCGCCATGATTGTCGAATCAACCTCCAGAAAATCGTCATCACTCCAGGCAACCACATCCAGAGTTTGAGACAAAAAATGTGTAAGGGTTTCTCAATGTTAATTAATTCGGGTAATTGTTGAAATTAACCTAGCTAATCTTCAAAGTTTGAACTTGGTTCACACCAAATGTCACTGGGCCGAGCTTAATTATTTCTTCTAATGGCTACTTTTCTTTGTCTCACTCTGATCTTTCTTTTCCATCGTCAATGTTTCAATAGTGTGCTTTCCTTTCAGTGAGTTCATATTACAATATTTCTGAGATTTGTTACAGTCGCCTCAGACCTCACCCCAAATTAGGTTGGACTAATCAGTAGGCTTTCGGGCCGGGCTTGTCACGAGCTGACATTTTTCCCTACGGACTTGAAGTAAGCCCAATAGTTTGTCCCGCTTCTGACCCATGGGTCCAAAATGTTGGCTTGCGACCCGACCAATGATCGACACCATTTGAAATTTCACAAGTCAACTCGGCTCATTAACAGCCCTATTTTCAAATTGGGCGGAGAGACTAGTGGTTCAACTGGACTACTTATCCAAAAAAAAAATCCATTGAAACAAGAATATTGTTTACAATTGCTTCTTCTTTAAAATATCAAGAGAAATATCCAATACGTGAACCGTGGCATTCATTTGCGTGGACTTCACAATAAACTAAATGTTGAAATAAAATATCACTCATCTTCTTACCTCAATTAAACAGTCCTTAAATAAATTAAGTTGTCTTGAAACCAATCAGTTACAGCCTCATTAGATAATTACATTTTTAGAATTTTCTCAGTAAATATGTTGAATAAATTTTAACTTAATTACATAAAAATATCACTTGAAAGTAGTGTAAAAGTAAACCTCTTAATCAGAGGGGTTCAATTAAATATTCCAATTTTCCTCTTCGTGGTCGTCCAAGCATCGCGCATGTAAACTATATATGTTAACAATGTGACAAGTGTGTGTGTGTGTGTGTGTTAACGTAAATTTCATGACTATATATGTTAATTAAGACCACTATATGCAACTTTTCCAAAGTAAAGGGGAGTTTTTCTAATATATGCATCTCAAAATTAAAAAATACATAATTATTATTGTAAAAATAAATTTTTCATGCGTCATATTTCTTCCTTGTCATTAATTGTCACAGTATCTGTGAAGGCGCATACCCTCCAATATATATAAATGTAGTGCATATTATCTTGGAATATTCTCTTCTAACATTAATGATCAACTTCTCACTTGTCAAAATGTCATCTTAAGGTGAACAAACAAAGCTCTTGGCCATCTTTAACAAGAAATACTTTCAATATATGTGTATATATATATAGGTAACCTTTTTTCAACCAATTTAGAGGTAGGGAAACATGAAAGAAAAATATAATGCCATAACATTTTGTAATTCATAAATAATGGGTGATCATTTCAAAGAAAATCTCTCTCTCTCTCTCTCTCTCTCTCTCTCTCTCTCTCTCTCTCTCTCTCTCTCTCTCTCTCTCTCTCGGGTGTGGAACCTTAGGGCCGCTCTCTCTCTCTCTCTCTCTCTTAGGGCTCTCTCTCTCTCTCTGGGGGTGTGGAACACCTTATGGCCGCTTTACTAATCAGACGGGATTAACGCAAGCGACCCCTAAGAGTCGGTTGCACTAATCAACCCTAGTTAACCTATGTGTGAGGAGAGCTGTGAGATCCACCGACTCTCTCTCATATGCTCTCCCCACTCTAACCCCGCTATCAAGCTAGCCTTTAGAGTGCATGGTCATAATTGTTGTGCTGTTCATCATTAATCCTTATTCCACCAACCCTGGAATAATAAGAGCATGCAGTGCCAATCGCATGCTCCAACGGCCGGTTGAGCATTTGCCAACTCCTTATCCATTATAATGTCGGTCCTCTTTTGGAGTCTTCTAGAATCTGGATAAGTGCACAGCCACTTGGCCCACTTCACACCAACTGGGCGTGTCTAAGAAAATTTTGTAAGATGGACTTAGATTTTTTATTATTAGTGTTAGATAGGTTGAACTAATATTTTACATATATGCATGCATGTCTAATAATATTTTACATTATTATTAGATATTGAGGTCAAGATGCAGAAATTAATGGTGTTGGGTTTTATCATGATGCATGCTCATCTTTTTATATATATATTTCGATTGATTTTATAAATATTTTACATATATGCATGCATGCATGAATATGATTTGCTCACAAAGAAATATTTCGATACTACTTTCAACCCATATTTTGTCACGCTCACAACCTTTCTTTGTTATTCTTGTAATTAAGGTCAAGTATGATACTCTACCACTAAGATCGCTCCTTTATTTTCAAATCAATCTATTTACTATATATGCTAATTATTTGATTTAATAAACCTTTCTTATTATGGAACGAGTCATTAGTCAAATGTTTTTGGCGCCTCCTCGATGGTGAGAGGATCAAGAAGTAGTATTTTGAGTTAAAGCTTTTGATATAATTTGTTTATCCTTTGTACCAATAATATCTCAGGGTTCGCATGCAATGATAATTAATCTGGTACACGTATCAGGGTTTGTCATTCCGATTGTCTCGATCGTCTCAGTTGGGACGCGACGGGATAGTATTGTACCATTTTGTATCAGTCTGAAATAAATACTTTAATATAAAGATTATAAATAAAATTTTATAAATTATTCCTTAGGTCAATTGGTTTGACGATGTTAACCGCAACTCAGGTGACCTGGGTTAGATTCTCCTTAACATCAAAAGAATTTTACTATTTTCTCCATTAACGAAAGGTGAAAAGAATTTTACTATTAATATATTATATATATCGTCTCAGTTGCGTCTCACAGATCAGTCGTCCCGGTATGTGACTGGGACGGTCCGGGACGGCCCTCTGTGGCTGGGACTGTCACGCCCCGAACCAATAGTAGCGGGAAGCGATGCTCGGAATGTGACAGTTAACAGTCATGATAACAAGAGCGAATAATAAATAATCACAATTAAACACAAGGAGCCCATAAACACACGTATTAAAAATACGAGTTCTTATTAATATTAAAAAGGTATAATTTTGACCCACTCTTACAATATTAGATTCAAATTAAAGGAGGAAAGAACAAAAAGAAATAACCAGACTCACGACACTAGCTAGACTCAAGAAGATAAAAAAAGACAGACTCCAAACTCTAGGTTCCAGGTTCACTCGATCACACTGATCTGATTCCCATTTGTAACGTACCGTTACCGCATTACCTGAAAAGGATTGGAAGTAGGGGTGAGCTAGAAGCTCAGTATAAATTATACTCTATCATCAGACATAGTTTAAGTGATTAACCAATTAATGAATATGCATGATTAACGTGATAAAATAAGCAGAACTAAATAATCACTAAGATAGAAAAAGTAACGATAATTAAAATGGAAGAAATAGTTGCATGCCGAATATCAAGCAAGATTAACAAGATTTTCTAGTGAATGGCCATTTGTAGTCAATTTCAAGTCATGTCAAGTAAGCAAGCAAGCAATTACTTCATACTTTAAGCATGAATAATAATAAGTTTCACGAGAATGTGGAATGTCGTAGACCCAACACGCTAGCTAGTATCGGTGCCAAATGCCACACCTAATCATTCACCTCCCCGGGGATCAAGTACTTTTGGATGCTCCTCCCAGGACCAGACTGGGCCCTTCATTTGTTTGCCTTCGCATTGATTTCTTTTTAGATCGTAGATCCCACGAGACTAGACATCCACAATATTTAATGGCCAAGGGTTCCAAGGTCAAGTTCACGTAGTCAAGGTAAAGAACATAAGAATAATGATTCTTTAAGAGTCCAAACATTAAGCTCCATAACCGAGAGGAATAATTGTCCCAAAGAACTATAATTAATGATCAATAGATCTAACAATAGGTAAATTCATAAAATACCATAGCCTACATTGGCTTGGTTAGCTCACATGATTCGAAATTCATGAAATAACCACTTTTCGGAAAACTGTCATATAAACGGTCAGACAAAGGCCGCTCAAGGGTATATACGGTTAATATTGAGCCGTGCATGTCCGGCAGACATTAAGACCCATGAACAATATATACGGTCTATACTGGGCCGTATTACGGATATGTGGTCGCTATTGGGCTGCCTATGAGGATATACGGTCCACTACGGGCCACACATACCTCTTAGCCCAATTCGATCCAAAACTTAAACCAGCGATTCGGTCACGTAAATCGATGTTCTGGTGATTCATTAGGTTCATAACAAGGGTATAAAGAAATCTCGAGATGATGGTAAGTTCGCCGGATGGAGTTTCCGGTGATAAGTTCAAAGTTAACGCAACTTAAAGGGGCTTAATGACTTACTAGAAGTCCGTAATTTGGTCAACGTTCTACTGGAATAGAATCGTTATCCATCAACTAAAAGTTCATGATAAACCTAATTTCCATGTTAAATCATCAAGGATTAAGTTTTACATTTAATGTATTTGCCAAAAAGATGAATCAAGATGATAAGATAATGAACAAGATCGTGTAGGAGTGAACAACATGCAATTAACAGAAATTTAGTTACATAATTAACCACTAATCATGTGGGTTTCTAATTAACCATTGTGTGCGTTGAAGTGGAAATAGTAATCGGAATGGTTTATACACTTGGAATGAGTGCAGGGACCATTGTTCTTCAATTTTGGATTGAGGAACACCGGGATTAATTTGAGATCATAGGGTTGCATGCATGGGTCATTGGTTCCTCAAAATATGGTTTTCAATTAGACTAGGTTGAACAGGTCGATCCCCTCACGGTCCGGATCGATCCTCGGGTCGAAAACCAATCTACAGGGTCTGCTAGCACATGGGTCGACCCAATGGGTCGACCCTTAGGGTCTGTCAGTGTGTGGGTCGACCCCTGCACAAACAGACTTCTGTCTGTTGAATGGGTCGACCCCATGGGTCGACCCCCACAAATTCTGCTGTATGGGTCGACCCCCGCACGGTGCAGGATGGGTCGACCCCATGGGGTCGACCCTCGGGCAGACAAGTTCTGCTTGAGGATGGGTCGACCCCGTGGGTCGACCCCTGCGTTCACAGAACCAAACGTGACTTCCGTAAACCAACTAATCTCACCCAATTGGGGTCTAATTGGGTTGAGATCTTAACCCCATGCTCCTGGGTTTTTGATGGACATATTAGGGTCATAATACAAGAGTTTGGAACACGAAATTCACCGAAAAATCAATCGAAATCACAACCTATCTAGGAAGAACACTTGAAAACCTAGTTTTTGCATGCTTCTAATCAAACACGAAATACTCTAGGCATGGTCTATACAAATTGGGGCTTTATATATCAAAAGAAAGAGGACTGGATGCTGAACATTTTGATATATTACTTGCGGTTTGAGCCCGAGAGAACCTACCTCAATCATAGAAGAAAGGAAGAAGAATGGAGGAAGAACGGACGCCGACACGTCACTACTAAACTCCCGAGATCTCCCTAGATCGATCTCCACTGCAACCGCCGCTGCTACCAAAGGATTCTAGGGTTGCATAGCTTCATTTTTATAGCTCATACACCTTCTGGAGCCTTCGGTGCTGGGAGAATTCGTCGAAACAAGTTGATTGTTTGAAAACGGCGCCGCCATGGTTGACCTCACCGAAGCTCGACCGACACCACGTTTTAGGGCTAGGGTTTTGATCAATTAACAGAGGGGAAATGATCCTTAGATCGTGACCTTCCATTTGCCACCGATTTGGGCTCATTTGGTTGAGTATTAAGCTCTAATTCGACGGTTTAAGCTAAGGTTAGGCAAGTGTGCACTTTAGGGCTTAATCCTCTAATTAGCCATGGTTACGAATTTTTGCTGGGTCGACCACAGAAGACAAAGTTGTTAAATAAATGGTCCTTAACCCAATTACCATTTTTTTAGATTTTTATAAGATAGTCAAAATTTCACTAATTCTATTTACCAAGGAATTAAATATTAAATTCTGAAATTTATTTATTTTAATTAAATTTCAGATATTTAAAACCGGGGTATTACAGGGACGGTCTGGGACGGCCGGTTCGGGCCATCCCGGATCAATTTGTCGAACCCTGATACGTACATCCACTATATCACTATTAACTAACTAAAATATGCCTATACGTGGTTAACTAATTACAAGATTATCTAATTACCTAATTAAGTGACTCAAATATTTTGAAAGTATTATATAATAATAAATGTAATTAATTTAAATAGTTTAATCATCAACAATCAGATGACTCTTAATTTGTGTGACAAAAAACTATGATACTATATATGGTGGTACGTAGATATATACTCTCAATGAGTATGGTAGAAATATATATATATAACACGTACATTACTAATGCATGAAACTATTTAAACATGTTAGCACTTATTGTTGATGACCGTGAATGATAGACATTAGAAAATAAGTCCCCCTGAAAGGTAAGGGACACAAAGAGCTTGATTTCCATAGACCAAAGAATCAATTACATGTTGGGTTTTTTTGTATGAAAATTTTTTTTAAATAAAATTTTATAAAAAAATTTATTTTTAAAAATATGTTAGTAGACATATCGTTGTGTAAATATGAATTGTACAAAAATATTATTTTTATTTATAGATATATCACTCCTTTTTATATAAAAAATTGTAAAAAAATCATGTTTAAATAGTATTTATATACTATTTGAATTAATACAATGATATGTCTGATAATGTATCTTCAAGAATGATTTTTTTTTTACAAATCCATCTCCAACAATGATTTTTATACAAAAATTTCTTAAATATTCTGAAATGAAGTGCTAATTAATTTTTTTTCTTTTTGTAAACTTTGATTTTAAAAATATTAATTGTTAACTCATGAGCTATTTATTTTTCTTTAAACTGAAATTTAAAGATTTTAAAATTACCAATCTTGAAATTGAAAGATTATTGCTATTCTAATATGCATCAAATAACATCAAAAGAGAAAAACATTAAGACAACATAGATTTTAACCCTTACAACTTAGCAGACATATATGTTTTAAGTGTTTGTCAATGGCGCCATTGGACAAAGAAAAGAGGTTGGCACTTATATATGCCCGTGATTTGCCATATTTGCACTTATATTTTAAAAATACCTATCATTTAAAATAAGTCTACATTCCATAAAAAGAGTTATATGTATCAAGATTTATCGTATCGGTCGAATCGATATTTTATTGACGACGTATGATACGACATCATATCATATTGTACCATCTTATATTGTCATATGTCAAAAACAAATAAATATTTATTAAATAAATATATGTTATAATATAATATGACTAAAAAGTACGTGTAATTTAGTGGTTAGTAAGTGTGTTAATTATTTGTGAGATTAAATGTACGTATCTCACAATTGATATAAATTTTTTACTTCTTTTTTTTAAGAATAATGAAAAATTAAAAAAAATGGTGCACCTCATGGGTTTCTAACCTTAGCTTTAGCACACTCCTAATCAAATTACCTATAAAACTATATTTGATATAAAATAATATATATAATATTTAAAAGAAGATAAGTAGCGTACTGAGAATGTACCACGTATCGGTTGTATTGGTTATCGACTTATACAATTCAATATGTGCGATACGAGACGTTCCATAGTGTGGTACGAGATGTACCGTACGATTTGTTAGGACCTCTCTGAATCAAATTGTCTATAAAATTATATTTGATATAAAATAATATATATAATATTTAAAAGAAAATAAATAATGTACGTATTATTCATTAATTGATATAATCTGACACGTGCTATATAAGACGTATCACAGTGCGATACCAGACGTATCACACCTATTTATCAAACCATAATATGTACGACCTCCCGATGACATCACGACCACCATTTGTAAGTATACGCCTATGTTTTGAGTCATACTCAATGCACACTTTTGGTGTAAGCAAATTTACACACCAAATTTTCAGTAATCCCTGTAGTACCAAGTAGAGCTTGGGCATCAAGAAAAGAATCCTAATCCTAAATAAATACAAATGACGTGGATCCTACATCTTTTGAGGTATTTTCTTGCTCTCAAAGTAATTTGGACAAACGAAAATTCAATATATAAATTTGATGCACACTCTTGATGTGTGTAGCAAGTGCTACTTCCATGTCTTGTTTGTTATATGGGTTGCTTCTTTTGATACAAAGCATATCATGTGTTATGCCAATATAATATTTATGATATTTTATAGGGTTTACCGAATGTTGTCTCAGAAGGTATAAGAAAGTTTTGTGAAATGTAAGAGCATTTAACGTAGTAGGTTGATTTTAAGAGTATATTTATCTTTATTAAAACGTGTAAAATAATATATAGAAGGAGAGAGCTTCTTATTCCAGGTGGTCTACGGTAATTATAAAAGCACCCCTATAATCTTATATTATATATTATATATACATATACTATATTAATAATATAAGTATAATATTTCAAAGCTAAAAAATGGGACCCAATAAAAGAAGCCGCGTTGGCCAGAGCCAGGTCAGCTCCCTCATCACGACGCGACCTCTGCTAGAGCCTTCCGTCGCAGCTAAAAATAATTCCCACACGGTGCGCTGCACCGCGGCAAAATATATCCTAACAAGAGTTGTCGAGTTGGATCACATCAGTTGAGACGTGGTTCGCTTCTGTTGGTCAGGCCCAATGTGCCGCAGAACATCTTAAACAGAACTCCTTCCTTCCGCACCACCGCCATCTCCAGTTTTTTCCACTGCATGGCGCTTTTGCTGTTCTGTTCCCCCGGCCCCCTCCCAAAGGGGAAGAAGAAGACCACCGTCACATTCTTAAGAACCTCCAAACCCTAGAAGAAGGCGGCACCAACAGATCTCGCCAGCTCCAGATGGTTCCGGGTAATCCCTCTGCAACTCCTCCTAAATTTAGGTCTCATCTTATTTTTTTTTTTCTTGTTCCGCACTCCGCGGCGATCTCTGCCGAACGCGATTTCTTTCTGTTGCTCTCACTTTTTCTTCTCTCCTCATAAATCTCCCTCGGCTGGCTGGCCTTCTGCGATCGGTGCACTCTCCTGGCGATTGCGATCGCGCCGAACTGGTTGGGTAGGGGGGTTTTCTGTTGGAAAGAAGGAAAGTTGGGATCTGGTTGCTTTGCTTTGTCTGTCGGTCTGCGCGGGGTGTGCTGAAGGATACCTTCCTTTCCCTTGGCATCTGCTGCTTGTCCGGTGCAACTTTTTCTCCCTTGGCATCCTGTTGCTTCTGGTTGTCTGGACGAATTGCTCGTGAGAGTCTCGTACGGGGGTAAATTCGGATCGGTTTTGCTTCGGAACTTGTAATTCGGGGCGGGACACGCTGCTCCGTCTCTGCTCTTGCCAGATTTCCGCCGCCCACATTCTTTGAACGATGGAGGACGACCTGTTTAGGCATGGTTTATTGGTGAGATTTTGGAGTGTTTAAACCACCACCTCCGCCCCCCCACCAACCACTACCACCAATTAACAGAGGGTTATCTGCTTTATTTTTCTCATTTTAGTTTATTGCACTTATTAAATATAACATTACTTGACTTAATAGGCTAATTAATGCTTTTCTAGATGGTAAAACTCTCAAATCTGTCACTGTTATGTTCGAAACTTCTGTCAGTGTCTGCTCACTGACTTTTCCTTTCTGTTTTTTTTTCGTGAGCATGTGACATGTTTTATAATTAGATGAGTGGTGATTTGGTTTTCGGCAATGCATTTTCCTTTCTTCCAGCGATTACAGTGTTCTTTTCTCCCCCTTTGGCATATTTTGGGTTGCCTGTAAATCAGCAGGCATTTATTAGTTATTCCAAACTATATTAACATTTTGACTTAGGAATACATTTTTTGGGGAAAAAAGGTTTATCCTTCTGTGGGCTCAGCTAAAAAACATTTTGTTGTTAATCTCAAATCAATAGTGCTGCTGTATTAAACTTTTCAAGTCATGAGTCCAGGTTCGATTCTGATGCCTTTGGGTCTGTGTTTTTTAATGAATGTAGATTGTTTTTTCCAATTGATGTGTGTAAAGTGCATATCTTGAAAAATAGGGAAGTAAACTGTTGATATCCTATATGAAAGTTTCAAGTTGGTTAATTAGAATGACTAAACAGGTGATGTGGGTACACATTCTTTGTTGGCCAATTTAATTTGACCATCAGTGGCCACTTTATTCCACGATAATTACTGGTTTATGCTAAGTATGCAACTGATGCAACGCAAACATGTAATGTATCTTTCACTGTTTGTATGATGGTGCTATCTTTGGTGGCAGGTGGACACACCTTTTGTCGGTAGTTCAGGAAACCCGAGTAGGGACGAAACACGGAAGAGGGACAAGATGCGGCGGTGGTTGTGTTGTGCTTCAAATCTCGATGATTCTTATCAGTCAAATGAGAGAGATCAACTGAAAAGCCCAAAGAAGCATATTGATGGTATGATTATACTCTCTCTATATGGTTGTTCTTTTGGCAATGCTATGAGATTCAGATGCATGTTACTCTTTAATTCCTCCCTAAAGTTTCCATATTGAAATGTAAGTATAGAAGACTGCATATTAAATTTGAGCCATCTTTTGGTTTGTCTACTAGTTCTACTAAGTGACTCCTGTTTTGACCCTTGCCTTGTTGAAGTCCTAGATAATGGTGACTTTTTTTTCTTTGAGGGGCTCTGCCGCAATGGCAGAGCCTGTTCAGAAATACCCTCGCCACCCAGGTTCGAACTTGGGTGGCGCCCCCCAAATGCCCTACCCGGTACCATCTGAGCCAAAGCCCAGCCGTAATGGTGATTTTTAGCTGTTGTCATTTATTTTCACTTGTTGTATTTTCAAGATTTTTAACTTAGCTGTAAGGGATAACTACATAATGTTGCTGAGTTATTTGCTCTCAACTTGAGTGAACCTTTTCTTCTAAATTACTGCCAGTTGCAAAGGAAAGCAAAGTACAAAGGTTAAGTGCCAAGATGTGATAATAGAACAAAAATCAAAAGAGGAATCCAAACATAGTTAGAAAGAGCTGAGGTCGAGGGAGATGAGCATCAAATACTAGAGAAAAGCTTGTTCATCTTTTTCACTGTTTCGAAGGTATTCTTCTTTTTTCCAACGAACTTTGTGGAAAGCACCCAAGTTAGGTTACTTGATGACAAATAAGGTTGTCCTTGACCCAGAGTAGCAGGATGGCAAGAGTTAGGCCCTCTCTTTCATTTTAACAGTAACAGCAGCCAAGAGTTGCTTGCCAATGGCACATGTAATCAGTGAAGAAGGGCTGGTAAAAGAAATGAGCACAGGTATGAGAGAATTACTACGAGGTGCTAAACTCATAGTTGGCAATCCTGTCCCGGTGACTGTCCCCCACTTTTCTTTAACTGGGGTAGGATTTTCCAATATCTTGGACAATTCTGGTGCCTCATCCCATAATTTTCGCCTACATATTACAACAAATATAGGCCATATACATAGGAAGGCAAAATAGCATCAAAATAAACAACATGAAAATAATGCAAGACTAGTGCATTCTAATCATTATAAAAGGATACAGTCATTTACTTTATGAAGGGTTACATTTGATAAATGAACCTCTAAAGTAAGCTTATAAAAGTGTTTAAGGAGCTTGGAAGATTCTGGCTGAGAAAGGACAAGATGGACCACGGCAGCCGGGACAGGTTGAGTCATCGACCAAGCAGAACATAGTGTCCCATCTCATTTTCTCACTGGGATGGGATGTCTCGGCCAGTTTTGGCTGGGAGGGAGATGAGAATGACTAGCATAATTAAACTTCTTGTTGTTGCTCATATGGACTATGTTTGGTACCAGGCTGTAAATAGTCTGAGTTGAAGTTGGAGAAGCTATAGTTCCTGATTCCGCTTTGGAAATAATGCATATACAACAGTTTCTAGCTTTGTTAGAATGTGAATGATTATAGGTCCGGGTTGAAGTTGGAGAAGCCGTAGTTCCTGATTCCGCTTCGGAAATAATGCATATTTAGCTTTGTTAGAATGTGAATGATTATCATATTTATGCTATATCTAATTTTACCTTTCATCTAATGGTGGGATGCGAAATAATTTCTATCCAACAGTATTAACTTTTTGTTACATATGCATATACATGCATACATATGTATAGGGAAGTGATACAGTCCGCTGTAGCCCTTGGGTGCGCTGGCAGCAGATGCATCACAGCCGCCCGATCAAGATCAGGGGGCTCATTCTGAAACCCAAAAGCAAAAAAAAAAATGAAGCAGGTGTGGGCCACGTGGGGCTATAAGGGTATTGAAGCAAAAAGGGGGCATCTGAGCAAACACCGACTGCAGTTGGATCAGACTGATGTGTGATCCGACTTTTGTGCGGGTTCACGGGGTGCCTCATCACCATGGTATGCAGTACCGCCCGGTACTTACAGTACTGGGCCAGTACATACCGGTACCGGCCTTGGCCACTATGATTCAGGTCATTTGATCCTGGTACCGGCCGGTACAGAAATAATAAAAAAAGCTGAGGTCGCAGCGGTCGCATCTCCTCCGGACTCTCATCTCACTGAGATTGAGAGAGATAAGGGGGTGGGGAGAGAGAGAACAGGAGTGGGACTGAGACAAATAGAGAGAGAGAGAGGAGCCTTGCAGCAGTGAGCTCAGGCCAGGGTGGCAGCGGCGGGCTCAGGCCAGGACAGGAGGGTGGCGGCAGCAGGCTCAGGCGAGGACAGGAGGGCAGACTAAGCTGGGCTCAATTAGGGTTGGGTTTAAAAGATGTCGGTCATTTATAAAATGACCCTCATAACAAAAGTATATTGTATAAACAACCATTTGATCTTGATAGGATATATAGTATATATGGGGGAGATGGAAGGGGGGAGTGAGGAACCGGTACCGGTTCGTATGCCCGGTATCGGGTTTGAAGACCTTGCTCATCACCTGTTCCCGAAGGCATGAAATTGCCCATTGCGGGCACAGGCAATGAGGCCCCGTGAACCCGTGCGGCCATCGGATCACGCATCTGCACAATCCAATGGCCTTCAGGTTCTCCAGCTGTGCCTGCTTTTGCTTTTGGTTTCAAACTGATTGATTGTGCGGCTGTGATGCAGTCCGTTGCCACTGCACACACACATTGTCCCCGATGGCAAAATAAGAAACAGTGCCACCTACTTCAAAGTCGCATGATTCAATCTCCGATTTTCGATATACACCGTTAAATCTTCTCCAATATCATAAACTTAACTACAAATAAAAAATCATTCAAATCTGATATCAAAAACTTATCACGTGTTACAATAAATTGCACTATCTAGGCCATTCATTTTATGTTCATCTGTGTTTTTTAATCCATAAGCAGTTTCTTAATAGTAGAGAAGGTTTAACAGTGTAGATTGAAAATCGGAGATTGAATCATGGGTTTTGAAGTAGGTGGCACTGTTCTTATTTTGCCACCGGTGGCAATAGAACTCTCCTCATATATATATGTACATATGTACACGTATATATCTATCTATGTGTGTGTGTGTGTGTATATATATATATATATATATAGAGAGAGAGAGAGAGAGAGAGAGAGAGTACTTCTGTCTTTGGCATTATTTTCAAGGCGTCGCTTAGGCGACAAGGCGCTTCAAAGCGCCCAAGGCGACCAGGCACCTAGGCGAGCAGCCCACTAAGGCACTCACCTAGCTACCTTGGTGCACATAGGCCACCTTGGGCTTGCCTTGATAGGACATCCACTCCTTTTTTTGAAGTCATCATCATCATCATCAGAGCCTTATCCCAATTAATTGGGGTCGGCTACATGAATCCTGTTCCGTCAAAGATTTCTATCAAGTGCAATATTCATATTTAAACTCAAGGAACTAATGTCCTTCCTAATAACATCGCACCATCTCATTTTAAGCCTTTCTCGAGCTCTTTTACTAGCATCCACTAAGATTTGGTCACATCTTTTAACCGGCGCTGAGTTAGGGCGACGAAATACATGACCAAACCACATGAGTCTATTTTCTCTCATTTTACTATTAATTGGAGCTATCCCTAAGTCCTTACGGATGCGCTCATTCCTAATCTTGTCTTTCTTAGTCTTGCCACACATCCATCTCAACATCCTCATCTCTGCTACACACATTTTGTGGATGTGTTCCTTTCGTACTGCCCAACATTCGGTACCATATAACAAAGCAGGTCTCACAGCCGTTCTATAAAACCTCCCTTTGAGTTACACAGGCATACGACGATCACAAAAGGACGCCTGATGCACTTCTCCATCTTAACCAGCATGCCTTAATCCTATGTGTAACGTCATCATAAATCTCCCCATTCTCTTGTATGATAGACCCTAAGTATCGAAAGTTACTACTCTTCGGAATGTTATGTCCATCAATTAGAATCATGTCTTCTTGAACCACTCTCCCATTACTAAAATTACAGTGCATAAACTCTGACTTACTCCTACTAATTTTAAAACCTTTAGACTCCAAGGCAAGTCTCCAACGCTCTAACTTAGCATTTAGAGTATCAATACTCTCATCAATTAAAACAATATCGTCTGCAAATAGCATACACCAAGAGATATCCTCGTGCAATTGTTTAGTTACTTTATCCATAACTAAGGCAAAGAGATACGGACTTAGTGCAGAACCTTGATGCAAACCTATAGAAATGGAAAATTCACCAGTCTCCCCAGCGATAGTTCGAACACTAGTAATAGCACCGCAGTACATATCCTTAATCAAATCAACATATCCTTGAGAGATTCCTTTCTTTCTTAATGTCCACCAAATCAATTCTCTCGGTACTCGATCGTACGCCTTCTCTAAATCAAGAAAAATTATATACAAATCTTTTCTCATCTCTCTATACTTCTCCATTAGTTGCCGTAGTAAGAAAATAGCTTCTGTAGTAGATCTATTTGGCATAAAATTAAACTGATTTTCCGATACAGTAGTCATACAACGGAGGCGTTTTTCAATTACTCTTTCCCAAAGTTTAATAGTATGACTTATAAGCTTAATTCCACGATAATTATTACAACTTTGAATATCTCTTTTGTTTTTATAGAAAGGAACTACAACACTTTTTCTCCAAACTTCTGGCATTCTCCGTTCCTTTAAAATTTTATTAAAAAAATTTAGTTAGCCACTGAATACCAATATCTCCTAGGCCTTTCCATACTTCAATAGGTAAGCCATCTAGTCCTAAGGCCTTGTCCACTTTCATTTTCCTTAAAGCATCCTCCACTTCTGACATCTTAATACGCCTGAAATATTGATATTTATCAAATATTGTGGACTCTTTGGTACCTTCTAAAGATAAATCCTTGACGGAATCTCCATTAAGTAACTTCTGAAAATAGCTATGCCACCTCCCTTTAATCTCAAGATCCTTAGTTAAAACCTTTTAATCTTCACCTTTAATGCATCGAACATGATCTAAATCTCTAGTTTTCCTTTCTCTTAATTTAGCAAGTTTAAATATGTCCTTTTCACCCTCTCGGGTTCCTAATTTATTATATAAAACTTCAAATGCCTTTAATTTAGCTTCGCTAACTATTTTTTTAACTCTTTTTTTAGCGATTTTATAGGCTTCTAGGGTTTGAGCATTTTTGTTAGTTTGCCAAACTTTAAAGCATTCTTTTTTCACTCTAATGATATTTTGGATTTCCTCACTCCACCACCAAGTCTCTTTTTCTAAGTTCTTTTTACCTTTAGATTCGCCTAAGAGTTATTTAGCAACCCTCGTTATACAATTTGTAACATTATTCTACATTACATTAGTTTTTTGTTCTAAATTCTAAATATTTTCCTTTAATAGATGATTTTTAAAAGTTTCTAAACTTTTACCTTTAAAATTCCACCATTTAATCTTGGAATAATTATTTATAATGATCTTTCTTTTGAATTTAGGGATAGTGACATCCATTACTAACAACCTATGTTGAGGGGCTAGACTCTCACAGGAATAACTTTGCAATCTTTACATAAAACTCTATTGACCTTCCTAATGAGAAAATAGTCAATTTGACTTATATGTGTTCCACTCTTGTATGTTATTAAGTGTTCGTCCCGCTTCTTAAAGAAGGTATTAATAATTGCTAGATCATAGGCCATAGCAAAATCAAGAATAGTGTTACCCATATCATTTCTATTGCCAAAATCAAGTCCTCCATGAATCCTCTCATAGCCTCTATTATCTATACCCACATGACCATTAAGATCTCCTCCAATAAAGATTCTCTCTTCACTAAGGATATTTTGGATCAAACTATCAATAGCCTCCCAAAATTACTTTTTAATGCTCTCTTTTAATCCTACTTAATGCTCTCTTTTTAAGCATTCCTTTTTTTGAAGTAGGTTTTAGTATTTGGGTAAAATTTCAGGGATAATTTTGAAAAATTGACAAATGTTATGTCAAGATTGGAAAGAGAAGATAAGACTTTCATTTCTCTTTCCCCTTTCTCTCAGATTTTTCTCCATGTCGGTTCCTCTTCCCTCCTTTTAAGGACATTGATTCATATTTGCTTGGTGCATTTTTTGAAGCTAGTACTACTTTTGTCTCTTTTTGATAATTCACAAGTAGACAATTATGAAAATATTATGTTGATGTGCTTATAATTTACCAAAAATGTGTCATTTATGCTTCCTTTTAATATAGAGAATAACTATTTGAATATCATATTTTAGATTAAAATTTGTGGATTGATTGACATGTATTCGCAAATTCTTATTACTTTTGTCCATATTAATTTATTTTTATTTACTATTTATTATATTTTTTATTTTTAAAATATAGGTATATGTTGAAGATTTGTGAATATCAAAGTTTTTATTAACTAAGATAGAACTTATATGTAGAAAATGTATAGTAGCAGTTCTCTTGCAATGTATTTAGTTATATAAACTAAACTTCGCCTAGGCGCCTCGCCTTGTCACCTAAGCAGTAAGGCGGTGGGCCACCGTCTTGGACACCTTGACAACCATGGTCTTTGGAATTCAGAAACTTGTGTACAAAAACCTAATCCCTTGCAAGAAGAGCATGATGTATTGTGAGCGTACCATCGTTGTCCTGAGCAATCTTAAAAGAATGAAATAACAGAATTGAGAGATGAGTTTGGACAGACAGCTGGAGAGAGAGAGAGAGTACTTCTGTCTTTTGAATTCAGAAACTTGTGTACGAAAACCTAATCTCTCACAAGAAGAGCATGATGTATTGTGAGTGTACCATCAATGTTCTGGGCAATCTAAGAAGAATGAAATAACAGGATTGAGAGATGAGTTCGGACAGACAGCTCATATACTCAAGAATTGTATCCACTTCCTGTGGGAGTGAATCGATTCACTTTTGGTGTCAAAATTGTTGTGTGGAAAAAGAAATATCATGTAGGTTGTAGGGTGTTCTGCGTTCTTGGGGAAATAGGTGAGTGAAGGACTCATGGCCTAGGTAGAATGTATCCTCCTATATTTCGTTGTGTTGTTTACTTTTTGTCGCATCAATGAATTGTGAAGACTTGGTCACCTTCCCCATCCCCTTTTTTCAACAAAAGAATTTAGAGCCTGCTTGGGCTCTTTGGGTGTTTTTGGTGTTCCATAAAACACACACTGGGTCGTGCTTGATGAAGCCTGACTCAGCTCCCAAGTGCTCACCATGGCTTGCAAGGGCAGGTTACTGCTGGGCCGGCCTTGGCTCATCCAGGCACCTTACTGGCTTTCCAGGCTTACCTGCTATCATCATTGCCTGCCTGAACTCACTGGGCACTAGCATTAGCAGTGCTCACAGTGGATTGTCCACCTGCTTCCCAACATAGGTCCCAGGTTTTTATACTGGTTGCTGGAGATATGAGAATGGATTACCAGTAGAGGGGGCGGCCCATAATATGTGAGGGTTTTATTTCTGTCCTACTGTTGTTTTGACTTTTCTTGCCTTTTTTTTTTCAAGGGGTCCAAAAAGCTGAACATTCTTGTGTTTTTTTTGTCATTAGCCTTCTATTTCACTGTTTAATTTGAAGAGCCCCTATTCTTCCATAATTGTTTTTGATGTTGTTACAGGGAACTTCTCGAAACCTTCTAATGGAGCTAATGCTGAACCACAAAAGGCACCACCTACTATTGAAGTACCTGCATTATCTTTAGATGAGCTCAAAGAAAAAACTGACAATTTTGGGTCAAAGAGTTTGATTGGGGAAGGCTCTTATGGAAGAGTATACTATGCACAACTTAGCATTGGGATGGATGCTGCAGTAAAAAAACTTGATGTCTCATCTGAGCCGGAGCCCAATAATGAGTTTCTGAGTCAGGTTTGCTTGAAACTATGGAACTTCTCTAATTACGGTTTTATTTGAATTTCCAGTCAATGGAGGTTATGCTGTATACATCTCATGTGAGTCAGTGACCAGGTTGCCATGGTGTCAAAGCTGAAGCATGATAACGTCGTTGAACTACTGGGTTATTGTGTTGAAGGAAATCTTCGTGTGTTGGCATATGAGTATGCCACAATGGGTTCTCTTCATGATGTCCTGCATGGTATTATGTATATCTTATCATTTTCTTGTGGACAAAAGACCATAGCTTTAGCTAATTGATGTCCTGGAGCACTTACGCATTTATCAGCATTAACTTATAGATTTCTTGTTCCACAGGACGGAAAGGAGTTCAAGGTTCACAACCTGGTCCCGTGCTTGATTGGATGCAGCGAGTGAAAATTGCTGTTGATGCTGCAAGAGGGCTGGAGTATCTGCATGAGAAGGTTCAGCCTTCAATAATACATAGGGACATCAGATCCAGCAATGTGCTCTTATTTGAGGACTTCAAAGGCAAAGTTGCGGACTTCAATCTCTCAAATCAGGCTCCTGACATGGCTGCACGTCTTCATTCTACACGTGTATTGGGAACATTTGGTTACCACGCACCAGAGTAATGAAACAGACACGCAGATTCCTCAAATAGTTATCTTTTTCAAGTCCTGAAATTTGGTTTTTTTTTCTTGTGGTACCATCCCCTTTCAAAAAAACTTGGTTATTTTTCTGCCATCCTGCATACATAATACATTTGATAATATGAGTTTTTTTCCCGTTATTTTTTTAAACTTTTTTAAAAAAATGCACTGATGTGTAATTCAGAGATTAGCGAAGGCTATATGCTACTTCTTAGGGCTGAAGCTATTTCCAAGATTCCAGCAGTTTTATGTGCTTGTTCTCTTGTTCTAGCCTCACATGTGTTTCTGTTAGTGTCCATTAGGAATCACAAATGCCTGTTTGCTCATGTTTAAAAATCATGAATTTTGACTGCCTCGATTGTAACATGTTAAGACCAAACGAGGTTGTGAATGATTTTGTTTAGATGATTTTTTGACTGAACAAGTGTGTGAATGCCCTCATTTTGGTACTTTTTGTACAAGCAAGTGCGTGTACCTTGGCTTTCATTGACTTGTATAATGCGCTTGATTCTTCTCGTTTACCAGGAGTGAAATTCGAGGATAAATATTCCCAGAGGTCAAAGGAATTAGGTTTAGCATTTATAGGTGTAGTTACGAATATATGATGCATGTAATTCACTCGTAACTGCTCCTTCCATCAAAATACCAACTGATAATAATGTTGTGGCTTGTTTAGTACCATGGAAATGGTCATGTTTATGTTGTCTTGGGATTCATAAACATGCCCTAGGCTTATAATTATCTTTTGATTTCCATTCCCTTGGTAAAGTTAAATATACAAGATACTCGTGATTTCCTCCTAGTGAACTATCTACAATTTGGATAATAACTTTAGAAATAAATCAATCAGTAAGCTTATGTTGTTTTAAAGTAGCTCAGCTATAGGAAACATTGAGACTGCACATGTAAATTTCATGGATACTTTTTAGTGTGTATGACCAGGAAAGAAACAAAAATAAAATTGTGATATTGAAATTTTGTGCTAAGTGATCTTCCTGTCTCTAAAATAACATCTTGAGAAGATTCTGATACATAACCTTATTGCAGATATGCTATGACCGGTCAACTGACCATAAAGAGTGATGTGTATAGCTTTGGCGTTGTTCTTTTGGAGCTTCTGACAGGCAGGAAACCAGTGGATCATACAATGCCTAGAGGGCAGCAAAGTTTAGTCACTTGGGTGAGCTTTTATTGCCTGAAGTAGCCAGTTCTTGACTTGCCTTTAGCCAGTCATTTTGTTCATTAAATTTGGCTTACATTTGGGATAAGAAACGAAGAACTAATTATTTCCCTTCCATAGGCGACACCCAGACTAAGTGAAGATAAAGTCAAGCAATGTGTGGACCCAAGGTTAAAAGGGGAATACCCCCCAAAAGGAGTTGCTAAGGTCTCTCTCTCTCTCTCTCTTTGGATATACACATGCATCCCCCATCAACACATCTATGATTGTTTATCTACCTGGATGTGTGCATATGCATACATATGTACAATACATTTATACATACATCCGTGGCATGCACCTCACACATACGCATAGAAAGATGAATTTCTTGATTGTCTGCTGGGTTAAAAAATTTCTGTTGACACTTTTCAACCATCCAATTGCTTAAGCATGCATCTAGTATTGTCCATGTAGGGATACCAGGCCATCGAATCTGATCAATGACTCAGCTCTGGGATCTGCCCACATTTGCACAGGGCAGTTGCCGCATTTCCCATACTTGGCGGTACCGCTCATCTCTGTCGTCCTCAATCACCATCAAAACCTATGTAGTTAATAATAGAATGCAACCAATTATTTCCCATTTTGCTTTCTTTCTCGTAAACTGTTTCGTATTGTTGACCAAGCATCTGGTACCCTCCCTCTTAATTTTACTCCTTCTCCATTGATGCCCAGGCATCTAGTACTAGAAAGATTAAACTATATAATCATGCCTAGTATCAGCCGAAGTTTTCATGTCGGCTATTGCTGCACTTTTCCAGGTAGTATCATGCGACAGTTGATGTTATTAAAGGCGTTATTTCATCGATTTGAGTTTAACTAGCTAATGGTAGAACCTATTATCATAAGGGTATCCTGGCACTGCCAATTTCAATTTTTATTGTACAAGAATGCAGTCAACATGTTTCTTTCTAGGTCATGCTTGTTCAACATTTGACAAAGTTGTCCTGATTTCTGCAGCTAGCGGCAGTTGCAGCTCTATGTGTGCAGTATGAAGCTGACTTCAGGCCAAATATGGGCATTGTAGTTAAAGCACTTCAGCCACTTCTTGCACAGAAGCATGTTGCTCCCACACCTGCTCCCGCGGCCGCCCCCGTCCCTACCGCCGACCTGGAGACTTGAAAGAATAAGCTCATGCATGAGAACCCTGAGATTCCCCTCTGGTTTAGTTTGGTTTTCCAGAGAATGCGTCCATTGTTCAAATATTTGCTTTTATTGGTTTGGTGGCTGATGTGCACAACATTTGCTGTGCTTTTCATTCGAGGATATGCAGGTTGCCATACTGCGTTTCGTTTTCTTGTTTTGTACATTCGAAAAACTGTAAATCATAAATTAGACCTATATCAGGATATTGAAAACGAATATTTCTGTATATGTTTACTCTAGAAATGAGTATTTCTTGTCCTTTGTTATTGTGTGGTCTGTCCTTTTTGTCACATAACGTGTATCCCATTACGTAGTATCAATCTTGTTGGATCGCATGCTAGTGTCAACTAGAAGGTGATGCCAGATGAGGTCTTGGAACTATGAATATTCAGTATCTCTGATAGAGCTAGAGTGGCAGATACGGTTGGTTTTGTGGTCTGGCGAAACATTTATTCTGTGGTCGGTAGAATTATTAATCTCACAATATCCATAGACACTGAAGAAACGTTCGAGCTTTTATCTATATATACATATGTGATGATAATAACGTTCATGAGCCTAAAATCGTCTCGAAGAACTGGAGGTTGAGGTGGCTTAACTCAGTGTGGATGCCTCCCTGGGCCTAGCAAGCCTTCCACTGGCTTTCGGTGAATTTCGGGTAGCAGGTTTGTGACACTTGGGATCTATCAAGCCAAGGCTGCAAATGCGCGACGAGTCTGGGTGGACCCAGCTCCAAAATAAGAGTTAGTCCTCGTTGCAACCCCCAGGTGTCCATGGTGTGCCGTGATATTTTTATTTATTTTATCTTTTTAAAAAAAGATGATGTCTCGCCTGGGATACATATCAAACAGTCCAATCTATAATTGGACGGTCTAAAAACTTAACAAAAATTAAAGATCGAACATCTTTAATAGGTTGAAAGTGGTCGGCTCATTATTGTTCTTTCTTTTTCAGATTTTTTTGACCATCTAATCATAGATTTGGACTATACAGATATATATATATATATATATATTTCTGATGGACGCTGAGATCTCCATATAAGTGTGCATTATTCCCGAAACAAATATACTCCGACTCACAACATGCCAGATAAAGTTAATAGGGTGAACAGACAAACTAGGTCGGGACTTTTCTTCTCCTTCTTCTTCTTCTTCTTTGCTTTATGGCATTAAACATCTGGTAGGCTTAAGAAAGCTTATTTATCTCTTTTTTGGTGACGGAAGGGTTAGTTATCTCGGACCCTATAGCAAAGATGGCAGGTGGCATTGATTTTATGTGCAGATTCTCATAAAACATGATCATAATTCAATATGTGACGGTGTAGGGGGTGTTACTGTGCAAAGAGGTATACATACACCTGTTATTACCAGATGTAAATGAGACAAATTAAGCAATGGATAGAGTGTGGATCAAAGCAAAGCAGGTGTTTCTTTCGGTCTCTTCTTGGTGTGAATCAACAGAATCCAGGGCGGGCGGCAGTCTTTTCGTCGGTTCTCCTGTTTCGAGACAACAAAAATCCTGTTTCTCCATTTCCTTTGGACGTTGTCAGGCAAACTCCCTAGTTTGATGCCGGACAACATGAGGAGGTTTGATCAAATTGCAAGTTCGAGGATGGGTGGTCTCTAAGGGTAACTGTCAACATTTGGGTGATTCATATATATATATATATATATATATATATATATATATATATATCTCTCTCTCTCTCTCTCTCTCTCCCCCTTTTTTTATAGGTCATACCGAAAGATTCACTAAACTACGGAAAAAAAATACAATTTTGGAACCTATATCACTACAAGTCAGTGACTACAGGCCCTAATGGGAAATAACAAATGGGTAAATACCAAATAATATGAAAATGATCCGATTCAGTTATCTTCTCGTTCAATGATATAGAAAATATCACAAAGATTAAGAGTGCATTTGGTTGGGATGGTGAGAGATTCTAATGACTGTAATCTCCCACAAAATCTTAAGCCCAACTAAGACACGTTTGTCTAGGATGATGGCCAAAGATTTTTTTTGAAAATCACCTCGACCTTGGCAGTCTGGCAAAAGTCCTCGTTGTCAGATATTTTTATGACAAGTTGAATTATATTTGGCGAGAGGTGACATTGTCGACCGTTCTCACTTTTAAATAATCTTGTAACCCGTGTCTACGGTGTTAACTCACCTTCAAATAATCTCGTCGCCCGTGCCGAATATGCAAACTCTGTCTATAACCTATTTTTAAGCGCCTGATCTATATTTAATCCATCGAAATACTCTGCTAGAATTGCGAAAAACTGGGTTTGAAGAGTTTTTCAAAAATTTTCATCGCCTCTCCGATTGAGTGCATCTCTCTCCTATTTGAAAATCTCTCTCAACGTGCAAACTGAGATAGGTTGACTGTATTTGATAAAACTTACGTGCCGTCAGGAATTTCAATCATTTGAAATCTATAATCTCTCTCCGAACATCCGAGACAAACGGACCCTAAGGCCGTGTTTGACAACGGGGTTGTCCACCGGTTAGCCGACATCGCTAACCGGTGGGCCCCGCCTCCGCCCACCCTCCCCCTCACACACGGGCGCTTAACCGAGGGCGGTTACCGTGCTCGACCCTCCGGGGTCGAGCACGGTAACCGTGCTCGGTTACCAAACACGCCCAAAATGAACCAAATCATCTTGGCTTCCGCATTTGGAGAGATTTTCGGAATCCCCTACAAAATCTTAAATCTAACCAAATGAACCAAATTGCCGCTGCTTTCACACTTGGAGGGATTTTTCAACCAATAGAGAGAGAGATTCATGGAGAGGGGATATGGAAAATCTTAAGCATCAGCATGGGCATAGCTTTTCTCTGTCTTTCAAGGCGATGTTGGGTGCCAGTTATTATTCCAACCCTCCACTCTCATGTATTTACATGATATGCCATCCAAATGTTGTGAAAGGTTAGAGGCAAAAGGGTAATAAAGAAGTGCACAGGTGACGAGGTGCATCTCCGGGGCGAGTTTGGCACGAGAGAGAATTTAATTTTTTTAAAAAAATTAGGAATCTCACCTAACATTTTTTGGTGATCAAGAAATTGACGGATCAGAGATTCTAGTTCACGCACCCCACGAGAGTTGCACACGTCAAATGCAATTAGCATCTGGACAAAAATCCCCTACACTGCAGCATATAATGTACGGACAAGAGACTCTGAAAAATCTCATGAGCCCAACCAAACTCCACTTAAATCTTCCTCACCTCTACGGTTGATTTTCATCGGAAATGAATTCCGCAGAAAGTTGTACCGTTTGGGTGCCGAATTTCAGGGGCCTAAAAGTCATGTCGTTTGCTGAAATATTTGGAGCCAAAAGTAGTTCTTCCCCTTCCTTTTATTAGAGAAGCTTATTAGATATTGTTACGCAGATATTCAAAAGGGATTTTGGTACGTATACCCCTTTAAACTGTCGTACTTGTACGTACACTTTGAGTCCCAAATATTGTCATACCTCGAAGAGATTATAGTTATCTCATTCCCGTCACAATGTCGTCATCTTCTATCAAACATGTTAAGGTCCTGCTTGATAATAGGTTAGAAAAACTAACATGAGATAAGTTACGATGAATTATTCCTTAACGTTTCACTTTTTCAGTTTGATAATTTATTCTTACCCTAGGAATAACTCATTCCAAAGAAATAGTAGAATGAGTTATTCCTAAAATAAGACCTTTTATCCTAACCGACCCCTGGTAACTTAACATTGTTATCAAACTAGAACAAGGGTGAAAAAATAGAATAACTCATTTATTCTACCCGAAACTTATTCTATTAACAAAGTGGACTCAAAAGATTTAAAAAAATTAAATAAATTATTATTAAATATAAATTTATTAAAAAATCACTCTTAAAAATATATTAACAATCATATCAAATTATCCATGCATAAAATCATATTGTACAAATATGTCGTATTTATTTACAAATATATCATTTTTTATTTGACTAAAAATTTACGAAACAATCACGTTTAGATGACCATACATGTATTTATGTATTATTTAATTTTACATAGTGGTAAGTCTACTAATATATTTTTAGAAATATTTTTTATAAATTCACTTATAATAATAATTTATTTATAAAAGTATCAAAAAATTCTGATATTTTTTACACGTATACTTTTAAATTCATAAGAATTTTATGTGTGTATATATATATATATATGTCCCTGACTTCACCAGAATTGACAGAATCTTCGTGTCATCTTCTGTTGGAGTTCACCTGAAGTTTGATTGATTGTAAAAAGATAATACATCTATCAATGGCCCTATCAACTTTAACCTCAGAGGAGACAGGTGCTATGAGTTTGAGTATTAAACCAATTGTGTTAGGTTCAGAATTATCAAATAAAAAACAATAAATAGAGGTGTTCATTGGAACAATCAATCCAACAGCCTACAACACCAAGAACAAAAATTCTACAACCCGCCAGAAATATCTTCAACAAGCATTTGATTTACCAACTTCCTCATCCTCATGCCGCCTCCACTGCGCCCCCGCCCCGCCCTAACATCGTCACTCCTTCAGCTATGCGCGTTCTCCCGCAGCAGTTGCCCGCGGCAGCTTCTCCCTCCCGACCACTTGCCAAGGAAAACGGATGTCAGCGCTTGCTCTGCCGCCGCCCATCTCCAAGCACCATCACCCATGCATCTCTCCTCTCCCATGGGGCGGAGCCGCAGCGGCTCCTCCCAAGCCCAGTACCCTGTCCCCTCCACTACCAAAGCCCACTCCCGGAGATGGCCGTGGAAGGTGGCACCCCCTCCAAGTCGGCATCTTTCTATCCGGCGAGGCCTCGCCCGCAACGCCCAGTCCTGGGTCTTCGCCGGAGCCGGCGTCCGCCCATGAGGAGGAGACGTCCAGAATCTCTAGACTGCGGCTCAGACAAATGATCGAATCTCGTAGGCTCGATGATGCCAAGAAACTTCACGGGAGGATGAGAGGCCGACAGGTCGACTTCGGGGCCGTTCTCGAGTCGGTTTTGATCCACTCACTGATGAAATCTGGGCGGGTTTCTGAGGCCTTCGAGATATTTGAGGAAATGCCCGAGAGAAATGTTGTCGTGTGGACTTCGATGATATCGGGTTGCATTCGGAATGGAAATCCGGAGATGGGGCTCCCTCTGTTTGTAGGGATGGTGGAGGCTGGAGTCCTTCCGAATGACTTCTCTTTCAATGCCATCCTGCAAGCTTGCACCGACCTGGCGGCACTCGATCACGGGCAACAGGTTCATTCGCTCATCATTCGATCCGGGTTTGAAGGTGATGTCAGGATTGGCAATTGTTTGATCAACTTCTATTCGAAATGTGGGTTGATTGAGGAGGCTGTTCTGGTATTTGACAGGATGTCAGAACAGGATGTGGTGACCTTCACTTCCTTGATAACTAGTTTTTGCAAGAACAATATGTTCGAGGCGGCAGTCCTGGTGTTTCTTGATTTGATGAGATTTGGCGTACAGCCAAATGAGCACACAATTGCTACTGTGTTAACAGCATCCACCACCCTCCTGCTAGGGGAGCAGATCCATGGTTACATGGTAAAGGTTGGGTTCGAGAAGAACCTTTACTCTTCATGTGCTTTGATCGAGTTCTACTCGAGACATGATGCTTTTAAACAGGCACGGTTGGTATTTTCGAAAGTAGAAGTGAAGAGTGTCGTTACATGGAGCTCGATGATCTCTTGTTGCCTCCGAAATGGGCAAGCACAAGGTGCACTCATGATGTTCTGTGAAATGATCTGTTCAGATACCATGCCCAATGAGTTCACCTTTGCAACTGTTATCAGTGCTTGTGGTCTATGTCCTGAGCTCCTTGGCATGGGACAGCAACTCCATTGTTTCACTGTAAAGCTCAATATGTTGACAGATGATCGTATTTGCAATGCTCTGATAACCATGTATGCAAGGAATGGTAAGGTTGAGGAATCGGAAATGCTATTTGAAACTTTTAAGGAGCCTGACATAGTCACTTGGTCTGCTGTTATGTCCGGCTATTTCCAAAATGGATATAATGAGAAATCTGCAAAGTTTCTTTGCCAAATGCATAGGAAAGGGTATAAGCCAAATGAGTTTGGATTCTCAAGTGCAATGAGTTCATGTGCTAATCTTGCTTTGTTAGACCAGGGGAGACAATTTCATTCATTTGCATTGAAATTAGGATGTGATGTTAATATTTGCATTGGGAATGCACTAATCAACATGTATGCAAAGTGTGGATGTATGAGAGATGCAAGATTGGCATTTGATGTCATGCTCATCCATGATGTTATGTCCTGGAATTCTTTGATTCATGGCTATGCACAATTTGGACATGGTAGGGAGGCACTTCAGGTTTTCGATCAAATGGTGAAGAGTGGTAAAATTATGCCCGATGAGTCTACATTTGTGGCAGTGTTGGTTGCATGTAGCCACACTGGTCACGTGGGTAAAGCACTTGAATATTTGAAGAGCATGAGAAGTAATTATGGTGTCACACCGTCGGGCTCTCACTACGCATGTATAGTTGACGTGATGGGTCGGGCTGGAAGGCTTCTCGAGGCTGTTCAAATCATAAATGAGATGCCATTTGAACCAGATTATTTGATATGGAAAACTCTGTTAGGATCATGTAGACTCTATGAGAGTCTTGAACTGGGGAAGCTTGCAGCAAGAAAAGTTATCGAATTATCTCCAGAGGACTCCGCAAGCTACGTGCTTCTTTCACATTTGTATGCTATGCATGGAGAATGGGATAATGCAAAGAGTGTCCGGGAGATGATGGAGGAACGAGGAGTCAAGAAAGATGCTGCATGGAGCTGGATCGAGGTAAGTAACGTGGTGCATGCTTTTGTCTCAACGGATAAATCTCATCCTAGAACAGAAGACATTTACAAGAGGTTGGAGGAGCTCATGAAGCAAGTGAAAGATGAAGGATATTTACCTGACTTAAGTCTCTGCAGCTTATGAGTTGTATTGATTGCTGGAGTAGAAGTTAGAAGGTTCACGTTTGGATGGAAGCTACAAGCAGAGGGACAGAAGACTGACTATAATGGTTATGTACAGTGTTACTGTAAAGGAGAATGACTTCTGTAACTTCTGTTTATTCCATTTACGCTGTCAAAGTGGGGTTGTGTGGTTAAAAGCGGGATTTCACTCATTTTGCTATCATACTCTTCCTCCAAAGATGCTCCTACTCCCTGCTAGCACTCTCTGTTAGTCTCCTACTCTCAAAGACATATTGAATGATGAATTAGAAGATTTCTTTCTCCAGTCTTTTTGTCAAACCACTCCCATACTTCATGTTACTACTCTCGAAAAAAGGTGGATTGTTGGGGGTTGCCGAAGAGGCCAAATCGATCTTGTCCACAAAGGTAAAAAGGATGAAGTCAAGTAGTTAACCAAAATAACTCTGATGATCCCGAGCGGGTCGAATGGTGATGGATTTTATTTCATGATAGGAAGGTCCCGAGTTCGGCTCCGGAGAGATTTATCTCATCTCATCAAAGACAAAAGAACAAAACATTCTCTAAACTCGTCATGTACAACAGAACAGAGAGTTGATCCACTTGGGGCAATTAGTGTTCGTGGGGGGCATTGGATGGAAGATGACATTCCCCCGGATAGCCTATCCATTCTACGGCAGTTAGAACTTGATGGCAACATATAATAACATTCTTTAAGAAGCATCCATCTACCTTCTTCCATGCGCTGAACCCTTTTAACGGTTTAGGGATAAACGGTCGACTGATGTAGGTTGATAGTCCAGTAAAGCACACGCAACTTGGAATTATAATGCCATCAACTATAATTGTTGTGAAATATTATGACGAAATTGTTCAACTGTTGTAATTCGTCATGCTGTCTGTTGATCAATAAATAAATAAAAAATGGTTATGCTGTCATCACATGAAAACTATGAACTTGTTGCACACACTCTAGATGTGCAGCACTGATGCATACCCATGTCTGGATGATTCGCATGGAATTGATGAGATTTCTTCAAACATAAGTAATCTCTTAAAAAAGGAATGGATCCACGTCTTTCATCTCAGATATTACCATGACTATTTGGTAGCTTGACATTTTACCTTATTTTATCCTGCTCTTAGGGTTAAGGATGCAATGGTGCCGCGGAAAACCATCCCCCCCAAGTGCTCGTCTCTTTTGGAGGGCGGTTAGTGACTTAGGGCTCGTTTGGAATGGAGAAGCACTTCTTTCATTTTTTGCAAAATCGACCTTCCGTATCGGATGCGACGTGTCATGAGATTTTTCATCATTGATAATCCTCAAAATCTTCTTTACACCTGCTTCTTCTACATATTCACAACGGAATGTGTTTTTATTCATATAATCTCTCTCCTCCATATTTTCATCTGACTCAAAGGCCCAGACAACTCTTAGATATTTGATAAGAATTAAATTCTGTTGAGAATTCTAATGATTGAAATCCCCGTTGAATTTATTCTCAAACGAGACCTTAGTGTGTGTGACATCTCCATCAGCACTATCAGGGGATACACACTAATATTTTAGTTAAAGATGTTGCGCGCCTCAATATTCCATAAGACTAGTCAGAGAGATAACCCTAAATAATAATTAGGTTGTTAGGAAAAAAATAGAGCGAAATATACTCTTAAAGAAGATATTATCTGCCATCTTGTATATATGCAGTATACTCTAATCACGTTAGCATTCATTAATAATGATATGAAGTATATGATGCATCCACGTCCCCATCATATAAGTCTCTAGTGACTACTAGACCTATATAAACGGAGTGATCAGTAAGATATTCGAATTCATATCCGATTAATAATCGAATTATTCGATATCAACTTAAATGAATATCAAATTCGATTCGAATTTTAAACAGATAATTGTCAGATCTAATGACTACTACTTATTTACAGAGCGCCCGCCCATTGTAAGGATTCTTCGCCCTGCTTCTAGACAAATGGATTAAGCGTATTAAATAGAAGTTTTGGGATTACTCTGTTGTACTTCCTGTAAGTAGTGACAATCTGATAACCTACCTCGTAGTATTGTGAAGTAGTGCCACTTGGTTGTGATGAGAGGGCAAGCACGATGATACTCCCCCTCAAGTTGCTGCGGCTCCGAGTCATCAACAAACAATACAAAAGGAGAACACTGCCATAGAAGATGCTATCAGTGCCCTTTCTCATCGCATTGATGTATGTACCATTTCATCAAGTAATATTCCCCACTTGATGATGGTGAAATACCAATGAAGCATGGTCCCATCGCATCATCAGATAAGTTAATTGTAAATTAGAAATCTTTGGCTGCTCATTGTCTGCTGAAGTAAAGTCAATTTTGGGGTAATTACTCAAATACCCCAAACTTTTATGTATTCTATTCCATACACTTATATTCTTTATATTATCATGTATTTTTTTATAATAATTAATAATATTATATCAGTTTTATATATATATATATATATATATATATATATATCCCTCAGGCTTTGATACTGTCAAAGTTGCCAGAATATTTTGTTGAAAACATAAAATATAAGGTTTTGGAGAGGTAAACAAAAGAATATGAATTTTTTATGGGGTATATTAAACAAGAGTAAAATTAGCTTTTTTTTCTTTTTTCCCTCCTGTCTTAATCTGTCTAAAGTTAAGTCCAACAAATGACACATAATGGTTAAACTATATATCATGGAATATAGTTCATTATGGGGCAATTATATATATATGACAATACAAAGAATATAAAGGTATAAAGTAAAATATGATGGATTTTGAAGATGTGCATATAATTGTAGCGATGTATAATCAGTGTATATTAAGATTTGTCGTACCGACCATATTAGTTCCGACCTGTTACGGTCTAGTACGACACAATATGCAAACGTACCACCACATGCTGAGGAGGATTTTTTTTGCGCACAAAATATGTTTTTATGAAAACTTATTTTTTGTAAGTTTAACTTTAAACTTATAATAATAATGGATTTAACATAACTAGTTACACATAATTAAATTTATTACGTAAGGAAAATTAAATTTATTACGTAAGGAAATAAGAATAGATAAGTATAGGAGAGTGGATACATCATTGATACTCAGTTAATGAAAACATAAGGACAAACATATAAGACGTTATTTATTTAGTCTTCAAACTCGTGTGACTCAAAGTCCATCCTCCTTTGTATTTTCTAAGCCCTCTTTTCTTGTAGGTATTTGGCCATTACATTTTTCGCATCTATAGACACTTGTGCACAACCGTTGACATCTAAGTATATAACCAACTAATCCCCCTGTCAAATGTCTCTTCAAGTAGGAGACACTTCCTCCCATGTGTTCTTCGTGGCAATAGTTACAATGCCATCAATGTCGGTTGCCCTCCTACATGAGTCTGTGCTGTCATCCAATGTCATGAACTATCACTATGGGATACATCTATTACATCACATGAAGGCATTTTTTGTTATAATCAAAATGTTTTAGTTAAAACTTCATTGTCTTTAATACATAATGACATACTTAATTTAGCTACACATAATTAAATATGTTATGTAAAAAATAAATATAGTAGATACATCATTCATATTTAGTTAATAAAGTATAAAATATACAAAGTCCACCGCATCTTGTAGAGAGAAGGTCGCTACACGTCGCCACCGTGGGTGAGTCGTCATCTTCCAGTCATGTTAACTTGATCTTCTAGGAAAGACATCACCATCGTCTTTGGATCTTGAAACGTGGATTTTAAAGAGAAAACTCTAATAATCTACTCTCCGTCTCCACAACACTACGTGGACCTACCACTTCCGCTGTGCACATATATGTCCCGGACTTGGCCCATATTAGAATATGTGGATTGCTCGGATTTTATCAATAGTAAGAATCAAGTATGGGCGAATGCTAAATTGATTCAAAATAATGGGCATTCTTACAGTGGTTGAATATGGATTCTGTGGGATCCATCGGTAGTTTGTCAGTAGAAAATCACATAATTAGATTAATTCATTCATGTTAAAGGGACTGATCACTCTACTAAGCCATGCTTCTTCATGACAGCACTCTATCCTTCTGATCTGGTCATAGATAGAAGGAAACTCTTGCAGAATATGTATCACCTCTCTTGCAGTTGGTTGTAATAGTTGTTCATGGATTGTGCTTGGAGACTTCAACGCGGTTTAGTAAGACAATGAGAAGCTAGGAGGAAGAAGGGCAACATGTCCCTCAGTGCTAAGTGAGTTTAATAATGCTATTAATGCTTCTCATTGTCATGACATGAAATCCATGCTTGGGAGGTACTTCCCCTGGGAGCAATCAATCACGTGATCAAAGAAGAATAATTGCAAGAGTACTAGATAGATTCCCGGTGGATTAAAGATGATTGGATCACATGTATGCATCCGGACAGTCTTATGGAATATGGCCTCTTGAACTATTCTCGGATCATTGAATGATGCTCATCAGTTCTATTGAGGGAGTGGCCAGAGAAAAAAAACAAACAAACAAACCTTTCAAGTTTTTCCACATGTGGAACCAACATCCTCAAATTTTGCAGCTTGTATACACAAAGCTTGATCGAGACACCAATATGCAGGGCTCTCCACCTCGCGTGATGCAGAAAACCAAAGCAGTTAAAGAGATTTTGAGAGGTAGTGGATAGAAATGTATTTGGAGATGTGCATGATTCAGTTTCTAGAAGCAAATCTAAACTGCAGAGGGCACAAATGGAGTTGCATGAATGAGCTATATAGATATGGACCTGATTAATTAACAAGGAGAAGAGTTAGACCTGTGCTCATTGATATCAAACTCATGTTTTGCATGATGTCAACATTTAAGCAAAAATATGAATTGAATCTAATAAGGGAATTCTGTGTAAACAGTTAAGTAATCTTATCAGCTATAATTGGTCACTTGTTAGATCAAGTGAAACTTTCAACTTATGTGGCCTCAGTCATTCTAGCAGATCACAATTTCGCATCGCCTACATTTCCCCAAGCCTTAGCATTAGTTGTCAGCCTTTTGCCTGTTAGTTTTGCTTCATCTAACAGGTGTTATCTTCAATCAGTAGAGTCAATTAATCAATAGTCTTTACAAGCAACATGCATTTCTCCTATCATCTTAATTTCTTCAGTTGATACTCTTGCACCTAATTAACTCTTTCAACTGATCGCTCAGTCGACAAGTTCAGCTAATATCTATAGCAAGCGATAAGCCTTCCGCTTAATTATTTACCTTGTCATTCCATTGATAAACCATCAATCAATACCCTTTCACCTATCAATCTTTTCCATTGTTAATCGTCTTTTGATGTGGAGATGTTTTTTTTCAAAGAAATAGGGTTTTTTTCGGTATAAAAGAGTTTTTTTTCACAAGGAATATTATTTTTTCCACGTAAAATAGGAGTTATGAATTGTGATTGAACTGCGGATGAATACTGGACCATGGGAATACGTTGCGTCCCCTGCATCCCACCACGTAATCGTGACGACATAAATAGATACGTCTACGCATCCCCAGCCACACGTATTCGTTCCAAGTAACTCGCTACGTACGGGCCGCCTACGGAACCGTGTCAACGTGGAAGCACTCCACGGTCTTTTAAAATGCCCAAAACACCGGCAGAAGAGGCCCAAAGGCCAGAGAGAGAGAGAGAGAGAGAGAGAGAGAGGAGCGAGGGGAGGGGATGGAGAAGGAGGTGCTATCGCGGCCGCCGCCGAGGGGGCAGGAGGAGGCGGAGCAGCGGGCACAGGAGGAGGAGCAGGAGGAATTCGCGGCTTTGGATTACGGGGAGAAGAGCTTGGAGGAGGCCTGGCCCTGGAAGGGGAGGAAGGGGAGCGGGGGTGGTATCATGCTGGAGGGCTACGTCGACGGATGGGAGCAGGGGGGGGCCGACGGCGGCGGCCACGAGGGCGCTGGTGTGGGGAGGACGAAGAGCCTCACGGACGACGACCTGGAGGAGCTGAAGGGGTGCTTGGATCTGGGGTTCGGTTTCAGCTATGAGGAGATCCCGGAGCTGTGCACCACCTTGCCGGCGCTGGAGCTCTGCTACTCCATGGACCAGAGGCTCCTCATGGATGGGCGGCAGCAGCAGCAGCAGCCAAGCAGGTCTCCTGTGGTCCCCCGGGAGGGCGGTGATCTGCACGGCATCGGTGACTCCAACCCCATAGCGAACTGGAAGTTCTCCAGCCCTGGTAAAGATTTTCCCCTTTCTTCTGTCATGTTCCCTCTTATCCATTGTTAGGGTTTGCTCAGATCTTCTACATAGATCACGGATGCGATTTTCGGAACGAATTTTGCTGATTTCGGGTTCGTTTTTGAATTTCATACTGGAGTTTCGTCTGTCTTATGATGAAAGATTTTCACTTCATAAAGAAAAGGTGGGCTTTTGATTAGCAGGAAGAATTTTCCTGTAGGAAGATATCTGTTGTTGGATTGAAAATTTAAGTGTGTTATCAGACACTGTTTCTCTTTGTTCAGCAGTTGATTTGTGGGCTAAGCGTACATTTTTGATTGCTTGTAAGAGGGGTGAAGCTTGGGGCAGCTTCTGCTGTTTGATTTGGAGATTTATGAAGGAATTAGAGATGGAAAGGTTGTTTTGTTCTAGTATTCTAAAACCATTAGTACCAATCCATCGGCTAAAAGCAAAGTATTAAATCACCGGTTCTAAAATCCCCGGCTTTGGTTTCCGGTGGTTTTGGGCTGAAAATCGAAATCAGTTAAAAAAAGGTGTCACATGGCATGGATCATCAACCGGGTTTTGAAACGCAGTAATTTACGGCACTCCAAACCTATGGAAAACGGCGTAAAACAATTTACAGCATTCGAAACATAAGAAATACGCCGTTTTACCGCATTTTTATGATGTTTTACAGTATTCTACTGCACATCCAATGGCGGCCATATTCCTCCTGGTAGCTTCATGAATGCAATGTATTGTGTAGCTTGATATCCAGGCACATGTCTGATTCTATTGTTTCTCTTTCCAGTTTGAACCGCGGCATCAGATAAACATTGACTGTATTTCAGAAACAAGTAATATTTGGCTCTGTTGGCCACAATATCTTGTCTCAAGAATTGGGGGTTGTGCGATCAAGTGCATTCTCGGCAAAGTCTTACTAGGAATCTAGAACTAGCTTTCTCCTCCAATGTGTACGATGTTAAAAGAGAGTAGATCCAACCTGTTTTGGACTGTTCATCAAGCTAATCTTCCCCATGTAACCTCATCTATTTTCTAATGTAGTGAGTTCCAATTTAAACTTTTCAGTTGAATCTAAAAGATGACATAAGTGGCCTGCAAGGTCCATTGATCCCCCCACCAAAACAGTTGGGCTACAACTACAAGCTCCGGACGACTGTTATTTCCACTTGGAAGGGGGCATCAACCCCACCCTCAGTCTAACCTAGGCTGAAGTCATGAGGGATGGGGGCGGCGTCTTTCCCTCTTCAAGAATTTACCTGAGCAGGCTAGGGTTATTCTTGAATTAAAAAGTTACAACTGTTGCGTTATCATGCGTTACTTCCATGGCAATTCTTGCCCACTTCTTGCTTCTCATAATGCTGCCAATAGTTGATGGACTGTCTTTCCCTCTCCAAGAATTTACTTGATGCAGGCTAGGGTAATTCTTGAATTAAAAAGTTACAACTGTTGAGTTATCATGCGTTACTTCCATGGCAATTCTTGCACCCTTCTTGCTTCTCATAATACCGCCAATAGTTGATGGACTGTAGTACTCTTGTTGGTTGCCAATTGTCTTATTGCCCTTTTTTCGTCCCCTTTTCAGGTGACCATCCGGAAGAAGTCAAGGCACGGCTGAAGTATTGGGCACAGGCAGTGGCTTGCACTGTTCGTCTGTGCAGCTAGCATCTTTTTCGGTTGTCTGTGGGAGACAGCATCCTCAATGGAAATAGGATTCCGTGGGCCTTTCTTGGAGCCTGAAGTCTCCACTGTTACCTTCCAATCTCACATGGGTAATGGATCCCAAAATGCTTCTCGTGGAGATGGCTTGGTGGCCGGGATCCAGCAACAGGAATGAAGAAAACTGAGAAGAGAGGATTAGGTGATCTGAAGCCTGCATGCTGATAATAAAACCAGCTGTAGACCTCTTTCATTCCAGTGATCGAATATGGTATACATATTGTACGTGCATGCTTGTAGTCGTCAGGGATTATAGGAGTGATCAATAAATCCATTTGTTCTTCAAATTTTGCTGTTATGTTGGGGTGTTGGCATTCGTTCAGTACCAAAGACAAAAGGCATCCAAACTTCAACTTTTCTAGATGCGTATAGGCATAGTCTCTCTCTCTCTCTCTCTCTCTCTCACACACACACACACACACACAGAGCCAACGATGATACGAAGCCAACCCACCTTTTCTAGATGCTCTCACCCCCTTTTCTTTTTGGGAGGGGTGAAAATGTAGCAAGATAAACTGGTGTCCATGATCATACTTTTAACGATTCCCAATTTAGTTGGGGTTTGATCTTGTTGCTAAAATTATCCAAGATCGGTCTCCATGATTAGCTCTCTTGCTTTGATTCAATTTGAGTTAACTATCAACCCACAATAGTTCTTGAGTAGGTAGTGTGTACCTTCGATAGGCCATTTAAGATGTTCTAACGAATTGTTGTCACTTTGATTCGATCTAAAATATATAGAATAGTTTGAGCTTGATTTTAATCCTACTCTAATAATCTAAATCTATTGAGCTATGATCTGATTTCACATGTTACTAAATTTCCTACTGTGCATGAGCGCCATCATAGCGGCAGTATTTGCATTTGCTTGGTCTCCTTATTTCTGAGTATGATAGCAAAACTTGAACATAATCTCATGTGTCAGATGTCAAGATAAGTGCATGTTCTAGACTGCAAATCAGAAAATCTTTCATATTATTTGTGACATCATTTCAGATGCATAGTCTGAAGGTTTGCCAATCAGATATTGTTGTTATGCAAGCCTAGACTGCATAGTAATGTTTTGTAACTTAACCTCTCAGTCGTAGTTGGATGCATGTCTGAGAACCAAAGTATGAATCTTTTCTTGTCACTTGGTTTGTAAGTAATTCTGTCATTTCAAAAATAAGGGTGATGATATGCTATGTTGGATAAATCATTTGGTCATTCAGATTTGTTCGCATTTCATCACCCATCTTCAATTATTTGTTTGGGTGAAATTCTGGTTGTCATACATGATGTAGCATCTTTTTATGCTATTAATGCTCGTGCTGTTGTTATTAGACCTCAGGATATGCAGTTGCATATGAGTACATGGCATAAACTACATCAAGTGCCACTCATCCACCATTAGATGGATGCTAGATATTTCTTATTTATATTTACTCTGGTCAAGTCTTTTAGGACGATTTTGATAACAGAATAAGGGACGAATAACATGAGTTATTTCGCCTACTCACTTTTAACCGAGTTTGATAGTAGGGTTAAGTTATCTCAGTCCGTTAAGATTAAGGCTCTTATTCTAGAATAATTCATTCTAACATTTCATATGGAATGAATTATTCTCAGGGTAAGAATAAGTTATCAAACTCAATAAAAAAACTCGGAATGACTCACCTGAATTCACCTCGGATAATTAATCTTAATCAGTTATCAAAGTGGCCCTTGGGGATATCTATTTGCTCTGGCCTATTTGGTCTCTTTTATTCTGTGACTCACAATCTACCATTTGTGATCAGCCTTCTCCAAGTCAGATCTGAGCACTGGAAATCATCTATTAAACAACTTCTAACACATATAAATGTGTAAATCAAATCATATAAACAAAATCATAGCTCACGTAACCATATTCAAGTTAGTGTATTCTTATTATATTAAATCATAGGTATTCTTGGACAAAATTACTAATTTATTTCCACTTTAAAATACGGACATGCATCCAAAATATGACATAAAGGGATGAAACATGCAAACAAATATCTATGCACCTAACTAATGATACAATGGATCTTCGTTACCATGCAGAATCATGGATCCCAAACACATCTTACCACTAGACCAAAGTTTAACTATGGGATTTGAACGAGTTATCTTGGATCAAAGGATGATCCATCCTATTGAGGATGCTTGTATTGAATAAGGTCCAAAATTCCCATAAGATGGTAGTATCCTTCCATATACTATAAATTTTTTATTTTTTCAGGTTTTATTTATATTAAAAAATAAATGCTTTGTGAAATAAAATGCAAAAAATGTTCGTTTCAACATATATAGAAATCGATATGCTAAATTGCATGAAATATGTTTCAGTAGCTTAATAAAATTTGCCTAAACATACAACAGCCAGGGTTCATAATCGGTGAGGAATTATCATATTATTTTCCATTTCTACATTTTTAGTGAATTTTAAACCAAATATGCACCATGTCATTCGAGAAAATATTGACTCTAGGGAGTTTTATTTCACATGTGTTCAGTCCATGGATCGGATATTTGATGTTTGTACTAAAGGGCATCTTTAAAGATCATTTTTTTTCTAATTTCTATCCAAGTTGTGCATGATTGACGTCCACGCTCAGCTTGAGAACGAGTGTAATCCGGGATACCTTAGTCATTACCGTGTAAGGTACTGAGGATGATAGCTCGTGTAGTTATTACTGTGTGATTTTATGGGTCTAATAACAATTGGAATAACACATCTCATATTTGTCATAATTCACGTGATAAAATTTAAATTAACTTATACGTACACGGGACATGTTAGAATAGTATTGTGTTTAAAATAGTACAGAGGTGCGTACAAAAAGTAGCCTATTGATATTAGTTGAGTTAGCCATCTGCCTAGCAAGAAAAATTGAAATTGACCAACAGACTTGGCTATCATTTGTTTTCCAATATGATTTGGATTACTTTTGTCAGATATACCAATAACTAGACCAGATATTTAATCGTGTAAAATTTGATTCGTATTTAAATTCATATTTGCGTTTGATCAGATAATTATCTAAATAAAATATCTGACGAATAATTTAATCAGATATCGAATAATCTAATTATTAATTAGATACGAATTTAGATATCGAGATATTCGTGTCAAATATTATCCGAAGAAATATGAATAACTCTTAGGTGAATATCTAAAGATCTACATATTCCATATATAAGTAACTCAAACCCTAATAGACTGTTTGGTCGTTCTTTTCTATCTCTTTTTTCTCTCAAAATAAAATTTAAAAATAAAAATTTCATTGACACCCTTTTTGTAAGTCCTCTCTTTAAAATTTCTAAGATGAAGTTTAATCTTTTGATAACCTCTCTCGAAATAAAAACAACTTCCACCTTATTTTTATATGGAAAACAACTTACAACGCTCGCGCGACTTGCGCGACTCACGTCTAAATAGATTTGATAATTATCTATTTAAAACTCGAGTTGAATTAAAATTCATGTTCGTGTGGTCAGATATGTATCTAAATAAAATATCTAACAAATAATTTAATCAGATATCGAATACTAATTTAGATATCACACCGTTCGCTTCTCTGGTCTACCACTAACTACAGTTGATTGGAATGGAACTGTAGCATGAACAAATTTAGAAAGGGGTTGCCTGGTTAGCAACATAAAGCTACTTTCGGTAGTGGATTATTGGACCTTTCCCAAGTTGGTTTCTTTTCAAATTTTCTTGCCAATTTCGGGGATTCACCATTGAATATAAAAAAGAATTTAAGAACAACAGAAATGCGCCTTTCCTCGAGGTAAAGGGCAGTGGTCCAACGATCTTTTTTTATTATTATTATTATTTATCCTGGGTGGGGAGGTGATACCCTATGAAACATGGGGAGGAGGAGAGGGCCATGTTCCTGCTGAAGTGATAAAACAGATCCCAGTCTACAAATTGGCTATGGACTGGCGAGTATGGAGATCGGACGAAGGACACATCCTGGAGAACTATGAAAGACGGGTTTCATAGGGGATTGCATATGTTGATGTTTCGCATGTGAGCTCCCCTTCTTTAAAAAGTGATCACACACAGCTATGTCAAAAATTTTTGTTCTACTTATTCAAACGGAGATAAGAGATGGGAAGAAGTCCAGATTCTGAAAGGATGTGCAGTATATTAAACAGCCTTTCACAAAGAAGTACCGGCTTTAAAGACCTAATTAATGCCAGAGAAACTTGATGAAATTTGAGGTGCCTGAAATTATTGAATTTACATCTTTTCTTGACCAGCTAGTGATAAAGAATTATTATAACAATGAAACAGGAAGTTTCCTCTCAGTGAATACAACGAAGTTTTTGATGGATGGACGCATGATCATTGGATTGAGATTGTATATAAAAGAAGAATATGGGGGTGTTGAATTCTGTTGGTGGAGGACAAGTTCTCTGTCCTCTGTGGAGACCAAATACTTTCTCTCTTCAAGTTGTGGAATTAATTATAAACACAAACAATCTGGGAGATCTTCTGAAGAATTCTGTCCATCAAAATGGTTTTAATTCTCTTCCACAATGCCGCTGATGGCAGAAGTGCTCTTCCATGGGAAAAGAGAAAATAACTGGAAGCTTATGATACAACACTCGAGCAATCGCAGAAAAGAGAAAAAAAGAGTGTTTAGATGAGAGTTCAAAACTCCAACTGGCTTAAGGTATCATGCGTGACTGATGAGTTTCTGTGGATTTCCTGTAAACACCAGTGTGATTATGAGTTCCATAGAGTGTCGAATCTGTCCACTAGCGTTCTTAGAAAAACGCAGAATACAACAGTGTATTTTAAATGATGATGGTAAACAAAAGTGTGCTTTCTGATCCTTAACATCGACAGAGAGGCACTTCATCAACAATGTCGAACCCCAAGTTTGTGTGTGGTTTCTAGTGCTCGGCATTTTGGCAAATGCATAGCCGACAGGTGTGGCATCCTACTAGCTAAACTACAGAATCTGGTAGAGCTGGCTGCAATTGCAAATCATTTGCCAGCAAGTCGATCAACACACTTGCCTTATGAAGAAGAAGCCGTGGAGAATGATGTGAGTGTTAGCCTTAGGAACCTCCGTCTGGTCAAAGGTTCCAGTGACAATGTCAAAGATGCCAAAGAAAAACATGCTTAGAAGGGTTGTGCATTGGGAGGGGAGCGCGAACCAGCCAAGAAGTAACCCCTGAAATTGAATGGGGGAACATTCACCCCTTATTTCCCCCTCCTCATTTACTAAGATACATCTATCCATGTACACATAAAACGATATATGACAATTTTTTCTCCTACCCCAACAAAAACAGGGTTAGGATGATAAAACTTAACAGAGTGCGACTACCACTGGGAAGTCATGCGTCACTGCCAATGAGCCGCTGCTGGCTTGTGTCGCCCCCCCACGCCCTCTCCTTCCAAAGCCTCTCCACCTGCTCAAAGCTCATCCCCTTGGTCTCTGGAACATAGGCAATCACAAATACGAAGGCAACAATGGCCACACCCGCCAAGATCAAGAAGGTTCCTGCAGTGCCAACGGCTGCCACAGCTGAGAGGAATGCCTGGGCTACAATCAAGTTTGAGACCCAATTCACGGTGGCTGACATGCCCCCACAGATGCCTCGGAATGCCTCTGGGTAGATCTCTGAATTAACAACCCATGGGACGGGGCCCATTCCTGGGGAGAAGGATGCAATGTAGAGAGCGAGTCCCAAAACTGCAACCCAACCAAATTTAGACCCACAGCTGCTTCCCAGATTAATAAGGGCATTGGTCCCACACAAGCCAGACGGCGAATTGGATGATTGCAAGAAGAATGCTCCCGAGAGGACAAAGAGGGATATGATCACACCCAATAAGCTGGTCATAGCCAAACGGCGTCTACCAAAATGATCAATGAGGTAGATCCCGACAACAGTTCCCACGGCATTCATGGCAGCAACAATCAGAGACAACAGGAGTGCCAGCTGGTTAGAGGAGAAGCCAGCCATCTGCACAATTGTGGGGCTGTAGTACATGACCGTGTTGATGCCTGTGAACTGCTGAAATGCCTGCAAATGTTGCAGTTATGTTAGTCTAAATGGACATACAAATGATCTTAACTGTGCATGAATCAACAATATAAAGTCACATGCACGAAACAAAACACAAATGGAAGGTAAGTGACAAAACGTCCAGGCATTTCCCCAGTGATCCAAATCTCAGCCCCTCAAGTTCCATAATAATGTTCCCAGTAAGTTACTGTCTATTTCCCAAATTAGAAGATGACATGAAACTAAATGAACATAAAATAGGGTCAAGAGAAGATGAAGGCAGGATAACTCAAATATTCACCCCCAAAGGGCATTCTAGAATGAGCAGGTGTAGCCCCATAATTGTTGCAAGGTTTTAAGGCAATTCTCCCAAAGGCATTGAAGGCAGCTATATCCTTTCATACACGTAACAGTGAAACCAGATGTGAAGAGAACAAAAGATGGAGACACTTCATTGATCAAAAAGTGAACTGCTTTATCATCGATAAGAAAATCACCTGTTTAGTTGCTGTTTTGTCATCCATTACATAGGGTGAGGTTTCCAAAACTATCAGACCATTAGAAATGAGACAGGTAAGTAATGTCCCACCGATGACCTCGAATCTTGATTGAGACAAGTTGTTCAGATGGACTCTCAAACATTAATGTACAGATGATAATCAGAACGAGATAACAATGGTCAAACCCAAAGAAAAACAATCTCAGAAATTCTTGGCTTATAGAATCTGTGCTCTTTAAGCTATTTGATGACAAATCAACTTTAGCAACAATACTGAGCACCATTCCTCTCAGGTGACACGAAGGAAATGTCTGATGTCTTGGAAGGGGTAGCTAAGACAAAACCAATATCAAGTTACGTAAGTCCACAATCATGTGTTGTTTCCAACTTTCTACTTAAAAAGGCTTTGACACTAGGATTGCAAAGAGACAAACAAGTTTTAAGATGGATATGCCCTCTGTAACATCTGTTGTCTCTGTCTTTCTTCTTGAAAAGGCTTTGAGATTTGGATCATCTTGGAAAAGTTGAGGACGTTCAGGCACTTACCTCCTGCCTTTTACCTGAAGGCCAGCTCCTGCGAAAAATGCAAGTCTGATTTCTTTGGATTTGAAAACATCTAAACACCCTACAGAACTCTTCAACTGAATGTCTGCCTCTGATGCCATGGAAAGCAAGTCTATTTCCTCCTCGAGACGGTAAGAGTCATAGATCTTGGAAAGCACGGCAACAGCTTCTGTTTTGTCTTTCTGTGTTGATTACAAAAAATCAGGCTCCAAAAACAAGTTTTAACAAATAAGACTGCACATTTAAATAAAAACAGCTCTCACAATGACAGTTGTCACCTTCAGGAATAGCCAGCGAGGCGATTCAGGCAAAAGCAACATGAGGAAGAACTGCAGAATAGCAGGCAGCGCTGCGACTCCAAGCATCCAACGCCATGTTCCAGCAACCTGAACACAGCAATACTTAAATGGATATATAACTACAGCCATTGCATTTAAAAGAAAAGGAATAGGAGAGAAAAATCTATAAGATATTTTCAGGTTTTTAAATGCCAACTGCTTCATTACTTGTCACATCTGATATCTTGGATTCTTGATTATTCATAACTGAAACAAAGGATTATTTATTGAAAGCAAGTTGGCATGTAAGTATAAAATACAAACTTTACAATGCTTAGCAAATGAGATATTGATTTCTTTCCCTGTATCTAATGATCTACCCACAAGAATCAGCAAAATCATTAAGACCAGGCTACTGTCTCATTATATCCTTCCCCATATTTGAATAGTTGTAAAGGCCTGACAAGAAGTTGAGCAATGTATACACTCTTAGCCCATTCCACATGCACTATTTCTTTACTATTTGCAGCTCAATTATGAATAACACTTTATACATAATTACTGTTCCGTAAGAACCCATTTTTCCAAGCTTCTTCACAAGATCCTTTATCTAGCCACAAAACTAAAACTAGGAATAAGCCTTTGACAAATCAGTTTTTAATTCCCTTATCAGAACTTATTATACAAGATAATTGCTTTCCATACTCCAGCTTTGCATAGTGATTTTATTTGGCAGTGTAGCATATAAACAATAACATAACACGACAGAGCTTTATATTGCACTTCGGTTATAAAACCTGAGCTCTTCAATTTTCACTTAAAACCCTTGCATTCTGGGCCAACCAATTTTCATTAGAACTGCAATCCTGCATCAGAAATAAAGATTAAAAACACCTCATCGATAAAACTTACAAGACCCATGCAACACTGGGTGATCAGAAATGCAAAGATTATCAACATAAAAGAAGAAAGGCCCACAACATGCCAATAAAAGAGAACGGAAAAGATATTTTTTGAAGTGAATATCCACTGAACTCTAAAGACCCAACACTATGTTGATCGCTGCATCTTCTTAACCATCAAAGCAATACGTTTAAAACTTGACATCTTAAGCTATTGAAAGATTTTTCTTTGAGGTCTGCACCAGTGGCAGGGCATTGTTCAAAACACCCAACCCACCTAAGTTTGAATCTGGGGATTCGCAACCAAGGTCAGTCACTCTTCAGTTATTGAAAGTTATTTAATTTTACACAAGCAAATGCAGTAACCTATTTCCAATAGACCATTTTCAGCTTTTACAGAGGTTACAAAGGCATTCTACATTGCAGGGTCAGGTAAATTGCATGACCCACATTAGAAATTAAGGTGGGGAAATAGCTAGTTACTGTGAGTAAACATAAAATGCAGCACTTAATCGCTTATGTTATCCAAATGCACTAGCCCAGAAGCATGTAAATATAGTTGTACACAGATAGCATGGTTAAAATGGCTTTATGAAAGTGAGATGTATCCTGAGGGCTGTTCATTACTTCTATAGGGTGCATCATCATGATCATCATCATTCAGAGGGTCTTCAGTACTTCCACAGGGGTAGATGTAGGGCAAAAATAAAATAAATCATGCTTTACAAAAGCACATCCTGTCCCTTGGAGGCGGGAGAGTTGATCGATCCTCACAGATATCCCCTAGACAAATCGTGAGGCCGTGAGATTGACTCCCACCTGTGGACACCCACAGCAGGTATTTATACCATGAATATCATTCTGGGTTGGAGGAGTACCCACTGCCTGAAAGAGGTTTGGCCTGCCCTGAATTGGGCTACCATGATTTGGGCTTGATCCTAGGCAAGTGAGTTTACTCTTGGATTTCAAAAAAAATTAAATTAAATTAAATTAAAAAAACAGATGCTGGAGATTGTAGGGTTAGTCCCACGAATTCTGACTGCAAGAGACAAAGGGAATTCAGTGGTTGCGCAAATAGCAAATAAATAGTTTCTATGCTTTCGATGTCACTTTGATTACAAATAAGAGATGCCAGTGGCCCGGATGAAGAGACATGAAAGTAAAAGGGTCCTTTCTAGTTTATAGAGTATACTAATGTTTTTTCTTTTTTGAAAGTGGGTGGTACCACTGTTGTATTAAATATAACAAGTATAGTCATAAAGTTCCCAAAAATCCCTATACAAAAGGCCACACATAGTGTGGATCACTCTAACCTCCCAACAAAGCAAAAAGAGAAGAGTTGAGGGAATTCACATTACAAAGGAGCTCAGCCCATTTGCTCACTCTATTACACACATAAAACATTAGTGTGGATCACTCTAATGTTTTATTGGGATCCTAGAAGTCATCAATTGGGAGGATCTTCTATCCATTTTCTCTCATAAGGTAGATTTGCAGCTTTGTCAGTCTTGTTGAACGGATACAATTTTTTTCCTTCTCCAACCACAGTTTCAGTGTGTATCTTGCCCAAACAATGGATAAAGGTGATACAGTAAACATGACCGAAGAGGATGACAACACGACTGGTAAAATGGTCTGCTCGTAGACAGCTATCAAATATCCCAATCAGAAAGGCGGCATATCCATTTTTGAAAGGTATGAATGAGTTATCAAGTGAAGTGGTAATCTAGGATCCAAGACAAAGCAATCTGAGGAGGTCGGATAGATAGGAAATAGCACTAAATAGAAACCTTAAAGGGAGTTGAGTACTGTTGACCCCATAAAATATTTTTACAAAATTCAGATTTTCAGAAACTTCTGAGGGAGAAATATGCACGTATTCAACTAGGGACGACTAAGGG